>OZ023185.1:3363188-3963188 GCA_963995505.1 Hypericum androsaemum | reverse complement strand
TTGATCATATTATATGTATACCAACTTTAAGCCTTATATCCACCATCCTCCCGACCTTTGGTCATCCGATCCGAGGACACATAAGTTTATATTTTTTTTGGGAAATGATATGTATTGGGTTTAGTTGTTAGCTTAGGTTAATTCATTAGGAATTTGGGTAATTGAGAGGCCATACAAAGAAGCCGAGTTCTTGCCTAGAAAATGCCAAGTTTGTGTTTGTGTTTGTAGAAAGAAAAAAAAAGAAAAGAAAAAAAAATATGAAAAAGAAAAAAAAAGAAAAAAAAGAAAGAAAGAAAGGGAAGTGAAGGTTGAATAAGGCATTAATTATTGGCATAACTCGTGCTACGCGGTCTTAGAAAATTGGTGAATTTTGGGAGTGTGCTTTAACTATTTATGGTGAAGATGTTTAGAATAGACGAGAGACTAGAATGCTTTGGCAACAAGTCCTCGGATTTGGTGGTTTAACTACTATCCATATATATTATCTCACCAATACCTTAGCCCCATTACCACCCGATTGAAAGCCCCCGGTTCACGGGCAACCACACGACTTTGAGACACTGTTGAGTAGGACGTAGGATACTTTGAAAGACATCGGTCATGTAAGCGAGAGATAGGAAGTTGGCTACTTACAAATCGTGAGCTAAAATTTCTGAACCTCTGAGTGGTTAACCTTCTAGTGTCTTTTATATAGTGATAACACTTGGTTAAATCACCGAGTGGTAAGGTGTCTACCAGTCCTTACTCTCTGTGTTTGGGTTGATGAACTAGCTAAGTTGTGGGATGGTCTTTTGATGCAAGTTTGAGATTTTGAGGGGAGTTAAATTGTGAATTAATCATGCCTAGTCTTGTCCTTATCATGTTTTCTTTCTTAAGTGATCGTGTTTGTGTTTGTATACCATGGTTGAGTATTGCTTGAGGACAAGCAATGATTCAAGTGTGGGGGTGTGATGAGTGTGGAAACACTCTATCATCTATGTATGTTTTAGTGTTGATTTTCAATTGTTTCTAGTATTTTTGTGTGTTATGTATCGTTGTATTGTTATATATCGTGCTTTGAACGTTTTAGTGTAGTTCTTGTGATTTTCATTGCGTTTCGTTAATGTTTATTACTAGGAAGCTTTGTGGTGATGCGAGGAGGATATTGATGCACTTTGGAGCGTGTCAAAGGCGATTGGATCAGCCTTGAAGAATGGTGCACGATCGGGACGGCGATGACATTGGGCAGACTGACCTCGAGCGACGCAAATGAAGATAACTTTTGTATACGAAATCCAATAGAGACGAGTGAGGCGGTTCTAGAAAGAAGACATCCGTGGCTACAACTTTGTCTCTATGGTCTTCTTCAAATTCAAAGTCTAAGAGGGTGAAAACGCGTATAAAGTCAAGCTTTAAATCTGAGAACTTGCCTAACCAAAATTGGCCGAAATTCATGGCTCATTTCAGGACCATTCCGGAATTGTCCATGACTTTTCATGGCTGCCACTCCACCACTTCATGGCTGGCATTCCATCACCTAACTCACTAACTTCACTCCACTATACCCCTTCCTCCACTACTTCCCTCTTTCTCTCCACTACCTCCTCCTTTCCACTCCACTACTCCATTAACTCCCTCTCTCTTTTAGAAAAACGTGGCTCATCATAGTAGGAGTTGGGAGAGAAAGACTTGGATCATCATTTTTAGAGGCTTGTAGAGAAAAACGTGGCCAACCATTGTAGAGAGTTTGGAGAGGAAGTGTAGAGAGAGCTTAGAGAGGAGTTTGGAAGGAACTTGAAGAAGGAACTAGGAGGGAGCTCTTGAAGACTCATTGAGCTTTCCTAAACTCTATCTTTATATTCATGTTCTATTTACATTGTTCAATGGATAATTTATGTTATTTGTTGAATATGTGTGAGTAGTTGATTTGTGGGTTAGGTGCCTTGATGGTATCTACTTAGCCTGTGATTTAGTTGGGTTAATATGTTAAGATTTATGAACTAGTTAATGAGTTTAATACTTAATCTTACTTGATCACCTTGATTATGAACTAAATTAATTCTAATCACCGGGAGGGGTTAGGATTAATGGACCATTAAACTAGTTAACTAGTTATCTATTGATGAGGGATCTCATTAGGTAGTTAGTTGCCCATAGGGTGATGGTCATAATTAGTAATTAGTTAGATTAGTTGGCTAATTAGTCACGGGAGTGCGGTTAGTTTAACTAAGCTTAATTAATGATCGATTTAGACTAATTAATAGCGGAAGCGTTGATTAGTTGCTTTAGAAACACCCGGACCATAACACGAACTTAATAAATCCCATATGCCATTTGGTTATTTAGGCGTCATTGGCACCAAGCCCACTCTTTCCTTTATTGTTCAAATCTTCTTATAATTTAGTCGTTGTAGTAACCAACTCATGTTTGGAATTGATAAATCCATTACCTGTAGTCCTAAACTAGTTGTCGAGTCGTATTTGTGGCCTAACACTCAGTCCTCGTAGGACGACAATCCCGTACTTACTCTTTATTGCAAGAGGGGCGTAAAAACCCTCCCAACAGTACCCCACTCCAGGAGCTTCTGCGAGAGTCCATTGGCGATCGCCAGTTCAGTCGAGAAAAGTTACTGCAATTGGACAAGTTTGCCCCTACTCGCCCCAAATAACCTAGAATAGATGGTACCTCTATAAATACCCTATTTGCCTCATTGAATGGTGTGGTTGCCATTTGCCAAAGCTCTCCAAAGAGAAAAAGAGAGAAAAGAGAGAAGAGGAGAGAAAGAGTGAGCCAAGTGTGGCATCCATTGTAGTGAGCGAGTGACGCTCCACGTGTGTGTGCGTGTTATAGTAGAATCTCTCCTGGCTTTGACGCCCCCGGAGGTAGATCGTTGAGGATCGAACCAGGTGAACAAATTTGCGTGTCCCTCCTTTTGTGCTTTCCTTTGTGTTTGTGTTCGTGCTTAGTTGTGCATTGTGCGTGCTCGTGTTTGTATTGTCCGTTGCGTTGTGTAGGTCCACGGGAAAGTGGGTATTTCCCCAACAGTAGTTACACTTGCTTATTGGTTACAATGTCTATAAATATTTTTCGACATCAATCTCGTGCGATTATATCTTAGATAAAATTTATCATAGTAGCATCCGCAAAATGATAAAAATTATATGGTGTCCTAGTGTAAGCATACAACAAATTCGCATAGGTTTGTTTCGTCCTTTGACAACCTTCCATCGCCTCACGAGTTGTCTCCTTGATAATAGTCTTGACTTTGGCACTTTCTTTAACCCCCAGACAATTTGCCAAATCGCACGAGGAGAATTTTTCCAAAAGACCATTTCTGTTGATTAAATGATTCATTAATGCTCTTGCCTTAGTTGTCGATTTTTTTGTCGGGTACTTCTTAGCCAAGAATTGAATTAATAATTTTAATGAGTAAATGTCTTTGTAGTAGTTGGAATCAATTCTATTCAAACAAAATATGTTATTATTGGTCAAAATGGGGAAACATGGCTCGGAATAATTAACAGGAAAATCTATTGATAGATAATGACTGATGAATTCTCAAATGAGCTGTTGGAGCGGAAAATTAATTTGTAAATTTATTTTACTATGTCTAAGTTAAATAGTCATATCTCGTGTATCCGATTGATGCGATTCTAAAAGCTACAAAAAGATAAAACAAAGATCTAGAACTTTCTAGTTTGTGACTTCTCCTAATTGGACGCAGAAGAAGGTCAAGCTTGGGTTGGAAACTTTGGCAGTAGGTTTTCCTTATTAGGCCGCAGATCTGTTGAACCTATTTTGGTAAAAAAATCGTAGCTTTTGATTCAAGTATCAGATTGACGTGATTCCAAAAGTCACAGAAAGAGAAGACAGAGATCTACGACTTTGTAGTTTATGACTTTTCCATATTCATCACAGAATGGGGCTAAACTTTGGTTACAAGTTTTGGCAGTTTGTATTTTCCTTATTAGGCTCGGGCTATGTTAAGTTTTCCTGTTTGAAAATGGCCTAAGGTTTTTCTATGGGGCTGGGCCGAGCTTATCTATATAAGGAGAGCTAGGTACAGGCATGAAGACACCTACAAATCAAACACCAAATTCTTAGCTTCATAGCTTTTATCGTAGCTTTTATCTTATGTAGTTTTGTAGCTTTTATCTTTCATATTTTTTATATTTTTCTCCTATTCGTATCAATAAAAATCTCTCCTCCCTACTCTCTTTCTTCTCTCCTCTCAACCCCATATTTCTTCCATCTTTACCTATTCCTTCGAATCGCTCTTGGGACGACCACTCTGGACCCGTTCTTAAGATCGTTTCTGACGTTCTACCACAATTTATCGCAACATATTTTTTGGCACGCTCGGTGGGACTAAGGATGGTGTCTGAGAAGAGTAATTATTGCATCAAAATACACGAGTTTCTACATACAATTTTGAGTCTTTCCTCAAAAGGGACAAAACTGGTCAAAGGTTGTGCTGAAAGAAGACGTCCAGCGAGGTCAGTTGGCTTTAGAGGGTGTTCCTGTTATTTTTGGAGCTGAATCTGAAGAAGTTTTCTTCATCAAAAGTGAAGATAATTATTTTCTCTTTCTGTGGATACTAAGAACGCTGAAATCGGAGTTTGTACCAGGAAGATACGACTAAAATACTACAGATTGATCGATCTGTATGATTGAAAAGTCCAATCGAGTTTGGAAGGTATTTTGGTCTTTTTCTTGGCTGAATTAGGAGACGATTATTTCATGAAAAATTGTATATCTATCTGTCATATTTCTAGGGACACCAAGTTTGCTTCAATCGGAGTCTGGACGAGAAATTTATGTCCATAATACTGAAGGTTAGTCAATCTGAAAAGATGACATCTCTGATGACCATGAAGAAAAGGTTGTGGCATATTTTTTGTTTCGAAGTTTACAATCGAGAGGCTATTGAGGAGGCCTATGAAAAAGCTTTAAGGTGGTTTCGTTATAACTATTATTTTGATTGTGAATCAATTGATGATATTTTTCTTATCGGGAGAGTTATCGAGAGAGTTAATTACAGAAGGAGGAGCCATGTTGGAGGCCTTTGGTTTGACAATGATGAAACCCTAAGCATAACTGCGTGGCACAAAATAATGAAGTACCTCAAGTACCTAATGTCAGTTCCTATTAGTGAGGAGGCAATTCAAGAATTGGAAAGAAGGCTTGAGAATGCCAGATTTAAAGCAAGACATGTAGCCAACTCTGTGTCAAATCACCCAATGGAGGTATCATCAAGTGGCGTATATGAAATGGAAGATCGAAGAAGTTTCGACTCACTATTCGGAGATTAAGATTGACACAGCCGTCCATGAATCAGCTGAATTTATGCAACACTTTATTCCGGCTATCCAAGAGGTCAAACAAACAACTAGTTCACAGTTGGCCGACACCACAGCCACCGAGCTTGCAACGCCCAAATTCGAGGAAAAGGAGATGGTCATACAATCAAGTGACGTATGTGAAGATGAAGATCAAATAGTTTTTGAATCCCATGATTCTGAGAGAAGTATTGAGACGGTCGTACATGAATCGGCCAGATATACACAATCTTCTTTTTCCATTATCAAAGAGGTTGAACAGACGACTAGTCCACAGTTGGCCGACACCACGGCTATCGAGCCTACAGGGCCCACATTTGAGGAAAAGGAAGAGCCATGCCCGACACGAGTCCCATCGATAACTGAGACAACCCTAAGTACTGTATCAAATACGAAAGGCATCCTAGGGCCTCCGCCGACTAAGGGAATCTTTGGGCCTTCACCAGAAAAGAGAATTTTAGGGCCTCCGCCGAGTCATCTGTTGCGGAGATCCGAGTCACCTTTCATTCCGCGAGTAGTGAGCCACTGTCGCTTGCCCTATTCTGTCCTAACTCAATAGAAAGACACAAGGGGGCAAGTCTACAGTCAGAGTATCAGTCAGAATTCAATCTCATCCGGGGGGCATAAAGAACATTGCAGCATTGCAGTCGAAGCTCCTACATCGGCCAAAATTATCCCAGCCGGGGGGCAAGACATGCACATGACAGAGAAGGTGAAGGATGATAAAGCCAAGTATTCAACTCCTCCTCAACAACCAAGTAAGAGTGCGGTGAAGCAACAACCTAATGTGTTGGTTCAACCTCGACCGTTAAAGGTTTCAAATTACAAGAAGTGTCCTCAAGTCACGCGACTGAAATCAGCCAACAACGGCAAGAGGCCGCTTGAGTACGCTTTGATTAAGAGAGATGTGGTCACTTGATTGGCGAATGAGCAAGGAGTTCTCCAGAGAAAGAAATCCTTCAAGGTTTGGGTGCCTAAGGAAGAACTTTTGCGGTCCAAGACAGAACCATGTGAGACACGACCCACAAAGAGTGATCCATCTACAAGGTCTCCAAATTATCACACGAAGCCTGTGCGAAAGGAGATGCCAAAAAAGCCAAACCCTTACTCGGGGGGCAAGTGTTCGGAGTCTCATCGACCGACTCTCACAAAGACACAACGAAGAAGGTTGGAGCGAAAAATTCAAAAGCAAAGAAAAAAGCTTAGAGACCTTCAACAACAATTGTATGGTCGTTTTGACGAAGGATATAGAGTTCCCACTCAACCATGTAGGCCTAAATTAAATTTTTGCGAGAAAGCCGTGAGGACACGGATATCTCGAGATGAGTGATCAACTGCACGCTTACAACGGCTATGTCTCAACCAATTTGATGGTACATTTTTTACATATTTACGGTCTTGCCTAAGCCGATTATTTTTTGAGTGGATTTAATTTTCCGTGTGTTTAAGGATGGATACACGTCAACGCTTTTCCTAGCGTCAAAACATTGACGTGTGGGGGGCATTGTTGGAGCGGAAAATTAATTTGTGAATTTGTTTGACTATGTCTCAGTTAAATAGTCGTATCTCGTGTATCCGACTGATGCGATTCTAAAAGCTACAAAAAGATAAAACAAAGATCTAGAACTTTCTAGTTTGTGACTTCTCCAAATTGGACGCAGAAGAAGGTCAAACTTGGGCTGGAAACTTTGGCAGTAGGTTTTCCTTATTAGGCCGCAGATCTGCTGAACCTATTTTGGTAAAAAGACCGTAACTTTCGGTTCAAGTATCAGATTGACGTGATTCTAAAAGTCACAGAAAGAAAAGACATAGATCTACAACTTTGTAGTTTATGACTTTTTCAAACTCATCACAGAAAGGGGCTAAAATTCAGTTATAATTTTTGGCAGTTTGTATTTTCCTTATTAGGCCGGAGCTATGTTAAGTTTTCCTGTTTGAAAACGGCCTAAGGTTTTTCTATGGGGCTGGGGCAAGCTTATCTATATAAGGAGAGCTAGGTACAGGCATGGAGACACCCACAAACCAAACACTAAATTCTTAGCTTCATAGCTTTTATCGTAGCTTTTATCTTATGTAGTTTCGTAGTTTTTATCTTTCATATTTTTTATATTTTTCTCCTATCCCTATCAATAAAAATCTCTCCTCCCCACTCTCTTTCTTCTCTCCTCTCAACCCCATATTTCTTTCATCTTTACATATTCGTTCGAATCGCTCTTGGGACGACCACTCCGGACCTGTTCTTAAGATCATTTCTGACGTTCTACCACAATTTATCGTAACATGAGCTTATAAAAAATGGATTTAATTATATGGAATATTCCTAACTGTAAACAAAACTCTTTCAAAGCATCAGTGCAATTAACTCGTAATCTCAGCTTTGAATTGATTTTTTGGAGTCCCATTTTTTCTTGACTCGGATGGTAATGAACTAGGACGTACGTTGAGAATAAACATTGGTCGGTGTAAACGTGGTGTGCAAGTTTATAAGAGTTGAAAATTCATCAACCTATTACCTTAAGATTTTGAATTAGATATGAAGATTATAACATAGTATCGGGGGTTGATTCCGTGCACATTGTTTTGCTCGCACAATCTCATTTCTCGTACGTCAAAATTCGTGCAATTTTCGATTAATAATATATGGTTATTGTTGATATGGAAATTCAATGGGTAAGCATCATGGCTCACAATTATTAATCAAAATCAAAATTTATAATTTCCTTTCCACTGACTTTCAGTAAATTCATGGTGTCCCACTTCAGGTTTGGACGAGTTGTTTCCTAGAATGGCTGGTGGCTCCATTAAGTGCTTTCAAAAGAATTCACACAGACACATCTAGTCGGCGGCTGACTAGACGTGGCTTTGAGTTAATTTCTTCATTAAACATGAAGCGTGTTAGTCATAGTGTTAACCTCGAGATTAGGAATGATAAGTTTATGGTTAGGATGCAGGAAAGCATCTCGATTGAAGCATAGGAGCTCCCAGATTTTGAATGGGAGATTGATTGTATGAGAGACATCAGAACTGTTTGTTGGGTTTGTGGATGAAGATTTTGATGATTCATGTGGTAGTTTTGGGGCAGTGAATAAGAAAGAAAGTACTTCTGTTGCTCTGGGGATTGTTGAATCCTTGGATATGGGTGCCCCTCGCTGCAGTACCTGTTGAGGACTATTGGGACTTGCTTGCGCTTCCTTGTTAAATTTATTGCAGATTTGGACGACTCGCAGATGATGGACGTGCTGACCAATGAGTTTGCAAATGTTGAGGCTGGACCTGGGTGGCGTCCCAAAGTTGCAGCTGGTGAGGTGAGGGGGGTATAGAGTTCTGATGTTGTTGTGGATAAATTGGAACCTGGGTTGCATCAGCTTGCTTTTGCAGATGACCTAGGCGGCGTACAACCTCCCCCGGTGGCCGTTAATGATGGTGTGGTGGTGATGCTGATGCCTCCTCCTTCAGCTAGTACAGATTTGATAGTTTGGCAGTGTTCTATTGTTACGAGGTGGGTGAGGTGCAATCTCTCAATGTGCCTTCGGTGTTGCCTTTTCCTGCTAAAGGAAAAGCTTTGCATATGACTCCGACGAGGTCAAGCTCCCAAAAAAGGAAGCTCACAAGCAAGGAGGCCGTCCTAAAGTCAATCCCAGTGCGCAACGTGAAAGTAAAACCCCGTCTAAGCGACATGTGCAATCAACTATCCCTCCTCCATCTAAACCAATCGAGGTTCGAGACGATGCGTGTGATGAGGAGCGTGCTATCAAGGCTTCGGACTTCGCTTTGCAAATGGGCTTTACTTGGGAGGAAGCCACGCCAACAGTTCTTCAACGAATCAAGGACACAACGTGTGGAAAAGGCCGAGCTAAATTATATCACCCTCCTTGAAGTCCAGTGTGGTTAGTTTTGTGTTTAGGCGTATTGGAAAAAGCATATGGTGTAGCTAATTGTCGGTTTTTGTGATATGTACTAAATAACATTTATCACTGTTTAACTTTGATACTCAGATATCTAGTACATTTGATGGTGTATTTTGGTACAATTGATGTAAATAACTTTAGTTTTTTTATAGAAATAATACAATTTACTGATTAAAAAAATAACATATGGTCCAGCGCCCAATTAATCAAAATTCTATAATTTCCTTCCCACTGACTCCCAGTAAACTGTACGACAAAACAATAGTTATTTCTAAAATCTACTTCCAAAGTTTCACACTCTCTTTATCCAATCCGCTCACTCAATAAATAATTAATTTTTTTCTCATCAAACTACTATTCAATTCTACCCAATCAAACCCAATCTTTTATCATTTTTATTGGCGACCTCATCAAATCTGCTCACCAAATAAATAATTAATTTCTCTCTCGTCCATATATTATCTATAATTTAATTTATATTTACATATAAATTATAATAAATATATAGAATTATGCGTCCATAATTATAACAAAGAAAAAATTAAAATAAAATAATAAAATTAAGATTACAAAAGTTGAATTATAAAATTAGAAAAAAATAAATCGAGCTACGAATGGATGTCGAAAATACGTTTGAAGTTAATAGTCGAGCGAGTTACGAGGATGAGTTTTGGTTGGGAAGCCACAACTTCTTATTCCGAAGTCCGATTGAGTTGATTCAAGTTTGTTTGTGATGGTGAGACGTATATCTACAACTTTTTAGTTTATAACTTCTTCAAATTTGGAGTGTAAGGATATCAAAAATATGTTTGAAGTCAATAATTGAGCGAGTTACGAGGACAAGTTTCTGTTGGAGAGTCACAACTTCTTATTCCGGAGTCCGATTGAGTTGATTCAAGTTGATTTGCCAAGTGAGACGTATATCTACAACTTTTTAGCTATGACTTCTCCAAATTCTGAGTGTAAAAATATCAAAAATATATTTGAAGTCAATAGTTGAGCGAGTTACGAGGATAAGTTTTGGTTGGAGAGCCGCAACTTCTTGTTCCGGAGTCCGATTGAGTTGATTCAAGTTGCTTTGCGGAAGGTGAGACGTATATCTACAATTTTTTAGTTTATGACTTCTCCAAATTCGGAGTATAAAAATGTCAAAAATATGTTTGAAGTCAATATTCGACCGAGTTACAAGAGTCCAAAGTTGGAATACAAGATTGTGTATCAAAATATGTCAATATTTATATAGAATTGAAAACTAATATTTTTGTATTTTTTATTTTTATCAAAAGATAATATTAATTATGATAATCAAACAAATAATATACACTAGTATCTATTTCAACGAATAATATTGTGTCACATGTCATTAGAATTAGATAAAGATTTAAAAAAAAGTTTGTAACCATCGGTCGGCTAGCCGAACAGATCGACCAAAATATCTTTTTTTTCTTTTTTTTTAATTTCTCCTTTGTCCTCTAGTAGTGATCGCTTGGATAAAAGTGGTCTAACATCATTACAATTTTGATATTTTAGTACACAGATCATGTCAGACTCTATTACTTAAAGCTGATATATAATATAAATATGTGTACGCGGTTTGTTATTGTGTACTCACGTCGCAAAGTGACGGGGGTACCCGTTTGTTATGAGACGACGATTTCCACGAAATTATGATATATTAATTTCGTAGAAATTATCGTATTATTAATTATAAAAATGATGAGTATGATTATAAATTTTAAATATTTATCAATTTATTTGTATTAAAATTTTATATAAAATATAAAAAATTTAACATTGCACCAAAACAGATTAATCTTATAAATCGTTATTGTTGCACCAACTATATTATCTAGTAATAATATAATGGGGGATCCATTAACGGGTGGACATGGAGTGAACGTGTTTGAGGGCCTTTTGGACGATCCATAAAACCAAAGGCATCAACATCGGCGTAAACAAAGGGGCAAGATGACGCCACCAAAACTACGTCATCTGCATCGAAATCGAACCTTCCGAGTTGCCTGCCCCCTTCGTTTTATTTATTGTGGCGGATAATATACATTTTGCTTTGTATGTCACCGATAATAGTCTTAACCTTAGGTTTGTCACCAACAATGTACATCCTAAAGTTCGCATAAATATTGAACCTGCTTGCAAGATAAGGGATGACTCATTACACTATTTGCTATTAAGAAAATATTTTTTAAGACTTTTTTCGATAAGTCTATTTTATTCCAATATAAGAACATGTACATAATTACAACTCATACGTATTAAATCCGGTGGTTAATTAAGAAGTTATGCTTATAAAATTAGAGACATGACTTTAAAAAAAAAGTAGAGACATGAATGATATTTACTTGGAAACCCCCATAGGTGAGAGAAATTAAAAGGAAAAGGTCCAATTGTTTAGAAAGTCGGAAAAAATAAAGCAAGAAAAGAAGATATCACATCATCATTTCAATAGTTAGACGAGACAATCAACCATGAATCATCTTCGGTCCTCCTTCCGCGTTGCTACTGGCCCTCCATAGTCAAGGTCCATAAAGAGAGAGATTTGACTTTGGTATTGGTTGTGACTAATTTTTTTTATAAGTAAAAGTTATATTTTATCAAAAGTTTACCAAGGTACATTAAAAGTTATAGATAATTCATATCATAAGCAATGTTGAGATAAATACTATCTATACTGGTCACTAAAGTGACACCAAAAATACACCAGCTATATACCAAGAAGGGCAAGAACACCACTACGCAGGAGTAAATCAAGGAGGATCGAAGCACCAGGGCAGATATGAACCTCGGGTTGCATCCTTGATTAGATGGAGGATCTTGGACGTGTCCTCCTCCCAAGAGAGGCCCATCGCGATGGCCAGACGCCATGCCTTCGAAGAGATCTCGGCTTGAATCACCTCATCCTGGACATCCATACCTGTGAATAGCGATCCTAGAGGAAGCACCGCCTTAGGCTTAGACGACATGATCTTCAGTTTCCGCAGCGGAAACGTCATTATTTGGCTGTGACTAATTAATATAGGTTTAAGTCACTTGAGCAGTTTGTAGGATAATTATACCCTCTTTAATCATTTGATATGTTTGTTTTGGGAATGGGTCTTCTCGAATCTAAATTTGAATAGTTTAAAGTTTTTTAATAAGTATTTAATATTGATACAATTTTAAAGACTCGAATTTTAAAATTCTTGGTTAAATTAGAACAACTTTTTTGAAGGTTGTGGTTTTAAAAGCATCTCATTAATTATGTAGTCACATTACAATGAAACTAATAACAAATACTTAAGACATAATATAACACAGAGTAGGTATAATGTAAGTTTTTCTCATATGCATCTTGAAAAAGTTTGTATCCATAGTAATAATAACAATTACGAGAGTTAATAACTTCTCAAAAGAAAAAACCCTCGCCGAAACATTCTAACTGAAACAGTACTTGATAAACACAAAGCTACCAAACTATATCGAGAATACAACATGTATCACATAATTAATTCTTCTTGGTACCGTGGCGTGTTGCTTTGAAATGGTCAAAAACTGGACCAAAATTGTACCCCAGAAGTTCGCAAAGAAAAGAGAGAAAAAAAAGCAGAAAAAAGCATTCGTCCTTTTCTCGGTCCCTTCTTATATAATCCCAGCTCCCCATCATCTTCCACGCAATTTCATAACCAAGTAAACCCAGCTTCCTCTTCTTTTATTACTACGAGAATCCGGCTCAACTCTGAATATTAGAAATTTTTGTTAAAAAATTATCATATATAATCCGGATCCCAATCCCCTACCTTTGAGCATTCACCACTTGGCTTCACCCCCAATATTATTATAATTCCAAAATTGACATGGAAAAGGCAGTGGAATTCAGTGAGCAAAAGAGTAGTAGCCTCCTAGTTGAAATTATCTTCCAAGGGAAGGAACTAGCTGAGCAGCTAAGGAACCACAACCTTGATCCCTCATCGTCTCCACCTGAAACCACCAAGCTTCTTCTCGAGAAGATACTCTATACCCAGGAGAAGGCCCTCTCGATGCTCAACTGGGGTGCTTTCGTCGGCGAATCACCGCGGGTTCTCGCCGACGTTAGCCCCAGGAGCAACGTCTCTGACCCTGGTCCAAAGGGTCAGTTTTCCAGAGATGTTAACAAGAGGAGGTAATACGAATATTAGTTTATCGTTTACCACTTGAGCCAATCTTAAAATATTAAATAGTATATAATTAAATTTAACCGAAACAACGTTATTTCTTACCTTGAATTGGTCAAATTATTTCTTATTTGAATTACTTCAAAATTGAATCTGATTCCATTCAATTGTCACAAATTTTCTTTTTTACGATAACCAAAGTTCTCGAACTCAAATTGATTCTCATTTTGTGTATTGGCAGGAAGACGCAGCCAAGATGGACTGAGCAAGTGAAAGTGTGTTCAGGGACGGGGCTGGAAGGTCCACCTGACGATGGATATAGCTGGCGAAAGTACGGCCAGAAAGATATTCTTGGATCTAATTTTCCCAGGTGAGGAAAAATGGCTTTTTTCTTCTTCTTTCTTTTGGTACTTTTAGCCTAGGCGTTGTTTTGCCTAGCTTGGAATTTTATAAGTGGATTAAGATTCTACTTGTTTCTTGTCTGAGCCCCAAATAGAGAAAGAGTAGAAGTGCTCCCTTTGAGTTTTTTTTTAAAATTTTAAAAAAGCCCTGACGTTTAGTTTGGATCTCACTCCCCTTGTCCCCTTTGCAAATATCCTATAGCTTGTCCCAAACTTTGGGTCTTGGACCACCCGAGTTTTTTTTATAATAATTAACATAATCAGAGTATTGTCTGATGATATTTTCATTTTCCAAATAATTTTCTCGGAACTATGGTGATGATAAAATGATTGAATTTTGGTAAAGGGGGAGGCTAGAATAAATGATTGCAGTTTAGGACAAAAAACCAAGTAGAAAAAAATGAACAAATGATTGGCTTTTCCAAAAACTGTTCATGTCCTTTCCGAGGTACATATTATGAAGGCAAAAGTAAATTTCAACATAACTCCTATGCCTGCAATCTTATCTTGAACTTAATTCAATTAGCATGTCAACCTATTATATTACCCATCTGCCAACAAATGCTTTAGATTAAAAGGCGTTGTTCTAACTTAACCAATAGGTCTCAGATGGGTTAGAGTTATTGATTTTTTGGATTTGATATTGCAGGGGATATTACAGGTGCACTCACCGACACTCCCAAGGCTGTCTAGCCATAAAGCAGGTCCAAAGATCGGACCAGGACCATACCATATACGAGGTCACCTACAGAGGCAGGCACACTTGTAGTAGTAGTAGCCAATCCAAGTCTCCCCTCTTCCCCAACAACGAAATTGACCAACCAATTAAGAAAAACCCAACACCGAAACCATTTGACCTGATACGAACACCGCCAACGATACGATCCGATTCATATAACCACCTTGTTGATGAGCTCAACGAGGTAATCAAAACCGAGGGTTCGGACTCTAGAGAAGACATCTTCCAGCCATTTTCCTTCCCTAAGCCAGCTCCAATGGTGGAAGATAACTTGTTCTTGTCTCCGGCAACGTCGGAGTCCAACTTTCTGGCCATGTCTCCGTATCAGACGGACAGCTTCGGGATAGCCGTTAATGCGTATACATCAGAATCGGACCTCACCGACATCGTATCGACGCATAGTTCTGTCGCCAATTCGCCGATTGGAGCTGGGTTCGAGATCGCCTTTGACGATACCTTGGATTTCGAAGAACTTTTCCAGTTGGGAAACGACCCAGGATCCTGGCTTAGTTAAGCAAAAATATGTCACGAATTCGAACTCTTCCAGAATGGTATCTCACCGATGACTCGAACTCCTTCGGAAGGGAGCCTTCTTACACTGCCCCCGGTGGATTAACTTAGGCTAGCGAAAACTCGAGTACCATAAGAATTAGCTAGTTTAAGAAAATTTGTTCGTAAAAAAATGGCTCTATATTTAATTGTAGCATAGTTCTAGCCAGTAACGATCTAGATATTTCATATTTTATCTCTTTAAAGTGTAAATGAGAAGGGTGGTTGTTTTAACCCTTCTCCATGCGATTAATTTTATAGTGATTATTTTATACCGATTGGTAATATTTCTACTACTAAAAAAACATAGGAGAGAGGTTTAGTATCGACGATCTTCTCAAGAATTCCAAACTCTGTAGTGGTAACTCAATACAATAGTTATGTTTGTTGCGAGACTCAATCTAATATCTTGCGGCACGAGCTGACGACAGCCATGTACCACTTGTGTACCTCGCAAAATCTACCACAAAATTGTCACTTGATCAAATCATAATTACTGAATATACCAAATCATATTTGTGAAGAATTCATTGTAACGTGTAATTCGATTTTGTTAATCTCATTACCGGGAAAAAGGTGGAAGATATAAGTGATTAAGCAAAGATCATAATAGATCTTGTTTAACATACCAACGTTGCTATGAAACTTGACCATTTAGAACCTCAAAAGTGATTAACAAAATATCATAGGTGACTCAAATCACATGTTCAGGAAGTAAACCCGCATGGAAAATTTAAGAATGGACAGGGAGAAATGTAGCTTGTCCAGTATTTTCTTAAGGGGTACAAAAATTACTACACAAAAATGTGGTCCGGCCCATCTTCTTCCGGACCCAATTCCTTTCTAACCAATTCTATCTAGAAAAGAATTTCATTTCTAATTCCTAACGAAAATAAAAATAGCATCCGTTCATCTTTCCTTGTTTGGAACTATAACTTAAATTTGAAAATTGATTTACTACTTTTACATAAATACCGTTATAACTATTTTGATTTTGATTGAACCTACTTTCTAAAAACCAAGAAATGACCGTAAGAACAGAGGCGAAGCTCTCAGCTTGTTCAATATTTTTTTGGTAGGTAAAAAGCTTCATTAAAAATAAAACGCTTCACGGAAAGATTAATAGCGAATAATCTCGCTATTTACACAGACCTAGCCTATCCCTAGAAAAAACCGAAGAAGCTCAAACAAAAAGACCTGCAGCAAAATCACCGAACCTTCAGCAAATTCCAATATAAATCCAGCTCCTAAATCTCAGCTTGTTCAATATCGGAGAAATGGCGGCTCCCTCTACTTCAATCCCATTCAGAAACAGAGGAGGCCACTCCACTCCCACCAGAATCCTCCTCAGCACTAGTGTAGTGGCAACAGACCAGATTCGGCAAGTTTCTGGGCTTGGTTGCCAAAAAAGGAGAGACCAAACGTAGTAATCTTCTTTGATGTCTTGGTTGATGCATAAGTGCAGCAACATAGCTGCAACTCTGCTGCACAATTCTGCAGCAGATTCGTCTTCTGGGCTGCTGCAGAATGGTTGCTCCTTGGATCATGCTTTCCAACAATGAAGGATTACAAAACTAAGACAAAGGTATCCATATATAGATATTCATTGAAATAAGCTCACTAAAAAGAAACACCAATATCTGTCCAACATCAATACTTAACCAATATCTCATCGATCATAATTAGAACACCAATAATGTTGAATTGAGTTGGTCACAGAACATAGAGGTGACCACGGAACATCTTTCTCAATACAAGAAACAATCATACCCCAAATACAATATGCCTAGGCATGCAATCTTTCTCAATAACAACCTAGCACGAAGATCTTGTGGTATTGGCAAAAAAGGTATATGCACGTCTTGGATCAAACATAAGCTACTCAATAGAATCAGCGAGACGATCTTCAATAAAACCCATTCTCTTCTCCAACTCTTTCACAATCTCTTCCTGGGACCTACTTGGGGGATAAGAAACTTTGACAGCTTGTGCAATTTCCATAATCACATCTTCACCTCACTCATCTCAGCTACAACAAGGTCCATTAGTGCACTTTTCTTTTCAAAATTTTAGTCTTTGGTTTGGATCCAGATGAAGAACATTCTTCTTTAAAGTTAATCCACGGACTAACTTCCTTTTGCCAACTTGGTGTTTAGCACTCTCCGCCTCGTCACCAGTTGTTCAATCTTTTTCATATATTTTACGGAGAAGATCCAAGTTATGCAACTCCTTGTCTCGAATTTGATTGAAACTCTTTTGATCCTGCAAGTATAAACTCCTTGTCTCGATCTTTTTCATATATGTGGCAAGTTCCCTTCTTCTTTTCGCAGGTGTAATCAGCCCCCTTTCCACTATCTTCAGAGTCATCGCTTACTATAGTTCGAAGAAGTATACTAGCTAGCGCTAAATAGTAACATACCGATGCAACTAAAAGTGCAATTAAATGCATCCATCTTATCTCCTACAATATCCAAAATCAAACAACAATAAGATGATCGACCGACCAAGCAAAGCAAAAACTCTCACGAAACAAAGAAAATGAACTACCAAAGTCCAAGAAAAAAGGGAGCCACGATACCCTTTGGATGAGATGCGCAATCCCTTCCGCCAACGCAATGCTCAAGCACCATCCCTTCCAAAGATGGGCAAATGAGTTCATCTTTGAACTACATAAACCCGCAAATTATTCCATGACCAAGAACAAAAGAAAGGAACAAAGCTGAAACGTGGTATCTATCTGGTGGAAAGAACTCAGGACAAACGAAAGGAACATGACCCAGTTCAGTTTCTGCATTAGAAACACTATTCTAACCAGTTTTCACCAAAGTAAATAAAAGAATCACTAACAAGTAACCAGAGAGAGAGAGAGAGAGAATGACCAAAGAAAGGCCAGGAGAAATGGAGATCACTGGCAAGAAGAGGGGTATCCCAAAACTATGGAGCTCTGGAAAGGCAATTAAGTAAAACAGAGTAAGGCTCAAATCAGTTAGTTCTCTAACAAGAAGCAAGTGCAACGTCGTCTATGAGGAGTAAGAACAACAATAGCAGCAAAATTAAACCAACCCAGAAGTAACTGATTTTGTTCAAAGAAAGCAAAAGGGACATGGATCAACGAAACAAAGTTTCAATGTTGCTACAATAAGCCAAACATGTCTGTCGGTTTTCAATTCCTGCCAAGTTCATAAATAGTCCGTTAAGTTTTTCCTAATTCACAATCAGTCATCAATATTTCCAAATCATTCTAAATCCCCAATTCACCGAGCGGTCGGGGACGAAGGCGGAATTCCTCTACTGAAACCCGTGGGTCGGGTTCTGTTATTCAACAAGGAACCCTCCCTGGTGAGCATATGGACAATCCCTTCTGAATTTTTTTCAGATTCAGATAATTTTATATCTAGATAGGAGTCGGATTGTTCCATATAAATTTTAGATATGGTCATATAGAACAAGGCTGCTTCTATGTAGCAAATCTAGTTTCGATAGTTCAGAATATCCACATTTCACATAAAAAAAAGTTTGGATATCAAATATTGAATTACTTGGAGTTTGAATATGATTATTAAAAAGATTAGTTCGGATATTTTATTATAATTAAAATTCAGATATTTCGAATCGGATTATCTAAATTCTCAATCGATTGATTGAGACTATTTCACTTGGACTATTTCTAGTTGCGGAGTGAGCAACTGCGTTTACAAATTCGTGGAATATTATAAAGTTAAAGACTTATTGAATTTTCATATACAGAGAGACATTATGTGAATACTGAATACCCCAATTACAAGTCAATTAATAATTATTTAAAGTGAGGAGGAGTCGCTGTACCAAAGTGATGAGATTTTATTCGTATATAGTATTTAATAAATGTAACAAAGGTCAAACCCACTATTTATCCATAATAGTCCAGCGAAGCACACACGAGCAACGTTGACGTCACCGAGTCGACAGCATCGCGTAATTTTTAGACCAAATCTAAACGAACATATGAGAGTTGGTTTTTGTTGTTGTTGATAAATTGAGTTATTTAGCGTGGGAAACGTCAACATGTATCAACTCACCGGCGCATGTCAGGCTAGATTCGAAGTGGACCTAGCGATCAAAGCAGGTGTTGGGAAGTGTCGAAGAAATCAACAATGTGAAAAAGTCGGATGAGCTAGCGATCGCTAGCCCCGGGGGTGTTACATAAAGTTGAATTTTTTAGGACCTAGCGGCCGCTAGTAGTGCTGATAGCCGTTTCCTGTTTTGCTCTGAGTCTTGTTTTGGACTCCTAAGAAGACTTAAATAAGTTTTTTGTACACCAAGGGTTCGTCTATTATATAAGGACGTGTTACCTTTGGGTTTTGTATAGATTTATGACTCGGATCCATCAATAAAAGTTCTCATTTCTCCCCGTGGACGTAATCTCTTGTGTCTGTGTTCTTTGTGCATTTTGTTCTCGAAGTTGCTGAATTCCTAACAAGTGGTATCAGAGCTAAGGTTGGAAGATATCAGACGTTGCAAAGTTTGCTCTTGTGAAGTTCGATGGTTCATCAAATTGTAAAGGCGTGTCAAGGATCTCCTCGTGCAACAAGGGATAGTCATCGCGCTCTCGGAGAAGAAGCCCGAAAAGATAGAGGACCAAAAGTGGAAGGAGGTGGCGATAATTCGCTTGTGCTTGGCAGATGATGTGATGTATCACGTCATGTATGAGGAGTCACCAGCTGAGGTATGAGAAAAATTGGAGGCAAGGTATATGTCTAAGTCTTTGTCGAATAAGCTTTATCTTAAGCAAAGCTTGTATAGACTCAAGATGAAGGAGGGCTTGGATTTGAGCCAACACATTAATGGTTTCAATCAACTGATGAGCGACTCGAGAAAGGTTGATGTGAAGTTCGAGGAAGAAGACAAGGCATTGTTGCTCCTGAATTCCTTATCGGGCTCCTATAAAAATTTGGTTACAACTCTAACTTGGAAAAAGGAGTTCCTGGTGTTGGAGGATATTACAAGTACTTTGCTAGGGTTTCATCAAAAGAGAAAAACCGAAGATGATCAAATAGCAGGGCTGGTTATGAGGGGTAGCCATGATCGTGAAGGAGGAAGAGACGGGAAGGGATCCAAGTCGTGGTCAAGAAGATTCAAGGAAAATGTATTCTGAGTGTGGAGAAAAACGTGAAGAAGGATTGTCCAAGAAGAACTCGGGATCGCGAGAGAATAGGATCGGGTTTAGTGAATGTGGCCTCTTATTCAGATGGGTCGAATATTGACTGTCTTTCTATTTTGTCAGGTCGAAAGCACTCTGATTCTTGGATTTTGGATAGTGCTTATTCCTTTCACATGACGCCCAAGAGAGGGTGGTTCGACACCTACAAGTTTGTTGATTCAGAGATGGTGACTATGGGTGATGGTTTTGTTTGTAGATTCACTAGCATAGGTAATATACTAATCAAGATGTGAGATAGTGTTATGGTGAAGTTGTGTAGGGTTAGACATGCTCGAAGTTGGAGAGGAATTTGATCTCATTAAGAGCCTTGAATTATAGCGGGTATGGCTATAAGGTTGTAGGTGAGCTAATTGAGGTGGGAAGGATGCTATGGTGGTGATGAAGGGTGAAAGAGATGCAAGAAATACCTACAGGTTAATGGGGGACACTATTGTAGGTGGAGTCACATCTTTGGGTTCCAATGGAGAGGGAAAAAGCTCAGGTCATATGAGGTTGGTTTGTACGAGAGAGAAAAGGCTTGACATGGATAGTTTGAGTGTAGTTGGGATTCGTAGAGACATGAATAGTAAGCTATGGTTGTTTCGTAGAGACATGGGTAGCAAGGAGCCGAAGCTTTATTAGCTGGGCCCTGCTATAGTTTTCTAAAGGGACGTGCACGTCAAACATGTTGGATAGGTTTGGCATTGGGCATGCAAAGCCGTTGGTAACACCACAGGTGAATCAGATATCTCACTCAAGACCGAACATTGAAGTTTAAGACATGTCGATGGTTCTACTTGTTGGAACAAAAGGTTGTCCGTTGTATGCTATGGCAAGTAGCATTGGTTTGAGGCAAGCAGGTCGAGCGAAAAAGCAATTCGAGGTTGCAGAGCATGGAATTAATCACAAGGTTGCTTCAGCATGTGGACTTACTAGTTGTAATTCGATGGAGATTGGAGGAGAATAGGCCAAGCAGGCTCGGAGGCTCGAACTTGGGGGCAGGCTCCAAGTGATTGAACAACAGGAGGAGAGAAAGTTGAGATGGTCTTATTGATGGTGGTTATCTATGGTTCGAGGTGGAGTCGGTATAGTCGATTTTGTTTCTCAAGTTCTCATGGTTCTTCATGGGGCAGTGTTTCATCAAGGTGGAGTTTGTTGAAGTTCGGGTGAAGCTTCATGGTTTCTCGCACGGGATAATTTCTTGCCAAGGTAGAGATTCTTGGGAAGTGTCGAAGAAATCAACAATGTGAAAAAGTCGGATGAGTTAGCAACCGCTAACCCCGGGGGTGTTACAGAAAGTTGAATTTCTGAGGACCTAGCGGCCGCTAGCAGTCGTTTCCTGTTTTGCTAGGACTCCTGTTTTGGATTCCTAGGACGACCTAGATAATTTTTTTGTACATCAAGTGTTCGTCTATTATATAAGGACGTGTTACCAAATGGGTTTTGTATGGTGTTAGAGCACGAAATTAATGTATCAGAGTGATGACGGTCTATCTCCGGATGTGCGGGAATTGGCTCGAGCTCGTCGAAACGAGGAGCCCGGGCGAGAGGCCCCTCTTGCCCGCATAGGCTAGACCGAGCGCTCACGGGGAGCCCGGGCGAGAGGCCCCTCTCGCTCGCATAGGCGAGACCGAGCGCTCACGGGGAGCCCGAGCGAGAGGCCCCTCTCGCCCGCCTAGGCGAGACCGAGCGCTCACGGGGAGCCCGAGCGAGAGGCCCCTCTCGCCCACGTAGGTGAGACCGAGCACTCACGGGGAGCCCGGGCGAGAGGCCCCTCTCGCTCGCATAGGCAAGACCGAGCGAGGGCTCTTCTCACATGGCCGAGTCCTATCGAGAAACTCGTCTGATTCAAATAGGCGAGAGGTCGGTAGGAGGCACAAGCGAGAGGCCGAGTGAGAGGCCTACAGCGAAAGCCCGAGTGGCGAGAAGCCGAGTGAGAGGCCTACGGCGAGAGACCAAGCGAGAAGCCTAAGGCGGGAAGCCTAAGGCGAGAAGACGAGCGAGGAGCCTAAGGCAAGAAGTCGAAGGTGAGAAGCCAACTTGGACCCGAGCGGGGAGCTCATTTGACCTTCGTAAGCGGGAAGGCGATTTCAGGAATAGGTCCACTTTGATTGAGGAGGCCTTTAGCCTGAGCCCATTTTGAGATTCACTTTGGGCCTGACGAGATGTCCGTCTTGGGCGATGACAGACTTGAGTCAAGATTTTGAGTGGGAGGTTCGAGAAGGTCAAAACGATCTATATTTTCCTAACTTGAGCCGAGATTCTCAATATTTGGCAAGACTTGGTAAGTTCCTCTTTAGGCCGCGGTCGCTTGGTCGTCACGTTTTGAAAGCTTCCTATTCGAGGATGGGATTTGCTCATTTAAGGAAGACAGCTTGTATTGAGCCGAGAGGATCCCGTCATGTTAGGAATAAATAATTTGAAGCGGATCTCTCGGGATTGAGACTTGGAGCCGAAGGTCTTGGAGGCAGTTTAGGATTTTCTATTGTGAAGGCGTGGAGGTTAGGTCAAGGCACTCTATATAAGGGGGGCTCGGGCGAGAGAACGGGAATGAATCACCAACACAACAAACAAGCCTATTTACTCTTTATCGTTTCCTTAGCTCGTAGCTCATAGTCTAGCTCTTTTTTCACCCCTTCCGTTAGGCCGACCTTGGGACGACCACTCCGGATCCGTCTCGGGTAGTCTTGACGTTCTTGTACCCACTTTCTCCGCAACATATGGCTTTGTGACTCAGATCCATCAATAAAAATTCTCCTTTCTCCCCGTAGACGTAAACATTAGACCGAACCACATAATCTCTTGTGTTCGTATTCTTTGCGTATTTTATTCTCGAAGTTACTAAATTCCTAATAGCGGGTTCATTAAAGCCAAAACCAATTGGCAGCCGAAACCATAGACCACCCACCGGCAATTACATTCCTGTTTGATCCCAAATGAATCCAGCAGCAACATTATATTCTGATTTCCAAATAGGCGCATCGAGTGGGACCACACAAATACAAGCCATTCCTGACCTGAGTGTGGTAGATGACATATGAGAATTGGTATAAGCTGTAAATATTTTTCTCGATAAGTTATATATGACTTGAATTTTATTATGAAGTTCTTAAATTAAAATATTTTTTGACAAAAAAGGGTTTAAAAAATGTAAAGGATATAGAAATTTTACAAAGCTTTATTTTTTTAATTTTATTCGCCTTTTATTGATCATGGCATATCTTTCAAAGGGATCACAATAGATGATAGATGGTTATCCATTATCCAGCCTCCGAGTGATATCGATCACATTAGTCCACAGTCATATTACCCTTTCCGATATTAATTGAAATTAATTGCGTCGTCCAGGACTTCCACCCACAACATTATTCCTCTGTCCGATCCAAGGATTTCATTGTCGTGGGATGGGATCTCGCATTCTTGTCCCACAAAGTTGTCGAGATTCTATTGGCTGCTCAGAGGATTTCCCATCTCAACCATCCCACATTAATGAAAAATGTTGAAATATCCTTTGTAAGTATGATTTTATATGTGTAAATTTTTACGAGAGATGCTTTTACTGTGAATTTAAGATTATTTTTTATCCTAAATTATATTAAAATATCAATATTGTAAATATTGTCACACTCAATGCGAAAGGACATCCACAAAATTTGCTCCAGGTTAAATGATGATTCTTTGACCTTATTATCCAACGACTAGAGGATCATAAGAGTTAATTGCTAGATACGGAATCAACTATTTTCTATGTCATATTAATTTTCATATCAATCCTACAACATTAAGTAATTAATTACTTTACCTAACTGGTAATAATCTCTCAACAATATCGGACAAAATGGACATTGACCAAATAAAAAAAGGCGAAATACCGCTGTAGGAAAAGTTGGAAAGGAAATAATAGTTTTGTCCTCCAACGATTGATTACTTGATGATAGTTTCGAGGTCCACGTGTAATTTACATGCATAAAAGTGGATTTGGACCGTATACCATTACAAACAACCATAGTTCCCATCTCTTAGATCAGCAAAAGCAAGAATACGAATACTAAACACCTACAAAAAATAGTAACAAAAAGATTTTTTAAAAAAACACAAATATACTTGATTCGGTTTAAAAATTTAAATTCACGGATCGAGATCATCATATATAAATTATATAAGAGGCTAAGCACCAACCTAAATCTTTCTTTGTATTATTATGTTCGTCGTCAAAAGACGGGACAACCACCTCTTATTTATAGTGGACATGTATCAACAATTATGTACATAATAGGAAAGAGCGTTCTAACAAAGTTGGAAATCTCGGGGGAAAAACTCAAAAGCTAATATTTTATTGACAAATTACAAAAAGAAAAATTAAATTGAAGAGAAACAGTATCATCAACAAAGGACAGTAACCTAGTTGATATGCTGCTTCCAATTGGCAACAACTTGGCTAATTGCCTTGGTTGAAGACCCATCTTCTCTTAGATTTCTACCAGCTGCATCCTTTAAATTCTTCATTCTACTACGTACGGTTTTTCCTTCCTCTCCTTCCATTAAATTTCTCACAACATTGGAAATCTCCTCTCTCCCAATAATCCCATTTGGCCCGCTAGCTTTTGGCCTTACCGCCACTTTTATATCTTCCACAAGCATAGCGGCGTTCATCTTTTGCTCGGCATATAAAGGCCAAGCAACGAGAGGAACGCCGTTGACTATACTCTCGAGGGTCGAATTCCATCCGCAGTGGGTTAAGAACCCGCCGGTCGAACCATGACTTAGAACTTGAGGCTGTGGCGCCCACGAGTCAAGGACCAGACCCCGGTTCTTGGTCCTTTCGAGGAACCCTTTGGGCAGGAAACCGAAAGGGTCGCTTTCGCTCTGGGCGCTAAAGAACGAGTCGTTGGCCGCCTTGTAGCTCGGGCTTCTGACCACCCAAAGGAACCGCTGGTCGCTCATTTCCAACCCTAAAGCCAGCTCGGTCGTCTGCTCGTAAGAGAGGGTCCCACCGCTCCCAAAAGACACGTAAACAACAGAGCCATGAGGCTGATCGTCAAGCCATCTCAGGCACTCCGCGCCGCCTTCCCGACCGGGACCCATCCCCAAATCGACGAGCGGGCCGACCGGGTAGACTATTGGCTTCCCGGGATTGGGCTCGCGGAGGGCCTTGAGGGCCCCACCCTCTAGTTCCGGGAAGGAATTCACCATAATTCCATCAGCCAGCCAGTGCCTCTTTGCATGGTGAAGGACCCACTTGTAGGCGTCGTTCTTCCTGTCCTGAAGCGGGTCGAGAAGCTCGCGGCCATGGATAGGGACACACCCGGGGATCCGGACAAGCTCGTCGAGCTCCCTATACTCGCACGACACCGTTTCGTCGAGCTTAGGCAACGAGTAAAATAACAATGACAGCGTCATGGCCGTGGACGGGAAGAACACGTAAGAGGCGGCTCCGAACTCTCTCGCAACTTCGAAGCAGTCCGTACCAAAGAGGTCGCATACAACAGCCGCCAGCGGGGACCTCGTCGAGGAGACGATCGCCTCCCTAATGGCGGGGAGCGACCTCGCCATCGTTAGGGAGATTATGGTCTCTATCTTGAGGTCTTCCGGTGGGACGTCGGAGAAGTCCGGCGGAGGGAGGAAGACGGAGGTGACGGAAGGAGGGAGGGAGGAGAGGACGGAGGTCTGGGGCTTGTTGTTGGAACCCGAAAACGACGGGACGATGATGGTTACGGAGAGGTCGGGGTGGAGGTGGACGAGCCTCTTCGCTAGCTGGGCGATTGGGATTAGATGGCCCATGCCTGGGCTTGGAATTAGGGCTACTTGGGTTTGCTTGTGGGATTTAGCCATGGCAGGAAAGGGCAAGCTTGAGGTAGGAACAGGAGGAAGAAGAAGAGGAGGAGTTCTTTACAAACTTGTTGGTATCTTTTTTGGGTTAAGCAAGATTTATAATGTGCATGTAGAGAAAGTTGGGTGGTTTATATAGAGACAAATTAGTCTTGTTATAGTTATTAATTGATTAAATAAGTCTCGGGTTTAAACTCTTTTGGATATTTTTTGTAAAATTTTGTCACAAGTCAAATATAACACTCAATTCGAACTTAAATTAGTTAAAATAGTGATTATTAGGATACAAAATTAATTAGTTAATTTAATGGTATTTGATTTTTAGCATCAATTTTTTTGTTAATGCATCTGTATGGCGGAGATAGTTTGGGCTGAGTTGATTAAGTAATTGAATTCTCGACTTGCAGTGGGTGAGAAATGGTGCGCACTGGTGGACCTATCATCTGCTATGGCTATGAATATTCAGTTTAATTGGAAAAACTTCCACCAAAAAAAGAATTAATTGAAAAAAGAAAATCAATGGTCATGGAAGTTTCTTGTACTAATATGGCTTTGGTTAGGCAAAATCCCTAAATTTTGACTTTTTTAAGATACCAAAAGAATTCAATAACTTCCATTCTAGCTATCCAAAAATTGGGATTACTAAAAAAAGCACATTGTGTATTTCTATTGTGATATATATTATTAACTTTTAATCGAAATATTATTTACATTGAATAAGAATATTTTATAAGAATAAGTATTTTGTAAATTTGTAAAAGTGCTACTATTGTATATCTATTGTGATTATTTACGCTTTTAATAGAACAAATTTTGACAGTAGTCAATCGTATTATAAAGAATATAATTTTTATCGATCTTCTTATCTTATTACGCACGGCCACTACCGGCGACGTCCCTGCCGATGCTGTCGTTCCATGATATATGGAAACGACAGGTTGCGATTTGCGACTTTGCTTTGAATGCCAAATAAAAATACCGCAAATGCTGCCCTCGGAAAGGATCCGAATTGAACTAATAAGTTAAAACACGACCGTTCATGTGCGCATATATTATACATATTACAGAGCAATAATGTCTTACTTTTTCAAGAGTCTTTTACTTGATTATATAACGACAATAACCATTTAGATTAAATTAACCGGTCCTTTTTCTAACCTAGTTAATAGTTTTGAATTCGAGTAATTGAAAACATATAATTTTTAAATATTTGTTGAGAAATATTTGTCACATTTCAAAGATTTTACCCGACTCAAATATGTATTAGTCAGGGTACTAATGTTCGAATACCGAGTAGTATAAAAAATTATACAATAATGTAATAACAAGTACTTTGATCAATTAATAATAAAATTATTTAAATTAATTAAAATATTTCGAGCAAGAGTTATAGAAGATGCACGAGCGCTGAATAGTTATATTAATAATTTTACGTCTTTTAAAATTCTTAACGAACTAGAATTTGAATGTACCCGTATAATAGGTTTTTTTTTTTGGAAATCGGCATAATACATATCGAGATACTCTATTCTATTCCGTTTTATAGAGAATTATTCTATTCTGATAGGTCAAGCCTCCTCCACCCCACTCATTGCCGAAAATCATTCTTACACGAGCAATGTTGACGCCACCGTGACGACAGCCTGCGGTAATCAAGCTCGACAAGCTTCTAGAGACTTAAAAAAAAAAGGACAAGCTTCTAGAGAGAGTGTGGAGAGTCCAAGTCGGATGTTATCGCTTGGCCTGCCAGCAATGAAACTGACAAAAGGATCACGTCTCGGTGGAGCTTTGTGCGATTTAGAAAGATACATGAAGTCGCTGCTCTTCGAAAAGTCCAATTTCTCCATTTTTTTTTAAGAACTGGATCAGATTAAAGTGTTTTTAATTGACAATCTTGCTATTTAAATGAATGTTGTCAAGTATAATCGGAAAATTTTGGTTTAAATTATGCTTCGAAACAAATCTTTAAAAATATATATATAATATATTCCCCCTCTTACCTTTTTTTCATATTTCTTCAGATTTACATTATTTTTTTAATTTAATAATACTTAGGGTATTTCTGTATTAAAAAATTATTCAGAATTTGAAGTATCAATTCTAAATTTTTTTGATATTTAATAGAATATTTTGTGTTAAGAATTCAGCAACTTAGAGAACAAAACGCGCAAAGAACACGGACGCAAGAGATGATTCAGCCTAGTGCCTACGTTCACGGGGAGAAAATGAGAATTTTTATTGATGGATCCGAGTCACAAAGTTATATCATAACCTAAGAGAACACGTCTTTATATAATAGACGAACCCTTGGTGTACAAGAAACCTATCTAGGTCGAATTAGGAGTCTGAAACAAGAGTCGAGTCAAAACAGGAAAATTTCTGCTGGCCACCACTTGCGATCGCCATTTTAGTAGCGATTGCCAACACATGCAAATTATTGCCAACTCCAATAATCTCTACCTTTGGCTAGAATTTGTCCCTCGCGAAGAACCATGAAGCCACACCCGAACTTCAACAAACTTCACCTTGACAAGAAATCGCCCCTTGGAGAAACACGAAGTCCTGCAAAACCAATCAACTCTACCGACTCTACCTTGAACCATAGATTAACCACCATCAATAAGACCATCTCAACTTTCTCACCACCTTTTTCGTTCAATCACTTAGAACCAGCCCCCAAGCTCGAGCTTCCGAGCCTGCTTGGCCTATACTATCCAATCTCCATCGAACCCCAACTGGAAAGTCCACCTGCTTAAGCAACTTTGCGACCAATAGACGCGCCCTCTATTTTTTGGTCAACCCCATGCTCTGCAGCCTCGAACTGCTTCTCCGTTGGACCTTCTTGCCTCAAACCAATGCTACGTGCCATAGCATACAGAGGGCAACCTTTTGTTCCATCAAGTAGAATGCTAGACATGCTTCGAACTCCATTGTTCGGCCTTGAGTGAGATACCTGATTCGCCCGTGGTGTCACCAACGGCTTCGCATTCCCCATGCAAAACCTATCCAACACCTTTGACGTGCACGTTCTTTTAGACAATCATAGCAAAAACTTGCTAACTTTGTCTCCGCGAATCACAACTCCACTCAAACCATTCATGTCAAGCTTTTGCTCCATCACACAAGAGCTTTTTTCTCCTCTATCAAAATCCAACGAGGTGACTCTACCTACAACCGTGTTCTCCACTAACCTGTAGGTGTTCCTAGCATTCCTTTCACCCTTTATCACCACCACATCATCCTTCTCCATCTCCATTAGCCCGCCTACAACATTATAGTTGTACCCACTATAATTCAAGGCTCCTAACGAGATCAAATTCCTCTCCAACTTTAAAACATGCCTAACCCCACACAATTTTCTCTCAACACCATCCCACATCTTGATTCAGATATCACATATGCCAGCAATTCTACAAGTTATAGTCACTATACCTGAATCAACGAACTTGTAGGTGTCAAACCACCCTCTATTGGGCGTCATGTGGAAAGAGCAAGCGCTATCCAAAATTCAGGAATCAGAAAATTTTGGACCTGATAAGATAGAAAGAACATCATCATCCGACTCGTCCGAATATGAGGCCATATTCACGGAACCCGATCCTTTTCTCTCGCGATCCCGAGTTCTTCTCGGACAATCCTTCTTCACGTGCCCTTTTTATCCGCACTCGATGCAATTTTCTTTGAACCTCCTTGACCTCGACCTGGATCCTCTTCCATCTTCGCTACGACCACCATGGCTACCCGTCACAACTAGCCCTTCCGCTTGTTCATCGCCAAATTTCCTCCTTTGATAAAACCCTAGCAGAGCACTTGTGATATCTTCCAACACCAGGGACTCCTTCCCCCAAGTTAGAGTTGTAACCAAATTTTCGTAGGAACCCGGTAAAGAATTCAATAGCAACAATGCCTTGTCTTCTTCCTCGAACTTCACATCAACCTTTCCTAAGTCGCTCATGAGTTGACTGAAATCATTAATGAGTTGACTCAAATCCGAGCCCTCCTTTATCTTGAGCCCGTACAATCTTTCCTTAAGATAAAGCTTGTTCGATAAAGACTTACACATATACCTTGCCTCCAATTTCTTCCATACCTCAGCTGGTGACTCCTCATCCATGATGTGATACATCACATCATCCGCCAAACACAAGCGAATTGTCGCCACCGCCTTGGCCCCCATCTCCTTCCACTCTTGCTCCTCCATCTTCTCGGGCTTCTTCTTCGAGAGCGCAATGACCATCCCTTCCACTCTTGCTCCTCCATCTTCTCGGGCTTCTTCTTCGAGAGCGCAATGACCATCCATGATGTGATACATCACATCATCCGCCAAACACAAGCGAATTGTCGCCACCGCCTTGGCCCCCATCTCCTTCCACTCTTGCTCCTCCATCTTCTCGGGCTTCTTCTTCGAGAGCGCAATGACCATCCCTTGTTGCACGAGGAGATCCTTGACACGCCTTTGCCATAACTCAAAATTTGATAAGCCATCGAACTTCACAAGAGCAAACTTCGCGCCATGATCCGACATCCTCCAACCTTAGCTCTGATACCAATTATTAAGAATTTAGCAACTTAGAGAACAAAACGCGCAAAAAATACGAATGCAAAAGATAATGTGGTTCGGCCTAGTGCCTACGTCCACGGGGAGAAAATGAGAACTTGTATTGATGGATCTGAGTCACAAAGCTATATCATAACCTAAGGGAACACCTCTTTATATAATAGACGAACCCTTGATGTACAAAAAACCTATCTAGGTCGAATTAGGAGTTTGAAATAAGAGTCGAGTCAAAACAGAAAAATTTCTGGCCACCACTTGCGATCGCCATTTTAGTAGCGATCGGCAACACATGCGAATTATTGCCAACTCCAACATTTTGAAACTACAAGATTTAATCAACAAAACTACAAAATAGTAAATTATACTTTCACCTATAGAAAAACATGACCCCCGCCGACGAGTCTCTCCAATAATGCATTGTCCTGACAAAGACGCAACTGCTGAGGTAATAACCTCAAACATTTCCTATATTTTATTATATACTATCCCCGAATCACACTGTGAATTAAGTCGACAATATTTCGAAAAGATAGAAAACCTTGAATTTCAGGAGTAGCATGATTTGTTTTAAAGATTTAAGCGTAGATTTTTATTAATCTTGAGAATTATACAAAAGTAGAGCCTTGAGTTAATCAACTAAGAACTTGCTATCAGATTCCACCATAGAGGAGCTTGAGAGAGGGAGGTGTTGCTGAACAAATCTCACAGCTCCTGCGATGACTAAGAGCTCAACTTCTATTGCGGAGTTTGTTATTCCTGTGGCATTAGCAATGTCGAAGACGCAACCCATGTGGTTTTTGTCAGACTCTTCCAAAAGGTTCAGTTGAAAAGGTCCAAGAGGCGCGAGTGTTGATCAGGAATAGTATGATTGAAACTTTGAATACCAACGCAAGTGGGCTGGATGGATACGGATCTGTCTTTAAGTTTGTATTGGGAGAATCAAATCCTAATACTGTAAGATCCCGGAGTTTAGGTTAATCCGCCTAAATTTATACTCCACCAAAAAAAACCTTGAATTTATTGCCGAATCTAATAAAAAATCATCGTCAAAACAAATATTAAAATAACAACAAATTTATCATTAAATTTTCAAAACTTATAAATTTACCAAATATTTTTTTAATAATTAGAAACGTGATAATTTCTACATTGTTTTTCTTAATTTTTCGTGGCCTGAAGTATATTAGCGTTGAGATATTGACGGGTCCATCAACATAAATTTGGGCTCAGTGTTGCCGCCCGATCCACAGGAAGTGTCCACGGACGGAATAGTACGCGTGAAATTCAGAAATTTCTAGATTCTGAATATCCTTCAACTTTCTTATTTAAAATTCTACAACTCTTCTAATCCAGCTTCGCACGGCTCTAGTAATATTCTGGTCGGTGATATCTTCTTGCCTGGAAACTAGAAGACAAAAATAAACAGTAGTAGTTAATTCGATAAGACTTCAATTTCGAGTTTGTTTTAGATTAATTCCACTTTCGATGCGTAGTCTTTAAAAAAGAGAGGAATATTGTGTAGAAGACAATTATGTGATTAATATTTTTTATATTTGTAATACTTAATCAACTACTATTAACACTATATTGAGAGTGAGTTTAACTAGCCCATGAACATAGTTGTTGGAATTTTATAAGTAAAATTACGGTTTTTTTATAAGTGATTTTCTTTATTATTATATAGATAGAATTTACAAGGTGTTCCCTCCACAGGTTTACAAGGAGTTCCTGAAATGCTCACACCCAACATCGCCCCCACTGAACTAAATCGCCATCGAATCTAAGTGTAATGCCAGATATTGACCACATAGATTAGGAATTGAATTCGACCAAATCAACCACTCTCTCATTTTGACTGTTACACTCATGATAAACCGAGAATCACGTCCCTTAGAATCTTGTATAAAGAATATACTTCTCACTCTCGCGATACACGCGCTAAATATTTCTAAAAGAACGTAGAGTTCTTTTTCCCAGAAAAACTCTCTCCAACCTTTCGATTTTTAAGCTGTGAAAATCATCCCTATTTTGATATGATCGTGATAAGGAACAATTAGTGACAACATCCGTTGCGATCCTAAGAAGAACGCTATGAAATTGGATTAATTATCTTTATGGCTTTAAGATTCTTGTATTTATAATTATGATTACGAATGTGTAAAATTCTTGAATAATCAAGTTTAGCACAACTTTTTATGGAAAGATAAGAGGTACATAATAATTAATATACTCAAATCAACTAACAAGGAAGTTCTTCTAGCTTAATCAAGTTTGAGATTCGAGTCATTGAAAGTTAACAGTGTTAAATACTTGTTGGATTCAACAAGAGCTTTGTCGATCTTAAAGGTCATATCCGGTTTCGAATTCGAATTAGTCAGACATGATAGTAAGTGGTATAAAAAAAAGAAAAAAGTCCATTTTACTACCTTATGGTATCACAGATTGTCCAACTTATTCTAATTTTCATCAAAAACAAGTCACAGGCAGCCCAGATAGCTGCCCGCAACTTTTTTTTTTCAAAACGACGTAGCTTAGTGTCCTACGTGGATTACCACGTCGTCAATATATGAGATGAGTTTTTAATGACATTTGGCTTGTATAAATTACCATTATAGTACCACATTTGGCTTGTGTTGGGCTCGTATTATTTTTTTGGAAAAATTCACTTTACTATCCTGTGGTATCACAGATTCGCACATGAGAAAGAGGAACAGCAAGGAAGAAGGGTGAGAGGAGAGAGAGTGAGTTTTTTTGAAAAATTATAACCAAATGTGGTACTATAATGTTAATTTACCAAAAGCCAGCTATGTCATTAAAAACTCATCCTATGGACTGACGATACGAGAATTCACATAGGACACAAAGCTGCATCGTTTTGAAAAAAAAAATTGCGGGCAGCTATCCGGGACATATTTTTTGATGAAAATTGAAATAAGTTGGACATTTTTTATGCATTTTAAATCACAAGGTAGTCATGTACGAATTCGTGATACCACATGATTGTAAAGTGATTTTTTTATTAAAAAAATAATACGAGCCCAACACAGGCCGGTCAGAGCAGCTAAGCCCGGGGTTTGTTTGGAGAATTCCCATGGGGGAATCAAGTGAAGAAAATCAACTAGCCATCGCGACAGAGAGAACGAAGGAGAAGAAGAAGAAGAGATGATATACCGACCTTGGAGCCTCCTCACCGGCCCGGCGGCGATGTGAGGCGGGATCGTCGCCACCCTTGTTGTCGCCAACTTCATCCTCTTCAAGGAGGTAACACCAACCTCTCTCTCTCTCTCTCTATCTTTCTATCTCTATCTCTGTCAATTGTTTATTTTTTTTCTTTCTAAATTCTTATTCTCTGTGTTGGAATTGCAGGATCCATTCCTGAAGCCGGCGAAGAAGAACCACGACTCCCCGCGATCTAACAACAATTAGGGTTTCCATGACCAAATTCCAATGTAAGCTTCTGCTTCGTATCTTGTCGAATAATTAGGAGTAGGAGGAGGAGGAGGAATGCGATGTCCTTGATCTAGAATTTGTTCTGCAGAGATTCCCCTCCCTAGTAATGTCTCGTTCCAGTCGGTAACTAACATCGTCTTCGATCGAGTTCGTGACTAGCAAATCGGTGTATGGCATCTCTAGGAGGCCATCAGAGCATTTTGTCACGGGCAAACCTTCTCCAAGGCTCGAGATGGAGGATGGGTGGCCATCACCAGCATTTAGCCCGTGGCAGTTTAGTGTGGCCATCATTTGGATGGTTGGTTATGCAAATAATAAGGATTCAGGTTCTTTATTATGGTTCGACATCGTCTGAAAGGGTTGGCTGGCTATGACCCTGGAATGAATGATGCAGCTTCGTTCGCGGAATAGCTGTTCCCCCCTTCATCTTGTTGTTTTGCTGTAATGGCGAAGCCGCGCCATTGTTAAAAGCAACCATAATAACTTGAAGCAGGTGGAGATGTCTCCTAACTTAGCTTTACTTGCAGATAATGTGGCGTCTGCTTTTCGTATTTTAGGTAGATTATTATTGTGCTTCTCCTCTGTTTGTTTTCATGGCTGGACAATGGAACAATCTTGTTCTATGCCAATTACAGATTTGAGAACCCTTTTACCTTCTGTTTCTCTTGCAATTTTCAGCGATGGGGGAGATAGACTCGACTCGACTCGACTAGGAAGGAGAAAAGTTCCTGCAATTTTCCGCAACCAAACACCCAAATCGCCATCGGAGCATCTTTGCTTGGTGTAAGTGAAGTGGTTTGAGGTTTGGACCAAGTCATTTCTCTTTAATTTGCCACACTTGGTGGATCATATTTAGCACAGAACTGAAAATTGAACATGCATGAGACGTCTTGTTGGCATCTCTCTCACTTTAATGGCGATTATATTTGGATGGATGTACAAATGAGACGACTTATCGAGCTTCGAGTAGAACAGGCACTTGAATAAATGCCCCAACACCAACTCTCTCGTGTGGCTACGACTCAGAGAAATATGATAAAGCATTGAATTTTTTCACCAAATTTGAGGTCCTTCGTTACAAAAAATGAGACTAGCTACAAGCCTGCAGATCATAACTATGGCAAAACCAATCTATATACAACATATATATCAGATCTCTGGAATGAATTACAGACCAAGTCAAGCAGAAACTAGCTTAAATACCTAAACCCGAAACGCGATTCAGGATCGACGAAAATTTTGGTTACAACAGAACATAGATCAGATGAACCTGTGCTTCTTCGAAGTTGCTCTCACACATCAGATCAATGTCTTGGTCATCCGAGTAAATTCTATGTAGCTTCATGGTGCAGCTACCTGAGGAATTTTCATGCCAAATCCACGCTTCGCCCTCGCGACTCTGTTCAAGATGGCAAATAAATCAGTAAGAGCTTGAAATAATGTGCTCCTGAGTGACTGCGGAAGAAAGCCTTAACTATATATATTGTAAGACCTATAATATGACAGAATACCAGAGTACACTGTCTATTCTTTTATGTGGTTGTGATCGGTAAAACTGCTAACTTTCACTCTCTCTAGTAATGCATAAAGCAAAGTGACCCGGATTCGTACCCTTTGAGTAGTGCGCTAAGGTGTTATATTGAACTCGAAACAGATTGTATGGATAGGGTGCTTACGTAGGTGCGAGTTTTCCGAGGCTTTCGAGCTCTTCACCGGTGTCCTCGTCCACAACTCTTCCGTTTGTACTAACGATGTAAGATCTGTCTGTCTCGGAAGGAAGTCCCCTACTAGCTAGCAAGTCCAAATCTTTCTGGCGAAGTTCTCTTCCATTGACTAAGACACCGGTGTCTCCACCGGAACAATCTTCTGGCATCGGATAGTTGAATTCTTCGATAGAAGACTGCAATACGAGAAATATATATCGTATTAAAAGAGAACTGAATTCACACAGGAAATTAGAATCAGCAATTCAGCACCAACGGCCTCCAGCTAAATTTATCTTACAGGAATCATGCCGAGGCAAGGTCCACCCATTACACCCCAGAAGCCAGCTTTGGGATCGTACCTTGAGAAGAACATAGCAGAAGGCAACAATTAAAAGGCATGAATACGACGACTTCATACGAGGCACAACGGCAATGTTATCAAATTCCGGCCGAGCATATATATCGCAATTGAATCGAAGAGGAGCTACATTGTTCCATTTAAGCACTGAATCTATTAGGTAAATCTCTAGGTAACAGATAAAACCATCAGATGAACAATTCTAACCATAATCAAGCATTGGATGGTGCAGTTCCATTATCATATATGTAGCATAACAGAAAGAGCGAATATCCGTACGAACTTACCAATATTGTCCAGGATGAACTGGTCCTGCCAACTTCTCGGCTCTCTTGACCAGTTTGTCGGGTATGACATGCCCATTTACAGAAACCTTGCTTCTACTACGCTCGTCTGTTTGATTAGCTTTTGAAATATCCTTTAGGCTCTTCTTAATGAAGTTAGCAAAAAAGGATTCGACCCCTTTGCTGCTCTTTGATGGGATATCTTCTTTGCCAGAGACAGCTTCCTGGGATACCCCAGTACTTGGGTACCCATCGAAGGAGACGTCCATTTCGGTCGCTCCGGATGCCTCCTTCATTGAGTTCTGTCGAGCAGAAGCCTTACTTGTTATAGCCTTTTCCTGATCAGTGCGGGTACTACGGCTTCCTTTTCCTAATCGGTCAACATCATCACGATCATGATGTTGAACGGGTGAGCCAGGTTGTGGCGAGCTCAAAATGGCTTTGACCGTCTGCTCAACAGAGTCCATTCCCTCCCTAGGAGCAGCTAGAGCGTCTGGACTATCGTCATCCACAGACAAATTCGGAGAGGAAGAACTGAATCTTTGCATCTCCTGAGGCTTCAAACCCTGGCCCATTGAGGATTCCGTAGTATCAGGATCAGTTGCCAGGAAGTCATAACCAGAGTTGTCGTACTCATCAGAGGAGAAGGTTGCATTTGCATTTGTCCTCCGATTAGTGCCATACGAATATGAACTTTCGTCAATCATCATCATTCTAGATCCACCATCTGTCACATTAGATGCTTGTTCTGTCTCGTCCGCGTTGCGGATAATCAACTTCTTGTTTAGGACAGAGAATTTGATAATGGAAGAGCAGGAACCACACTGGACCTTTTGCTGCTTTTTGTCCGAAAGAAGCACCTTTGGAATTTTTATAACTTCAAAGCAATTATAGCATGTTAAGAATGGAGCACCTCCACCCAAAGGATTGTAGTGCTTACTACTGCCAGCCAACACCACCTTCCGAGGATGAAAACGAACAAAACCACCCATTTCAGAATTAGCATTGCTCGGCCATCTCGCGTGGGGTTGGAGACCGTGATCATTCATTGGCAGAGGAGTAGAGTTTCTGGAGGTATGGGCATTCGAGCCAAGTGCAATAGGAATTGGTGGTGGAACTCCAGGATGCCTGTTGTAGCAATGGTAACAAGAACAAGCAGGTGGATGAAAGGCTGCATTGGAAGGGTATGACTCGAATGGATCCGGACCTGCATCAAAGCAATCGCCAGAAAAGTTTCCGCGAACTGGTCGTTGGTATTGACCAGGCACCGGATGTGGGTCAATCCGAGGCAATTGATGACCTAACGGATCACCGTACCTAGGAATATGACTAGACTTCTGCATGGATGGATGAAGAAACCCCTGCAAAGCCTCTCGATGACCGTTTCTATACGAAAATGGTTCGGGACGATGATTGAAATAAGGGGGCACTGAGGTGTGGCTACCAGGTCCGTAAAATTGCATAGCAGCCTCGTTAGAAGCCAAAGAACCACCTGAAACCCAAGGAGCGAAATCATGATGAGGATTTGGAGGAGCCATCCTCCCGTTTACAGAGGGCACCTCGGAGGGTCTATCGGTCAGAACAGCGGACCTGCTCAGTTGTTGCTGAAGCTCCTCTAGCTTCCTCAGAAGCTCTGCCCTATCATTCTCAAGATACTGAACTCTACCATCTCCATCACGGTCACCCTGATTCCTGAATTCCTCTCTGTAACCATAAGAGGAATTCAACTTGTAATTCGACGGGCCCCCATCCTGATAAGTGGAAGTTGGATACCTTAAACCTCCAATCTCATTCCTCGTGCCCCTTCTAAACCCCTCCTCCTGACCCATTCCCCTACGCTGCAAGCTCGAAATACCCCCGGATCTCCAAAACTCGTTCGAGCTCCCACTTTGGGATACCGAAACCAATCGCTCTTTTCCCGTTGCATCATCCCGGTCACCATTCACACCAACACCATTTTCAACAACCAGCTTCCCACTCTTTGCCTTAGATTGGTCCATAGCTCCGCCACCACCATCACTATCATCCTTCTCGGGTTTCTTCTTCTCCTCGGATTGAAAGGACTCGATGTTGGACTCAACATCCACATCAGACACATCACTGAAGTCCACCATCCCCTGGTCTCGAGAATCCTTCACTTGTGCCTCAATTCCACCATAAACTACTCCATCATCAGACTTCTCAGACAAAGTATCCCCATCTGGGTTCTTCTCTCCTGCTGCCAATCACCACAAACAAGACACAGCAAATCCCTCAAAACCCATGAAACCAATAACTCAAAAGAAACATCAAAATCCAGGGAAAAGGACAAGCTCACAAGTACAAGCTAGCCAAAAGGACGTTCCAACTTCGAAATGCTCCAAACCAAAACTAGAGAAGTCCAAGTCCAATCACGACATCAACCACACAACCAGAGTTACAAGAGAAGGAACCAATACGAGTTGGTCCAAGTACAAAATAGGGTACGACAATGATCAACTCCAAATCCGAATATCAGTGAAAAAGCGAGAGTAGAGAGAGGAGAAGAGAAGAGGAGTACCTCTAAGAACAGCACCACAACCACCGCATTGGTAAACAGAATAGTCAGCGAGCTCAGGGAGCAAGTTGTCGCACTTCGGACACCTCACCAGTCTCACTTTCGTTGACTCCGTCATTCCCATGAACCAGTTCAATTCATCGTTATTTCGCTTTTTTTTGTGTGTAGAAACCCAAGTTTCTAGATAACCAAAAAAAACGAGGAGGAAGTGGAAAAGATCAAATCTTTGGAACGAAAACCACCGCCGAGGCTGCGTTCACACTAGAAACCATCGCTTTCACACTAGCAATTCCACAAGAAGGAAAAAAAATAGGGACTTTATGAGGCATAGCTTGAGAAAAAAAAAAAACCGACCAAGACAAGACAAGACAAGGAACCTATCAAAAAAAAGGAAATTAAAGGACTTTGACAAGGAACAGAAAATATTACTGCAGTACTAAGGATTTACCAAAACAGAAAAAAAAATTTCAAAAAATAGTGTCCACCGCGGTGCATGTTGGCTGCTTCAAAAAATGGTAAATATTGGTTCATCTCCAGCAACAGCATCGACGTGGATACCATTTTTTAAAAACTTTTTTCCCAGATCATGTTTTGATAATTCCTGGATAATGCAACACCATTTCAATCAAAAATTATTGGGCTATGGAGATGACCGTGCACTCTCTACTGGTATCCGGGATTCAAATGATAGTTAGGTTAGGAAAATATTCAGTTTGACGAATGGAGTTAATAAATCGAGTATTTCATTTTTTTTTTGGCAGGCCTTACAAGATAGGATTGCAACAAGGACGAACTTGCTTCGCTTGGGGCTGCTTTCGCATCAAACCGCAGGCTGCGTTTTGTGTGGGGATGTCCCCCTTGACCAGGTACCTCTTGAGACGACATGCCATCTCTTTGTGGCTGCCATTTCGCATCTCAAGTGTGGAACTATTTCAACAGACTTGCAGGGATTTTTTTGGCTTCCGGTGATAGTTTGGATGAACTTCTGGCTTTGTGGATGGGTTTTGTCAAACATGATGACGCTATCTCGAAAATTTGGTACTCCATTTTCGCATCCATTATTTTGTCCATTTGGATCCTCAGAAACAAGGTGATCTTCCAGGGTACCTCCCCGGACTTGGGTGCACTGATAGCAGATATCCTCCGGAATGCAATGGAATGGCAAAATTGGGCAGCCTCAAGGGATATTTTCTGTAGGCAAGATCTCCTCATGGTGCTTCAAAATATTATGGCCTAGGCTTTTTGGAGTCGTTTGTTGACTTTCGATTGCCTGCTGGATTCTGTTTTGGCCCTTGGCCCTTTTTGGGTCGGATATGGGAAATTTTGGATAGCAATTCCCGCTAGGTCAATTGCTGGACAAATCTTCTTACCTAGTCTATCTTAGTCTTGGTTTTTTTTTTCTCTTCTGCCGTCTTTAGTGACGGCTTGTATAGAGATTCTCTCCGCTTTTTGTGTGAGGACCTTCCAATCTTTGCATAGTTGTATATAATACCAAGATTCATACAATTTTACTTCTTCAAAAAAACAATTGAGTATTTTATTTTATTATTTTTCATAATTACAGTCTAATTTGGTTGGTTAGTTCCACGAGAAAGAATTAATGAAATGAGGGAGTATTTCGTTTTCTTTCTTTTTTCATCATAATTACGGTCTAATTTGGTTGGTTAGTTCTACGGGAAAGAATAAATGAAATGAGAGAGTATTTCGTTTTCTTTCTTTTTTCATCATAATTATTGTCTAATTTGGTTGATTAATTCCACGAGAAAGGATCAATGAAATGAGGATGGGACTTGCTGGTTGACTTGTCTGAGAGATGTTGATGGGTATGTACTTATTTATCTATCTCTGAGACTTGTACCATTATATTTAGGGTTTACAAAGTCCAATATAAAAGTGGGAGTAAAAAATGAACATCAGACTGTGAGGTAATTTTGCCATAAATAACTCGTACGGTTTGTTCGGTTCTTACATGCCCCACGTAAAAAATATATATTTTTCGGAACTATCAGTTATTTTTTTGAAGATAGAACTATCAGTTATCGATTAGTATATTTTTTGTGACACTATTCAAAACATACAGTTACGAAATTCTCCTTGAAAAGTTGTATTTCACAATTAGGACTTGAAATTTCTGATTTAATTTGGATGGCGTTTTTTAAAACAATGCAATCCCGAATTGAGCTCTTTCCTTTTGATCGGATCTTTAGAGAAAACAACGCGAGGCCCAGGCCCGAGATATCTGGCAAAAAAAAAGGCCCACACTTCTGATCCTCTAAGCAGATTGGTCACTTACCAAAATGTTCACTGCCTTTTTTTATAATTAAATATTTTATATATTTTCAATAAAATTACATAGTGTGATAATATTGGTCAATATACAACGCCTAATCAAAAACTCGTCCATGATTGTTGCCTAACATTAAACACATTTTTGCCCAGCTTAGCTCTCAATCTCGACTAAGGACCCGTGTCAATTTCGATCTCCTTGATTCAGCATCGGACTTAATTGTTGGGCTTTATCCTTAACCAGCCCATCCGATCACTGCCTTGTCTAGTTAGAGTTCGATATCACACAGTAAATTCTACCAGCGGAAAAAATTAGTGATATGTTATAGAAAAAAATTGATGTTAACTTCTAAGAATATTATTTATATTATGATTTTCTCAATTATATTCGAATTCTACACCAAAAGTACGATAATTATTATTTGTGAATGCGAGGGAAAAACAATGTATTGGTATTTTTTTAGAAGAAAGAAAAAACAATGTATTGGTAGGCAAGTCATTTTGCTCGCATAAATCAACGGGATGTTCGGTCCTAGGAGAAGGAAAAATTTGTACGCTACCACACACGAACATAGCAGCCTCATGGTACTCCTCTAAATAAAGTCATAGGACTGCAACTTTGTTTATTGGCAATGTGGGTTTTAAATTTAAATAAATAGTTAAGAAAAAAATTAAAATCCAATAATACTGTTAAAGAGATCCCAAGCTGCTCTTGATAGCCTTTTTTATAATAAAAAATTATTGAAGGAAATATATGTGACAAATAACATCTGGATCAGAAACATGATACAAGAAAAATACTCGGAGATACATGATTCACATTATGAAATTTCCACACAAAAAAAGCAACATTAATCATGCACTGAGATTCGTTAGAACATCAAACATTTGTAATTAAGCTCAAGTACTAGTTCATCAGTTGAAACAATTTAGCATTTTCGAAAGGAAACACTATCATAATATAGGTTCGAACCAGAACTGAAATACGAACAAAATGGTATAACCATGTACGAACTACAAAGAAAACTAACATTAAACTTCCTCGTATTCTTCGGCTTTTCTTCAACCCTATTAGATTCATATACATCTTCCTTTTCTACGAACCAATCCAAGAACACAACTTAAACCTCAGACCTGATCTTACATTCTTATTATTTTCAATAGGCCTATTCCTCTTCCATCCCTTTGATCTCCTCGCCAACAATCCACAAAATCCAGGATTAACCGCAGTTCCTTTATTATACGTACCCCTTATGGAGGAGGACCCTTCTTTTGGCACCGGTTGCGTGCCATCCACGCAACCGGCGCCCAACTTCTCGTCCTCGTCAGGACCTGGAGACACCTTATTGTTGGACAGCCTCATTGATTCTCCAAGGAACATTGGCAATGCCATTAAATGCCTCTCGATGACGTGAGCGATGGACACCAGCTCGTAAGAGTCGTACAAAGGGCTTCCGAGATCCCATATTGCTGTTTCTTCTCGATCGCGATCTTGATCTTCTTGTTCTTGTGATGATCCCATCGTAAGAGTAGCGGAAATTGGTGTTTTCATTGTTCTATAAATTGTTTTTTTTGGGTTTGTAGGGAGTTCAGAATTAATAGGAGGTGGTCTTTAATTTTTTGCGTTAAAAAACGACGGATTGTTTTAACGCCGCACCTGGTTCGCGTTACGAGACCGGATTGAGTGGGGACTAAAGAAAATTTGTCCACAGGTGAGAACTATATTTTGGGCCGTCAGATTTGATTATCTTTAAATCTGATGGTCAATAACCTATCATGTGATATTGGTTTGTACGTGAAGTGATATTGGTTTGCATGTGAAGTAATATTAGTTTGCAAGATGGTGGTTTACATATGAAGTGATATTGGTTTGCAGTGATATTGGTTTGCATGTGTAGTGATATTAGTTTGAGTTAGTCCCCACCAAATCCGTCCCCAGTTTGTTACCTACTACGGAGATTCTGTCGCGAGGTCCCTATTTTTAAGGGTTTGGCCAACTTAGGGGGACCGGATTTGGTCGTGGAATACTGTTTCCAAGACCGTCCGGGACCCAATCTATTGCATCATAACTGGCCGACCTATTATATCATAATTGGGCGAACCATTGTATCATAACTAAGCAAACCAACGTGTATTCCGAAAAAATTGAATCACTTCAGGTAAACCATTCCGTCATAACAGGTTGATATTTAGAAAAAGTTCAAACTAAAATTTCTAATAATATTAGAACAAGCTCTTATTAGTTGAGTTCCACATTCTATAATTACTCGTTGTTGATATTTATTGTTTCATCAATGAAAAAAATACCAAAGGGCTTGTAGCCTAGCGGTACAAGGAGTTGTAAAATTCAAGAAGATCCAAAGTTCAAACTTTGGCTATGTGTAAAAAATTTACCTTTCAAAAAAAATTCAATGAAAAAAATGGTGTAATAAATTGGGTGTTAGATTCCACGTTAACATAAAAAATTTGGCTACCATTTTTGTCTAGCTGTGCAGTCTGGGAATCCAGATTTGCGTTCGATTAATTTCGTTTAGTTTAAGTGCTAAACTAATAATTCAGGAAAACGCCAAACTGCAAGATTAGGACAATCATGTGCCATTGTTGCATTGCATAATTTAGCCGTACTATACTAGAGATACTCCGTTAGTATAAGATATTTGTAATGATTTCGAGTTAAAAATGTATGTTTTTTTTAATATTGTTAGAAGTGACTATAACGAGAGTCGTTTTTCGTAGATCTGGCAACCTAATACGTATCAACTTGATTAATGTTTAACAGGAAGATTTAGCGGTGTAAAAGTACTTTTGCAATTTCATGAAAAGAGGATATCAACGGACGTAACTGGTAGTCTGGTGAGCCATATACTTCAATTGTCGTCCTAAGCACACAAATTGTGTGATTATGCATTGTAGTAGCGTAGCCAGGATTCCTGATTTGCGGGAATAATTATTTATAATATTTTAAATTATAGAAAAGAAATATGAGATTATAAATCTAGTAAAGATTATATTCATATTTACTATGGACAAAATAGAAAAAAAATAGATCATGTTATACAAAAAATAAATTTATAGGAGATCGAGAAACATCATTGTTGTAATAATTACCTAGCAAATAGTTTTTTTTTCTTTAGAGTTGATTATATTTTTTATAAGTAAATTTGTATATTCCTCTTTGTAAACAATTACCTCCCAAGACTCCTATTACAATTAGAGTCGATGGAGAGGACTTTTCCCGAAATAGGTTTAGTCTCCATTAAAAGATTCTAAATATAAAATCAAATTGAGAAATTCTCGATTGCATTCTTTCGCGAATAATGTATTCCAAATCTTCGTGTGCATCCCTCGTTTAAAGAGGCATCCCACTTAATTGGATTCTATTTTTCTCAAATTAATCCCATATGACTCATTTCTTTTGTACTAACCAGAAAGAGTACAAGAGAAAAAGAGTCGACGCATATTCTTGTCCCATTAAGCAACTTGCCTGAAGTGCGTACAGAAGGAGTAGCACTTGAAGCGAGAGAGGGTGCTGGGAATTAATAATCTTCCCCAAACGGAAGTAAACGATGTCGATTGGACAAATGCTAAGCACTTCGCTTGCCGGATCTTATCTCTTTCCCAACACCATTAGAACGTCTATCATGCGTGATTCCAAGCGTCCATCTCCACTTAACCACGACAGATAGAATCGTCACAGTGGTAGGCCTCATCACGAATCAAGGTTCGTCGAATTCGAATTCGAATTCGAATCCAAATTTCATAAAACTTGATCCGTATTCGATTCAACAAAGAACAAATTCAAATACAGATTTTAAACCACCGAATTCGAATAAGAGTTTGGAGCTTCATAAATTCATCCACTTTTTTATTTTATTTTTTAATTTTTTAATTTGCTAACATTTTTTAAAATAAATAAATAAATAATTTGCATCAAAATGTACCAAACTCAATTGTCTACGAATCACTACGAATGAATATAAGACCATATAGTTCGATGTCTTTCCGGTTCAATATATTATAGTTAGAAATTAGTCAATATACAAATACTTAAAATTAGTGTAATTAACAACAAGTTGTAATATTTCCTAAAAAAACAGCAAGTTGTAATAGATTAGTTGACTAGAGCCCTCAACCTAAGGTTGGAGGTTCATCCCAGTCTTAAACCAAATGGTATAAAAAAAATTGGCATGCAAAATTAATCACTTAAATTAACTATATAATATTGATTAAAAAAAATGAAACGTCCATATGGGAAGTATATTTTTTTTGGATATTCCACATCAGAAAGTTAGTATATTCCGCATATTCAATACTTATGTATATTTTTCTGTCGGTAAACTGAATTATTGATGAATCCTGAAAAAAATATAAGTTTTTTGCCGATATTGCACATGGTGTTTGGTGTAGGCGCATTATTATCCTAAAATTTTACTTGGTCTTGGACATTTAATAATATAAATATTTTTTGCTCGGTCAATAACATTTATTTATTTATTTATGTGCTAATTCACGAGAAAGCGACCACAAAGTTGACCGATTCTACTGCTGTTGGAAGCCCACAGGCATTTCTTTAGAAAATTGCAGAAAAATAACATGCAAGTAAACACCAACAAAGGCTTGGTCTGGCATCTAACTACTATTAACAATGGCTGACAACTAATATGCAGTGCTAAAGTAGCTCTTGGCTACATTATTGCAGAGGATCTGCAGTACAACATTGTTGGCAGGCCCGACGCAGCGCGGGGTCTTGAACTGGCTGACCGTGGAGCCTTGCCGGAGGTAATGCTCCAGAATCTTTTGGAATGTTCCCTTACAGAGGACTCGGAGCTCGAGAGGTCCGATGGTATTGACCTTGCGCGAGCTGAGGTATCCAGCATCGACGAAAGAGCGGTCCAGGCAATTGCAGCATTCCTGCAGAAGCTCCTCGCTCGGTTCGCCTCCTATTTCCCAGAAGATGACGTAGTGGCCGGGATCAGTGGACGTGTCCACCAGGCTGCTGAAGTCGACCACTTCGAGCTTCTCTGCAGCTAACAGCTTGCTCGCCTCCTCGACCGACACCTGCAAGTCCTTCTCAGTGTTCTTGTCGATGTTAATGGTGAGCAACAGGTTCTTACGGCAGACGAACTTCAGTTCCGGAGTCGAGTTGTAGAAGCCCATCACTTTGACCACATCTCCCAGCCTATATCTGTATAAACCTGCAATCAAAAATTAAGCTCAAAACCCGGCAAAAAAGCCGCCATTATGTTCAACGTGTATTCGCTCTTCGCTAGCCCCAAACGTTCTGATTGCAGATCTAAGATCCCGTTATCAACAGTCAACGGACAAGAAGTTTACAGTTTGATTTCATTGAATACACCATGATCCATGACAATTTTTGTTCAATGAGACAAATCACCAGGGACAAAAGTTTCATCAAAGCATTTACCTAAACTTTGTTTTTTAGATCAAGTTGAATAATCATAATCTTGTAAAATATAAGTTAACAGTGACTCTGAAGAAATGAAAAGGAGAGGAAGTTAGCTGCAAACAAGGAAGCAAAGAAAAAGAAGAAGAAAAAAAGCCAAATAATATAGCAAAGGCATCAAACAAGAGGAACTTCTTGACCCAAAAAAAAAAGAGGAACTTAGAAATAATATTGAGAACTAGCTGTGTTAGTCAAAAAATCATCACTGTCTCACACACAGATTATAAACGCTTGATGAAATATGCGACGCTACAAAGCTCGGATTGTATTCAAAGAACTGCAAGTATAACAGATCAAACAGGTTAAAACATCTGGAAATATTTCGATAACGATGAAGATACCATGTCATACGCAAAAATGTGCATGAAAGAAAAGAAATGGAAAAACGAGGACTACCTGCAAAATTGGTGACCAAGATCTCGTATTCCTGGCCAACCTTGACGTCGGCCAGACCAACTGGCTTGGGCTCCTTGTTCATGTGGTCTGCTCTATCATCCCAGAGAGGAATAAATTCGAAATATCCAATGTTGGGAAGCACAGCGAATGTGGCGTTCTCGGGGGACAATTTTGGATTGACATTTGCTGCAATCCACCCTTCTGAGGATCCATAGTCAGAGCTGCACAGAGGCACATCCCCTGCATAGTGCCTCAGCTTTTTAAGATATGGCTCCATTGAGCCCGTCATTATCCCATACACATACTTTGCATTCGGAAAGAGCTGCGGGATTAACCCGTACCAATTACTCAATCTGGAGCATATGCTATGAAGCGAATCAGCCAGCTCGGGATCAGGCTTGAGCAATTTCGCCATTGCTGATCTGATGGTTGGGGCAGTTATCCTATCACTTAATTGTCCCTCCCTGATATCACCAATTAGCTCCTCCCAGACTTGTTCGAAGGTTTGGAATGCAAGAACGATGCTATGGGCAAATGTGGAGGACACAATTTGAATTTCTTCGTGCAGTATAAGACCGCACAACAGATGGCAATACAGCGATTGCTGAAAGTCGGGACCGAATATCACTTCATCAGGACTGCAGCATTGGGACTGAAGAGCCGTCATTGCGTTCTTGAATCGTGAATTCCGGAACACGTTTGTCGTTGCCGTTCCCGCAGCCAACCCTCCCTTGGTAATGGTATGCTTGCTGCTAAAAATGAATTGCAAAGCTTTTCCATTTCCGAGGGGGAATTCTCTGCAACAATACAACCATTTCCTTGTCAACAGAGAATGAAGTAGACTAGCAGGAAGCACATTAATCACTTCAACAATAACAATACGGTCAACTACAACAAACCAAACTTGACCTGTTTCTGAAGGCAAATGAAGTTCTGTATATCTGCAAAGTGGTATCCATCAGCTCATCATTAAAAGGAACGAACTTGGGCTTTCCCTGAGTGGTGCCCGAGCTGAAAACCCGATAAAAAAAATTCAAATCAACTGCAAAGTGGCATCAAAAACAGGGGAAAAGAAGCTCAAATGGAGGAGAATCTTAAAGCACCTCAATGATATAGTTGTAATTGGCTTCCCAGTAAGAACAGGTGAAGAATCACCATCAACAATCCTCCGGATATAAGGCTCAAGATCATTGTGAGATACAATTGGGACAACAGCCTTGAAGCTTTCCGGGTCGGTCCTCCCGTCGAGACCCAGATTCTGCAAGTACTCTGCAGATCCATTCTCTTCCAAAATCTTCTTGAGGGTCTCTTCCTGGACCTTCCCGGCTTCCTTGGTCATCGAATCGAATTCCTCTATCACCTTGTCCATGTCAAGTCCCTCCATCTTCTTCTTCTCCAACATCCTAACTTCCGTAATTAAGCTGTTTTGGACAACAACAGAAAGAACCCAACACAAAATAAATTAGAATATAGAAGAATCTAATTCTACGGCACCAAGAAAGGCAAAAAAAAAAGGGTGAAGTCTTTGAAGTGGGTTAGGAAAATATCAAGTGTTTCTGATTTGGAGGACTTCGAAGAACCATAAAGCTTTCGCCTTTTTTAACATTCGCGTTGACGAAAGTCAACTCATCCCAATTTTCATTGCAAGGGAGGAAAAGAGACGAGTAAACAACAAAAGAGTTACTAGAACTCGCACCAATTAGACAAGATCCCCCCCCCCCCCCTAAATTTCTCCCTGTGCTTGTAAGAATTATATTCAAGAAGAGAGAAGAAAAGGGAAAGTGATCACCCAAAGATTACCTTTCCGGGATTTTTTGAGAGAACCAAAAACAGTATCCAGAAAAGGACAGGCGCTAAGAAAGTCATCGACCAGTGAACACCATACTTAGCGACAAAAACAGACAAGATTAAAGAGCTTTGAGATTTCTTCTCTGTTTCTTTCCAAGTGAAGATTTTGAAGTTAACCCAGTTCGAAGATAAGGGTAAAGGGTACCTGTGAAAGTTTGCACGTTGAGGAGGAACTTGGAAGAGACAGAGAGAGGTTATGGCAGTTGAATATGGAGGACTCGTGGGCAGGAGGGAAAAGGAGTGGGGAGTTGAGTTTCTAAATAACGGATTTATAGAGCTCTACCAAGGATTCACTAACGGGGGATAGGGACAATATTGATACATTATTATTTAAAAAAAAGTTATAAATTAGGAAATATAGTTATAAAAAATATTTAAAAAGAAATAAATATCATTAAATTATCCTAAATCAAATAACAACATTATTAGTAACATCAAAAAAATGCAGAAAACAATACAATTTATAGAAATATAATTATGGAAAATAATACAATTTATGGAAATACAATTATGAAAAATAATACAATTTATGTAAATACAATTATGGGAATATTGTTATTCTTGTACTCGGATATTAATTTTTTTTCTCATATATTGGTTTGATTCTTCTATGATATTGGTGTTCTTCTACTCTGATATTTGTGTCTTTCTTCTATGGTATTGGTTTTCTTCTATTCGGATATTGGTATCCTTCTTCTCGGGTATTGGTTTCCTTCATCTATGATATTGGTATCCTTATTCTCGGATATTAGTATCCTGGTTTTATATTATTGGTATCCTTGTACTCTGATATTAGTATCGTTCTTATCTAATATTGGTATTCTTCATCCATGATATTGGTATTCTTCTACACATATTTGAAAATATCTCATCTTACATTGAACTGGTATACCATTTAAATGGTATTGGTTTCATTCTTCTCAGATATCGGTATCTTTGTTTTAGGATATTGGTATTATGTTACTCTAATATTGGTAGCATTCTACTATGCCATAGGGGAGCAAAAAGAAACCTGTGAGTCGTCGTTGAAGAGACGACTCAAGGATCTCGAGACCAACCGGGCAACCCCTTTTAGCAATCAATTGATAAAAAAACAAAAAAGAAGAGAAAAACATCACGCAACTTAAATTTAACCATAAAACAAACCCTATACACCAAAAAATCATGAGATGTCGTTGAACTTCCAAGCTCAAAAAGGATCAAGAGAGAGTAAAATATAACGATAAAGTATGCTATGGGCGGTATTTAGACATGAGTCTGGACTTGGTTGTATATACGACGATAGAGAAGGAGGAGGATGGGTCGGGTTTCATGATCTTGATAGACAAGTACGATCTCGCCACCGATGACGTCGACGGGCCGGAGGGGAACACGAAGCACCTGAGGTTGAAGAAAAGGGACGACCGGCGATCGAGCGCATCGGAGATGCTGTTTCTCATAGCGGCGAGGACGAGAGTCACCGAGATTGTGGAGAGGCTTCTCGAGAAATACCCGACGGCTATCCACGACATGGATCCAACGGGAAGAACGCGCTGCTGCTAGGGCTGAGCTTGAACCCAAAAAAATCAGACAACCCGATAACCCGACCACACCGACTCACAAAAAATAATTAACCCGATGATCAAAACGGTGTTGTGGGTTCGTTTTTCAATCAAACCGAAGCCTTCGGTGTAACGTCGGTGTTGGGTTTTGCACAAACCGTAACACCGACTCATCGACAATGATGCCATTATATATATATATATATATATATATATCCCTTCTAAATAAATGGAACCATCTCTCTCTCAACCCTTCCCCGTCTCCTTCTCCCACTGCCATGGGCCACGGCGCCACCGCCATGGTGCTGCTCCCGTCGTTCCATTCTGTCTTCTCTCCCTGCTTCGTAGTTCTTCTCCGTGGTTAAACCCAAATTGACAGAACCCTAAAACCCCAAATCGACAGAACCCACCCACTCAGTCGCCCCACTCAGCTGAGCTTCTCCTCCATTTTTCGGCAATTGCTCCTCCTCCCTTCGCCGGCCACCACTCCTTGTGGATACTTGCATGCATGTATGCTGTTCGATTTTGGATTTTGTTCCTCCTTGTAGTTGCTTGTATGTTGTTCATTTGATTTGTCTTTATTGATGTTGGTTTGATCTCGAGCTCTTGATTTTTGGATTTTGGATTTTGTTCCGGCGATTTCTCCTCCTCCCTTCGCCGGCCATTGCTCCTTTGATGAAGTTTTGGTTGGCCAACGCCAAATGGGCCTAGGAAAAAGGCTGGCCTTTCAACCCGTCGCACCGCCAACCCGAAGTTGGTACTGTCCACACCGATGCACCGACACACCATCGGTGTTGGTGTGTACTGATACACCGTCGGACATCGAAAGAGAAAATTTCTCCCTTCGGTGTCGGGCCCAATTTTGGGCCAAAAACTGTGAGACCGATGAATACTCAGCCCTAGCTGCTGCTGCTGGTGGAGCACCGGCAGACTCGAGTGTGGAATCTCCTGCTTGATGAGAAGATAATACTGAGGCGCAGCGGCGGATGGAGAGGAGGGGAAGAGAAAGATATTGTTTTTTGGAAAATCGTTAGATGAAGATAGAGAGAAATTGTTGTAAATTGTAATCTAGTGAAACCCTAATGGGGTGTGTTTGGATAAAAACTCAAAAATACCCCTGGCTGATTCTGGCTATCAGATCTATAAAAAAAGGAATTTGACCAAATCTAATAGTTCAAATTTAGTCCAAACTATGGGGACGACTTTTATGTAGTTCCCACTGAATTCAAATCATCTACCAAGAGAGAGAAAGAAAGAGCAAATTAGTACGAGAGTGGGAGTTAACTTATTGTAAATGACTGAATAATAAGTTTTTTCCCCTAAATTATGTATGTTTGGTGTAAAAAAGATTAGCAGAAAATGAAATCGAGGTATTAACTCTGTTTATGAAGTTAGTTTTAAATCTGTTTAAAGTACAGGGAGTAACTACTAAATAGGAAATAAGATCTTTATATATTCGGGATCGATATTTGTAGGAGATGTTATTTTTTTTACAGGTACGAATGGAAAAAATGAGAATAGTAAAGCGTTGACTTTCTACTGGCATCGAAATGACAAAAAAATGTTAATTGAGTTTTATGGTAACTAATAATTATATTGCCGGTATCTAATTTTATATTGCACCGCATTTGGTAATAGATCCAAACTTTGGTAGGTTTTTCCCTCAAAAAAAAAACTTTGGTAGGGAAATAATTGGAGCTTATCCATATCAACAAACAAGGACACGCAACTTTAGGATCTTAAACAGTAAAAGTCCATTTTAATACTTTATAGTTATACTTTTTTTTAATTTAATACTCTGTAGTTTGACATTTTCTATTTCAATGATTGGTTTTCTAAATTGACAATTTTGGTGACAATATTTTACCATAGTTAGTTTATCTTCCACATCAGCGTCATATAATAGTTATCTCTCCTAGGTTGCGTTGACGTGACAAACTTAAAAATTCAATTTCAACAATAATTTTAAAAACTCTCTAACCCCACTTTTTCAATATGAGTTATTTTGGTTTCAATTTGGATTTTGGTGCTCCAAAATTTTGAATTGCAATTTTTTTAAGAATTGGGTTTGTTTTTAGTTTGCCATGTCATCGCCACCTAGGATAGAAATATGACGTGGTGTTTATGTGAAAATATCATGTAGGATAGCTTAACCCCGGTTAAAAAATTATCACCAAAAGTTAGAACGTTTACAAAAAAATCGTGTATAAAGAATTTCTTATGGCGTCATATGTAAATCAAAAAAGAAAATAGTGTAATTAAATATGTAAGATAAAAAAGAAAATCAATAAACTATATGTTTTGAGAATTTTAAAATAAAATGGTATTCAAATCACGCGTACATCTTTACTAGTGAAACATAAAGTCGAGAAGTCATCTCCCAATCTCCACCTTGCACCCGGTCAACATTACTCCATCTCCATAACATTCGCTTGCTTTGCATATCAAAGTCCCAATGTATCCTATTAAAGAAATTAGCTCTTTCTGGTCTCCAAAGTCTACTAAAAGTTTACTATACTAATTGCTCAAAATAGTAAAGAACTTATATTCTTTTAAAAAAGGTTTTGAGTTCAAATTTTACAAATGAAACAACACCTTTAAGAAAATTATCCTCAATAAATTTTAACAATACACAACGCTAATATTCACTAACGGAAAGTCGACTAGAAGTTTGGGTGAGAATGCTAATAGTATAATTCTGGAATATTGCCAATATGGAATCCTGGCTAGATGACTTTTTTTACACCAAATCTCCTTTCCACTCGAGGAGTTCTTTCTGGGGATTTGGATTCAGGGGGACTACATAAAAGCCATCCCCATGGTATGGACTAAATATGAACCCTTAGATTTGATCAAATTCTTTTTTTATAGATCTGATGGCCAGAATCTGTTGAGGATATTTTTCGAGTTTTTACCCAAACATACTCATTAGGGTTCCACCATTTTCCTATATAATCTCACAAAAAAAATCATCGTCCCCTCCCTCCCGATCCCCCCCCCCCCCCCCCCCTCCCGATCCGCCGCCCTCCCGAACAGGACAGTGGTCAAACTCCCCGCTCTCCGCCACCGCCAAGAACAGGACAGTGGTTAGATCCGGATACGGGCAGCCAGACCAATTCTGAAGCCGTCGCAATTAATTTTGTCTCTGTTTAAAGATTACCCACGACTATTTAATTGATTTCATTTTGTGTATATTTTTTTCCTCACAGTCAATTAATTTTGATTTTGCTGTGTTTCTTGGTTTTGATTTTGTCGCATTTAATTTGATTAATTGAATTTTATTCTTTGATTTTTATTATTATTTTGACTTACTTTAATTGCCACGTGAGACGTGGAATGAAAACTAATATCACAGTGGAATGAAACCAATATCATAAAAGAATGAAACCAATATCCGAGAAGATGAAAACCAGTATCATAGTAGAATGAAACCAATATCATGGTAGAACGAAACCAATAACATAGAAGATGGAAACCAATATCATAGTAGAATGAAACCAATATCACGGTGGAATGAAACCAATATCATAGTAGAATGAAATTAATGTCATAGTAGAATGAAACCAATAACATAGAAGATGGAAACCAATAACATAGTAGAATAAAACCAATATCATAGTAGAATGAAATCAATAGCATAGAAGATGAAAACCAATATCCGATAAAATGGAAACCAATATTCCCATACTTGTATTTCCATAATTTGTATTATTTTACTGATATTTTTTTAATTATTTTAATTATTGTATTTCCAATATTGCCCCTGTCCCTTTCAGTGGGGATTACCCATGTCCCCACTGAATTTGTAGGTAAACTTTTTTTAGGGTACATCAACTCTAGTTCCTGGAATTTTTAAGTTCTACAATTAAATGGTAGTTCTAGATAAACACAAAGGTAGTTCTTTTTTTTTGCCAAAGATTTGTACACTATTTTTTTAAGTGAATTCAAGTCACTTATCACTTAAACTGGTATCTTATCTTTGGCAACACTAGAAATAAGTTGTTAAAAATACACTTCATCCGTAATAATTGATTTAATCAAATCATCCTTTGACAGACTCGAGTTTTTTTTGGGTAAATAGACTCGAAATATATTTGTAACTCCCTGTGATCTGACTCCATAAATCAACACGGGTCTTTTTCAACGTGCTTTGTCCTCACTCTCATACATCCCAAAAAATTTCTCAGGAAGTCATCCATCGTGATCGTACTCCCGGCCAAATGCGTTTAACCTTGGAGTTCTCTCAAGATGTGTGCCAGTAAAAAAAGGTGCATCTTATTGATATAGATAGTACCAATCATATCACTTAAGACTTTCAGACAGATCATATCATTTTCGGGATATCACAGTATTAATGTTATTAGCTAGAGAATCACCTTATATATAACCAGTGACCGTGCATCAATATCCAATATCCGCGGATACGACTTGTATAAACTACAAAGAACCAATGATTGATTTGAGTATTGGGAAATGGAGTAATTATAGATTTCCGAAATTTCACTGATTTGGAAACTTTTCAGAGCCTTTGAAAGAGAAGCATGCTCGCACGGATTGCGCTACTCAATAACTTTAAGCTGCTGTCATTAATTTTTTTAAATAAAATTTGGGCAACACAAAGTAAATGTAAAATCTTGCAGGAGAACTTCACGTCGGAAGTAAAAAAATTATCGAGTTTAGTTTATATGTATGAAAAATTTACTGATACATTATTTTAAAATTTTAATATGATATTGTTTGCACTTCAACAGCTATGATAACAAATTGATCACATGATCTTTTGTAGTTGCACCACTCCTTGAAATCACTATATCAAATCATATTTATCAACTTAAAAATAAATCATATTTGTACACATTGTTTTTGAAGATGTGGTCCGACCAGCTATTCGATTAGTCGGACTGTGAATCAGATAGGTTAACATATCAAAAAATTAGGTCAGGATGTCAACTAAATGAACCAGACTTTTTCTGGTCGGACCATATGGTTGGACTAAAAAAGTGACCAAGAAAATTTCGGTTTGTTAGATTTTGTCTCAAAAAAGTGAATAATCAAGCCTTAACTTACCAAATTTTGCCATTTTTGTTCCAATTTTCAATCCTAGAATCGTAAAATCTTCCCCGGCACATGTATTCAATTCATTTGTGCATTATTTGATAATTTTTTGAGGTATAAATGTGATTACATATACGACTATATATATATATAATTTTAAATTTTATTTTTATTAAAAAGGTCTGGTCCGATCGGCAGTTTAACCAATCAGACCTGTTGACCCAAAAGTCGGCCCAAAATCCAGATCAAACTTTGGAAACAATGTTTGTACATCAATATTATATATGAAAATTCCGGTACAGTGTCCTTTTTCAAGGTATACTGTCTTTTTCTTTTTCTTTTATTGTGTGTGGATATCGCCTGGTTAGCACGTAGTTAGTGTATGACACAGGTGGGGTGTTTAATGCGGGGTTCCAGAGTGAAGTTAATCGATCTCTTTTTTTTAGCAATCCAGTTGGCCAAATTGTATTAATCATACGGGAAAGTAATTGTACAATACGGAGTCAAGCTCCGGGGTGGGTGAAGTTGTCAATTGATTGCACAACAGTTGAAGCGTGTTTTAGTAACAAGCCAATTAGCAACCTCGTTTGTCGTTGTTGGCTGTTGTGCAATGGTCCATGCCTTGTGTCGGCCTTTGGAATTGGAAATTACAAAATGGTCATTTATTGTATGTGGGTGTAAATTTGATAGAAGAAGATTTGTTATTATGTGAGATTTTATCCATTTTAACCCGAATTAGTAGATTAAATGCCTACACTTATGATTTTCTCGAAAAGGACAGTTCGTTGTTCTGATTTTCTTTTGTGCATTTCAAAAATGCCTACAGTTATGTAATCACACCACTTGTCCTTTTCGATATTGTCTAAATGGTTGACGTCTTGATTTTCCCATTACTTTAAATCTGCTTGCCAAACTCTGTTATGTGATGCAATGGGTAAAAAAAAATTATTCTTTCAATTTTTAGCAGTACACGTGGATAGATCGAATTGTTATGATAACCTGTAGAATTTCAGCTTCAATGTTGGAATTATCAACTTGATTGATGTTAAACTGATTCATTTAACTTTTATGTTCTAAAAAACTTCTTAAAATTATGGTGGATCAATAATTCATTAGGATTCTTCACGTCGGTCCTACATTACCCTTAAGCTGGAATTGTTTTTCCTTACATATCTTGAACTGAAGCTGAAACTTCAAACCTGAAAGTGACGAGAGACATGACATGAGTGAAGAATATTTTTTAAAGGTCCTCGCGGGATGGGACTCATTCTTCACTTCAATGGCTTATTTAAGGAAGTTACCATTTTGATGTTTAATTTGGTACATTCAACCATAAAAAGATTTTTCATCAATTTGGGTACCCCATCCCCAGTTACTATTCATTGTGTGTTCGGTACAGAAACCCTACAGCCCCACCAAACTGTTGTATATTATGTGTGGGTAATGGAGTAAAAGATAGGTTAGGCACACCGAAAAAATAATGCTATGAAATTAATATATTTAAAGATAGCATCATTTTTTTGTGCCTAAACTATCTTTTACTCGATTATCCACACATAATATACAACACAAACAACTCCTAGAAGTGAGGTTTTTCAACTTGATTCCATATCGTGTTTGATTGGATCAAAATGTGAGATGAAATGAATAGCAAGAGAAGTTAATTTACTTAAAAAGGATTTGAGTAATTGAATTCATGTTTTAAAAATATATATAAAAAATTATTTTTAAAAAATTATTTTCTATATAAAGTACGAAAGTGCTAGACTCTTAACGAATAATTGTGCACGGAACATTTTCAAACTTTGTGCGTATCGTGGGTTTAATGTGAAATGACTATCATCATTGGGGCCGCAAGAAAAAAGCTTTTCTTGCATTTACTAAATAACGCAAATGGAAAAAGATTCCGGATTCCCCATAACATAGTTGCAATATCCAATAAATTTATTCAGACTCGATAATTATCGACTCTATATACGAGAAATTTACCAAAAAAAATGTTAAACATATACGAGTCTAGATCTATGTAAATTCATTAAAAAAAGGGGACAGCAATTTTTCGAAAACAAAAGTATAAAATAAGAGAAAAACAAACTTTATTGGCACGAAAACCCTATAAAGAATGTTAACTTTATAAGGAAACCGTAGTCCGCTACTAACGGATTGGATAGATGTAGCTCATATTTGTCTTTGTCCGTCTCCAACACGTTTTCCATCTTCCAACGGCTTCGCCGTTACTAGAGAGTACTCTTAATTTTTAGCTCCTTCAACTTTGTTATAATGTGGATGTTGACTGCGTTGCCACAAACACAATATACTATTTGTACGATTTAAATATGAATTATTCAAATTGGTACAATATAACATCATTCTAAAACTGATGTATTTCCAATGTGAGTTTTCATAGCATTATAATTTAGGTTTTTGCCAATAGCACCAAGTTTTTTTAAAAAAAATTGGGAAAAGTCCACATTAGTACATTGTGGTTTGCTCAATTATCAGAGATAGGTTTGTGGTTTCAAACTCATCAAAAAGGGTCCTGTGTTTTCACGGGCTCATCAATTAAAGGCTCGGATAGCTCCCCGAGCCTAGTCAGCGTCTATTGGGCTCTCCACGTCAGGACAACATCATTTTTAATCTTATGTGGCACGCCACGTAGGATTTTTTTAACTCGAAAATGCTGACGTGGCAAGTTAAAAATTTTAAACAATCCCATTTCTTTATTTTTTTTCGAATCCCCTTTTTAAATATATAAAATTTCACTTGATCAACAAAAACGAGAGAGATCGATAAAGGTAAGAGGGGAGCCGCATTTGACGGCGTCGTTTCCCAACAAGACATAAACCCATCTTCTCCGGACGGTGGTCTTCCCCGACCGTCCCCTCTCTCCCTCGACGGTCGAAGGACAAGCCACTGCCTTGTAGGAAGCAAGATCGAAGACGACCCAGGTCTGAAAACCTTAAATAACGAGGGCTAAGCTAAACCCATTTGGTGTTGCCAAAATCAAAATCCAGAAATCACAGGGTCGGAAAAATAAAATAAAAAAGAAAGAGAGAAAGGTGTAGATCGAAGTTGGAGGGTGGGATTTGGGGTTGTTACTGGGTAATCAAGAAGCAGTTGTGGAACCGGAGCGGTGTTGTATTGGTAAGCCCAAAGAAGAAGCTCGTATTTGGCTAGGGACAACGGGGTTGAGGTCGGATTCCATGGCAAAATTTGAGGTCGAGTCACTTGAGTTTCCATGGTCTGGGTGGGCGTCGGATTTTGCCGGAGTTCAGGTCAAGGTCGGGGAAGACAAGTCAGCAATTTCAAGGTCGGGTTCGCAAAAAAATAAAGAAATGGGGTTGTTTGAATTTTTTTAACTTGCCATATCATCATTTTCTAGTAGAAAAAAAATTCTACATGGCGTGTCACATAGGATTAAAAACGATATCATTCTGATGTGGAGAACCCAATAGACGCTGACTAGGATCGGGAGTTACCCGAGCCTTTAATTGATGAGCCTGTGAAAACACAGGACCCTTTTTGATGAGTTTGAAACTACAAACCTATCTCTAATAATCGAGCAAACCACAATGTACTAATATGGACTTTTCCAAAAAAATTTGAAGATCAATTACAACATTTATCTTCTTGTCCAGCCGACTTATTCCCACCAGCGAAAAGGTCGGAAAAACTATTGACGTGGTCCCAAAAGAGGATCCAGATTTTAGTGGGCATACAAATGGATCTCATTTGATTTGGGCGCTTTTATATCTTACGTCCGATCTTTATCAGCCGAAATCCCCGCAATAATTTAGCTAGCAAAATGGCGTTTCTTCTGCTCTCGAGCAGATACCATTCGCTTATCGAAGTCCAATCACGTAGATTCTGGAAGATATTAAATCAGATATAATTGCACATATCCGCATTTCCCGTTAATTCTTTAATTATGGTCACAACTTATACTAACAAACACTTAAATAAACTATAAGAGTGTTGTCTTAATTTAACCAGGTATCGAGTTCGACTCATTGATGATGTAACAGTGTTAAATAACTTGCTAAAGAGATTTGCCACGTTTCAAAAAATCACATCCAACTCGAATCTAGATTAATCGGACCAATGGGTGTAAATATTAAATAATATAAAAAATATAAATATACATAATTTTTAAAAATATATTTATAATTATTAGACATTTTAATACTAAGTATAATGAATAATATATTTTTTTAATGTAAAACTTCCCGGTGCCACTCGTTAAACCGAGAAACAGGAAGAATACCCTCTTGTTCATTTTTTTTAAACATTGTAATTGGTAATGGGACTCGTTCCGAACCAAATTTAACACTACTTCTTACAATTTTTTGAATTCCAAATTAAGTTAGAACATTTATTTTTATAGTTGATCTAAATATTTTTGGTAGATTTAGAGGTGAGTTTTAATATACGAACAAATATCCCAATATTACTTGATTGGGGTCATTAATCCGTTTCCTTCCTTCTCGTGAATCGTGAATCGTGAATCGTGAATATGGTGGTTTTGCATCAAACACAATTTTTTTGTGCGTCTTTGCATGTCCCATCAACCGGTCTTTTGTTTAGCCCTCTTTATTTTTTCCCTAAATAACATATTTTTGGGCCTAGTGATATGTATTTCAAAGAAGACGAATCTGACGAGGACTTGGAATTTTGTTCTCAAGAAAGTGAGTGTGTCTTGGTGCATTGTTCTTTCAATGGCAAATGTTATATCGTAGTAGACAAATAAACGGAATATGATGGCCGAGAAGAAAAAAAGAGGAGCTATCGATTATGGACCACTCCGTTGTATATATCTTAGGAGAATTTACATCTGGAATTCTGATATTTGGTAAAATATATATTGTGATTTTACAATCTTTTTAGTTTAAATTTATTATATTCTCGGATCCTTGAAGTCGGAATGAGAAATTTTTTCGGTGAACTGTCACATAAATACTTCCACTTAAAAAAAATATATGGCCCGTTTGTTGGAATAGATCCAACTAGTAGATTGTAGATTTTAAATAGATTTAGTAAACTACCCGTTTGGTAAATGAGTAGATGAGAAATAGTATGAGTAGTTATCAATCTACTAGTAGATAAAAAACTGTTTTTTTACCTTTCATTCTTTCTGTAAATCGTGTGATCTATTTAAAAAACAAAAAATATATATCTAACAGTAATATAGAGTTATCCGATATATATAAATATATTCCAACCAAAATTATCTATCCAATTGAGATATAACTTATATTTTTATAATAATCATTTTCTATTTTATTAATTCAATTTTCTAATATTACTTTAAATCATTTATGAAATATATAGTTGTGCGGATTATGAGTTTTATACTATATACTAATCTTGATTATACGAAACATATTCATTATATCTTTCCTTTTAGTTATTTAGTGATTTTTAAATCAAAATACCAATTTACTAACTTAATTTAATTTATAGATCATATTTGCCTTTTATTTTCTTAGGGCTTGTTTGAAATATCAATTGAATGAAATTATTCTATTCAATGAGTTCATAAATTTTTCATTTATCAAAATATTTATTTAGAAATATAAAAAAATAAATCACCATTTTATTTAAATAAAGAAGATTCTGTTATTTGAATTTAATTTGTCAATTAATAATTAATTTAATTAATATATTCAATTGAATCTACAATATGTTAGTTAATTTTACCAAACACACTTCAATCTACAATCTGCTATCTGCTAAAATGAATATGCTATCTGCTATATGTTCTGAATCTATTTTGCCAAACAAGGCCATTATCTCTCTCGCTGCATTGTGCACGGACACTAATATGTCCATTCTGTGCAATGTGAGAAAAATTCTAGGTTATCCACGTGTCATGGCCCATATCAAATGGCGCACATGTTCAAGGGGGCATTTTAGGTTTTTTTTCCTCTTTTCTTATTTTTTTCCTTCGTTTTAATTTTTCGGTTGGAAAGCCATAACTTTTTACTCCAGAGTCTGATTGAGGTGATTAAAGTTTTTATACAAATAAGAGATGTATATCTACAATTTTGTAGTTTATGACTTCTCCAAATTCAGAGTGGAAGAATGTTGAAAATATGTTTGACATCAAAAGCCGGTAGAGGTATGATCGACTAATTTTGGTTAGGAGCCACAACTTCTTATTTTAGAGTCAGATTGAGGTAATTCAAGTTGCTATGCGAAGCTGAGATATGTATCTACAACTTTGTAGTTTGTAACTTTTCCAAATTCAGAGTGTAAGGATGTCAAAAATTTGTTTGAAGTCAAAAGTCGATCGAGTTACGGTTGACTGATTTCGGTTGGGAGCCACAAATTTTTATTCCGGAGACCGATTGAGTTGATTCAAGTTTCTATGCAAAGCTGAGATGTATATTTACAACTTTATAGTTTATGACTTCTCTAAATTCATAGTGTAAGGGTATCAAAAATATGTTTGAAGTTAATAGTCGACCGAGCTACAAGCCCAGAGTATATCGAATGACATGTCGAGGTTATGTCAAATGGGATGCATATGTTATATCAAACGGCATGTGCAGGTTATGTCAAATGGTATGCCCAGGTTATATCAAATGGCAGCCCATGTTATGTCAAATGACATGCCCAGGTTATGTCAAAAAATATGTCAGGTTAATATTTAATATATTTTCTAATAAATTAAATAATTAATCAAATGACAGGTTTGATTACGATTAAATGGCAAGCCTGGTTACATAAAATGGCATGCCTGATTATGATAAAATGGCATAACCTGTTATATTAAAATAATTAATATTAATTAATACTTATGATAAAAAATTAAATTAATAAATAAATTAAATAATTAATTAAATAGTATATTTATTTATTTTTAAAATGGCATGCCCGGTTATGACTTAAATGGTATGTTCGGCTACGTGAAATGGCATGCCCGGTTACGATAATATTAATTAATTTTTATCGGTTACGATAATATTAATTAATTTTTATAATAAAAAATTAAATAATTAGTTAAATAATATATCAGTTTGATTTGTTTTAATATAATATACAAGTAATTACAATATTTAAAAACAAAGTGGATACCCACGTTCCCCAAACTCCCCTTCCTCCCTCTCTCCTTGCATCACCAATGACACGCGCACATAATTATTTTTCGACCATTTTTCCCTTTCCCGTACCGCACGAAATTCGTCTCCCCGTGCCAAATCCCGCCTCATTATCTCTCCCCCTCCCTTTCTCTTTCCGCTCTATCCCCCTCCTCTCATCAATAACTAGCAAATAAAGTGTAAGACCATCCACATCCAAGCCCTTCCTCACCCTCGCCCTCGCCCCCGCCAGCTGTAAAAAAAATATATAAAAAGATAAAAGAAAAAGGAGGGGCGCCCTCAATTAAAGTGGGGGCAAAACTATAAATAGAGTCCAACACTAACATATTTTTACACACAATCTCAAGTTCTCTCTTCTTTTACTATATACTATCTTCTTAATTTGTCTTGTTATATTATTTTTATTATGGATCAAAATGATCATAATTTTCTAAATTTTTAACTATTTGGATCTTATAATCCTTCATCTTTTTCAACTTCTGAAGACAATCTGAACTCTCAATCTTTTTTTTACTCCCAGTTGTCGCCAAATCTTTCCCAAATTCTGATATATGAACTCCGTAGTCCACCAAGGACTATTGAAGATGGTGAATATTCAGTCCCCTCCAACCCAGAAACTCCAGTCAGCAGATTATCATCAATTCCTCGTCCTATGGGTAGAGAGGCTGCTAAAAAAAGAAAAGAAAAAGGTAAGGCAGGTGACGAGGTTACTTCAGAAATTCGTGCTTTAAGAATCATCCGAGATAATGAAATTGAATTAATGAAGAAGAGAATAGAGCTCGAGCAACAGAAAGAGCAAAATAAAATAGAGCGAGCACAAAAAAAGGCTCAAATGAAGACTACGGAGATGAATCAAGTGATGTTGAATACTTTGCTTGCGAAAGAACACTTATCCCCAGAAGATGAAGCGCTACCTAATGTATATTTTGTTTGGAATGTAAATTAGTTCTTATGTAATGTAATTTGTTCTTATTTTATGTAATGTGTTCTTATTTTATTAAAATGTCACTTCAACTTTGGCATCCAATGTCAGCCCCCCCCCCCCCCCCATGCTACTTGTCCCGTAGCTATTTTATGTCACTTCATGCTTTGGCATCCAATGTCAATCCCCCCCACATGCTACTTGTCTCGTAGCTATTTTATGTCACTTCATTCTTTGGCATCCAATGTCAGTTCCTCCCACATGCTACTTGTCCCATAGCTATTTTATGTCACTTCATGCTTTAGCATCCAATGTCAGTTCTTCCCACATGCTACTTGTCCCGTAGCTATATATTTGGATCAATATCAAACTTAAACATACCCAAATATCCTTCCAATATCCTTACAAATGTCTCTCAATTCTGGATCAAGTTCTGGTTCAAGTTCTGGTGATTCATTCACCATTGAATTTGATGAATGGAAGGCACGAGTCTGTGAACAGAATTAACAAATTGATCACATACTCGAGGATATGCTCATTGCCAATCAGCAAACGACTCCACCACCAAGGCGATTTGTCAATAGGGAATGCTAGGTTGGTGAGGAGCGCTTGATGAATGACTATTTTGTAGGGAGGCCAACGTATACACCTAAATCCTTCCGACGTAGGTTTCGCATGCGCAGACCACTATTCCTTCGTATAGTAGAGGCGGTGAGTGCTTCAAATGAATATTTTCAACAAAGACGAGATATTGTAGGTAGACAAAGTCTTTTAGCATTGCAGAAATATACTGCAGCCATGAGGGTGTTAGCTTATGAGACATCAGCTGACGTCGTTGACGAATATCTGAGAATGGGTGAATCTACAACAAGAAAAGCTCTCGTGAAGTTCGTTGACGGTGTCATAAGTTGCTTCGGTCCCGAGTATCTGAGAAAGCCCAACGAACAAGATTTGGCAAGACTACTCTATCAGAGAACAACGTAAATTCTCGGGTATGATAGGCAGTATTGACTGCATGCACTGGGAATAAAAAAATTGTTCAACTGCATGGGCTGGACAATATGCAAGAAGGAGTGGGAAGGCAACAATCATTTTGGAGGCAGTTGCATCCAATGATTTATGGATATGGCATGCTTTCTTTGGAACACCATGTACGTGCAATGATATTAATGCACTGGACCGATCTCCCATTTTTACTGATGTCTTGAAAGGTCGAGCACCAAAAGTGAGTTACATCATCAACGGCCGCCAAAATTATATGGCTTATTATCTCACTGATGGGATATATCCTGCATGGGCTGCATTTGTCAAGTCAATTACATCTCCGTCGATCCTAAAATACAAGTTGCTCGCTCAACATCAAGAGGCTGCTAAAAAGAATGTGGAGCGAGTATTTGGAGTTCTACAAGCTCGTTTTGTATTCATTCGACGTCCATGTCTTTTTTGGGACAAAGATTTCATAGGAAAAATTATGATGGCTTGTGTCATATTGCACAATATGATAGTAGAGGATGAACGAGACACATATCTCCATTATTATTATACAATAGAATTCCTGAATGAAGAATAAGAAGAACCTTTTCAGTTCTCTACTGAACCCATCGGAAGCCTATCCGCCTATATGACTGCCAGAAAAAATCTTCACGGTAGAGAAGCTCATAGCGCTCTCAAAAGCGACTTGATTGAGCATATTTGGCAAAAATTTACCAATCGTAATTAATTATGTATTATGAAATTTGCATCTTTCGTATTTGTAATATATCATTTAAGACATCTCTATGTACCTCTAATTATTTTTCTCTAATTTTGTATTTCCACTTCGAGAAAAATAATTTTTTTTACTTTGGCCAAAAAAATTTCTTGTTATCTTAATTACGGAATAAATATTTACGTATTTAATATAATTTTTATATAAACAAAAATGAAAGTAGATAATCTGTGGATGAGAAAAAAATTAATTATTTATTTTGTGACCTAGGTTAGGGCAGGTTGCGAATGTGGGTAGAATAATAGATAATTGGGTTGTGCTGATGTGGATGAGAGAGAAATTAATTGTTTATTCCGTGACCTAGGTTGGGAGAAGGCACCAATGCGGATGGTCTAATGAAACTTCCCAATCTCAGATTCAGGAAACCTCCAAAACCCACACACAAAAGACAAACCCCACTCCACCCACTTCCCAATCCAGAAACCAACTCCCGGGGATGAAATCATTTCTCGCTCCACCGCCGACGACTACCAGTCTCCCCGGTAATGAATATTCTGGCGATCAGATCCCCGCCCCGCTCACGCATTGCCCGTGTCTCCGATCACCCCCGCCACGTATTCCACGAAAAAGCCATGATTTTCGACCTTTAGTATAATTCTTGTCTTTGTGATGTAGGGAAAAAACCTTGTTTGTGGTCCAATCTAAACATTTTTTGTTTAAAAGGAATTGGATTTTTGTTTGGGTTTTTAGAGAGACTTTCAAGGAATTCCCCCACTCTAGACCGAGCTCACGAGAAACCATTTCGATTTTTATTTTTTTTATTGTGGGGAGAAAAAAGAGAGATCGAAGCCATTTCCGGTGGTTCCTCCATATGCAAGGGAGAGCGTTCGGCTACGATTCCTCCATCTACAAGGGAGAGCAGTGACAGAAAAGGTGGGAGGAGAGAGAATATTTTTTTGATTTTTTAAAGTGAGGGATATTTGTGTCATTTCAGGTGGTAATTTGTCGGAAAAATCTCTAATTCCTGCTTCAGGGATTTGAGAATATAATAAATTCAAACTAGAAGAATTACAAAATTATAAGACAAACAACATAATTTTCGACATCTATTTTACCAAACAGAGGGGTTTAGATATAATTTTCCCTGTATTTTGTTCACCTGTTACACGTCCTCAATTTTTCTTTCTCCCTTTGTGTTTGGGAAAATTACGAACCCATTTGTTCACAGTAAACAATTATATTCTCGAGTTTCGATTTCAAGTAGGACCTCGCAACTTCAATTGACGTTAACTTTAGTTTTTTTGAACTACATAATAATAGCATAATTTTTATTTAATTGACTAATATTATCATAATAAAACTATGTTGGGTATGGAGCCTGAGAATGGTCCAAGAGTTGATCGATTGGGTTTGGAGTTCGAGGACGCTCGGGGTATCAATCGAGTCAAGAGTCAAGTGAAGACGTTGAGGACATCCGAGGAGTCGTGCGGCTCGAGTGAAGAGCTAGGGGATGATCGGGGTGACGATCGGGTCGAGGAACGAATGTGAGAAGGCGAAATACCAGTGCACTCGTAATGGTCGCCGAAACAGTATACGAAGACCTGGCGCCCACTAGCCAAGACGAAACACTCTGGTTGGCGCCAGCGAGCCCCACCTGCTGTCCGAATTTTGGCACCTGCTAGATAGGCCGGAAAAAGTATTTTTTGGTAGATAAGTTTGCCCCTCCCGACCCAATAACCCTTGTAGGGTTTGTGGGACTATAAATATCTATTTGCCTCATTGTTGTAAGGTGTAGTTGCCATTGCCAAAGCTCTCCAAAGTGAAAAGAGAGAAAAGAGAGAAGAGGGGAGAAAGAGTGAGCCAAAGTGTGGCATCCATTGTAGTGAGCAAGTGAAACTCCACGTGTGTGTGCGTGCTATAGTGGAATCTCTCATCGCTTGGACGCCCCCGGACATAGATCATTGAGGATCGAACCGAGTGAATAAATTTTGTGTCCCTCCTTTTATGCTTTCCTTGTGTTTGTGATTCGTGCTTAGTTGTGTCCGTGCTTATGTTGTCTGTTGCGTTGTGTGGATCCACAGAAAAGTGGGTTATTTTTCCAACAAACTCAAGTTGAAGTCAACTTATCTTACTGGATGATATGATGTCTTGAAATCGACGTTCCATCTCCTATACATTTTATTTTTCGAAATTATCTAATTGACTAATCTAAATTTAAATAATATGAAACCACAAATAATATTATTTTCACCAAACTTTAATGCAATTATATTTTGTAATGTATATTTTTTCATTAAACTATAACAACGTTGATTTCTATTCTCTCTGGCCAATAGTAGATTTCATCTGTTATACCTGGCCAACCACTTCGAGCCGCAATTGTTATATTTTTCCCACCCACCAATGACATATATAAAATCCGTGATTTTTCAGCGAGTATTGTAAAGGAAATAAGGGGAGTAAATGGTAATTTGTTGGGAAATTAATCCTGTAGAATAGAAACCACTTTTTCCTACACTTTCTCTTCCGTTCCTAATTATCAGGGAGTGCAGTGTTTTAGTAGTTACATGCAAGTTAATGTGGTGGTTAAACACTTCCCCACCACCTCTCTCACGTTTCTAATAATCAGTTAGTATGGTAGATTGTACAAGGGGGAGGAAAATATGAGTGCAACCTATTATATAATAAGTTGCAAAGCCACGACCAGATTAGGAACTTGAACTAAAAGGAATAAAAGAATGTCGATGGAAGTCAATAACAAGGGTCATTGCAACTTTTGGTGGGCAGCGACCAATAGGAGGACGAGTCAATGGAAGAATAAACGTCAAAGGGTTCATATATCCCGGTTATTTAAGAGGTGGAATCGCGTGTATAGTAAGTTGTTCTTGAAAATAATTCAAAGTACTTTTAATTTAAATTTTACGTTTGGATGGGGTAACTAAAATGAATCTATCACGAAGTTGGTTGATTGTGTTATTTAACTTGTCGTACAGTAATTCTTGTCTTGGTTCTATATTGAGGTGGCTGTTTAATTGTGTTATTGTCAAGTGTTGATGACCTGATGGTATTGGGAATTTCTTGCGTAAATGTTAAGGTGGATTTGTGAAGTGCACAATAATTGGGTTGATTCTGCTTATTGAAATTATGGTGGTTATTGGAATTGTGGTATATTGTGGTTATGAGTTCATCTTGTGTTTGATATTATTGATGGATTGCGAGATTCTGAAATTGTGTTCTGCATTGAGTTTTGTTCTGTATTGCGCATCGTGTTCTGTCCTGTCTGAATTATGTAGGTCCTAGTGAGGTTATTAATAGGTTTCTATCCCATAACAGCCGGCGGTTAAAATGCCAGGACCCTACCATTAGGGGTGATATGATGATCCCGATAACGGCGGGAGTTACGCGCCAGAACTCTGTCATTGGGGGTGAAATAATGACATAGCCTCATTAGGAGGGCTCAAGAATTCCCATCTTCATTCATCATGACTAGATGTATCGGGGAGTCCTGCATTGTAGTGTTACTTAACATTCCATAAATGTTCGCTATTGTTCACGTTCATTTTGTTGCTTCTAAGATATGAGGTTGATGAAGTGAGTATTGAAAGATAGTTTGTCGTATTTGCATTGTTCTGTTGTTGTTCTTATCTGCTAAAGATGATGTTTGAATTGTGAACTATTATTTTTAAAATGCTTGGGCCTGGCTTCAAGTTGGTTGTTTCAGTAACTTACTAAGTAACGCAACTCACTCAAATTCGCAATGTGATTTTCATGAGATAATGAAGAGTTTCATGAGGATTAGTGATGATGGCCTAGGAGATTAACTCTTTTATTTAGTTTTGGACTATATTTATTTTCCCTGTTTAGGATGTTGATTGAGAATTTTGAAATATTAAAAATGATGTTTATGTTGACTTCGTGAAGTGATTTGCCTTACCTTAGATTTTGACTAAATTGTGAATCTCGATTCCCATGTTTGAGAATTAGTCATCGTGTAACTAATGAAACTTTGCAAGATTTGTTGTGATGCAACCCACTCATGAGTTTAACATTATGGAAACGTATTTAATTTGGCTAAAATTAAAATGGACCTTAAGGAAAATCGTACCAGACCTTGCATGATAATTTATCGTGCGGCAGTTGTCATTTCTGGTCGTGACAATACATTTGCAAAAAAGAAATCGCGTGCGCGTGGGGTATTAATGAAGTCGTTGGATTCTCCTCTATGTGTCTATATATACGTCGATAAATATATCTGTCTATAATTAAACTATAATCAATGATAACAGAGAAATAATGAAAATAAAAGTCAAACAATTTGTTAAACTAATTTTTCAAACTGACTACTACGTCTAGTGCTGTTATTAAGCCACAGTTCCTCCATTATTCTCTGACACACATTGACAATGATAGCGCAAGTATTTATAGAAAAACATGACACAACTCTATTACAGTTTGATCACCGATGTTAATGAATTAATTTATAATTTATTAAACTCCATAACCTAACAATATCTAGGTACATTAAGACAGTTTCACATGTATAAGATAATTATCTATATTAACTTAGTTTCAATAATTACTTAAAATATAATAATATTAAATAAAAAATTTCACTTTTTAAAGAAGCCGGGTACATTATTTTTACTCGAGGTCGCTTCTCTAGCCGCCCCATCAATACAAGACACTTATTAATTAGACAATTTGTAAATAGCATTCGCTCCCGTTATCCCGTTTGCCAACATAAATTATTTTGTCATTTTCTCGTTATATATCGTAATCCCCCGGTTTTGTTTAATTAATACAGAACCCAGAAAAGACTAATCCACTTGATTTGATTATAGACAGTGCGCTGGAGAATATTATGTTGTTAGTTGATGTAAAATATTTTATCAAACAAATATCTAGTTAGGTGTTGAATAATTTAATTAAAAGTCAAAGGGTATTTAGTCTAACGGCATAAAAAGTGTACTATTTCAAGGAGGTGCACAGTTCAAATACTGACAATTGTAATCACGATGTAATAATTTATCTTTAAAAAATAATTTAATTAAAAATAAGAATTTAAATGCGGCAATATCGGCAAACTGAATTTGGGAAAATTACTAAATTTCAAAAAGTGTGTACCCAACTGGTTAAAGAGTTGTATTTTTTTAAGTATGTACAAATTTTCATTAATAATACACAAATGAAATCTTAATCTAAAATTTCTTTGGAACTACATAGAAACAAACCGAAGGACGGCTCCAAATTTGGCATCATTTGTAGTCACAAAAATCGAAGACTTTTTTTAATAGGATTCTCAAATGTCATATCTTTATCTAGCGCGTGGATTGGGTCTGGAGTGAAGGGGTCACTTCGGACCGTTTGAACTGAAAGTACTGATAACAGCATACTCCGGTTCTGACAATGGCATACCATAGTTACGATAATGCCATGTCTGATTACTGATAATGGCACGCGGTTACGACAATGACATACCCAATTACCAATAATGACATGTCGGTGATCCCCCGCCACGCACATTTTTTCATTTTGTCCCGGTCTTTTAACTTATGTTTAAAGACAACCCCGTATCCTTCAACCCGAATAGTTCGGAATGAAACATTCCGGACCCAATCCAACCCCTTTTTTTCGAGATCAATGCGTCACATATGACCCTCAGGGAAGTTAGACCATTCATAGCGGTGACCAGATATAACTTGGTCCCAAATAGGACAAGGGAGAAAAATAAAAAAAAAGACAAAAAATATATATTTGGTCACCTGGTCGGCGACCAGGTCGGGGGTACCAATCAACTTTTTTTCTTTTTCAATTTAATTGAGCCCGATATTTTTTATAAATAGAGTTCACTATTTTTAATTCAAATATGTTTAATTTCTTATAAATAGAGTTAAATATTTTCAATTCATATATTTCACAAATACAGTCCAAATTTTAATTTTCTGTAAAATGGTAAAGATAATACTATGAAAATTATCTAGTAATTAAATATATAATTTTTGTATATTTATTACAATAAACATAATTGATTATATATATTATGTGGATAAAAGAGAAATTAATTTTTCTTGTATGATCTGATTGGACCAGTCTTCACCATGGGTGAAAAATGTCTGCTTGGGTTAGCTTGTATGGGTGAGAAAATTTGATTGTTTATTTGGTAGCCTAGTTGGACTAGGTTACCACTGTGGGTGGTCTTAATTCAAATTATATACGACAATGATATTATTGTTACTGAAATAAATTTCAAACGTATGGTAACAAAAAAAAATATAAATTGGGTGATAGTAATAAATAGTTTAAGGCCAATGTAAAACTATAACTTTACATCTACCGAGGATCAGAGACCGTTTACACTTTACAATGATTGTCCCAACTCCCAAACGTCTAGGACCTGACTGTTAGAAAACAAAAGTGAGGCAGGCAGCAGACTATAATTTGACATTTTATTTGGGACATCGCAAGATTTTCGGAGAACTAGCCACTGAGGCTGTTCCTTCCACCCCACCCACCAATGCCCATGAATATTTAAACTTTCTTTTTTGAGGAATGCCCGTGATGATCGAAAGTCGAAACTAACAATGGAATATGTTTTTTTTCCTCCAATGATCATATTATATTTTAGGAAAATTACACTCAGGTCCTTATAGTATGATCGCCCTAACCCTTAGGTCCCTATATTTCCAAAAAATATTTTACTGTCTCCCGTGTTTGGTTTTACCCTACTCCCGGGTCCCTGTCGCCGGAATATTCTATTTTCTTTGGCAAACCCCAGCTTGAAAAGACTAAAATGCCTCTCCCACTTAAAAAATAAAAAAAATCTCTCTCTCCTTCTCTCTTCACCTTCTTCTTCCTCCCAATTCATCTTCTTCATTCCACCTTCAAATAAAACACTAACCTTCTTCGTGAATTCTAAAAAAAAATCTTCTTAATGATAATCAAAACTAATTAGAGAGAATTAAAATTTAAAGAATCCTAATTCAGAAAATAATAAATAAATTAAGTTCTTTTTTCGACTGTCATGAAGCTTTCAATTGACGAAGCAAAACCAAGAAACGAAGAAGATTGAAATCAAAAACCAAGTAACGAAGGCCATGGGAACCGGCGGGTGATTTTGGTGACAAAGAGTCACCGAAAAAATGAGGCAGTGGCGTGCCGTTTCTGCCGGAGGGGTACTCGAGGGGGAGGACGTCCTTGTCGCGAACGACGATCGCCTCGACGGAGCTGAGGGACTCGAGACGGGGAAGGAGGGAAGGGCATGGTCGGGTCTGTCGATGAGGGGGACAAATCTGCCGAGTTCGTCGGCATGGCGAGGAGGACCTCATCGTTGTTTTTAGAGAGGAGGAGGAGGAGCTCCCGATAGACTCCATGTACAGTTGCGCCTCTCCCGCGCAGAATAACAGCCTTCCACTCCTTATCGCCCCGACCGTCACTGTCCCTTGCATCTCCATTTGTATCAGCTTCGGCGCGACGGAGGCCACGCTCCTCGCCGGTGAGTGAGGATGACAATTACGTGGGGACTTCCTCCTCATGGAGGTTGTGTAGCTAAGGGGGGATAAGATAAGCACTCCCAATTGGGGTTTTCTAACTTAGGGTTCTTTAAGTTTTAACTCTCTCTAAATAGTTTTGATTATCATTAAGATTTTTTTATTTTAGAATTCACGAAGAAGGTTAGTGTTTTATTTGAAGGTGGAATGAAGAAGATGAAGTGGGAGGAAGAAGATGAAGGAAAGAGGGATATTTTTTATTTTTTAAGTGGGTGGGGCATTTTAATCTTTTCAAGTAGGGATTTGCCGAAGAAAATGACATATTCTGACAATAAAAAAGACATATTCCGGCGACAGGGACCCTAGAGTAGGGCAAAACTAAACACGAGGGATGGTAAAATATTTTTTGAAAACCTAGGGTCCTGAAGGGTAGGGTGACCATACCCCAGAGATCTAAGGGTAATTATTCTTTTTTTTCATATTTATGAGCGACACAAAATAAAATATTTTTAAAAAACGTTGATATCTCATCAAAAAATATTAATCAAGAAATTATAACTGGTACATTTTAATTAAATTAAAACAATGCAGTCGCGATTGGCGTGATCGTTAGTTTTTATTTATGATATTGAACATGTAAATTGCCTTGGAAATCCCAACAAAATATTTCTCTTCTTTTTGGAAAACATTAAAAAATAAGAATCCCATCTCCCAAGTCAAAGATTCGTAACTCACATGCAGTGGTTCACTTCCCGTGTGTATACTCTTTTGTCTTATATTCGCAATTTAAGAAGAGACTTGGCGTATGTTATCAGAAATTGAATTAAAAACACAGCACGTGTGAACTCGGAAATAAATAAACAAATAATAAATAGTTAGTTAGCTAATTGACAAATGGCCTGATGGGTAGCTAGCTACCTAACTTTGTTTGTCTCTCTAGAAAGTTTTGTACGCGTAATTATATAGATTTAAGATTTCAGATTTTTGTGTAGTATGTCAAGATTTTTTTTAAATAAAACCCAGTCCCAATCAAATATTAAGAGTTTTTTTTCAAATGGGTAAAAAATTTGTATGTATTCTTTGGAAAAAAGTAAAAACCACAGAACAAGACCAAACTAAACCAAAAATTTAGGTCCAAAATCGGATCCAAAAAAAATTAGTCCGGATCGGTTCTTTGTTTGCTCAAAAAATAGTTCTTCGATCTGGTTCAGATCTTTTTGAAAAAAACTACGGAGAATCAGACCAAATCATATTTTGTTGGTACAAGAATAAAAAAAATTCATGTGTGGCAAGGTCACACAACTAATATATATTTTTTCTCGTACGCTACAATGACAACCAATTTATGAGTGTTCGACATCCCCAAAATACAAATCTAAATGTCAACTCCTAATTGACATCTTTCCTCTCGACTTCTTTACGTCTATCGTTACCCTTCTTAAGTCCATAAGAGCTCATATTTATTTATTTTTTAAAATTAGGGGTATTTTTGTCTGAACCTGGACGAGACTAAAAAAATTGGGTTGGTTATGGTCAATAACCAATGAACAAATGGTCCGGTTCGGGTTCTATATTTTTTCTTAAATAGTTCTCGGTTCTTAAAGTTTGGTACAGATCGGACGAGTCTTGTCCATTTGCTCATCCCTAGTATTCTCGTAATAGGTAGTAAAATTTAATTAAAAGACGACCCAATAACGGGTCGTCTCCGTGCTCGACCGCTGTGTGACGGTGCGAGGCAGGTCTTCTGCCATAAAAGAAAAAAAACCATTAAAAAAATTAATGGATAAATTACCCTTAGGTCCCTGGATTATAGTTTTATCACTCGCAGGTCCCTGTGTTTTGGAAATAGTGTGTGAGGTCCCTGTGTTTAACAAAAATATTGGTCTCGGGTCCCTGGCTGACGTCATCACTCGAATTTTCATTTTTTGTCATAAAATGACCAAAATACCCTCGATAAAAAAATAAATATGAAAAATTGAGGGCAAAAAGGTCATTTTACATGACAAAAAAATAAAAAATCGAGTGCTGACGTCTGCCAGGGACCCGAGACCAATATTTTTGTTAAACACAGGGACCTCACACACTATTTCTAAAATATAAAAACCTGCGAGTGATAAAACTATAATCCAAAAACTTGAGGGTAATTTGCCCAAAATTAAATCATAAGAGACAACCGAGCAGGTACTCGCCTCCACTTTAAAAATATAAAAGAATTACTCTGTAAAATTGTAGTACTAAATTGTTGGTAGGGTATCCGACTGACTTCAAATTTTATTTTATTTTGTATAATTTTTCGAGACCTACGTGTACAACACAAAAAATTATGTAAAATATAAAAAACTCATTCGAATACCGGTCAACAACTTATCACCCTTAATTATTTAAAAAATTAATAATGAAAGTCTCCTTCTTTTATTATTTTTTCAATTTTTTTAAGTTTTATAAGTTGGTGTTTGATTGTACGAATGAGTTAGTTATTTTTTTGGTTTTGTATAAATTTTCGAGACCTACACGTAGAGCTTAAAAAATTAAGAGTAATAAAAAAAGTAGAACTCATTCAGATATCCAAGCAATAATTTTACAAATTAAAATTTATTTTTTTCTAAAGTGCCGTCTACTTTTTTTTTCAGTTTTTCCTGTGACAGTGGCAGAGAAAAAAAAATAAATATTAGTATATTACAACATATACCCAGAATTTGCCGGTAAAATAAGATTAACAAAAAACACAGAATTCCACCAAAAAAAAAAGAACACTGAATTATAATATACATAACAAAGAGCTAGCCGATTTAAATTTTGAATATAACAATGAACACTGAATTATTTTTTAGCGGGTTGTAGAAAAGTTGCTACCCGATTTAAAATTTGAATATAATATACATAACAAGAAAATAGCTATCTGGAATTAAAAAATGATGAAAAATAACCTAGCTGACTTAATTTTGTGCATACCAATGTTTCCCAGACATGCGATCTTACTTTATTAGCAAACTTTTGCTGCGGCCTCCAATTGCCATTTTAAAATATATTGATGTGACCACCTTAGTATGTTGGAACACTGCCCAGCTAAGCAAGGCATAAACACAGCGACACTACTAATTTTTTCTTCAAAACGTAGCCGTCATTCTGATTTTGGACCAAATGTTGAAGCTGAAGTTTGGCCTAATTCACCTAATTACATTGATTAGACATTTAATCTCAGGTATTATAAATAAACACTTTACGTACTCCAATGATAAACATAATGATGCTGATTGGCAACTAATTAACTGATTATCTAATTACGCAATTGTTGACTTTGAGCACGACAATGAAAGGCAGAGTTAACTTATAAGTGATAACTGGTCCAATCGAAGTTTTCTTTCACCGACAAATACACTCGTAGAGAATTGAACATTAACTTTTACCAATTCTTACTATGCCTTGTGCGATTAGTCTAGGTCTAACGGTCGATCCAATTGAAGTTGTTGGCCCATGTTTTTAGCTCAAGGCTCTTCCGCGGCCCATTAACTCAAGCCTTTGTCTCGTTTCTTACTGTAGTGTTCGGGCCACGATGGGCCTAGTTCTACTAGCATTTGATATTTTAGGATCCAGACAGCTTGTTTGGAACCAAATCTCATGGGAAAAGAATTCCATTTTCAATTCCTAATGAAAATAGAAAAGAATCACTTTCCTATTTTCTTGGTTGGAATCAAAATTTTAATTTAAGAATTGATTTATGTTTTTTACATTAATACCCTTGCAACTTCAAATATTTTAACAAAGAAGAACCTTTTGAAAATTGAATACCACATCATAGTATGCTTCATGACTACAAATTAGAAATAGCTAGAGTAAGTGCACGACAAGTTCACCCAGATCAGAAATCATTGATCCCAATAGCTGCAAATCTTAACATAGCCACAGAGAGTGCATTATTTAATCCAGCAGATAACAACAATCGACAATCCAATAAACAGTTGTGAGATTGCAAAGCGAAAAGGAAGAAAAGCAATAGCAACAGTGACCATCCCAGAACAGAAGAAGAAGCAAACCAGAATCTAATCCCCAGAACAAAGCTAATACAAAGAATGCAATCTTAGTTGTGCATCTTCATCGATAACCACCTAGCACGGATATCTTGCGATATGGAAAAAGGTATTTGCACTCGGATCAACCATAAGCAACCATGAAATATGAAGAGCAATCATCAGCACGCAGTTTCTTGCAAATATTTACCACAATTGAAAGTGCTACTCTCTGCAAAAGCAAGGCAAATTGTGAGCCCTTATGCAAAGAAATCATTCACAGATGGAATAAATCATCCAGCATATTGTCACAATGCCTATTTACCTGTATACTCATGGAGAAGAAATCTATAAAACCCAGAACAGCAATAGTTGCACCAGCTTACAGCCAGACACGTGGTTGTTCGCGAGAGATTTTCTCTTACGCTTGCAAACACTAAAAAGATAGGAAGAAAAAGGGTAGAATGACCATACTGCAAGCCATCTTCAAAAGTGCTCAGCGACCTCCAAATATTCGATTGCAAGTCACCGGTCACAGAGAGCAGGTACATCTTCATGCATAACAAAAAGCCTGCCAAGCCGAAATTTCGGATCATCAAATAAGATAAAAGACGATCATGTCCTCTAAAACCGCCGCTAGAGCACAATTCAATTCAACCAAAGGCTTAAAACAGAGCACAAGAAACCACAGCAGAAGCAATTCCAAAATAAACAAAGACAAAGCAAAATTGCCAACTTTCCTATTGGCAATGGAATGCCTATGCTAAGCTTCTTAAAAGAAAAAAATTGATGTGGGTACTTCAAATCAACCCCAGTAAACAAGCTCCAACACTCAAAGTTGCCAACTTCAGGTAACAGAAAGTAGGTAGAAAGTTACCAGTAAGCTAAAGACTCGATCTTTGAGGATAAAAGTGCTGCTTTCAAGCAATCATGAAACTAACAAGGTAAGAAGTGTAGAAACATCTTCTACAACCTGAACAACTTGATCGTCATGATGTTCCTTAAGGTTCTTCTTTTTCTTAACTCCACCAGCCTTCACATCTAAAGATTTTCCTTTGAGTTTCAACTTCCCAAATCCCACCAACCAAACCAGAAAACTGCAGCCAAACACCACAACCTCGAAGTTCAAGAACTCCAATATGCGACAATCAAACATTCATCTCTCCCAAAAGACACATATAAGCAAAGTAAGAAGCGTAGAAACATAATCCCACCTCTACCCGCCAACCCTACTACTCTATCATAGGCCGATTAAATACTTGTCGGAAGTGAAACCTCAAAATCAGACGAAAAAACCCAAGTGCACATTGCAATTTAACTCAATTCAAGCTAAAGAAAGTAACCCAGAAGATAAAAATGGAAAAGAAAACAAAATATTTGAACTTCACCTCCGTAAAAAAATTTAAATAAAAATCCTAAATTCGAGAGCAAAAAGAGAGAAGTCAGAGACATACAAGGAAGGTCGCCGGCGGGAGGAGGACGATCTTCTGCGATGGAGGAAGGGCGCCTGTGGATTGTCGGTCGCCGTCGAAGGGAAGAAAAGGGTCGCTGCCCAAGGAAGAGATGAGAACGGCGAGGGGAAGCCGAGAGATACAGACGAGGAAGAAATGGAAATAGAGATACCGAGGGTATAAATGTCATTTTGGTACAATTCCGGTTTGGTCGCCAGAAATTCCGACCATTTTTTATCGGATATCAAATCTAGTATTTGAGACCGGAATAGAATCACTTTCCTGAGTGGAGTTGGTTCCAAACACACTCAGATTTTTAAAACTCAGGAAAGTGATTCAATTCTGGTATTTTTTAAGTTTCCAAACAGGCTGAGAAAGATTTAACACCGAGCAGTGATTAGTTCTTTTGAAAAAAATTGACTTCAGTAGTATGTATATGGACGATCTAGGACGACACGCCATCTTTTATCTTTCACCTGGATTGCCATCACAACTCGTGGTATTCATGTGGCTAATGACGCCCGAAATTTTTTTCAAATTAATTACAATTTCTTTTATAAATTGTTAAATCCACCATTAAATGTGCGTTTTCAAAACCCTTTTTTGATAAGTAAATAAAATTAACCCTCATCACACCGGAGAAATCTTTAATCTCCTTCATGTGCAATCCTAAACCAGAATCTATTCCGAAGTATCAGGTACCTATTCCACGTGTGCACGAGGTGATCAATGGGGAATCAACTTTAAATAAGAAAAAATATCAATTTAATAGATTGTAATTTCATATATTTTTGGTCAAGTATTTTGTAATTTCGAGAATTTCATGTTTACATTGTTAGTTACAAAAAAAGTATATTAAATGTAAATTTGGGAACTCCAGGAACAAAAGCGACAAAATAAAAGTTTAAAATACTTAGTAGAAAAATAAAAGACATAATACTAAAATAAACTTTTATACAAAAAAGAAATATTGCCCTTTCCCTCTTGGGTTAATAACTTAATAGTCACAGCGGACTATAACTCCGATAGGTGACCGTACAAATTAGTACCTCAAATTTGGCGGGCTTCCCATTAATGGTGGTTGCTTATACCGATTGAGGTAACTAATTTGAATTAAAATTATATTACCCCGCAAAAAAAAGTTATATCAGATAATGAAAAAAAATCAAATATTAATACAATCATAATTTTATGGTTTCTATAGGAGACATATTATTAAGTAACAAAGAAAGTAAACAGAAACTCTCTTTGGTTTGAAAAAGGAAATTATAAGAAAAGGAAAGAAGGCTGAGTGGAACAGACTTGGGCTAGCTAACCATTAAGTCTCAGTCAGTCCAGTAGCCGTCACCTAGCCACCCAGCCCTCTCACACTATCGTCCAGCCCACGTGGCATCACATGCCGACGTGCAACTTCTTGTAATGAATGTCTGTTTTTTTACTTGTATCCAATAATCTTGTTCCAAGTATTTGAACACGTTGTAATTTGCAATAATTACTCTCTTTTGTTGTCGTTTCTGTATAAGCTATGTTCCCTTACGAGAGATTTCTGGACCACCCAATTAAAAGAAAACTGGGACGACAAAAATGCTCCGCGACATAATAAATAAGCAGAATTAATACGTGAAATAATTAGTAAGAGGATAACTTAATTTAATTAAAAGAATTTAAAGCAAAATTTGAAAATTTAACAACATTACATTGATATTTTTTTTCTTATACCACGGACACAATAGATCAACAAAATCTGTTACAAAATTCTAGAAACAAATATTTAACGAATTACAAACTCGATTGCAATAACGGTGTTAGTGCCTGTACTCTTGGCTTGACCTAAGCCTCCGTCCCTTCCTTGCATACTGTGGAGACCTTGCTTTCACTAAACTTTCCTCGAAAAGCCTCCTTTCCCTTGCTAATCACAATAATTATAAAATTACTATTAACCTAATCCAAATATTATATAATAATCGAGTGAGAGGCAGGCAAGTGGGAGGAAGGGAACGGGAAAGATCGCAATATCCCCGCGCGCGATCGACCAGGGGCTCACTTTAGTATCGACTCCTCTTCCCTATTGGTTAGGGTTTTAAGAGGTGTCTTTTACTTTTTTTAGTTTTTAATTAATTAATTATCGATGGCGTCGGAGGATGCGAAGACGGGGGAGTCGGCGGTGACGAAGATCGTGAACCTGGCTGAGGAGGCGAAGCTGGCCCGCCGCGAGGGGGTCAAGGCTCCCAGCAGCTACGCCGTCCTCTCCATCTGCAAGTCCCTCGTCGCCGGCGGCATCGCCGGCGGAGTGTGAGTTCTCTTCTTCTCCTTTGGAATTGGCGAGCGATTTTGATGTCTTGTAGTGGCTTATTGTTGCTTGGGGGAATTGGAAATGCGGGGATTCTTGGACGAGATCGTTTCTTCGGATGGCCCGTTTTTGTTGTTTGTTGCTTCCATGTTGTGAATTGGAGAGTCGAATAGGGGTTGTCTTGGTCACTTATGTGTGGATTGATTGCCGAATCGGAATGAAGCCATCGTGTGAAAGATATTAGAGTTGTTGCACCTTGTTCGGGGTGTGGGCTTGCTGGATATTCGTATCCAACATTGGATGTGTCGGAAGTGTTCTTTTGTTTAAATGGTTTAGATGTCGTTGACCAGTCCGTGTGGCATCAGGCTGAAGTGAAGTGAACGACAGCGTTAATGTTGGGACCTTTACATTGGCTCATGTCTGTTGAACTTGCATTGCGTGCTTATTTGCCAGTAGAGCCTGATAATTAACCGGAAAAAATAAGTCTCATCTAGTGTGATAGTTAATCTGACATTTTCGTAAAAGCTAGTTGCTGTGGTATCGGTTGTCAATGAGCTTGTTCATCGAGGCATTGTGCAGTGTATTTTCAGTATTTGTTAGATTAATGCGATGATTCAATCTGGGAGAAATGGTTGTTACTTTGACTGGTGGGACTTTTTTGATCTACCATTTCTGCTCGACCATATAGGGAAAAAATTTCTGTTCAACCTGGGTGGCTTTTGGCTGTTGACTGGTGTGGCCTTAGGGTCACCCATATTTATGTTATTGTTCTTTTGCTGTTAAAAGGTTGGATTCTTTATCTGAGGTTGTATGTGTAATCAGGTCACGCACAGCTGTCGCTCCACTTGAACGGTTGAAGATACTGCTACAGGTCCAAACTCAGACCCTTTGTTTCTACCTGATTTGAGGATACATGTTCTTCAATCTGTATACATGTACTTCAATCTGCATCTATATCTACTGGTGGATCTCAGGTTCAAAATCCCCATAGCATAAAATACAATGGAACAATTCAAGGGTTGAAATACATATGTAAAACAGAAGGTTTCAAAGGACTTTTTAAAGGCAATGGAGCCAACTGTGCCCGTATTGTCCCGAATTCTGCTGTGAAGTTCTTCAGCTACGAGCAAGCTTCAGCGTACGTCTTCCTTTTTTTCACTTCACTAGTGTTTTGGGTGTCACATTTGTGATGTTGTCATTGCATTTATGTAAATAGGCACTTGCTGGAGACTTTGAATGCCGTATTTTGTTTCCGTACCTTTGTTTATTTAATATTTAAGTTGTGGTTTGAAGTACTTTTCTGCTGTCAATTGAGTGCCATCATCTTCTATTACTGATCACTTTCATGCTGATGTTTCAGTGGAATATTATATCTCTATAGACAGCAAACTGGAAACGGTATGTTCTACTCCTAAGTGCCTTGTGCTTTTCGCGTGTATGTAAGACATTGACAAGGCATTTTTGCTGGTGGCGCTGGCACCAACTGTGACATCCTTGTACAGGTTGGGAATATCCTGGTTTTGAAGTCAATCTGGAAAGGCACATCTTTTCCTTCACACTCTTCCATAAAACTTAGCCAATTAAGTAGCTGTTACTGCATTTACCTACTTAATGGAAACAGACATGAAGTTAGACTCTATGTGGCATGCTTGCTGTAAGAGGCAGTGACATAAGTGGAAATTAATATGGAGGTCAGTAGTAATCTGGATCTTTTCTTCCCTTTTTAATGTTGACAGATGATGCTGAGCTGACTCCTGTTCTACGCCTTGGAGCTGGTGCATGTGCTGGAATAATAGCCATGTCTGCCACTTATCCTATGGATATGGTACGGGGCAGGCTAACTGTGCAGGTAAGTTGAGTTGTGGGTAGATTCTTGCTAACTTTGTATTAAGAAGATATGTTACTTTGTTAGCAGCTGTTACTTTGTTACCTTACTTATTTAAATGGTGTTATCTTTGTTAAACGATTTTCCCTAATTTCTGCCGTAAAAAAAGCTGTTTACTTGCCCCTGCCGCTCGTGAGCGTAATGGTCTGCCGCCCGCCTCACCATTGTGTTGGTTTCTTGCCATCTAAATATTCTTGGTACTTGTATGTCCTTGCAGACGGATGCATCTCCTTACCAATACAGAGGATTATTCCATGGGTTGTCGACTGTGCTTCGGCAAGAAGGTTCACGCTCTCTCTACAGGGGATGGCTTCCTTCTGTCATTGGAGTTGTAAGTAATCTTTTTCCACGCTTTTCCATGTTGACACGCCGAAATCCAAGTCCTTATCTTTAGGGAATTAACTACTCGTCCCCGTCAAGTTCGAAACATATAGCGCAAGCTGCAACTTCTGAGCATTCAGTAGCTATGCGCTCTACAATTATCTGCTGGTTGTTGATTGATTCGGTGGGAGGCCAACAGAATTCAATTCGGTCTCAGATCCCGCTACTTAGGATTCGGGTCGCGGCTTGTGCCAAATTTTTTGGAAGAGGATCAAAGGTTCTAGGTTTTGAGAATTGGATTCATTTGTGAGAATGAAAATAGGAGCTCAAGGATGACGAAGGAAGGGGGGATCAATCTTGAGCTATGGATTTTTTCATGTCTGCTGGTTATGGGACGCAGCGGTGCTGGAAAAATTGAAAATTAGAGTTGGAAAATGAAGTTGCTGCTTGAAGGCTTACTTTTTTGTTGCTATGTCATAGCAAGAGCAATCTATCACAAGGTTGTGATTGCTAGGACGGAATATGTCGATAAAGTTGAATGCCTAATAGAACTGGTAGTCACTTCGTCATTATTATTGACTTGTTGAGATTTTTCTATGAGCTAGAAGCAAAATAGTTTCTCCTTCTTTGCAGTACTTCTGACAGTCTTGTTCTTTTTAACAGGTTCCTTATGTAGGTCTCAACTTTGCAGTTTACGAATCACTGAAAGATTGGCTGGTTAAATCTAAGTCAGGACTTGTTAAAGATAATAATGACTTGAGTATTATCACAAGGCTTCTTTGTGGAGCAGCTGCTGGAACTGTTGGCCAAACAGTTGCTTATCCTCTTGATGTTATTCGACGACGGATGCAGATGGTAGGATGGAAAGACGCTTCTTCTGTTGTTACAGGTGATGGGCGAGGCAAGGCCCCACTTGAATATACAGGCATGGTTGACGCATTCAGAAAAACTGTTCGCCACGAAGGCTTTGGGGCACTCTACAAGGGTTTGGTTCCCAACTCTGTTAAGGTTAGTCCTCTATTTGACTGAAAAACTACCGCTCCATATATGGGTACCTAGTTACTGACAAGAAAGAGGAGATACGCACATCCTGGATTTCTCCCTTGAAAATGTTCATTTTGGCATCGGAGAAATCGGTTTAGCTATACAAGGCCATGTATAAAATGCATATTGATTGAAGCATACTGTAGGATCGTATTACGACGCTCCTTTACTAACAGCATGTGGCAGAATAGTGGTTTTAGTTTGAAGTCCTAAGGTTCTGAGTAATTGCTTTACTCAATGCAGGTAGTTCCATCCATTGCAATAGCATTTGTTACATACGAATGCGTGAAGGACATACTAGGAGTTGAAATCAGAATATCAGATTGAAGCGCGGGTGGGGGTTCGACCATGATCTTTGTTTAGCTGGGTGTGCTATTTTTGTAGGCAAGGTGAGAGGAGGTAACGGAGGGTTTTTATTTTTATTCCTTATTTAGCCTGTCCCAAAAGTTAGGGTTTAGATACGCGCCTAGGCGGGGACCATGATTTGGTTTTTGTGGTTCCCTTTCGTCTCCCTACTTGAGAACTTGCCTCTGACTTAAGTTTCAGCCTCCTCATTTGTGTACTCTGTCAATAAGCATGTTGAAGGGAAATATTCGAACCGCAATTCCCTCTTCATGGAGCTGGAAATTCGATCTCAGAAATGTAATCTGCAGCCTGTGATTCTGTTTTCCTCTTAATTTGCTGTCGCAGTGTTCATAAATAAGCAGAATTGGGACGGTCTTCTATTGCATCTAGGAGAAGTGGAATTGGAATTCATCGGTATCGGTATGCAGTGATCTGTCTTCGATTTGCAGCGTCTCCCACCCCCCCGGGGTGTTGCATCTTCATCGATTCATCTGGTATTCGGAGATCAGTGCGACATGTCGTTTTTCTTGTCGCCGGAGTTGTCTCATGGCTCCTACATTCTATAAGAGGCGTTGAGTTTCTGGACTCTGCATTTGCTCCGAACAAGGAAACGTTCGTTAACTGTACAAAAATCTTCCCCAGACAATCTGGAAATCTATACGTTACACAAAACTACTTAACCTGGAAGCAACCCTTTTGTACAAATGCAAGGGCCCTTCCCCCCTTCCTCCTGGATCATCTCCTCTCTAGCCGAAGAACGTTCACACATCGGGATGCCTCTTTACCTTCTAGTAAGTTTCTGGGATCGAAATAGGTTCTTCGAAGTTTACGAAATCTCGGAATCCGACGCGGGACCGGACGACAGTCTCCTGATTCTGGGGCTCGGCGTCAACATCTGGATTTCTGCACCTGTTCTGAAGTTTCGGTCACAAGGCGCCAGTTGTGGAGGTCTTGCTCGTCCTTTTGGTGTCCCTAACCAGAGTACAGAACAAAACGTTAGTCCAAACGATTGAACAGAAACTTGGAACCCATTTGTGTACCTTTTTCTTGATGGAACATAAACATATATAGGCTTTCTATATAGTAATTTATTACACTCCACCTAAGTTATTGGTTTGAATATGAGAACTCAAAAAGTTGTATTCACTTGTTTTTTGAGTTCGGATCTGGTGAATGGAATATCCCGTTCAAGATATGTTAAGAAAATTAACTAGCGTCTTAATTGGTCTAATATCTTGCCATCTCTTCGTCAGGATAGGCTTCCTGATGGGGAACTCAGCCGACATGGAGGATTTCCTTTCCGGGATCGGAAATTCACCGAATGTCGAGGATTTCCTGCAGGAGGACGGCGAGACCAGATCGTCCGGAGTGCTAACACTGATCTCGTCCCCGCTGACCTCGCTGCCGGACTCCGAAGTCTCCTTCAGGGTTGCCCTCGTCCTCTCCCTCTCCACTACTCCGAACACGAACACTGAAACGGAATCTCCGCAAACTGAGACGGGTCCACCACTTCCCACGCGGGGAACTTCCTGGACAGCTTCGACTCGAGCTCGGCGTAGTCCAGGGCCGGCATTGGCGGATCAAGGTCCCTGTTGTAGTCCGGGTTCATCCACAGGAATCGCTTCGTGTACCGCACGATTCTGCAGATGGACGAGAAGGTCGGCCGTTGATTCAGGTCGGTGTGCCAGCATCTCTTCGTCAGGTTGGTCACGTACTTTGGCGGGTTGAGAGGGAAGAGAGGCCTCTCCCCTGCTCGAATGTTTCTGCTCATCTTGTCCCCTTGGAGATGGCTATCCTCGAACGGAACTTTTCCTGTTAGAAGTTCGAAGCAAACCATTCCGAAGCTGTACACGTCGGATTTTTCGGTGAACTTGGAAGTGGATGTGCTTCCATTCTGCTCTTGATCCTCCAGGACTTCTGGCGGGTACCATATGCATGGAAAAGTACTTCCATTCTGAGCTGAATGGCTTTTCGGGGTGTAGCTCTTCACGGAGGCGAGGCCGAACCCGGATATTTTGGCGTGCAGGTACCCTTCAAGATTGTTGCTTCTTGGTCTGACAAGAATCTTGTAAGGATTTAGATGGCCGTGGTAGATTTTCTTGGAGTGTAGATACTCCATTCCCCTGGCAATTTGAAGCAAAATGTCAATTGCAACCGGAAGCGCGAACGGTACTGTTAGTTTCCGGGGGCCACATATCTCCTTAATGTAGCTTCCAAGGTCCTTGCACATTAGCTCTGTTACTAGAAAACACACTTTCTTCTCCTCGTCCGTGAACCCGCAAAGCGGATGCAAGATATTCGGATGCGACAGGGAGAGCAGGAAGGAGATCTCCGGGATGAGTGGTTCGATGTCCCCGAAGAAGTGCTTCAACGCGAAGCTCTCTCCTTGCCAGACTATCTCCTTGTGTTGGCTTCCGCTCCCTAATCGTCTCCTGACCAGGTAGTTTGGCACCTACCAGGATGGAACTTGGTAATAGCTTCGGCTGTTCTTCCAAGCTCTTCAAGAACATGTCGCTTAGTATCCGCTCATGCTTCGTCGATCCTGAGGTTTTCTTTCCCTTGAGCCTGTTAAGAAGAATCCACCTGTCTTCTTTGAAGACATTCTGGAACCGGTCGCTGAATTCCTTGGTGATCAGGTACTGCTTCGCAAACTTCCATCGGAACAGTTCAGGGTCTCTCCATTCCTTACTGTACTTGTCGGTATACACGAACCTCTTCTTCTGTATGTTCTCCTGATCCCAGCCCGAGAACTCTCCCGCTGTCTCGATCGCTTCGATCAGAATCGGCATTGCAGCAAGCAGGCTGTGGATGTAGAACTCTACGCAATCCGCGTTCTGGTAAAACATAATGGCTTTAGCCCACCAGTCCTTTGTCTCCAGGCACTGCCTGATATATCCCTCCCCTTCTTTGAATATCTATCTGGTGCACCTCTCGCAACGGATGCTCGATGATCTTCCATTTCGCTAGCTTCTCTTCGAATCTCAGGTTCTCCTTCATCTCCTCCGCGATGGAATCATACGCGGAGGCGAACACGTTCATCAGCAAACAGCATTGCCGCTGGTTGATCTGGATGTTGTCGTGAAACTCCATGATCGCCTTCAAACTCCCGAGGATCTGCCTAAACTGCTCCATCCAGGAGCTGAACTCAGAAGATCTGAGAAGGGCTTTTTTACCTCAAGAAGCTGCATAAAAATTGGACATTAAGGGACAACTCTGGTCTGCAATTGGAAGAAAAAGTTTTCCTATGAAGGATGTCGGGGATTCTTATGGCAAGGAAAGGGAGAATTGGTTAATCCTTTCCATTTTTGTCTTTGGAAAGAGGTGGTTAATTAGTTTTGAGGTTTTCCCGCGAGCTTTGTTCTTGTCCATGCACTTGCCGCTTCCCACTTATAACGGTTTCAACAGAAATTTGATTCTGTTTTCTCGTAAACCATGTTGCATAGTATATATTAACTTAAACAGATGACTTTTTATAAGTAAATATCCATACACTGCAATTAACATTTTTTGTGTGAATCTTTGTATTGGTATTTTTTACATACGGAATACAAACATTTTTTAGATTAACTCCTCCTATTACTAGTGTAATTAGTATTTACATAAGACTGTTTCGAGTCTTTGACCCCAATTTTTTTTCCGTGATAGTCGAATTCTAAATTCGAAAGTGGGATTGAGCCGTACAAATACGGCACACGTACAGTGAGGCAAATCGTTGCGCAGATGGGCTAGCAAATTTGAGGTTCAACTTGCCGCTAGGATGCCATGTGTTGGAGGCTCCTCCGGTGAAAGACGTTATGCTTTGTGACATCAGCGATGTAGCTTTTCCTAGTATTTTGTGTGTGTTTATAACTACTTGGTATCCGGTCCACTGACCGACTAATCCAAGTTCGAGTTGGGTAGGACTTTTGAAAAGTAGCAAAACTCTTCCAACAAGTATTTAACATTGTTGCATTCCCAATGACTCGAACCCGAAACTTTGGTTAAGCTAGAACAACTTCCTCACTAATTGATCTAAATACTTGTTAGTTTTTTCTCGTAGTGTAGAATTAATTTCAGCGATAGTAACATCAAGGCATGATTTATCTATCGAGATTTTTTTTTTCTTATCACAAATTTTTTTACTAAAATTTGCAATAGAATTTTCCTGAAATCTGCGATCATAATCTCGCAATAAATTTTTTTACAGTTGATATCATTTTGCACACAGAAATTGTCTTCTGCCGTCAACTAGTCACCCCGCCGAAGTCCAAGCACACGCAGGATGACAGTTAACAGAAAAACCCAAAAAGAAGAAAAAGAACAACCAGAGCAAAACGCCGTCGTTTACATGATCTCGCCAAACACGAGATCTCCTTCCTTCCCTCTCCCCCCTCACTAACATCCATCTCTCCTTCCCTCCGCCGTCCATCGGAAATGCGGTGGTATTTGGTAGCCGCTCTCCTCACCGTCTTCACCAGCTCCCAGGGAATCTTAACGACGTTATCCCAAACTAACGGCAACTACACCTACGACTACGCCACCGTCCCCTTCCTCGCCGAGGTCTTCAAGGTAATTTCCCTCTCCCATTTCGGTATTTCAGTTTGGGGGAGGCGGGATTTTGAATTAGGGTTTTGGAAAGAGTCGCAGCTTCTAGTGTCTAGCTTCCTGCTATGGAGAGAGTGCAAGCGGTCACCCGCCCCCCGGATGACCACCGAATGGAGGAGCGTGCGGTTGTTCCCGATCCCGTCGGTTATTTACTTGATACACAACAATGTCCAGTTCGCGACGTTGATGTACGTCGATACTTCCACGTATCAGATAATGGGGAATCTCAAGATCGTCACCACCGGGATACTCTTCAGGTTCCGTCTTCCCGCTCCTCGGTTCGGTTGCGTTCTATTCGTATGTATGTCGTTAAGGAGGGATCGGTTTATTGCAGGATGTTTCTTAAGAGGAAGCTTTCGAATCTTCAGTGGATGGCTATTGTTCTGCTCGCTGTTGGAACGACCACGAGTCAGGTACGAGATCTCGAGGTTCAGAATTGGAGATAGATTTGTTCTATGAGAGAATGTGAACTCATACTGTTGGTATCGTCCTTTGCACTTACCATAGGTGAAAGGGTGTGGGGAGGTATCTTGTGATTCGCTTTTCTCGGCTCCGATTCAAGGTTACTTGTTAGGGATGCTTTCGGCTTGTCTCTCAGCTCTAGCTGGTGTTTACACGGAGTTCCTGATGAAGAAGAGCAATGATAGCTTGTACTGGCAGAATGTGCAGTTGTACATGTATGTTCCAGATGCCTGTGCTACATTCTCGTCATAGCTATTGATGATTAAAATACATGTTATGTAGTAACGTTTTCACCATTCAGAGATTCCCAAAACAGAAGAATGCTGAAGCTGCACTTTTGCCTCCCAAATTGATGATTGTTTTAGTTTTTGTCTTTTAGTTAGTGTTCTACTGTAGCATAGCACTGTGCACCTAGTCTCTCTAGTATCATAGAGAAACATCAAACTGACAGCCGTAGAAAGTAGATCAAGTAACTTGATAAGCACGTGTTTTTTAGGCTTGCGGAGATCACAAATTACTCTACTGGTCAGTTAGTCAATTTGGGGTATTGGCTTCCAAGTACGTGCAAGTTCCCCGCGTAGGATCCTTATCGGAGGGTGTTCTCAAGAGTCCTTTTTAAGTCCTTTTATCTAGATTGAAGTTTCCCGACATTTTCTATGGTCTTTTGAACAAGTGTCTACGTTTTTCAGTGAGATTAATTGCTATTGTTAGGTGACTTTGTTGTCTGTCATTATAATGGTCGAAAGTATGTTATCTGATGAATGGTGATATTATCCTTTCTAGGTTTGGTGCAATTTTCAATATGGCTCGGCTTGTAGTGGATGATTATAGAGGTGGATTTGAGAGAGGATTTTGGTGGCAACGTCTTTTCAATGGATACAGCATCACAACTTGGCTGGTCGTCTTAAATTTAGGATGCTCTGGGCTTCTAGTCTCATGGTTGATGAAATATGCTGACAATATTGTCAAGGTATCTTCTTTGCTGATTATGAGCTTAGATCTTTCTCCAACTCTGATACTACATACCAATGCTCTAATATAGCATATGTTGGACTTGGTATCTATCATATCAATCTTTGAGCTACATATTAGTGATCCCAGTGAAATGGGACCATTTGTATGGTTCAAAAAGCGTAACCGTGGTAATCATTATTTGCAAAGTCGAAGGTAGCCACTCCTATGGAGGTCTCTCTTATAAGAATAGACTTCAATATGCATTTCTACTGGACAGAGACATCGTTCTGGCCTAGGTTCTGGTTGTTATCTTAAGCCTATCAACTATGCACATGAGTTCAGAATCTAAGTCTCCTCACTGGATTGTGTACGTGTTAACTTAAATGGTCCTCCCTACCAGTCCTTCTTTGCCCGAGGTTATAGTGGTGGACAACAAAGCCTCATATTGTAGGCTCTGCCCATCAATTCAATATTCTACCCATGAAATCCAACACATGTCTTTGTCACTGGTCTGAACTCTTTCTTTTGGTTGGTCTAACTTCTTGTTTTCTTGTTTTAGGTATATGCAACATCAATGGCCATGCTACTTACAATGATTTTATCTGTTTTCCTCTTCAGTTTTAGGCCGACAGTGCAGGTAAGCTTCCTTTGGCTGCTCACTTACTGAAATTTCCATCACAGTTATCCAGCTTCTTTATGTTTTCTGAGGTGGTAAAATCCCGATACTTTCACCAAAGATCTGAATTTAATGCAGTCTCAGTCACTATGATCAGATGTCTGTTGAAAATTTACCATCTCCTGTAATTTTGTGAATACCCATGTGTGGATACATTCTTTCCTCCCCATTCGTTCTCCGGTCATCTTTCTTGATCAGTCTTTTTTTCTTTGCTGCTGCAGCTCTTCCTAGGTATTATCATTTGCATGATGTCCTTGCACATGTACTTCGCATCTCCAGGTACGCTTGTGGAATTGCCTTCCGCTACAAAAACGGACCCTGAGAGTCTTGACAAAGTCTCGATTGATAGAAGAACTGATTCATGACGTTTGCTTAAAATACTCGAACTTATTCTTTGCTTAGCCTCGACGAATATATAATTTTTTTACTTGCCACGAGAATTCCCATGTTAACCTATTAGATCAGCTCCAAGCTCCATGCCGTTATTTTTTAAAGTAGAACAACCAAATCATCAAATGTGCTGAGTCTGGCATAACTGCTAGTAGGAGTTATTTCAAAAGCATCAGTTGATTTTTCAACATGGATGATAGAAAGATGAGGTTTGTGGGACCAATCGTTAGTCGATCTCAGAGAATGTCAGCCTCATAGATAGAAGCATTACTTTGCATTGCAGTATAAGTCTTGCCACTAAGACAAGCAATCTGCTCATTCTAGATAATGCACGTAGATTATCTAAGTGCTGGTTGTTGTGACACGGCCACGTTTGCTGATGTTGCCTTCTGGTGGCTAAGATTGATAGTTCAGAGAAGGAAATTAGCCCACAGAGGTCCCCTCCAGGTCTAATTAATGGCAGGTTTCTAAGCTCAGAGTGCATTTATGGTGGTGATTAATGATTATGTCATGTTAGTTGGTATTTGGTAGGATGCCTAGTGCATCTATTGCCTCCCGTACCGCACTAAGAACAACGGATGAGGGTGTTGTGTTAGCTTGACCAAGAGGTATCGAGTTCGAGCTTTTCTGAACGCAACAGTGTTGAATACAAGTTGGAGAGCTTTGTCACCTTTCAAAGGTCACACTTGGCTCAAACCTAGACTAGTCGGCAACCAAACTAGAGCAACAGTTGAAACACTTAAAAACCCCCATGTTTTGTGGTTTATATTTGATTGTTGCTTGGCCATTCTTTGCAATTATCGGTCACCAGTTAACTTGCGATCTTCTGTGCCAATAATGCAAAGCTCGATCGTGCAGTTCCTGTTCTTAGTGAATGCTCCTCTGTTAAATGGTGCAGTTGGCTCCTCCGTGTTTGAATTTTTTGGTTTTTGATTCCTTATGTGTGGACAACAAGCGTAGGAAAGATTTTGTAGTTGAATTAAATGGACCAGGAGTGGTTGCAATTGAATTATTGCCTACAACCTATGGACCCGATTGAAGCACGGCGGGGACAAACCTTCCCCACGGCTAACCACTTTCGAAATGAATTAAATAGACATTGGGAGTGGACAAGGAGAAAATCCCAGAATGTAAACCTTTTAAAAGGAGAAAATTAAGTGTGCGGAGTAATGGAAAATGGCTTTTTGTGAATAGACGATTAAAACCGGTGAATATGCTGATGAATTAGCTGGCTATCAAACTCTGGTTTACAATAGCTGAATACCATCGGATTATATTTAAGGATGATTATTTCAATAGTATTTTTTCCTATTTAAAGTTTTGAATTTGATGCATATTTAATAGAATTTGGATCATTTGCCACTTGGATTTATTAAATTGTAAAATAGAATGATTTATTTTAGAGTAAAACAAGGAAAGTTGGTAGCAGCATAAAAGCCTCTGTAATGAAGTAGCCGGTTGATTTCACTATGGGCACGAAGCACCATTTTTTAAGGTTGGCTTCGCATTGATTAAAAATAAGGTTTTTAATTAAAATTGTTACAACATAATAACATGGTAGAGCATGGACATAGTGATAGATCCCATCGTTAGCAGATAGATAAGCGAGGATTGTTTCATGGCAACTATATTTGTTGCTATAAGAGGTGTCGACTTCTCTCGAGAGGAGAACCTACCTCTCTCGAGAAAAGAACCTAATTAAAATTATGCTAACCAAAATGATAGTTGATAAACAAAGTTACATCGAAAATATAACTCTGCGTAAATTAACACACTAATACACATAACGTGCAAGAGTGACAGCTACTGATTACTTCACTTGTCGAAACGGGTTTCTCGATGCACTAAAAAACCAACCGAATAACAGCCAAACGCAACAAAGGCAATAACATCAACTACTCCTTTGCTTCTTCAACGTAACAACAACAACAACAACAAAAAACTCATTTGCTTCTGTAATGGCAGCGCCAAGATATTTTGACTCATTTAATTCCCTAATTGTTGCTTTTGTTCATTTGCTACGAGAAATCTCTCGAACTTCCTTCGCGACAAGCCCAAAATTCGGCAAGATTATTTGCGTGGGACTTTGTTCTCAATTCTTGTTCGCCAAGTAATGTAAACTCAATTCTTGTTCATAAATATCGAAAACGACGCGTTTCTACCGAGAGAGATTTAGGTGGGAGTTCCCTTGTTTATCTCCCCTTGTTTCTGGGGTCACAGCTGTGTGTATACAAATGAAGAAATTATGTAACTACCGGATCAATTAGTGAATAATTATTTTAATTTTAGTTCAAACTTTTGAATAGTTGCGTCAACATACGACATGCATGGAGAAATTTGTGACTTTGTGATTTAACCTAATTCGAATTGGGATTTATCGCCCCGATTCTTATACAAAATACTTTGATTTGAAAAAAAAAGTGAAAAAGAAAAGATGACCGAAGGCAATGAATGAGACTCCTACCGGAGATAGCAGTGAGAAACTTTTGGCAATGGAAGAAAGTTTGACACGGTAATATTGCGTGGAGGTAAAAAATTTACGAGTTCATAAACTCATTTTTTCAAAAAAGTTAGTCGAAGTAATAAAAAATTTAAATTCACTTATATGTTGAGTTCAAATTTTACTAATGTAAAATATAACATAAATACCCACTATGAAAATGAGAAATTCAAGAAAAAAAAATCATTGGTTTGTCAGCAATAAATTTCCTCACTTCCTCGACAATGCGACCCCTCTTTCCAAAGCCTAGTAGGTGGTGGACCCTAAACCCAAGAGATATGCCCCCTTCACCACGTCACGTCTTCCCTCCCCCCTCGACCCTCAAATGACCCCAAAACCCTCTATATATAAAGGCTCACCACTCCCTCTAGCTTCTCACAAGAAGTAAACCCCTAAATCTCAGTACCATCTTAAAAAAAAAAGAAAAGCCCTAAAATAAATGGAGTCGGTGGCGAGGCCAGCTGAGAGCATGGGGAACGGGCACAACAAGGCGTGCGCGCCGTTTCAGATGCCGGTGCATTACCCGCGGTACACGCGGGCCGAGTACGAAACGATGCCGGAGTGGAGGCTCGACTGCTTGCTTAACCAGTACGGCCTACCCGTCGCCGGCGACGTCGACCAGAAGAGGAAGTTCGCCATGGGAGCTTTCCTTTGGACCTACTAGCTTCATCACCTTTATTATTATTATATATAGTTAGAGGTGTCCGTTTTTAGCTTCTGGTGTTGGTGCCTCTTCTCTTTTTTTTCGTATAAGTAGATTTATACACCAATAATTACATTTGTCGGGAATTGAACGCTTGTGTCTCTTCTTTTTTTTTTGTTGGAATCTGGTGTCTCTTCTTGTTGTCGTTGTTATGGTCTAGTTCAGTGTTTGTGTGTGCTTAGGTAGATGCGTTTCCTTGGACCTCCAAAGAGATGTTTGTTCGGTATCTATATGTATAAATACATATGAAATGTATATTACTTTCTATTTTTTCTTGTGCAAATTCTAGTTGGAGGAGCCGAGGCAATGTTGCCTTCAAACATGCATCAATCCTTTGGTAAACCTTCGATAAAATAAATTAAAAGAATTACATGTCAAGTCCTCCAAACTACTACAGATTACCTTAAAAAATGTACGATACAATATATTTTGAGATCCATATCTGTATACAAATTTGATCGATAAATAAAATCGAACACTTTCGGATTGAATACGTTGGTAAATTGATATTTTCAATAACCTGGGTTCCGACCAGGAGTGGTTAGAGCGTTTACATCATTTGGAATCTTCTGTTGGCGTCTTGAGTCCGCAGCTTTAATTAATACGTCGGCACCCGTAAGCAAAGCACGAAAAGGAAATGTTTAGTGAACCGAACACGAAAGCTGTTATAGGGAACACTCGAAAGCCGCAAATTTGTCGCAAGGGAAAACGAAGGCAACTGCTCGTGTCACCCCCAATTTCCCTCATTAACCATTACGTGTTATAGTTAGATCCATACTACCCGTCACAAAGTGTTGAAATTTTAGATCGTTCTACTTTTGTTCGTGATAGAAATCCTAGGTTGTTGTTCACAATCAAACAACATGGTATGAAGATTGCAACTCAATACAATCAAGAAACTACAAACGATGATGTAAATCAGTTTATATCGAAGGATAACAAAAATGGAATCTCTTGGTTGTGTTCGAACAGTTCATATCTGTTGAACTAAGAGTATGTTAACGTTTTTCAACCAAAATGTTCTTATTTTTTTCATAGTTTATGCTTATATATATAAGCTCATTGATACAAAGAAATGTATAATGAAAATAACTAATAATTAGGTCAAAAGTATGGTGGGGAGAAAATGTATGATCATGGACGCATTACTTTTGACTGGATTTACACTCATATCGTCTTCAAATTTTTTTTTTAAAGTCTAAGATAACGATTTATGGGATCATACTCAGATTCTACTACGAACCCTTTAAATTTTATTGTATATTACTGAACATAGCCTAAAATTAACTAGCCACCCAACTCTACATGTTTTGAATTTTTTTCTATTTGTATGTGTTGGTGGTGGAAGTCGTACAAGAATGCTAAGACTTTCTGAGACGGATTCGGAATGGACGTCCCAAGATCGACCTAACAGAAGGGGTGAAAAAAGTACTACGGACTACGAGCTAAGGAAAAAAGATAAGAGTAAAGGATTGGTGTTGTTGTGTCGTTGATGTTCTTTGCCCTCGTGCCATGCCTTTCTTATATAGAGATGTCGCCGACTTAGCCCCGTCTCGTGATGAGAAACCCAAACTGCCTTAGTCATATCGATGACACCGACCTGGCTCTAGTTCATGATGAGAAATACAAACCGCCTTAGTCGTATTGATGCCCAAACTGCCTTAGTCATATTGAGGGCGCCGATCTAGCCTCATCTCATGATGAGAAACCTGAACCACCTTAGTCATATCGATGATGCCGACTTGGCTCTGGCTCATGATGAAAAATACAAACAGCCTTAGTCGTATCAATGCCCAAATTACCTTAGTCATATCGAGGACGCCGACCTAGCCTCATCTCCTGATGAGAAACTCGAACTGCCTAAGTCATATCGATTTCCAAACTGCCATAGTCATATTGAAGGCGTCGACCTAGCCTCATCTCATGATAAGAAATCCAAACAAGAAAAACCCGGGCGAGCTTCTATCAGCCACAACCTAGGCGAGCCCAACACAGGTGAGCTCGATACCAAGGTGAGCCCAATTTATTCCATCATCTTTCTCCAAAGGCCGGCGTTCCTCAAGACCAGGCGGTCTCCAAAGCCCAACGATCTTCAACTTGGGCAAGCTCCAATCCATTAGTGCGAACTCGGGTGGCCCACAACACCGATACTAAGGCAGACTTAACAAATACGGCGAGCTCCACCTCAAAGGCTCATCCTAAGGCATTCTCATGTCCAAGGCATTCTCATCTCGGCGTACTCACCCCAAAATTCTTGTCCCGGCGTTCTCACCCCAGCGTACTTACCCCGGCGTTCTTGTCCCGGCATTCTCGTCTCAGAATGAAAAAATCTGAAGTACGGCCCGTTCCAACCTGAGATTTTTCTCCAACCCGGACGGGCATTCTCAAGCCCAAATGGGTGGGCATTTGCCAACCCGGATGGGCATTCTCCAGCCCGGATGGGCGTTCGCCAACCCGGATGGGTGTTCTCCAAGCCCAACGTTCTTTAAGAATGGGTATTCTCGCCTTTACCTGCATTTTGACCTTCTTTTCTTCCGAATCTGAAGAAGTAGTCAACCACAAAGTTGTAGATCTTTGTCATATATTTCCATAGCAAAAAGAATCAACTCAATCCGATGCTCGAGTCAAAAGATATGGCTGATCTACCAAATTCTGATAGAGTCGAGACCCGACCGTCCTCATGGAGAGCGACCGTCCTCTTGAAAACCGACCATCCTCATGGAGCCCAACTGTCTTCTTGGAGACTGACAGTCCTCTTGGTCCTTGTCCTTTGACCAACCATCCTCTTAGTGTTCGTCCTCTTAAAGACCAACCTTTTTCTTGGAGACCGGTTGTCCTCTTAGAGGCTGGTCGTCCTCTTAAAGACCGACCTTCCTCTTGGAGACTGGTCATCCTCTTAAAGACTGACCTTCCTCTTGGAGACCGGTCTTCCTCTTGGAGACCAAGAAATTCAAGAAGACAACCACCTATTGTAGGCAATGAGCCGGACACCCTCAATTGTAGGCAACGAGCCGAACACCCCCAATTGTAGGCGATGAGCCGGACAACACCCATTGTAGGCGACGAGTTAGACACCACCCATTATAGGCGACGAGTCAGACACCCCCCATTGTAGGTGACGAGTGGGACACCATGCATTGTGGGCGACAAGCCGGCCACCACCCATTGTAGGCGACGAGTTGGATACCACCCATTATGGATGACGAGTCAGACACCACCCATTATGGACGACGAGCCAGACACCACCCATTGTGGGCGACGAGCTGGACAGCCAAACAAGTAAGCCCCCAAAAGGTGAGCCCAGCGATCGCAGCGCCCAAGCGAGTTTGGTCAGCCCAGACTCAAAGCCGAAATGAACCAGCCCAACTCGAACCCACAATTATTTTTGGGTTCCAACACTGTCACAATGCTAACCGAAGGCTGGGTCATCCAAGAGACCAAAGACGGTCTTGCCACACTTGTAAACTTGAGATGTGTATATGATGCCAAGGTTATTTTTGCACCTCAACACGTCCCAAAGTGGACAACTTGGGGCTGCATCCCGAAGCGGACAACCAGGGGGTGTGGCATAAATTGGACAACCAGGGGGTCCATCCCGAAGCGGACAACCAGGGGGTGCGTTCTGAAGCGGACAACCAGGGGGGTCCGTCCCAAAGTCGACGACTAGGCGGTCGGACAAGAATGACAGACGACTAAGTGAGCGAACGATCGAACAACCCCAAAGTGTCACACTACGGTTGAACCCAAATTCATACTCGAACATTAACCTCCTGAGGTCATTTTTGAACTCCAACAGTATGAAATATAAGATATTGCAGATTTACAAGACATATTAGAAAAATTGGATATATACGACTTGTTTTGGAACGAACCATTTCGTTGCGTATGAAAGACATGTATTCGATATATTAATTTTATTTTGTATGGATTAGTTTACTCTTGATTGGATTAAGATATCTGAAATGTTATGATCCGGCACATAGAACAAAAACCTACACTTTACTTTAACTTGCACAAATTTTAAGTAACACTGACGCGTGTGTCAACCGCTGATCGTACATAAATCCGAAGAGTGGAGCATAGTCTAAAAATATAAGGACCTTGATAAAGTTTCATGTAGGACAAAAGATTAGGTTGTATGAACCATAGAACAGATCATTCTTACACTATATTTTAAGTCCGTTCACTCTCGGCCCGATCTGGGCCCATAACAAGAGGCCCAGCCCACACCACTTACCTTAAATAAAATAAAGGGAAAATTACTTTGTAACTCCAAGGGTTTGCTTAAATATACTCAAAAGTCTTCCATGTTCATAAAATAGACGCCGACCTCCCTCTAATTTACTTTTATTATACTTTTGGGTCCCTAAATAAATTTTTTTCATTTTTTGTCACTGAAATGACAAAAATACCTTTAGAACAAAAAAATAAAAATTTCATACGTCATATCTTCTTCTTCTTATCCGTCGTTGACGCCGTTGTTGACGCTGTCGTTCGACCAAAATCCCAATCCTTGCCAGTAACTCCGAAGTTCGAATAGAATCCCAATCGTTGACACCGTCGTTCTTCTTCCTCAGTCAAGGCGAACTGGAGCGGCCAAAGCTCGGAACCAGAGGTTGACCCAGAACCGGTGCCAGAGCCGTCTACAAGCGAAAGCTTGAGGCCTGCAGCTCCGACGGCGTGGGGTAGCGGTGGTGACAAGGATCTCGCCTCCCTCGTAGAAGCTGCATCTCGCCACCAAAGGCCACGTAGACCACCGATGCTGGCGGCTTGGAGGCTACCCAGTTGAGGAAAACGGCCGCTTCCCTCTCGAAGAGGTCGACCCCGTAGCCGTCGTCGTCGTCGATGTCAGGGGATGACTGGAAGCCGACGTTATCCGTTATTGATCGATTGAATTTTGATTTCGATTTTGATTTTGAGGATTTTGGGGATTGGGAATTTCGATTTCTGAATTTGGGATTGATTTTTCACGAGGAAGAAGATGAGATGAAATCAACAGTTTTTTTTTATTTTTTGTTCTAAGGGTATTTTGGTCATTTCATTGACAAAAATGAAAAAAAAGAGATGCTTACGTGCACCAGGTACCCGAAAGTATAATAAAAGCAAATTAGAGAGACTTTAAAATATATTTTGTAAACATGAGAAACTTTTGAATATATTTAAATAAATCTGAAAAAATATAAAATAATTTTTCCTAAAATAAAACGCGAGACTCCGAACTAATCATTTGTTTTCCGCCCAAAACCAAAACCCCTCTCTCTCCCCCTATTATTTCCTTCCTCTTTACTTTTCCTTTTTCAGAAAGAAAAATTATTAATAAAAAAAATCCATCCCGTCCGTTTATTATTACGTTTTTTTTTTCTCGCTCGCATTTCTTCCCTCTAAAACCCTAACCAATAACAGTTGAAAGCAAAAAGGAAGAAGAAGAAGAGGAAATTGGGAGAGAAGAGAGAGAGAGAGAGAGAGAGATGCCTCGGGAGATAATAACGTTGCAGGTAGGGCAATGCGGGAACCAGATAGGGATGGAGTTCTGGAAGCAGCTCTGCCTCGAGCACGGCATCAGCAAGGACGGCATCCTCGAGGACTTCGCTACTCAGGTTTATCCAATTTTTTTTTATTTTTTAATTACTATTTAAGTGAGAGAGAGAGAGAGAGAGAGGGGGAGAGGGAGAGATTTTGTTGTTAATTAGTTGAATTTTGGTTAATGGATGATTAAATTAGGGAGGGGATAGGAAGGACGTCTTCTTCTACCAAGCGGACGACCAGCATTACATCCCGAGGGCGCTGCTGATCGATCTCGAGCCGCGCGTGATCAACGGCATCCAGAACAGCGAGTACCGCAACCTCTACAACCACGAGAATGTCTTTCTGTCCGACCACGGAGGCGGCGCTGGCAACAATTGGGCCAGCGGTTACCACCAGGGCAAGGGCGTCGAGGAGGACATCATGGATATGATCGATAGGGAGGCCGACGGGAGCGACAGCCTCGAGGGCTTTGTTCTGTGCCACTCCATCGCTGGAGGGACCGGCTCAGGTATGGGCTCGTATCTGTTGGAGGCGCTGAATGATCGGTATAGCAAGAAGCTGGTCCAGACGTATAGCGTGTTTCCTAACCAGATGGAGACGAGCGATGTGGTCGTCCAGCCTTACAACTCGCTTTTGACTCTCAAGAGACTGACGCTGAATGCTGACTGTGTAGTTGTTCTTGACAACACTGCCCTCACTAGGATTGCCGTGGAGCGCCTGCATTTGTCTAATCCTACTTTTGCTCAGACGAACTCTTTGGTGTCAACTGTCATGTCTGCTAGCACTACCACGTTGCGCTACCCTGGATACATGAACAATGACTTGGTTGGTCTTTTAGCGTCTTTGATTCCGACACCGAGATGCCATTTTCTCATGACAGGGTACACGCCCCTTACTGTGGAGCGCCAGGTGAGAAGCTATCCGGATGGTTGTTCTCCTGCATAGCATCTGTCCAAACGTCGAAATTGAGGTTTTATTTACTTGGATTAGGATTCTCATGGCTATGAATTTTATGCCAGGCTAATGTCATTCGTAAAACTACTGTACTGGATGTTATGAGAAGATTACTTCAGGTGAGATTTTTTTCTTTGATAAAATAGATAATTTTGTTGCTGCCTTGTTTACTCAGAGCAATCTGCAACTTTCTTTGTTCTTAATGATCTGTACAGTCCAAGAATATAATGGTATCCTCTTATGCACGAACAAAAGAAGCCAGTCAAGCAAAGTACATTTCTATATTAAACATCATTCAAGGGGAAGTGGATCCGACTCAGGTATTCTTCCTCCATGGCTTTGAATTTGATTGGAAATTTCTGTATCCAGGTTGTCCTGAGTTCTGGTTAATTTTTGTTTTGCAATTAAGCAGCAGCAGCAGCCAATATAGTGAGGGCAATGAAACTTTGCTCTGTTTGATTTGGAACCTCTGGATCCTATTTCTGTTATTTGAAGTGGGTGATGTGAGGTTTTAGTCTTGTTTGGTGAAGAATTGTGTCTTTTCACTGCTCTGGCTGATTGTTTGGGTTGTCAATCAAAATAGGACTGAAGTTGATAAATTGTGTGCTTTACACCTTGTATGTGTACCTTGGAACTATTAACTTCTTGCACTTATTTTTTAATGCTGAATTGTTTGTGGTAGTTCTCGCATTCCTTTTTCTTTATTCCCAAAATGAGGTTGTTTTATTTTGCTTACTGCTTTTTTTTAGGTTTTTTCTTGATGCTGTTATTTACACATCATCTTACTTATCATGATTAAAAGAAACCATACAATCTAGTAGTTGTCCCTTTATCGTACTCTTTAACCTACACTTTGTACAATTTTGTATTCCCTATCATCTGCAGGTTCATGAAAGCTTGCAACGGATTCGAGAAAGGAAGCTTGTTAACTTTATTGAATGGGGTCCAGCAAGCATACAGGTATTAAGAAATTGAGATGTACTCTTTTTACACATTGATTTTATGCTTTTCCCAATGCTCAGATCCCTCGAATTTTCTGCTTTTGTTAAGGTTGCTCTATCCAGGAAGTCTCCTTATGTTCAAACTGCCCACAGGGTAATCCTTTTTCCTAGTTTTTCTGTTTCTTTTCCTTTCCAACAGAGAATATTCTTGCATTTCTGAAGTGGATATACCAATATTTTTAGATAACGGTTGTCTTGGTATTTGGTCATCTTGGTTGGTATCATTTCTGAATTTTCCTTTCCAGGTTAGTGGTCTCATGTTAGCAAGCCATACTAGCATACGACACCTCTTCAGCAGATGTTTGACCCAGTATGAGAAGTTAAGAAGGAAGCAAGCTTTTCTTGACAACTACAGGAAGTTCCCAATGTTTGCTGTGAGTTGCTTCTCTGCTGTTGAATATTTTAAGAATAGAACCGATACCAGTTTATGTTATTGGTTGATCTTTGAGTCATTAGTTGGATGGACAAACATCTTCAGAGGAATCGGATTTTCTACTTTGTGGCATGATACATTGCAAAGCTGATAGTGATACTATCATTTTTCTGCATAGTACCTTTCTTTCTGCAGTAAACAAATTGATTTTTTTTAGGGAAAGTAATCAAATTGATAGGATCCTGAATAATCATTCAGTGCACCTTCATTCTACTACTTCTGATATGTTTACGGTGACCAGGATAATGATCTCTCGGAATTTGATGAATCAAGGGATATAATTGAGAGTCTGGTTGAAGAATACAAGGCATGTGAGTCTCCAGATTACATCAAATGGGGAATGGAGGTATGTTGCCGATTGGTCCTGTCCATATTCAAATAAAGAAAGAGAAAAAAAAGGTTCTTGTATTGTTATTTGCCCCATCCATCGATTGAATCACATTATGTCAATGCAGGATCCGGACCACCTTTTAACAGGAGAAGGCAACGCAGCGGGATCAGTTGATCCTAACATTCCTGTTTGAACTTCCAGATACAAGTTGAAGTGAGGTATGACAGAAAAAATTCCCTGCAATCTGAATCTAGTGTTGGATAAAATTGATTGCCTGCGTGTTGAATAGTGCCATGATCATTGTACTTGGATCTCCAAGCCATAACGAGCTGGTTCATTTAATTATTTGTCTTGTACGCCTTTGGTGTTTGTGCCTTTAAAAGGTATGAAAGCTTTTCCAACCCATCGTTGAGTGTCTGTGGATATTCTCTGTTTCTATTTTCTTTGGCAAAGCATGTGCTGCATGTTACGTGGTCCCATCTATGTCTGTAACTCTCCAAAAGCTCTAATCGATGAATGATTTGGTGTTAAAAAAATCATTGGATTGGCCCCATATGAGTTGTAGGAATTGTGGAATCTGTCCCTCATTTGTCCCAAATTTGGTTCCTTTTCACTTTGCCTCTCAGTTGAATAAGCCCAGTAGTAGTATAACAGACAATAATTACTTTAGAGGTTTTTTTTTCCCATCTCTTTCGCTTGGAGTTGTGAAATAAGAATCCGACGTGGGCCTGCTATCTGATGGTTAAGGGTGTTAATTCTTTACTGCAGAAACGATCAAAAACTGAAAAACTTATCCCAAGAGCGATCAGTTTGAACAATTTTGGCATTGCTACTATCCCGGAGTAGATTCTTAAGCTGATCCTACTCATTCGACATACAATGCCATGTATGAACATAGTAATCTCTATTCTCAATCCCATTCGCAGGCAAGGCTGCATGTAATAATATATGTCACGGCAGATGTAAGAACGAGTACGGACCTCGTTCTGGTCTGCAACATAAAATGTGGGTGGTTCATGGCCTTTTTGTTCTGCTGAGGTTTGCAGAACGTGTATGTAATTTCGGGGACGGAAGGATGTAGTGGCGTTTCGACGACCACGGGGTTCCAACTTTCTGTTTTTTGCTTGTGATTCTACTTCTACTTTTCTGATTTGGGTTTGTAAGAAGCTCGCCAGTCTCTTGTGTGTGCTCGCCAAGTTTGTAATGCCGGTTCTAAATCTGACATATTTTTTTTTGGGGGTGAGAATCTGACATCTTTTTTAACAAAGGAAATTTTTGATGCACAGCGAAACATCTTAGGCAAATTTTGTCTTCTTTGCCTATTTTTTTTATAAGTAAAATGTATATTTCCCTCGAACGAGTCCGTCAAAGATAGTTACATCAAAAGTACCAACGATACCGTACCAAAGATACCCAAATGTGATTAGCACTATCTGAATACAATATCAAGGGTGTTGTCAAAAATAAAACTAAACCAAGATCTTGTTCTCTTAGGCATATTCCTAGATCTTGAAACGAGGTATTGGGTTTGTAGGCTTTGCAGGCTCAATCTCCTTCCTTTTGATGTGGTTTGTAAGCTTTACAGGCTTAATCTCCTACATTTTGATTGGGTTGTTAATCACCCTTATGAACTTGATGTAATCCTTAACGCTGACTCTTCCATCTAATATTATGCTTAATATTTATTTTCAAAAAAAAAAATCTCTTGCATAGAGAGACCTTTCCGAGAGTGTTTAAAAAAAGTTAGATCTTCGTCTGTTTTGCTGGATATACTTAATTTTAACATAAATATTTCTATTTGCTGGTGTAACCTCTTCTAATCTTCTCTTGAATTCTACTGCAAATATTATTACTCCGAATAAAATTACCTCTACTAATAAAAAATAATAATTTCTATTTGCTTAATCAATACATAAAACTCCAATGAAAAGTGTGTTCTCAATTAATGTAGGTACACTTTTATTAAAAAAAAATACTTTTATAAGATAGATTACGCTCGCTATACATAAGAGTATTACATTTGGTCAAGGGACTTATAGTCCAACCTCACAAATCATTATAAATATTTAGAAAATCTAAAACTCAAATTTTGATTTTTTATCATTCAAAAAAGATTATTACATTTGGTTCTTCTTTTTAGAATTAAAAAAATCCAAAGATTATTAAATATGGGTTTTCTAACGGTCGTGTCCTTTTGTTATGGCAAGAACGTGATTACGGCCAACTCTGCTGTTTTGGATTGTTCGGTTGCCTAATCGAAGTTTGACAACAAGATGAATTGAAGGTCAATGAAATCTACATCGAAGACAAAAGGTGCAACTTGCACTAAATTGTCGATTTGCCCGTAAACTTTTCCCGGCATTGAACTTGCTGTTGGAAATTTCTTGTACAGCAATTAGACGGCGACAAAAGGATGTTAACGGAAGGATATAAATGGACGAAACAAATTTGGAAGATTTTGTTGTATGTTTACTTTGATAAAAAATTTTGGTTTTTGTCTTTACAGTAACATATATTTCTAGTATTTATGATATAATCTTTTTTCTCATAGTAATATACATATATGATCAAATTGGTGAAGCCCAGCCAGATGATTGAAAGAGATGCGGCCCATCAAGCCCACCAACAAGACCAACGGATTTGTCCTACAGCTGAGAAGCGAACGATGACGTGTACTCGGGGAACAATATTGTTGGTATCTTCACTGTAAAATCTGCGTATGCGCTTTTGCAGGATGGAACCTCGAATACAGCTACACGATGTTGGAATCATCTATGGAGTTGGAAGGGTCCACAATGTCTCAAACGAGTTATTTGGCTTGTGGGGCATGGAAGACTACTTACTAATTCCCTCCGGTTGAGGCGTCATATGGCACCATCTGCGGGGTGTCCTTGCTGCCAAGGAACCGAGGAAACAACGCTGCACGCCCTGCGAGACTGCCACCTTGTCCAGCCATTATGGCGACAGATGCTACGAAGGGAGAAGATCCCTATTGCTAATTTCTTTAACCTGGATCTTCATACATGGATTGATTCTAATCTCTGTGCTACTGATCGTTGGTTATCATTGTTTATTGTTGTCTTGAATAATGTCTGGAGATGGAGGAATTTTTGTGTGTGGGGTGAGGGTGAATCCAGTCCCACTAATGCAATGGTTGTGTTATATGCCAGGTTCAATGAGATCCAACAAACCCAGGCTGCAATCCAGCTAATCCAGCCTCGCCAGATGCGACAAGAGGCCTTAATCAGATGGGAGAGACCTAAAGATGATTGGGTGAAGCTGAATGAGGACGGGGCGATGAGGGGTTCTTCGGGACGTGCGGCCGCATAGGGTATTCTCCATGGTCAGAATGAATTTTGGTGTGGTGGTTTTACTTCCAACTTAGGCAGATGCACTAGTGTTAGTGCCGAGCTCTGGGGCGCACTCAAAGGTCTTCAGCTTGCTTGGTCACTTGGTTTTGGAAAGGTAATTCTAGAGGTCGACTCCAAACTTGTCGAGGGATACATCAACAACCCTCCACCATCTCGGGCCAGCCCAATTCCCCTTCTTGCGTGTATTCGCGAGGAACTCCAATGAGATTGGATGGTTCGAGTCGTCCACATTTACAGGGAAGCGAATCAGTGTGCAGATATCTTGGCAAATTTAGGTTTTGATAAGGAGCTTGGACATCATCTTCTGGAGGTCCCCACTGGTAAGGTTAGGAATCAGATATTGTTGGACATTGGGGATGTTGCTCTCCCCCGACATGTAGTAGAACCCGTAGTTAGTAACGGTGCAAGGCTAAATTTTGCGATAAACCAAACGTCGGGGGGGGGGGGGGGGGGTCTTCCCTCCCGAGGTACTCTTTCCCCCACTGAGTTTTTTCGTGGTGGGGTTTTGACGAGGCCGGCAGTCGCAACCTTACAAGAGGCCGAGAGGGAGCGTTGCACTAAGTATGATGTAATTGGCCATTTTATTAATATATAAGGGTTTTTGCCCCTCTAATTCTACCCAAAAAAATATATTATTGGTATCTTCACATGGGCATCATACACACAAATGGTCCAAGAGGACGCGTGACTTGACTAGCGGAAAACATGGGATGTACTCCACGCACCATGTACCAAATTGCCCTTTTTTATTCCTTTCTTGTAAATGATGTACTAGTGTATATATGATAGCTAGGCAGGTGTAAATAATAACCTTTTACTAAAAAAATTTCGGTGGAAAGGGAGGGGCAAAATGCCATTATATATAAACGAAATGGCCAATTACAGCCTACTTAGTGCGGGGGCCCCCTCTCGGCCTATTGTGAGGTTACGACCGCCGACCTCGTCAAAACCTTCTCGTGAGAAAATCCAGTGGAAAAAACTCGCGAGAGAGAAAGAGTACTTCGGAAAGAAAAATCTCCCCTTGACGTTTGGTATGTCGCAAAACTTGGCCCCGCACCATCAAAATCTAAAGCAGAGAAACATTTTCCTCTCTCTCTTTTCCACCATCTTCTTCCCCTGTTCTTCTTCCTTTTTCCTCTCTCTTTTAATTTATGGGTAAATAAAAATTAGGGAAAAGTACACAAAAGTACCCTGTAGTTTCATCAATTATCACTTAGGTACCCTATAGTTTTTTAACTGTAAAATAGGTCCAACTTATTCGCGGATTTTGTCACGGACCGGTCCCGAGCTCCGATCCACTTTTTTTTTTGCAGAACGACATCGTTTTATGGCCGATGTGGACTGCCGTGTGGCTTAGACTAGGATTACTCGATGTTGACGTGGCGGTGGGCAAATTATCAAATTAATACCAAAATTTTAAAAAAGTGAGAATACCAAAAATCAACTTAAAAGCCACTGCCGGGGGAATCGAACACGGGTCTCCTGGTTGGAAGCCTGACATCATCACCAACTAGGCTACGACACAACCTGTTTTTCAAGCGCAATATAAAATTTATATAATAAAATTATAACAAGTGCTTCCTTCTCCATCTCGACTCATCTTTTCCAGATTTATCAAAATCAATAACCAAACTCTAATAGGTGAACGCGAGGAGCTTGACATCGTTGTCCTCATCGTCGGGGGCCGCTCGATCTGGTCGTAGAAAAGGGCGATGTCGGGGTAGGGCTGGCGCTCGCCAGCCGAGTACTCGAGGGACCCCTGGAGGAGCTCGATCTTGTCCTTGGGGACGATGGATAGGGAACGAAGATGATTGGGAGACAGGGAGAGCAAGGATCGGGGATGGCGATGGGAATGGGGACGGTTGGAAGAGCAAGGATCGGGGATGGCGACAGGAACATGGACGGTTGAGAATGGGGATGGCGACGGGAACGAATGGGAGAGCAAGGATCGGATGCTGGCCGTTGGGGATGGCGGCGATGGTGATGGGAACGGGGACAGTGGATGGGAACAGGGACGATTAGGAGAGCAGGATCGGGGATGGCGACGGGAACGGGGACGGTTGGGAATGGGAACGGTTGGGAGAGCAAGGATCGGGGAAAGCGACGGGAACGGGGACGGTTGGGAACGGGGATGGCGACGGGAATGGGGACGGTGGAGGGGGAGGTGGGGCGGAGGTCTTCCTCGTCGTCGTCGTCGTCGTCCATGATCTCGGGGTCGTCTTCGAGGTCGAAGATGGCGTCGTGTTGGTGGGACGCCATAGGATGTGTTTTGCTGTGGGGGAAGGAGGGATGGGATTGAAGAGAGTGAGAAAGAGTCAATCATGATTTTTTTGAAATTAATAAACAAATTTTGTACTAATTTGGTAACTTACATACTGCCACGTCAACATCAGTTAATCCTAGTCTAAGCCACGTGGCACGTCGGCCATAAAACGATGCCGTATGCCAAAAAAATCCAAACGGGACCTCAGGACCGGTCCGTGACAAAATCCGTGAATAAGTTGGACCTGTTTTACGGTTCAAAAACCACAGGGTATCCAAGTGATAATCGGTGAAACTATAGGGTACTTTTGTGTACTTTTCCCTAAAAATTAACAATATACCTTTAAAAAAATTAGACGGCGACAAAAACTTTTGGCCAGCAATTAGAGAACTTTTTTGGTTAAGAAATTAGAGAATTTGACGCTTTGGGAGAACGTCAATTGAGAAAAAATTATGAAATTTCGGAAATTGAATTTTCCATTGTTGTGCTTTTTCCGTTGCGGAGATCGTCTTTTCCTTCCCTGTGATTTTTTCGTATACCAGTAGAGATCAATTCAAAGTTCGGAATTATTTGGTTGTATAAATTACCAAATTATCATAATAATAGTGTTTATTTATAAAGTTTTAAACTTATAGTCACTGAATTTAATTTGTTTACTACTTGTATTAATACTATAGGGGGAGTCAACATTCGGACGGGATCACTCAGATAAGGAGAACACCAGTGTAAATACTATTAATACTACTATATTAATAATTATAAATAAAGAAAATGTAACTAAAAAACGGGTTGCTGTTGGGAAAATAACCCGTTCGACAAGCAACGCAACGAAAACACACACAAGCAAACCACAACCCCACTTGAAGATCGGAACACACAAACACAAAGAAAGCACAAGGAGGGAAAAAAAACTTGGTTACCCGTTTCGATCCACAACGCAACGAAAACACACACAAGCAAACCACAACCCCACTTGAAGATCGGAACACACAAACACAAAGAAAGCACAAGGAGGGAAAAAAAACTTGGTTACCCGTTTCGATCCACAACGATCTACATCCAGGAGCTTCCAAGCCAGGAGAGATTCCAATATACTTCACACTTGAGCTTCACTCGCTCTACAATGGATGCCAACACACTTGGCTCACTCTCCCCTCTTCTCTCACTCTTGAGGCTACCCACACTCTTGGGAGCTCTCTTCCTCTTTCACTTGGAGGAGGCTACCCTTCACTTGGATTTGGCCTTCTTCTTCTTCTTCTTCTTCTCCTTCACTTAGAGTGGCCACCCTTCACTTGGGTTTGACCTTCTTCTTCTTCTTTCTTCTCCTTCGCTTGGAGGCAACCCTTGAGTTAGGCACCTTTGGGGCCACTTTCCTTCACTTAGAGAGCACCACATCTTTCCCTCTTCTCTCTTTCTCTTTGGAGAAGTGGGCATTTGGCCTCTCCTGGACTTGGAGAGCCTTTTGCCTTTTGCTAACCTTACAACAATGAGGCAAATGGGTATTTATAGTACCCACAACCTAGGCAATTATTTGGGGTCGGGAGGGGCAAAATGGTCAGGAAAAATCAACTTTCCTGGACCAGGCTGGCGCCCGCCAAGCACCTGGCAAACGTCAAGTGTTGGCTACTGCCAAGGAATTGGCGCCCGCTAATCCTTTGGCTTACTCCATGCTGCTCGCCATTGGCGCCCGCCAGGTCTTCAACCGTCACTTCATTTCGCCTCCTCGACTTCGTCTCTTGACCCGATCATCACCCCGATCATCCTCAAGGCTCTTCAATCGAGCCACACGACTCTCGGATGTCCTCAACGTTTTTACTCGACTCTTGACTCGATTGATTCCCTGAGCATCCTCAGACTCCAAACCCAACCGATCAACTCTCGTACCATCCTCAAGGCTCTTCACTCGAGCCAACCAAATACTTCACACGTACTGAAGCTCCATACCCAATAGTTGCATCTCTTTAAAAAATTTATTTGGTTCAAACTATTGCATGGCGAATTTTTTTAAAACAAATATTTAAAAGTGATATATTTGTATTAATTCAAACACTAAATTTCTATGATAAATTAGAATAATTCTCTTGTTTTTCTCTCCGGAAGTTTGTTGCGGATGTTTGTCACCGAAATACAGGTATAAAATTGTTTCGATATGCAAGCCAGTTTTGACCAAGTGATACTGGTCAGTGAATTCTCAAGCCACCAATTTGGATTCGAAACATCCATCGAATTTTATATTACATTCTACTGCAGCTATCATTTATTTTGAATTCGTAAAGGAAGGAGGAACTTTATAAATTTATTTGCAATCTAAAACGCGCGAGCAGATCCCAACAACGATGTTTATGGATGAAGTATTAAAAGGAAAAGTTCAAGACAGTTGCCCATTCATAAGCATGTACAATTTTAGACTCTAAATAATTTTTTTTCAAAAATATTGATTTTTCAAACTGAAAATATATATTTTTTGGTTTATATAACATGAGATCATACCCATTATTTTACTAATCTAAAATTGATTTGGGTAGAATCTTTGAAAAGTAGTAAAAAAATTTCAACAAATATTTAGCATTGAGTATAATTCTAACCCGAAAATTGATTAAGTTAAAATTAGGGAAAAGTCCACTTTCGTACCCTGTGGTATCGACCAAAATCACTTTAGTACCCTGTGGTAAAAAACCGATCAATCGAGTCATACTTATTCCAATTAACATCAAAAAGGGCCTCGGGCAGCTGCCCGGACTTACCCGCCCGCTGCCCGGGCCACGTGGTCAGCCACGTCACCAATTTTGGTGACGTGGCGCCACGTCACCAAGAGGAGGAGGAGGAGACGGGTAGGAGGAGGAGGGGAGGAGGAGGGGAGGAGGAGGAGGAGGAGGAACGCGGGGAGGAGGAGGAACGCGGGGAGGGGGGAGGAGGAGGAACGCGGGGAGGAGGAGGAGGAGGAGGAGGAGGAGGGGAGGAGGAGGAGGAGGAGGAACGCGGAGGAGGAGGAGGAGGAACGCGGGGAGGAGGAGGAACGCGGGGAGGAGGAGGAGGAGGAGGGGAGGAGGAGGAGGAGGAGGAACGCGGGGAGGAGGAGGAGGAGGAGGAACGCCGGGAGGAGGAGGAGGAGGAGGAACGCGGGGAGGAGGAGGAGGAGGAGGAGGAGGGGGATGCGGGGAGGAGGAGGAGGAACGCGGGGAGGAGGAGGAGGAGGAGGAGGAGGGGGATGCGGGGAGGAGGGGAGGAGGAGGAGGAGGAACGCGAAGGAGGAGGAGGAACGCGGGGAGGAGGAGGAGGAGGAGGAACGCGGGGAGGAGGAGGAGGAGGAGGAGGAGGAGGGGAGGAGGAGGAGGAGGAGGAGGAGGAGGAGGAGGAACGCGGAGGAGGAGGAGGCGGAGGAGGAGGAGGAGGAGGAGGAGGGGAGGAGGAGGAGGAGGAGGAAAATCGGAGGAGGAGGAGGAGGGGTGACGTGGCGCCACATCATCAAAATTGGTGACGTGGCTGACCACGTGGCCCGGGCAGCGGGCGGGTAAGTTCGGGCAGCTCCGGGCAGCTGCCCGAGGCCCTTTTTGATGTTAATTGGAATAAGTATGACTCGATTGATCGGTTTTTTACCACAGGGTACTAAAGTGATTTTGGTCGATACCACAGGGTACGAAAGTGGACTTTTCCCTTAAAATTATTACAAGTAAAAGAAAAAAAAAACAGTAGTGACTCACAACTTGCACAGATTGTACGTGCAATTATTTGAAAACAAAAGAGAATGGGAACGAGAAAGTGGCCCATCCATCACATGGCCTTCATGCCAGTTTTCCAAAACCACTCGTATCGTTTCTTTCCTTCAGTCTTTCCAAAATATATTATTATTCAGTCATTCGCCAACATCAAGATATCAAAAAGTGGTTTTTGAACCGTAGTTTGCCTCGGCATAATTATGTTGTTGTCTTTTATAGTTTCTCGACCATCTTTCATTTTTATTAGTGTCACTCTGTTTACTACGATTTAGTTTTTTTTATCTATTTGGTGCTACCTTTATCTGTATATGTATTTTTTCGTATTGTAATCTGTTAATATTAATATAAACTATGTGCTACCTTTAAAAAAAATTGGTGTGGACCCTAATTCCTATCTCTCACTTTCTACATCCTATCCCAATTGTTTTGTTTTTGTTCCTTAATTTCCCTGCCAGAATTTGAATTTTGAAAACCATCTCTTCAAAATTGAAAGAATGAGCGAAACGTTTATATGTTTTATTTCAAGGGAAAGCAAATGTTTTTTAGACGTCATGAGGTATTTGTTGTTTCCTGAAATAGACAAGCAATATCAAGATTAAGATTCGAGTAAGATAGAATCATTGAAAAATAACAAAATTATCTCAACAAATATTTTCGAAAAAGAAATCTTTTTTTGTTTATACAACTTGTGCGACTAATACAACTTTGAGTCATGTATAACATTTCAAAAATGACAAACCTCTTCCTCACAAATATGTTGATACCACAGTTCTAACTTACCTATAATTATATAGAACTAATCAGTGAGTCAGAGAATTAAGTAGAAAGTTTCCACCAAAACATTTTACGTAGAAAAGACAAATAACTTAACTGGAAAAAGAAACGAGTAGGTCATGAGAAAAACGTTGGGGTGTCGATTTATGGTAGGAGTTCCTAAATAAACTTGCTAACTCCAATCAAGGTGATTTTATGGCTTAAATAATTTAAATCGAATATTTGGAATCTTATATAACGAGATGAGTTATATCAAGAATGAATGTTTTACTTTAAAAAAAAGAAAATTTTGATCACTTCATAAATTTTCGAACTCTAAAACTTGCTAAATAGAGAGAGTTCATTCAACAAAACCAACTTATATTGTTCATTGTTGTTCTTCAGAATTATACTAACAGATTTATCAACCAAACTGTTGGACCTTGGGCCCAATAAGCAATTATTATTGTGCCTAATTGGGCCCGGGCCCATAAGGCCCAAAAAGTTGGGTTGGATGGGCCGGTCAACCCGCGTTGACCGGCCCAAGCTATTCAAGCGCCACGTCAGCGTGACGTGGCGCTGCCGTCACATGTGACAGCCCACGTGGCGCACCCACATGGTGCCACGTGGCAAAGCTAGGCGTAGCCTTGCCACGTGGCGGACATGCGGACCAACGTGCCACGTGGCGGACATGTGGCCTGTGGCATGCCACGTGGCGACACGTGGCGTGCCACGTGGTGCGTTTTGGCTGTCCGGATTTCCCTATAAAAGGGGAAATCCGGCTGGACCAATTTGTAACTTTGCCCACAACTACTCACTCAGAAAGGAAAATTCCGGATCAGTTCCAGAATTTTGATCAGATTTTCGATTAAAGGAAATCTCGTGAAAATCGATTACGGATCCGTTCGAACGTGATCGTAATTCGACCAGCACGAAGAAATCGTGGACCCGAGCCTGTGGACCTCTTACTTCAACAAGTAAGTGATTTATTATTAACGAATTAGTTTGTTAATTCAACGGGTTTAACACGTAATTACTCGTTAATTACGCGTCAAAACCGTCAATTGGTATCAGAGCATGGTTGAAACCATGTTTTGATGATAATATGATTTTTTAATTCAAGTAATTATGTGATTTATTGAGTTAAAAATCATATTAATCGTGATTTTATGAAAAATCATAATCTGTTGGACTTTAATGTAATTAATTTGGAACCAGCGGGACTAAATTAAATTTTGCCTAACCACGCGGGCAAATTCGCGCACACACGAAACCTTAAGGTACCAATCTGAAATTTGACCGATTACGTGGCACCTGCGTGTCATGGACCTCGGTGCAATTTTCGGAAGACTTGGGGATTCATTGGAAATTTTCCCAAAAATCCCCAAATCGAATCAAACCCTAATCGGGCGATTTGGGCTTTTTTCGTCCGAAATCGAAATCGATCGATTTCGTCGGAAATCCGACGATTTCGACGCCGGAGATCGACGATAGTCGATTCTCCGTCTTCTCCCCGACGTCCCGATACCACGTTTGTGGATCGACGTCGCCGGAATCGCGAGATCGAGGACGACGACGGCGGAGAGACGCAAAACGGAGAAGACGATCGCGGCGGCGAACGGCTGGACAACGGCCCGCGCGGCCGCTACGGCCGTGATCGTGAGGCCGAGACGCGTCGATTGCGACCGGTCTCGGCCGCTGGTTCGTCGCCGTTCAGCGGCGGTCGTAGGAGGGAGACGCGGCGGCGATTTCACCTTCGGGGTCGGGGAGAGAGAAAATTCGAGGGAAAAATATGCGAGGGGCAAAATCGTAATTTCACAATTTTTCCCGAATATATTTATACCCGGGTCAAGAAAATCAAAAAACCGGACGGATTGACCTGGTTTCTTGGTTCGACCCACCCGATTTACGGTCAAGTCAAAATTGGACCTATAAATTGGTTTTTTCTCTTTTAATTGGATAAAATCAGTTTTTATTCAATTAAAATCCAATAAATTGATAAAAATTTTGAGAAATTTTTGTCAATTAGGTTTATTAAAATTATATTTTAATAAATTTAAAAAGAAAATATTTTGGAACGAGTTCCGAGATATGTGAAAGTTAAACAAAAATCACATAAATTGATCCATAGAATGTTCATCAAAGATTGGAAAATGAGTTTTTCAATCTTATTTTGGGAAAATATGAGTATTAACCCGAAATTGAATTGCAATTGTTGCAAGATTTGATGGCTACTGGAGACAGGTATCTGAACTTCTGTGCAACAGAACTTCGACAGAAGATTCTGAAGCGCCGTTTACCGCTGCGTGTGCCCAAGAATGACATGTATGTCATTGTTGAGCACATTGAGGCAGTTCACCGGGAGATGCAAGAGTGCATCTGGGCCGGAGGTTACGATCATGGAGAGGACTGGCCCTCTATGTTTCGAGACCTCCTGGTCACGATGAAAATTCGAGAAGATATGAGTGTCTTCTCGGCACCCGAGTTCAATACCCATAGAGATGCTCTCTATGGTCTGATCCATTATCTTGAGGATAAGGGTCTACGCAGAGAAATGATACCTTCTCCTGTTCTGGAGCTGCGAAGCGGTTTGATCTTGAACCGCTACCTCGCTAAGGATTACTATTATAGTTTTCCTCCGCTCCTGATCATCTGGATCATGGATTCAATTCCAGTTCCGGAAAGTACTCTGGAACTTCTCATCGGATCGTCCTCGTACCCGGCCCCCACCGGATCGTCTCCGGATCCGGATCCAGATATGTATCTGGATTCTCCTACCGGATCACCTGGACATCCGATCCCTGTGTGATTATATGTTTAACTGTCCCCATATACATATGTTATTTTTGGGGGACTTTTGTACAATAGGTTGTGACCTTGTCTGAGGTTTTGTGCATGTGTGAGCACACTCAGAATGTACAAATGCATGTGTCAAACATGTAATTAAACAAAGATGTTTGTTTAATTGCTTCCACTTGAATTTACTATCGATGAACTTTAAACGGTTGAAGTTTAAGATTAATACTTGAATGGTGAGGGGAAGCATGCCCGCGACCCACTTCGATTTTGAGATTAATCAAGAACTCCATATCGTTAAAAGTTATGAGTGATTAGTAAATTGAATCATATTGCCAAATCAAATTTCTAATATGTTATCATATTAAAAATCCCTATAGAAATGTCAGTCGCCTCTAGATCCATCATTGCTGAGCTAAACCGTGAGTTAAAACTCAACGGTGAAAATTATGACAATTGGAGTATGAAAATCCAATATGTGCTTGAAGAACAAAAGGTTCTGGAGCACATACATGTCATAATGGATGAGCCTGAAGAAGGCACAACTGCTCAACATAAGCGAGATAAGGAAGCTTATGTTATTTGGAAGAGGAAAAACACTACTGCTCGATTGATTTTGCTGAGTTCAATGATGGATGATATCACCAGACAATTTCGCGTGTATGACAACGCGAAAGAGTTATGGGATTCTCTCAAAGTGAAATTCGGAAAGCTTTCAGTGTCGAAGCTGCGTGCTTTGACCATAAGGTTTGATACCTTTAAAAAGCGTCCGGAGGTTCCCATGCGGAAACACTTGAGAGTGATGTCCAATATGATCAGTGAACTGGCAGAGGCCGGTCACATACTCAGCAACGAGCAGCAGATTCAAGCTGTCATCCGTTCTCTACCACCAAGTTGGGAACAGATGAAGATGAATCTTACCCATTCCGATCATTTGGTAACATTTGATGATGTTGCCAGACACCTTGAGCTGGAGGAAGATCGCCTCCTAGCTATGAAATCCCACCCTGAAGCCCATTCGATTTGTTCGACTGGGAGTGGTGGGAAAAAGAAAAAAGGTAAAGGGAAGGGTAAGTGTAAACAAACTCCGAAGGCCGAAAACCATGGAACCAAGTTGGATGGCTCCAAGGCTAAAAAGAACAAGCGGTTTAACATTTCAAAAGTGAAATGTTTTAACTGTCAACAGAAGGGACATTTTACAAAAGATTGCAAAATGCCCAAGCAGGTACATCTGAACTCAAGTGTGAGTAAATTGTATGTATCCTCTTGTACCCTTCTAACTGAATCACATTCTGTGTGGGTGATTGATTCAGGAGCGACAGACCATATAGCTAGAGACCGTGGTTCGTTCGTTGAGTACAGGCGGTTACCGCCTGGAGCAAAAACCATTTTTGTCGGTAACAACTCGTGCGTGGATGTGAAAGGCCTGGGCACTTGTAGATTACACCTTCGTGGTGGTCGTGCCCTTCTTTTACATGACGTGTTGTTTGCTCCAGACATACGAAGGAACCTGATCTCAGTTTCGGCCTTAATGTCTTTAGGTTTCCGGTTGTCATTTGAGAACGACACCGTTAGATTATTTTTGGATGATGCCTATTTTGGCCTTGGATATATATCGGAAGGTTTTTTGATTCTGGATATTGATCCTTCTGAAAGTTTTTCCTTTGTCACTAGTTCAAATTCATCAGAGGATGATATTAAACTATGGCATTCTAGACTTGGCCATATCGGTCAGGATCGTTTAAAACGTCTAGCTAAGGCAGGACTGTTGGGCCATATAGAGAAATCTATATTACCTTGTTGCGTATCCTGTCTAGAAAGGGAAAGCACTAGAAAACTTTTCGGTACTGGGGCTAGAGCCAAATTTCCATTACAATTAATCCATTCTGACATATGTGGTCCAATGAACGTGAGGGCAAGGCATGGAGCATATTACTTCATCACCTTTATTGACGACTATACTAGATATGGTCTGATATACCTGATTTCTCACAAGTCTGAAGCCTTAAACTGCTTCAAGACATACATGAGTTTTGTTGAGAATCAGAAGGATAGAAAGATAAAGGCCTTACGAACTGATCGTGGCCGTGAATATCTTTCTGATGAGTTCAAAGCTCTATGCATTGAAAAAGGAATTGAACATCAGTTGTCCATTCCTTATACACCACAGCAAAATGGAGTTGCTGAAAGAAGGAATAGAACCCTTCTTGATATGGTTAGATCAATGATGGCAGATGCAAATTTGCCTATATCATTCTACGGAGATGCGCTCCTGACTGCCGCATACGTTCTAAACCGTGTTCCCTCTAAGTCTGTTACAGCCACTCCTTACGAAAAGTGGACAGATCGGAAGCCCGATCTATCCTATTTTAAGCCGTGGGGGTGTGCGTCCTATGTCCATTCTACCTCAAGTGCTTTCGGTAAATTAGGACCGAGAGGTAGAAAAAGTATCTTTATAAGATACCCAGAGGTATCTAAAGGGTACGTGTTCATGGGTGAACTGGACAATAGACATGTAACAGAATTTGAATCACGTGATGTCACCTTTTTGGAGAATGAATTTCCAAAGTTGGGAGAGGTTAGTAGTGACCTTACCCTTTATGAGACAGATGAACCAGATTCATCTGGATCACTTCTTCCGAGTGGGAGAATTGAGGAGGAAGATAGAGATTTTCCAACTCAAACTGATCCGGAAGGTCGTGATCTGAGTCCTGAAAGGGAAGTAATGCCTTATTCCAGTGGGAGTACGGTATTTCCACCCAGTGGGAGTGCGATTCCTGGATATGATGAATATATAAGAGATGTTTATCAAAACCGGGAATACCGTAGGTATAGCAGAACTAGCATACCACGCCGACGATTTGACATCGAAGGCGAGGCTAATACGTTCTTGGTATCACTAAAAAAATTTGGTGGTCCAAGTGAAATTCTTCTGGCCATCCTGCAGGATGAAGATGAACCTAAAAATGTATCTGGAGCATTGTCATCTCCAAAATGTAATGAATGGATGAATGCAATGGAAGAAGAAATGTCTTCTATGATCAAAAACCAGGTTTGGGATCTGGTTGACCTACCTAAAGGGCGTAGGGCAATTGGGAATAAGTGGATTCTCAAAATCAAGCGCAATGCAGATGGCAGTATCGAAAGATACAAAGCGCGTTTGGTTGCCCAAGAATTTAAACAACAGGCTGGGATAGACTATGAGGAGACTTTTGCACCTGTTGTTAGATTTACGTCAATTAGGGTCATTTTAGCTATGGTTGCTAACATGAATCTAGAATTACATCAAATAGATGTAAAGACTGCTTTTCTCCACGGAGAATTGGATGAAGAAATCTATATGATTCAGCCTGAGGGCTACATTCAAAAAGGCTGCGAACACAAAGTTTGCAAATTGAATAGATCAATTTATGGCCTTAAGCAGTCGTCTAGACAGTGGTATATTCGCTTTCATAATACGATCATGCAGCATGATTTTATTATGATAGACGAAGATCACTGTGTGTATGTTAAGCGATCAGGAAAGAAGTTTGTTATCATCACCTTGTATGTTGATGACATACTTTTAGCTGGAAATGACATGGGATTTCTTGTCGAAATCAAAGATTGGTTATCTTCCAACTTTGAAATGAAAGACATGGGTGAAGCAGATTACATACTCGGAGTTAAGATTTCGAGGAATCGTTCGAAAAGAATAATGTCTCTTTCACAAGAGACATATATTCGCAAAGTAGTAGAACGTTTCAATTGTGATCACAGTAACCCAAAGTATGTCCCATTGGTTAAAGGTCATAATTTGTGTAAGGACATGTGCCCAAAAACAACTAAACAACGTAGGGACATGGAGAAGATTCCTTATGCCAATGCAGTTGGATGCTTGATGTACGCAATGTTGTGTACTAGACCTGACATTTGCTATGCTGTTGGGATAGCAAGCAGATATCAGTCTGATCCAGGCAGTGCTCACTGGAAGGCTGTCAAAGGGATTTTGAAATATTTGAATACTACTGCAGAATACTCCTTGTGCTATCAAGGCCGTGACCTGATAATGAGTGGCTATACTGATGCTGATTAGGGGAGGTGATGTGGATAAGAAAAAGTCTACATCTGGATTTGTTTTCTTGTTGAACGGGGGTGCTGTCTCATGGAGCAGTAAGATGCAAACATGTGTATCCCTGTCAACAATGGAAGCAGAATATGTAGCTTCAGCTAATGCTGCACAAGAAGCGGTATGGTTGAAGAGATTCTTAAGCCATCTCTCCCTGATCAACTCGACGGAGCCAGTGAGTTTATTCTGCGACAACCAGTCAGCTATAGCATATGCTAAGGATCCTAGATTCCATAGCAGGGCTAAGCATATAGATATTAAATTTCACTTTGTGAGAAATTTAATAAAATATAAAGAACTGTGTATGAAACACATATCTACACGAGATATGGCCGCAGATCCAATGACTAAAGCATTACCTCGAGAAGTGTTCGAGAAACATGTTAAGTCACTGGGTTTACGACGGTTTCATTTGTAATCCAATTAGTTGGAATAAAGGAATTTTTAATTTGGCAATATGAGTTAAATGTGAAACATGTCGGACAGAGAAGTAGCCCACTCACACGGGTGTTTACCTCAGTGGGAGTCAAGAAGTTGATTCCTAGATGAGATGAGGCAGTTATTGGACATTCATGAGTGCATGTCCTATGGCGGAATGCCGTCTTGCTTAAGAGCAAGTTTCCTTATGGGATGCAGGAATAAGTTGCTGCATTTGGATTTTCTACAATCCATATGATAAGATATAAGTGGAACTTATCATACCGTCTGTCCTATTAGCCTAGAGTTAAGCTAAGGCTGATACTCTAGTATGGTGTTAAATGACATGTGTTCCTTGAAAAAGGAAAGTACACCGTAACACGTGATCAGTATCATGTGTGCTACTCGACCACTGGATGGGATGAAAATGTTGAGTGATTTCACAATCCCTGGTGTGAGACCAATTTTCGAGAATTGTGATTCCCGAAACCTACCCTTAAGATCCTAAACGTATTCTGGAAGTATGATCCAGTGCTGCTAGCTTGGAAAGTTCATGAAAAGGTTATGGCATAGCGATTCGACCTGGCAGGGCTGACCAGAAAAGCAGGCTGTATCATTATGAAAGGAATATAGTTAAGGGAGAAGGAACTCTGTTCATCACATTCTGAGATTCGTGGTTCAGGTGCACCAATTGTATTGAAAAGTACAATAGTGAACCCGAATATAATTGTTTGAAATCACTGATGTGAACAATGGAATGTGACATGAGTCCTGGGGTAAGAGCATACATTAAACAAGAAGGTTGTCGAGATGCTACTATTCAAGTAGCCTGAGTGTCTGTGCTCTTGAATTTGGCTTAACATACTCGACGTGTGCTGGTCGCACGAAATCCTTTGAAGAAATCTGATAACTGTTGATCAAGGTCAATAATAATTGAGTGGGAGATGTTGGACCTTGGGCCCAATAGGCAATTATTATTGTGCCTAATTGGGCCCGGGCCCATAAGGCCCAAAAAGTTGGGTTGGATGGGCCGGTCAACCCGCATTGACCGGCCCAAGCTATGCAAGCGCCACGTCAGCGTGACGTGGCGCTGACGTCACATGTGACAGCCCACGTGGCGCACCCACATGGTGCCACGTGGCGGACATGCGGACCAACGTGCCACGTGGCGAAGCTATTGGGTAGCTTTGCCACGTGGCGTGCCACGTGGCGGACATGTGGCCTATGGCATGCCACGTGGCGACACGTGGTGCGTTTTGGCTGTCCGGATTTTCCTATAAAAGGGGAAATCCGGCTGGACCAATTTGTAACTTTGCCCACAACTACTCACTCAGAAAGGAAAATTTCGGATCAGTTCCAGAATTTTGATCAGATTTTCGATTAAAGGAAATCTCGTGAAAATCGATTACGGATCCGTTCGAACGTGATCGTAATTCGACCAGCACGAAGAAATCGTGGACCCGAGCCTGTGGACCTCTTACTTCAACAAGTAAGTGATTTATTATTAACGAATTAGTTTGTTAATTCAACGGGTTTAACACGTAATTACTCGTTAATTACGCGTCAAAACCGTCACAAACAATTTCAAACAACGCTATCGACTATCGAGGCCAAAAAATTTGGTTCTTAAAGTCAATCTTTATTTATTTATCAATTGGTTCACTTAAATCACATTTGGTTCAAATCTCAATAATATATAAGACATTATTTACTCTTTGATATAATATTAATTTTTATTTTTTAATTATCTATGCAACGGCTAAATTGACTAAAACAGTATAACGTTGATATGGTTCAGTGATTTCTCAGATTTGTATCATAAACAGAGTTTATTAGAAAATATCTTTTAAGATTTTTTTTATTTTGAGGGAAAATAAAATCCCTTTAAATTTTTTTTAAAAGAAAAGTATTTAAAAAAAGGGAGAAAGAAAGAAAGGAGAGGGAGGGCATAAATCCTTGGTGGTCACCTTGTTTCTATATAAAGCTCGCCCTTCCAGCCAACTCAACTCTCTCTCTAGCCCCGTTCCAGCTCAAACGGCACTCCATTAGTCGTTTCAGAGTGGGGAGAGAGAAACAAAGAAAAGAAAATTAACACCAAAACAAAAGGAGAAACAAAATTAACGAAGAGAAGAAGGGGCAAGGAAATGGCGGTTACCGGGAGGAGGACCGTCGTCGGCGTCATGGCAGTGTTCGCTCTCCTTTTCGCCGTTCAGGCGCAGGTCCAGGCTCCTGCTCCTCCCCCTTCCAACGATGGTAATCTCTCTCTCTCTCTCTCTCTCTCTCTCTCTCTCTCTCTGATCTGGTGCTTCCTATCTTCGTTTGCTGTCGTTCTGTCGTTTCCTTCCTCTTCCCGGCGGTCGTCGGGTCAATGTGCTTGGAGAATGCGATTGGGAGCATTAGATTTCCAGATCTGGAACTGATCTCTAGTTTGTGGCATTTCCAAGCGCCGAGGAGAGAAATCTGAGCTTCATTTTCCGATTTGTTCTATTTTTCTTCCTTTCCAGTCTAATTGTTGATTTAGGTAGTTCGTCGGTTCAACGAAAAATCGGCAAATAATAAAAAAATTCCTTCAAAATTTAGGAAGTCGTTTTCCTGAAAATATTTACCGGCGTTAGTACGGTATTAACGGTTGCTGAGCCGTGGAGTTCCATAAAGATTATAAACAACAAAAAAAGAAGAAGAAGAAGAAGGAAACTCCCTTTCGAAAATTATATGTTCTTTTTCCTCTCTTTTTTTCTTCCTGTTATAATCGCGGAAAATCAACCTACAAATGTGTTTAAAATTTTGAGATTATAACATTAACGTGTTTACGATTACAGGAACGTCGATCGACCAGGGAATAGCGTACATGCTGATGCTATTGGCGCTGGTGCTCACATACCTCATCCACCCGCTAGACGCTTCATCCTATGGCTTCTTTTAGATTTCGTGCTTTAGGATCATTTGTTGATTGGTTTCCTTCCAGATTATATGTCTGTTCGACTTCTGCGATATATATTTATTTATTTATGAGCAAGAAGATTTTTGATTGAGGATTTGCCTCCATGTTTTTCTGGGTCGTTGTGGGTTCTTGTATATCTCTTTAGGTTGAGCTTGTTATTCTGGTGATTCGAAGACCTGTTTCTTTTGGTATCACCCGAAATTCGGAATTTGACTAATCGTGGTTCGGAATTTGACCAAACGCATTACTCTACCTAACCTCAATTTGGAACATGAAACTACCTGGTTGGGCATGTTAACACGCTGACATAAACGGGTGGGGTTCCATCACAGCTGAGTGCGTGGTTTATTCTCTAAATAGACGAACAGAACGTGGGTAGGATGATGAGTGAGTTCCAATCTTAGGAATACAGCTGCGCTAACTAGAAAAGGAAAGATCGTCATTATACTAAGCTTAATCTAGAATTAGTCCACTTATTAAATATAATGATGTCATATAGTTTCGAGAAAAAAGTTCATAAAAACCAACTCTCAATCGGTTAGTTGATGTCTTGTTCGGTTCAAACCGTGCTTCGCACCTTCTTACAAGGAGACAACTGTACCGGCCGAAGGACCCGCCCGGCCGACACATGGACCAATCCCTTCATTTATCCGTCCCTGCACCATGTGCAAGTTTTTGAGAACCCATCATCATGACCACATGCTTGATCACTACCTACTCTATATAAACATCATGTTAGCTTGGACCAAAACTAGGAGCTATGCATTGAATGTATACTAGGAAATTGATAATACCAAATGAGCAAGAAACTTATCCGAATTGCCCAAATGAATACGGAGGAGGCATATTCCACGGTGGGAGAATATACCAATGATTCATATCTTACAAAAGAAAAAGATGCAATCACGTTTAAATAGGATCCGCTAAGTAAGAGCTCGTCATATGCCATGATCAGGATCCTAGATTAGAGACATGGACCAACCGGAGAGTAGGATATGTCATGGAGTTGTGTGGACTTATAATTGACAAAGAACAGAATGCCTTACTAAGTACCTTCGTCACTTTCGAGATGGTAAATTTTGCACGGACAATAATGAGTGTCCGATAATGTTCCACTCTCCGGTTGGTCCATGTCTCAAAAAAAAAAGAAAGATAATGTTCCACTCGCGCAACATAATGCCAATTACATCTCATTTATGAAACATTATCTCCTAAACGGTTCCGGTAAGCCAACATGTACTAGAGAGATGCGTGCAAGGACTTCCTAGTAGGCACACATTTATACCACACAAACCTTACCCGTGAGAATTGGTCCATGGTAAATGTTTGAATTTAAGTAAGCTTTTTAAGATTACAAAAGACGTAGTTAAGAGAGTCATTTTAAATAGAATCTGACAATATTTGATTATAAATAGCAGATATTCACTAAAAAAATTATGATTGTAAAAGATATAATTAAGAGTCACTTCTTAATATAATATGACAATATTTAACTCTAAATGCTTAACTCTAAATGCTGAGGATTAAAAAAATAGCACAGTAGACATTCTCAATGCCCTAGATGGATCAATTTACAATTTTTTTTTGGGTGGAAAGATCAATTTACAATTACCATGCATCAGAGAAACATTGAGAACCAGCATTTCTGAGTTACTAATGAAGGGAAAAAGCAAGCTAAACATAATCAACAGAAGTACATGGTGCACAAATTTGGATCGATCTGATTTGCCTTCTCGTCTTCGTGACCTTGATATATGATTAAATTTTTTCTTTTGGTGTTTGACATTTTGGTCTATTCGTCCTCGGATGGGATGACAGGTCGTCCAAAATGGATGGCTGGTCCGTGCGACAGCTAGCAATAAGCACACACCGAAACACGCAACCGCCCATAAAATTTCCTTCCAGGATTTAAAAACAGCAAAACGACATCGTTTCAAGCAAATCTAATTAGGGAAAAACCTTTCCTCTCTCTTAAACCCTAGCTTTTTGAAAAGGATTCGCTAAACCCCCGCCAAAGAAGATGGAGTACGTGAACCCGGAAGGGCTCCGCCTAGACGGCCGTCGGCCCATGGAGGTAGCAACCTACTTCTCCTTCTTCATCTTAATTTCCACTCTTCTTCTTCTTCTTCTCTCCATTATTTATTTATTTTTAATTACTTTTATTGTTTACATCAAACAGATGCGTCAACTTCGCGCTCAAATTGGCCCAGTGGCCAAAGCCGACGGGTAAAAATACGTAAACATTATTATTGTTTTTTTTTGCATCTTATTTTTATTTTAATTTCCCTTTCCAATTTGAACTTTTTGTAGTTCGGCGGTTTTCGAGATGGGCAACACTAAAGTAATTGCCGCTGTTTATGGACCTAGAGAGGTGATTTTTCGTGCGCCTTTTTAAAAAATATCTTCTATTTACCTTTCGGATGTTGTTGTATCTTTGAGTTGATGTTTGTTTTGTTTTTCACAATTGGGTAGGTAGAAAACAGGGGGCAGCAGATGAACGATCGGGCGTTGGTAAGACAACTGTGATTGGTTTGCCCTGTTGCTTGGTTGAGTTAATTCCGCTGTGTTCGTTTTATGTTCCTCAGGTTCGTTGCGAGTACACCATGGCCAACTTCAGTACCGGAGATCGCAGGAGAAAGCCTAAGGGTGACAGGTAGCTTACTGTTCGGACTCCATTTTGGTGTTTAGATTCAGAAACACCAGCACACTGATGCGTACCGTGCACATCAATCCTGTGACACTTCATGTTTATCTAGTGATTCACCTTGCTAGAACGAACTGTAAAATTTGTCACTCAGCAATTCAGTAAGTTTTGTGATGTTAGTTTATTTTAGGTCGCCGGATGGTGTGGATCATGATCTATTGCGTTTCCAAATATTGTAGATGCATTTTGAACTTGCCCTCTACTTTTCCCTGAACAGTCAAATTGCATTGTGTAAATGGTTGCAATAATCGAGGTAATCGTTTGTCCTTCTCTTTACTGGTGCAGGCGATCAACAGAGATATCTCTTGTAATACGCCAGACATTGGAGGCATGTATTATGACTCACTTAATGCCTCGTTCTCAGGTTTTTATCTCCTCATTGATGTCTGTGCACAAAAATTTGTACTTCAATTTCTTGCCTATTCATATACTCCTAAAATTTCTTGCCTATTCACATACTCCTAAAAATTGTTTCAGATTGATATTTACGTGCAAGTTCTTCAAGCAGATGGAGGTAATTATGCTTTTCTTACACAATGAAACCTAGTGAACTAATCACAAGCAATCGCGTTGGAACAGTCTTCTCTTTTAGATTAGCATGTTTGCATCTGGTATCAATTTCCATAGTCATTCAGAGTTATTTTTGTCAGCCATGTTCCACGAAGATCTAATACTAATACGTATGTGTTGGCACTAGCTTATAATCAAGATTGAGAATCTTAGTAGAACTTGTAGACTTTGACATAGTTCTCTGGATTACCAGATATTTTAAATATGTTTCTTGTTGCTGATTGTAGGAACTAGATCTGCCTGCATCAATGCTGCAACTCTAGCCCTCGCTGATGCTGGGATCCCCATGCGAGATCTTGCCACCTCATGCAGTGCTGGATACCTCAATGGCACTCCTCTTCTCGGTATGTTCCTTCACAATTCAAACTGGCTGTTTTATTGGTGATATGCCACAGCATGAACCTGAACATTGTCATATTCAATCAGATTTAAACTACATTGAAGATAGTGCGGGAGGTCCAGATGTTACAGTTGGCATTCTCCCCAAGTTAGACAAAGTGACTCTTCTTCAGGTTCCAATATCTAAATCTGTTTCCCGAGTTTTTTTCTATCCTATATAATCAACTCCTTGTTTCTTAAATGTTAAGATTGTGGTGAGCTGTCATTTTTAATTAACATCTGGTGTAATGGTTTGTCTGAAACCCAGATGCCTGTTAATTGATTTGCCTTTCATCTTTTTACCATGATATAATCATGCAGATGGATTCAAAGTTGCCTATCGATATCTTCGAAACCGTCATGGAACTGGCCTCTGAAGGCTGCAAGGCAATTGCCAGTTACATCAGAGAGGTGAGCAATACTTTTGCTCCCAACTTTGTTCGGGGATGCACTTAATGGGAAACCTTACATGGAATATTCTTTTGTTGTTAGATCTTGCTGGAGAATACTAAGCAGCTGGAGTATCGAAGAGGCTTATAGTTGAATGTACTTCCGGCATCCCTACAGCGCAACTCGTCCGTTACATGACAATGTTCCAAGTGGAGAATTGAAGCAGATAGAATTCCATCCAGATGAGACCTGTCTGAAACCGACCACTTAATGAGCATATCCCAGACTATTTACATGAACTTGTGATTTAAGCTCAAGATTCCCATTCTCTAGCGGCGACACCATGTTCTTAAACATGTGATATTGCCTTGTGTTAGTCGCTAGATGATCATCAATTATATTGGAACTACAGCATTTGAAGCCTTTCATTTCAGAGAAACTCTACATTCTACTCTACTGCATTTTGGCCTACGAGTAAAAAGGAAATGCGGATGAACCGGTCATAAGCTGGACGACCGGTCGCTCTTGTCCCCTTATGATGCGGATGACGGGACGGTGCGATGCGATGCGATGCGGTCGTTTCTCTGGATCATTCTCTTGCAAGAAACGTATGTACGCATTTCATATTTGGAGTCTATATGATAGAACTACACTAAATTAAGAAAAAAAGATCACTCTTCCAAGAAATTTGTTTAAGCTGAAAAAAGGATGAATATGACCATAAAAATAGAGAAATAGGAGGATTGAGAAATATGACAGGATCATGAATGGGATCATGAAATTGGATGTAAGAGAAGAGATGATGAAATAAAACCTGCATAAAAAGAATGGTTAAAAATGGTAATATATAGATTTTGTAAGAATATATTAATGAATAATTGACTGGAAATACTTACTGACTCGAGTAAAAAATTTAATCTATGTACGGAACAAAAAATCAAAATATATCAACATCACAAGGAATTTAAATTAACTTATCTGAAAAAATAAAGAACCTAAATAACAAGAAATATAACCAAAATATGAGCTCAAATGCTTTAGATTAAGTTCGTTTGGAAATATTATTAAATCCTGAAAAAATATTTCATTTCCGAATTTAAGTTGGGCTGATGTACTTAGATTCATGTTTTGTCAATAAATTAAAATTATATTTCCATTAAAAGTAAGGAATAAGAATATATGTATATATATTTACAATTTTTGTAGATTTTAGTAGTAACTTGGGAAAAGTGCACTTTAGTAGCGTGTGATATTACCGATTTTCACTTGGATACTATGTGATTTAAAATAAATATGACGGGTCTAATTTTTTTTAATTTTTATCATTTAGAGAACACTGACAACTGCCCATACTTTTTTTTTGTCAAAAACGACATCGTTTTGACGCTTGCTTGGAGCTTGGTTGGAGACAAGATTGCTAGTGGCTGATATGGTTATTGATATGGCGCCGTCGTTTTTTTTGAAAACTCCCTTATCCTCACTCGAGTCAGTTTGTTTCCTTTCTTTTCCTATAGTGACTTCTGTGGGAGTGGTTTAGGCGTTGGCTTTTGACTGTAAGGAAATTAATTACGAAGTGGTGTGAGTGGTGCCCTAACTGGGACACACACACACACTTGGGTGGATCGAAACTATACTACAAGAAGAAGCGGGATAAAGGTGATTATATAAAAATTAGTTGTGATCACTCCAGAGGATATATATAATTGCACACTCGGATACAAATAAAGGCCGATGAGATTCCTAGCTTCTAAGTCTCTACTTGTCTTCAAATGTTTCTGATTTAACTCGCTAATGGAAGGAAATAAAGGGGTAACAGACATGGATAACATTGCTATTCAGCCATCTCATACGTCTGCCAACTGTTAGCAGTGACTTTGCCCTTGCACCGTGCTAAAACTAGGCGGTTCGCAGTCAACTCCCGTGACCCAAGTCAGGAGAATGAATGTTGTTGTGACTCGAGTCAGCCGGCGGCAACAGCGTCGGTTCTCTGACTGGCATCCAGGAGCTGATGCAGCTTGGCGCCGGAGTTTGGCTTTCTCTGATAAAGCTCGACTTCTTCTGCCACGCCTCGATCCACAAGGGCTGCATTGTCCACTCGTGACAGCAAGTTTTCGGTTGTGACCTCTGTGTTCTTCTCATCAGTGTTGCTTAACATAATGATTTGTTTGCCTCTTGATGGCCCTTTTTTAAGTCTCTCCTGCAAATTGGAATAAACAATTTCAATAATTCATTCCAAAGCATCAACACAGAGTTCTAGAGGACAGCGACGGACCATCAAGGCTGCATTTTCAAGTCTTAGTTTCTGTGATTTTTCTTCCAGTTGGCTCATCTCCGATTTAAGTGCCACATTCTCATCTGTCAACAATTCAACCTTCAGGGCAAGTTCTTCTGTTTCGGCCTACACGGATGCAACACCCCAGTTAGTTAACAGCAGACTGGTAGAATGAGCAGCTATGAAATATAATCATGTCACAATGCTTTTTGCCCCTACTTGCTTTCTCAATCTGGATCGTCTAGCAGATTCTCTGTTGGATTGTTTCCTCCTCTCCCGTTTGAGTTCCTGATCATTCTATGAAAGCCATCGAAATGGATAATGAACAAAGTCACTATATAAACTTTTCTCCATCTACAGTAGAAGCATAACAAGAGATGCCATCATCAAATGGTACCTGCAACCAGGTTTCAGGAGGCAACACCACGCTGGATTGCGGAACACAATTAACAGTTGCATTAGCAGCATTTGCACTTGAAGGGTTCCTGAGCTCCAATGTCATGTTCATGCCTGGAGTAACTGGCACTCCAACAGATTTCCCATCGCTACAAGCAGAAGCAACGGTTGGGACCAACGCCTTAGTTGATGACCCATTAGCTTCCACAGAGGCAATGGAGCCAGCTCGACTCTCAAGCTTCACACTTCCGCCTGCAGAATATATCAAATATATGATTAAATGCTGTACATAAGTTCTTGGTCAGGCTAAGAATTAAAGAAAACTAGGTCGTACCTTGCGCAGAGGATCCCTCGCGGCTCCTTTTCATTCCCTGATGCATGACAAGAACGAGACAATGGAAACTTGAATTTAGTATCATATTGAAAGAAATTCTGCTCCAGCCAGGTGATCTATGAGAGACATAAAAAAGCCCTTACCCCAGAGGTGTTTCCATTGCTATGATCAGTGGAAGTTTCGGTCTCTGAACTGTAAAGGCACCCAATAACTTCCAAATCAGTCTAGCCAAAAGACATCAGTATGTACGCCAGCTAGCTCAATATGTAATCTTTTTTTATTAAGATGGTCATGGTTAAGTGTACCCAAGGTATTACCAACATCATTACATTCGATATGTAACAGTCAGGAAAGTGGAGACAACCAGGGCTGAAAAATATAGCAGCATACCTTTGAGAAAGCTTTTTTTTGCTTCCCACAGCATTATCGGAAGCCCCATCAACATGGCCAATGGACATAGCAAGCCCATCAAAGCCCTTCAACTTCTTTGTTAACCCTCGATCTATACTTGCTGTGGACTTTGTAGGCGTCTCAACCCCCATGGACACCGCAGCCTGCTCCAATATGAACTGTTTAGTCCTTGGAACTTGCGGAGACCAAAAAGGTTCCTCCTTGAACTAATTGAGCATTTCAAATTCTTTTCTCCACAGTGAATCTAAGACTACACTTGGCGAAACCAGAAAATTACAACATTTCACAATATCGGAAACTAGGCTTTCACTTACCATAGGTGACGATGGCGTGCCTGTTGCATGTGGATGTAGCCCCTACACCAGAAGGAATGTAAAATACAGAGTTAATTAGAAACTTCCAAGATCACCATATCGAAATCCAGAACAGTAGAGTGCGTTAATTCCCAACACGTGGACATTGACCAAGGATAGCAGAAGGCACAGACTTACAAGTGGAACTGCAGGATGGCCATACATTCCTCCATGTGGAAATACTGCAGCATATGGTGGTCCGTATGGAGGCATCATGGGCTGAAACAGTAAGGCAAAAGTTTATATCTCTATTGACCATCCTAGTAGAAGCAGATAACACAATTCAGATAAAAAAATAGATCGATAAATATCACGAAAGCTTCTAATGATACCTGAGAAGGAGCCCACATGTATGCATGAGGAGCATGGCCTGATGGCACATGTGAGCCATAATACGGTGGAATTGCAACCCGAGGACCATAATAGGCCTGATATACGGGATCACACAAATCTTGAAGTTAGATACCAACAGGAACACCAGAAATAAGCAAAATACAATAGTGTATCCAGACAACATCAGGAGCTGGTACATCAGCAAACATAAAAGAAGCAAAATAAAATGCACAGCAGAGATAACCTGCATCGCTGCCCAATCGGGATAGACATGAATACTGGTCTGTTCCTGTCAACAAAGAAGGACCAATATTCAGATGCAAACTTTGGAAGCAAAGAGAAACCTCAAAGAAACATAATCACTAACTGGAGGCGAACTTACGGTAGTTGTTGTTGTTGTTGCAGCAGCAGCAGTAGGTGATTCAGATTTCTCGGACTTGGAAGACTTCCCTTCTTCATCGTTCCCCATGTTTGGCAAGAAAACCCTAAATCAAAGCCAGATAGGTCTGTCAAAAAACCTGTAAAGCGATTCTTCAAGTTCATTGTTGGATTTTGATACCGGCATCCGTAAAGAACGGGATACCAAAAAATAGAAAACCAGAACAATCAGCGAGAGAATGCAATGAAAAGGAAGGTTAAGCACGAATCGAAAACCATTCCACAGATAAAGAATCATTAACACGGCTGCTGAGATCTACCCGACTGACTTCTAATCTGAACCATATGAACATGAGAAAGATAGAGAGGGAGGTCATCAGGTTCAGAACCCATATTCATCCGAAAGTTTAAAACTTTCAAGTTCACTGGGTTGCCCATGAGTCCTCCTGACCCATAAAAATAGACAATACACGAATTCAAGTACCAAAAAGATGGGTTCATCCCTAGAATTATAAGATAACCCACTCGGGTAATTCGAATCCAAACCAATCCGAACCAACCGATCCAAATCAACAGAACAATCTAAGGCAGACGTTTACTTGATTCCAAGTGCAACTATCCATTAAAACCTTCACCCGTCTCCTTCTTAGGACAAGTTCCAGTTCCATGTCCGCCCTCGCCTCCATAAAACAAGCCATGGCTTCTTAGTTATTGTCCAAACATGTCTCATCATTTCAATTAAAGGAAAAAAAAAACAATTAGGTGCAGGAGAGGTGGGAATCGATACGACGGGATGTCGAGGGCAGTTAAGTCTTTCCACAAGGTCATTGGATAAAGCGGGTCAGGCCAAACACGTCTCAACAGAGACAAATCACGGAGCTGAAAAGACGATTCTACCCTCCACTCCAAACCGGAGTCCATTCCAAGTAAAACTCCCTCCTCTCCCAAGCCCCTAACCTCAACAACCCGAAACGAAGAACAAGATGAAGGCACCGGATCCGAGCCGGAGGGACAAAACGGTAATAAACACAAACAACATCTCCGACATACAAAATGAAAAAGACAAAAAAAAATACATAACAAAAACAAAGCAAAGACTTCGAATTTCTGCCATTTTTACCTTAAAAGGTAAAAACACCGTCCCGACGAGAAGCTCACTCTAACAAGCTGGCGAAGCGCTACGGAGAGGGGGAGGGGAAAGAGCGGGGAGCGCCAGGGCAAGATCCACGTCAGGGGACACGTGTCCTTTGTAGAGGGGGTGTATACGAGGCGTAGTAGAATAAGACCGGGGGGGGGGGGGGGGTCGGTCTATGTGGTGGTGGTGGTTGTCGAGCTGGCCCATTTTTATTTATTGTTTCCAACGTTACCCCTTCCTGCCTTACACGCGTTAGATAACTACTCGATCTACGCGTCCCTCCTTTTATTCCGTCATGTGGCTTACGTGGTGCTCTCTTTACTTTTTTTTAATTTCCGAATAATTAACAAAATATTTAGATCAATTGACAAATACAATATTTATTTTACCTTAACTTATATTTGATGAAAAATTTTTATTTCAGATTATAAAATAAAATGCTCTAAACACGAAGAGAAGAGAGTCCGACGTCATTGTTTTATGTTTTTTTATAGAAGGTTTATGTTTTTTTTTGGAAACGTCATTGTTTTATGTTCAGATTCGCGATTTGTGAGTAACTTGTAAATTTTTATTTTTCAATTGATTATAGCAATTATTAACTTTAGTAATTGATTTTTTTTGACGGAGCATAATCTTTTATTTTCGAAGTTGGATATAAGTTCAATTGAAAAATTATAATTTAATAACTTATTTTTTAGTTGTTTAATTTATTTTTATTTTTTTAGGAAAAATTTATTTGTATTTTGAGGTCGACAAACCAATTGAGGAAAAAAAGATATTTTTCCTAAAGTAAGTATAAGAAGGTTTTTTTTCCTGTTTATTGTAGATTTATAAAGATTTATTATTATTATTAAACCGGACCAAGCTAAAATATATCAATTCGGTTCTTAATCGAATCCTCCTTTACCTTGGTCCTCCTCGCCCCTCCATCCATGACGCAACTTGTTTTGACTCGGACATCGCGCTACCCCAAAAATCCTGGCCGTCCATCCGTATTTGGACTTTTTTGCCCTTTCCAACTCACCCTACCAAGCGACCCACGTGTACCCTCACTGGCAGAACCCCAACAAATCCCAACCCGGAAAATATCACAGGCCACCGAGGCAAGATTTATTAAATAACTGAGTCTAGTAAAGAGGGCTGATAAAAAATTTAAATTTAATTAAATAATTTTTAATTTAAGTCTTAAAAATATAAAATTTGGCAATATAAGTTAATAGTGACCGACTATAAAAATTTAGAGATTCGAGTTTCATGATCGGACGGATGAGAAAAGGCACACGAATGACGAAACCTGGTAGTGTCTCTCCCACGTTAGAGGCTGGTTTAGTTCTGGGCCGTCGGTTTGGAATCATGGGGTGATGGAAGAAAGGGCACTATGACAACGGATTAGGAAGTGGTCCCCACCAGTATCCGCCTGTGTCGGCATGAAGTGGTCCGGACCCTGACGTGTCTTCGTGCAGGCCGGCTCAGGAGTGAGGTTGGACCCGCGACTAGACAGCTCACGTCTCACGCCATCTATTCCCCTCCCGGAGATCTTTAAATGGCCCACGTTCGCTTGACAAATCTCCACGTGGGGGATGCTCACGTGGTTTCTTTTCAATGGCTTTTGCCGTCCAGGGTTTACCAACTTAAGATTTTTATCATTGTTTTTAGGTTTAATAGGTACCTCATTGTTTTCAATTTTTTATCGGGTAAGAGAGGTTTTATCTTATTAACAATTAAGTACAAACTCCTAACCTTATTTACGTTACTATCACGTCATCATTTTTATTCTGTTGAAGCATAAAAAATATATTTTGATGCCGGGTCAAAGAAGTCGTCAAGTACCTTGGGTGCTTGGAGAGCCTTGGGTGCTTCGAGTGCCTTAGGTGTGTAGAGTGCCTTGAGTGCTTGGAGTGCCTTGGGTGTGTAGAGTGCCTTGAGTGTTGGGAGTGCCTTGAGTGTGTGGAGTCGGCAACTTGATTCAGGTGCTAGGGTTGTTGAAGCGGAAAATATTTGTTGGGCAACCCCAGCTAGAGAGAACTAACTTTGATCGACTCTAGTTAGTTAAGGTGGGAGTAGTTTTGGTAGACTCCAACTAGGGAAAGCTGGTTTAAGATGACTTCAACTAGTGAAAGTTAGTCTATAAGATGGCTTCAGGTAGTTAGAGACATGATCAACTATGTCTAGGCAAAGGAGTGAGAAGGGCAAGCCGATTTCGGCTAGAGGAAGGCGTGATCAACCCGACGGACTTCGACTAGAGGGAGTCGATGTGGGCCGAGTTCGGCCAGACCAAGCAAAAGCCAAGTGCCCCTAGTCAAGCATATTCAACCCACTACTATTCCTATCGTAGTTCAAGACAAAGCAAGATGGAGGATTCGAAATATGTCTTAGTGATGGGTGAAAAGTCATTGGTATACCCGGGTAACTTTTCCTTCGGGAAGGGAGTAATTAGTACTTTTTCCTTTAGGAAGTGAGTAATTAGTACTTTTCCCTCGTGGAAGGGGGAGATGATAACTTTTCCTTTTAGAAAGTGAGTAATTGGCACTTTTCCCTTCGGGAAGGTAGTAATTGGTACTTTTTCTTTCGGGAAGGGAGTAAATATTAAGTTTTTCTCCAAGAAGGGGGAGTTGGCAATGCTTCCCTTCGGGTAGGGGAAGCTAGCAAATTTTTCCTCCCTTCGGGTAGGGGGAGTTAGCAATGCTTCCCTTCGGGTAGGGGGAGCTAGCAATTTTTCCCTCCCTTCGGGTAGGGGGAGTTAGCAATTTTTCCCTTCCTTCGGGTAGGGGAAGCTAGCGATTCTTCCTCTAGGTAAGGGAAGGCAATTTTCCTTCTTGACAAAGAGGCTGGTGCTTCCAGATTTGATTACGAAGAGTGATGCAGACTACGGCATGAAGACTTAGGAAGATTGAGACGTCAGGAAGCCCGAGTTCTCAAGAAGTTTAAAGAGCCCGAGCACGATTGGACTCTCAAGAGGTAGAGATAGACATGGACTCCGTGAAGGACAGAATAAGCATAGAGAGTCTGGGATACTCCGGTTGTTACGGTCATACATGGCGAAGGACTCGGGAAGGCGATTGGCCGCCAAAGACGGAAGAGCTTTCTGGAGAGAGGTCCGGGTTTGATAAGGATAAGGCTTGAGAGAGTTATGAGTTTGATAAAGATAAGCGTTGGAAGGAGATGAGCTCGGAAGTCTTTGAGTCTGACTAAAACAAGGCAAAGGGAGGGGCTGGGTCAGTATACCTCCTCTATATAAGCGTGGCGTCGGGGAAGGCAAATGACATCACACACAAATCATACAAATTACTCTCAAGCTTCGACTCTTATCTTAGTTTAGGTTAGTTGATAGTATCGGCTTCGGCCACCCCTTGTTACCAGTAGCGTTAGACGACCTTGGGACGAGCACTCCGGGCCGTCACGAGATCGATCGACGTTCTCTCCATTTTATATCCCAACATATTCACGTCTCATATCATATTACTAATTTTATCAATGTGTCATTCAGCATGCGGCATGCTACATCAATAATTTAATATGTATGCCATACTGATAACTCCCGATCTAACACTGTCCACACCGCGATCTAAAATTGAATTTGAATGCTATCATTTTGCCTCTTTTCTCTTCAAGTTAGAGTTGGTCCAAATTGTCAAGAACTTTATTTCACTTAAAAAATATTAAATTCATATTTTACGAGTGTGAAAAATATCATTAGAGAATATTCTTTAAATATGATCCGATGTTATTTGATATTGAATACTCTCTTGGTTCCAATTCGGGGTCATTTTTTTCCGGAAAAGAGAGTCGTTGGCATTGATGAGGGAGCATGGGAGAGGAAATAGTGCGGTCTGACATCATGGAAAGAGGGCGACGTCAACGGTTGATCGAGGGCCGTCGATTAGTTGGCAGGATAGACGGCGGAGCTTGCTTCGCGGTAAAAAGAGAGCGCGACATGTGACTGGAGGGTACCTGACGTGGTGAGTATCTATTACTTTTTGTCCATAGGGATTTCCATTTTTTGCAAAATAGGACCCTCAATCAGACCTAGAATTGTAGGTTGTAACCAAGATCCAGACGTGTCCAGCAGGCCTCTCTTGACGTGTAATTGATACGAAAGGTATCAAAAAAATATGGAACAAAGATTAAATAAGTCTATGTACATATACAAAAAGTCTAATTTACACCTTTTATTAGAAATAAGTTCATTTAGAACATATATTTATCAAAACTGACCAATTAACATTCCGAGACTAATTTTTCGGTGATCGATAACATATCGCCGTGACATTCAACTCATCAATTTATACCACATAAATATTAATAAAGTGGGGTCCACTTTTTTTGACCATCTCTTCTCCTCCTCAACCCATACTCAAGAGTCAAGACCACCTCCACTCGATATTATCACAGAAATCAAATATCCAAAATAATCAAAACTCAGATTCAAAGTCCTCTCTAATTTCTCAAAGAACCAAACTTTTCCAGAATCTTGCAAACTCAGATTCAAAACATCTCTAATGCTGAGAAAATTCACTAAAAAGGATGACAACCAATTAACGTATGAGACAGAAAACTCCAAACGACACCCGACAGTTTCCTCCTCCACCCCTTTTCACTTCTCTTTAGATTTGTTGGTTTTGGATTTTAGACATGAATTTATCTTCCTCTCAGATTTGGTTGATGGTCTTGACAAAAATTTGCATCTACAGCCAAAAACCCAGATTTAGAACTACATTTTGATTCTTTGATTTGTAGAACATTCGGCGTCCAAACTAACCAGAAAAAAAGTAATAATTATAAATCTAAGAAGACAAAATCTCAAGCATATCAATTAAAGCCACCATCGTCCCACAGAGGGAAGAAAACCCATGACAAATCAATTAAACCCATCAGCGGACTCGGGGTTAGAGAGCGAGGGATTGTCTGACGTCTGAACGGCCATGAAACCTAACAACCCTAATGACTGATAATATTGAGTGGAGAATATGTAGGGTGACGAGTGTTGGATATGGAGCATGAGTGCAAGTGGAGTATTTAGTTGGTTTGAGTGTAAAACTGTGAGGATGGTCCAAGAGTTGATCGATTGGGTTCAGAGTCCGGGGATGTTCTGGGAATTAATCGATCAAGAGTCGAGTGAAGATGTTGAAGATATCTGGATAGTCGTGCGGCTCGAGTGAAGAGATTGAGAATAATCATAGTGGCGATCAGGTCAAAAGTCGAGGTGAAACGACGAAGTGGAACGAAAAAGTGAATAGTGTCTGGCGCCTGCCAGACACTGTTCACCCGAAATCTCCTGGATGAATTTTGGCGCCCGCCAAGCAGCTTGAAAAAAATATTTTTTGGTGGACCAAAATGTCACTCCTGACCCCAAATAGTTTCCTAGGTTGTGGGCACTATAAATATCGATTCTTGGCCTACTTAGAAAAGTTGGCAAAAGGCTTTCCAAGTGAAGGAGACGTCAAATGCCCATTTCTCCAAATAGAAAGAGAGAAGAGGGAAAGAGGTGGTGCTCTCAAAATAAAAAAGATAGAAGAGTGAGAGGGTGAGAAGGTGTGAACCCCTAGTGAAAGGATTGTCTAACTCTATAAGTGGCATCCATTATAAGAACAAGTGAAGCTCAAGTGTGAAGTATAGTGAAATCTCTCCTGGCTTGAAAGCCCCGGACGTAGATCGTTGTGGATCAAATCGGATAACTAAATTTTTGTGTCCCTCCTTGTGCTTTCTTTGTGCCTTTGTGTCTTCGTTCTTTTCGTGGTGTTCGTGGTTTGCTTGTGTGTATTTTTGTTGCGTTACATGGGTCTACGAAAAGTATGTAATTTTTCCAACAATGGGTTGAGGAGAAGAAGAGATGGTCGAAAGAAGTAGACCCCGCTTTATTAATATTTATGTGATATAAACTGATGAGTTGGATGTTACGTATTACGCAAAATGTGTCACTGGTCACCGAAAAATTGATCTCCGAATGTTAATTAGTCTGTTTTGATAAGTACAAAGAATTAAATTGACTCATTTCTAGTAGAAGATGTTAATTGGACTTTTTGTGTATATAGAATGACCTATTTGATATTTATCCCAAAAAAATTATTATTGATAAAGTAAAAACAGATTTGAATTATTGAATTGAATCATCAAACTTTTAATTGATTATAGTTGTTGAATAGTTGACAAAAATTTTCAACTAATATTTAAGATTGATACATCTAAAATATTAATTTTTTTATATTAAACTATAGTAATTTTATTGTGTTGTTCTAATCCCAGTGAATGCAAATGAAAAGTACGTTGGATAGACAATTGTTATATTTATGCAGACGTGGCATGTTCGCTGTGATAGAATCCCTAATGTAACGCCCACCTTCATAGCCATTTGATACGGAGTCATTTTAATTTTTTTAACTTTTGATATATCTAATTTTTTTTCGAGGGGAAACTTTTGATATATCTAATGACGATGTAGAATTAGATGTTGTTTCAAACGATGTGGACAGCACCATCCATAGTTAAATCTAGGCCGTTCATTTGTCCTCCAAAGATGTGTGCATTAATCTAATATCTGAGATCTTCAGCATGTGGTCCGAGTGACATTTTGGATAATATTCATCTTCCCTACTTCTTCCTCGTCTCTCTCTCACCCTTCCTCTGATTTATGCAAAAAAATAATTTCCTTCCCATCGCTCTCTCTTCTTATTTCTCCTCCTCTTCCTTTATTTTCTCATCCTCTTCTTTTTTTCATCTGCTTTCTTCTCCTTCATTTAATCCATCTTGGAAAGATTAAAGAGAGCAGTGAAATAAGGCTTAAAATTTGCTAACGAATGCTTACGATTGGCTATTGATTTGATGTAATTGCGGAAATCACAAAATGATAAGAGTCACTTTCTATGGTATATCATTGTCACTTCACATAACATATTAGTATTATTTTACAAAATATACTAGTGTCACTATGGATATACCACTATAAAAAATATAGGCATACTAGTATCATTTCACATGGCATACAAGTGTCATATAGATTTTAAATACAAAATTTTCAAAATTACTCAATTTTAATATATTATATTACAAGTTTTTCATTATGACATGCAAGCGTTTATTAAGTGGTTCGAGTGGTACTTTCTCTCTTACTCCTTACTGAATCTAATCCTTTGTTCAATCCCATTTACGGGTGATTATTTCAATAATATTTTTTACATTGATAAAAAATTTAAATGTAAGACCTCATTTAAGTGCATCTAAGTCGTCGGAGTCATTGCAATTCGATGCTCTTAGATTGTATTTATCTTCAACTCTTAAAAAACAAATTTATCTCTTAGCTCAAAAAAAAAAAACAAATTTATCTCTGCTGACATTTTTGTTTAGCCGGAGAGGAAGCAATAGCGGAGCCACGTGGAGGGAAGAATCACCAGCGTAAGTATTAGTATTTAATTTTTTGTTTATAACAACTAGTATCTAAATCCACTGAATTTCCTAACTCGATACCTAATTAAGCTAATTGATATAAAGTGGTTCTTGCTTTTGAAAGGTACGTAGTATACAACTTCATGATTATGCGAATGAGAGTCAACAAATGGTAATAGATTATAGGTTTGAATATTAGAATTCAAGTAAAAGAAATTGTTTGATTATGTGAATATGGAACTCCAGATAATGGAGGGGTAAATTTGCATAGTTTATTTGAGAAATTATCCTCAAGTTTATAGAGTTTCACAAAATTATTAGTAGGGTTTTTACTTATTTAAAACCCCTACTTTCTTCCTTAAATTTTGATAAAATGTAACTCTTAGTTCTCTCGCTCATATCAGTAATCAACACAATTTTTTTATAAACAGACGATGATCTTTTTCGAAATATAAACTGATGTGTTCAATGATAAAATATCAAATGATAATTTTATAATAATGCCTTATACAGATTTATTTATTTTGTCACAAAAGATATTTTTTAGTGCGTAATGAGACGGATGGCCAAATGCAATTCTAAGCCCGAGGGAGTAGTGACAAAGGCCCAAAAGCGACAAGTTCTTGCCTGTCTGGGCTTGGACAGACAGAAAGTGTTGAATACTACTAAAATGTCAAATTTGGGACAAACTCTATTAAAAATACAAAATCACGAAATACTTGGTTAAAAAAAAGGTCAAACTCCGGATAATATTTCGGGCCCACGTACATAGCCAGCCCGTTATCAACCGGCCCAACCAGACGAAACCCCAAGTCTGTTGTTGGAAGAGGTTGGCGCCAGAAAACGTGGATTTTCAAGGATAGGGAATCCACCAATCGGACGCCGTCGTTCATCCACGTGGCGCCACCAAAAGCGTCACCACCAGATAAATTGCCAATTTCTTTTCCAGCTGCGAAGAAGAAGAAGAAGAAGAAGAAGAAGGAGGAGGTATTGTTATAGGAGAGTGAAGTGAAGTGAAGCGAGGCAGCCAACCACACACAAAACAGAAAAGAGGGGAATCGCTTTCAATGGCCGCCACTGTCGCCTTGCTGCCACGTGTCACCCGTTGCTCGGCCTTGCCTTATCTCCCGCCCCGCACCTCTTCCACATCCTCCTCGCCCGGGCAGCTCTCTCTCTTGGGTACGCTTTCTAATTAATCTCTTGTTTATCAGACTGTAATGGAGGAGGAGGACGACTAATTCGGGTTCGAGCGGCTTTAGTAATTGAAGCTAAGAAGACACTTGCTATAGGCTATAGGTTGTTGATCCATTAGGCCCTTTGAATGAATAGAGAATCTATTACTTCAACGAGTGTGTGTGTCGATGGAGGATCTCGGGTTGATTACCGAGCGGTTACATGTTAATGCACTGAAGTTGTGCTTGCTGCTAGTTGTTAGTTAATGTTCCCAGCAGTTGGAGGCTTTGAGTTCGTTCTGTAGTGCATTTGTGGATTTTGAGATTTTCTCCGTGCGTCGGAGGGCGTTTGATTGCAGCAGGAAGCTGGTTTTGCTTCTGAATCTTAAGTTTCTTGTTTCTCTATTTAGGGCAATCCCGTAGGTTCCCTCTGCTCCAGGTTAGAGCCTCGGACGACTCACCGGCCGCCGCTATTGATACCAATGAGATTTTCACAGACTTGAAGGAAAAGGTAATGACCCCTTGTCCTATCATTATCCTCCAGCACCAGGGATGATGATGATGATGATCTTGTCTTTCCGGTCTGACTGTGACGAGTTTGCTTCTTCTGTTGGATAATTAGTGGGATGCAGTTGACAACAAATCCACCGTGATTCTGTATGGAGGCGGGGCCGTAGTTGCTGTTTGGCTTTCATCTATTGTTGTTGGTGCCATCAACTCCGTACCTTTGGTAGGTTCCTCGAGATTGTCACTGCAAAATGCAACTACTTATCTATCTTTTGATGCTGATTGTTGGCACTTTTCCAGCTCCCGAAAATCATGGAGTTGGTTGGCCTTGGATACACTGGATGGTTTGTCTATAGATACCTTCTCTTCAAGGTAAACAAACATTGATCTCTTCCACTTCTTTCTCATGGCACGTGTGTCCGGTAACATATCCATGATTTGTCCGATAACATATCCAAAATCTTGAAGGCAGTAAGCATAGGAATTAGGAATCCAACCAACTCGAGGCATTCATACGCTTTTCAGGCATTAGAAACCTCGGGAACATAGGTTCTGTTTCGTACAGATGAAAATACACTCGTGCTGCTAGCAACTGACGTTTCTTTTTACTCCTCAGTCAAGCCGAAAAGAACTGGCAACGGATATTGAGTCGTTGAAGAAGAAGATCGCTGGCACCGAGTAATGTACGTGCTTGGGACTGAGAAAATGTCTACCGGGCCATGATTTCATTCTGTTCTGATTACAGTAAAAGTGTCTCGTGCTTGTTGTATCTACGGTAGATTAGTCCTTCACTTGAGTTCCTGTCACTCTTTTACCTTCCGGGCTCGCCCAAGTAATAAAATTTCAGTGATTCTTCTATGCTCATGATATATCTTTTGAGAAATAGAAATAGCTTATCAGTTCTTTTAAACAAGCTCGCATAACCTGTTAAAATTCGACAGTTGAAATCTTGATTAATCGTTGAAATAGAATGCCAATTTTTAAAATGGGTCCCTGCGATATTGGGTCTGATTCGGGGCCTCGGCATGCATGCATGATGCTACCTAAACAATAGTATAACACGCAAATAACAATGGTACAACTGAGACTAACAATAGTACATAATGCGAGGCTAACAATTGTACAATTATGTTAAACAATAATGTCACAATACGCGGCTAACAATAGTACAACACGCAACTAACGATGGTATAACTGAGACTAACAATGTAGAACACGTTTTTTACAACCAAAATGTCCCTATGTCGCGTATTACACCATTGTATAATGCATGTACCATTGTTGGCCACATGATATACCATTGTTAGTCGCTAGCAACACTCAATCTGGGCTCTGCGATTTTGTCTTTCAAGGTAAAAGATCAACTAATAGAAGAGCTTGAGCCTTCGGGACTCCATCGTAATTCCCCCGAAGTTAATTCCATATTTGAATCAATGGCGGCAAAATCTATGAATTGGGAAGGGGGCGAGCAAGAGATATCTGCAACAACAAATACAACAAACCACAGCACCTTTCTCTTCTGCCAAATTTACAATTTCCAGGTCAGTTCCTAGGAGGATACAGATTCAAACATACAGACTTTGAGGCTGTTAGGAAGAAACTAGCTAAGTTCATGGTGACTACTTCATAGAATATATGATACTTCAACATAGTTGGGAAACACAAACAGGAGGTGTTACTGCCTAATGGTAAGCTCGGCTCTAAGATGTAGGACGTCGTTGATGAAATAGATACTGTCATCGGCCGTGAAGGAAGCCCATGGGATGGCAAATAAATTTCGGTAGCCAACAGCCTTGCCTCCAGTGAAGGTGTAGTTTCCCTTGTACTTGCTAACAAACTCCTCAGTTGGCTTAACCCTCGCAGCGAATTCATAGTCAACAGCGAAGCTCACGGACCCCTTCTCTTGCATGCCCAAAAACAGTCCAAAGCAATGGAAGGAGCTTTGCTGGTCCATATTGCAATGAGCTGACAAGAAAAAACCTTGTCCACCAAGATGGAATGCCTGGGAATAGACCCTCCCGGATGGGAACAAAGTCTCGCACTCCTTTCTCTTCAAATCCAAGTACACAACACATTGCTGCCTGGGAAGTTCAAATTCAACAACCTTAACAGGCCGATACTTGTAAGCACGCTCCACAAATCTTCGTGACAAAGCAGCACTCTCTTCTGCTGCCAGAGTTCGCTGTCGGTGAGGAGCTTCAGCCTTGAAAAAGAGAGCCTCCAAAACAAGCTTGGATGCAACTTCATGGTCGAAGTCGCTACAGCCCAATACCTTCTTAAGCTTCCGACATGTCATGTAAGGGAAGCGAATGTAGCGTGCTAGGCGTGAACCAAGAACTTCACGGCGATCTTCCAACTTCGGGTACTGAGCTCTAGCCCACTTTAGTATGAAGTCATATACAGCATCTTCTGAAGCAACTTGCAGTTCATTACTGGATAAAATTGCTTCGATTCCAACAAGGGGCAATGCCAATACCTCTTCTTGAAACCTGGTCAACAACGGAAAGACTTGACAGTTAGTTTGTCCTTCACATTCACTTTTAGGCTATTGCTATCCAGAAAAGACCAGACCACTAAATTGAACTGAAATGATATGAAACCTGACGCAAACATCTTTCTATTTTGAAACTCCACGTGTATAACGACACTGCTCAGGTAAAGCTAAAGCAATTGGAATAGAATTTAGCGGAACACATTACTTGGTCATATCCCTGAATCGATGAGCAAGATATTGTTTAGCCGCATCTGTCAGTGGCTGAACAGCTTCACCCATTAAAACACTGGATGGGAGCTCCAAATAAAGCAAGGCAGACTCGGGGTTCATAGGTAAACTCCTCAACCGTTGGCTGCAGTATCTCATACAAGAAGCTACTTCAAACTTGTCAGCAGCCATTAGCACATCGAGCAAGCCAGGAGCAGTGGTGGTGGAAAGCGACCCACTATACATGAAATTTAAGAGCTCCATGAGAGCCGCTTCCTCTGTTATACAAAGAAGAGAACAACTGTCAGACCTAATTTCTTTCAACAATATTCGTATGAGTAGACATTTAAGTAAGTTAAACATGACTTGGGAAATTTATATGAATGATTATTAGATCATGCATCTTGCCATGGATTCTGATGAGAACCAGAATTTGATGAACATACAAGGGAAATGGGAAATGAAATCACAATCAAGCTGCAATGCTTGTCCTTACCAGAGGCATTAATACGTAGTGTCACATGTCGCTGCTCTGACTCCCTCATCCCATTGGAGAAAAGCTGCTCCGAAGCAGAAAGGATGACACAAATTAAGCAGAGAAAAAAGATATACACAAATCGGCAACATGTGTGAGTGATATAACCTTGAAAACATTAAAGAGGCAAAGAGAGCAAGAAAACAGGATAACGGAAAAGTGAATTTGAAGATTACCTTATAGAAGAAAGGACTCTTTGCTGCCAAAATAGGAGAGCTGATGTGCAAAGTCTTAACGCGGACAACAGAACAGTCCATGCTCCAGGTCGACTCATTACCATCTTCATCACCTACAGGCGCACCAAACACGAATGAACTACTTATCAAATTCTCGTCATTCCAAAACTATCAAACAAACTTTCGTGCTGGTAATAGCTAGTTATCAATCTTCAAAACAAAACAACGTCGTACCTGATGGGGATTCCTCGATCATCGCCTCACCCTCTTCATCTTCATTATCGCCACCAACTCCTACACAGTCCTCCATATCCGGCTGGTTACCACCCAAAATCTGCTCCTCGGCGCCCAAAGAGAGATCCACAGCTGGAAGCAGATACCCGAAAAATCAGGCATATATCCAGTATAAAAGCAAAGACAATCAAATAGACACAAATTGCTAGCAATTATTAGGGTTTCCAGGTTCAAGACTGAGTCACATTATGCAATCAACATATTAAAACATAAAATTAAAAATATGAACTATGCTTTAGGGTTTTCCAGGTTCACAATAAATAATTTTAAATTTTAATTTTAGTTCTAGAAAAAAGGAACAAACCGTTGTTTTCCTTCTTAATATCTTCTCTCCTCCTCTTGCGGTGCCTAGCCCAGTCGGCGATGGTGGGGCCGCCCTCGCCGCAGAACGACCGGTCGTCGGGGGAGCCGTCGCCCATGATCTCGATACGGAGGATCCGGTCGGAGAAGTTGCTGTCGTTGAAGGCGAAGCCGAAGTCCGCCTCCGACGCCGGCGGGGGCCCGGATTCCATCTCCGTCCTCGGGTCGAAGAGATCCGAATTGTTGGCACCTCTCATTACAAAACCCTATAAAATAGGATTATTTTAGAACCCAAAACGGCCCTTTTCGAATTCCAACAAAAGAGAGAAATTTTCTGGAGAAAGGGCCAACGGATTGAAATCTGGAGGTAAATGAAAAATGCGGTGGTGGGCGGTTAGTGTTAATATTTTCTTTTTTTGTTTGATTTATTTTTGGCTTGGTTTTGTGTTTGACTTCTGAGTTCTGACCGCCGGCTGCCGGTATTTATGGAATAATTGCATGGATCCTTGTGTGTTAGTAGAATCATAAATAAATAAGTACTCTCGTTAATTACCGACGAACTTATTCTAATTTAATTAAATTTCGAATTTGACTGATATGAATGCAAATTCATTTTATTTTCTTTTTTCTTCGTAGCCAATGCTTGCATTTATGATCTAGGCATGAAAAAATTCAACAAAAGGTAGACACAATTTTCCTATTTGTTTTACGGCAAGTAATATGTGGAGTAACTGCTGATATAAAAAGTAAGACGTGTAAGCAGATGGAATCACTAAGTTTCCATTAAAATAGAACGATAGTTGGAGTTGGCGAACCCGTTAGTTCCCTCACCTCAGATCCTTTAGTTCTTTTTTTAATTTTTTTAGAAATTGATTTTTCTAATTTTTGAATTTTTTAAATTCTACAAAAACATGCTCAGTAAGTAGAACAAAGACAAGTTAATTTTCCATATCAAAATTATAATAGAACACGAGAATTCAGATTGTCGTATTCGCGGCCAGTTTGGTTGGGTGATATATTGTTATAATGAGTTTTTGTATTCTTCATTCACCTTTTATGTGGATACGGTCACATTATTTTTTTTGGTAAGTAGAAGTATTTTATTAAAATGAATAAAAAATGTACAATCCACTACGTAAGTACTCAAATCTCAACAACATAGAAGTACATGAATGTTGAGAAAGCTTCGGATTGACCTTTTTCGGCATACAACACCTCCCTATTTAAGATTCATGTGATTGCAGATAAAGCAGCAAGTTTTGTCCACCCAAAATCTGTGGCGATTTCGTCCACACCAGCCATTCTCTAGCGTGCGAGAGAATGGTTTGAGTAAGTAGTTTTTTGTTGCTCAAATCTCCTCGAAAGATGACTTTATTCCTGTGAAGCCACATGCCCCATAAGATCGCTCCAAAAAGAGTTAGCCAAACTTTATCATCCATCCCTGATCTTGCAAGGCCTTTCCAGTTTGAGAGAGCCGAGCTTAAAGATCGACAAGAACACCAGCTAAATTCAAGCAGTCCTGTGAAGTAATTCCAGATAGACCATGAGAAAGGGCAATGAAGCAACAGATGGTCATTAGTCTCATCTTCCCTCCAACACAGCGGGCATAATGAGTCCCAAGGAAACAAAGAGCCTTTATCAGGGCATCACGTGTTGGAAGTTTCTTTTGCACTGCAATGCTGAGAAAGTACTCAACTTTTAGTAGAGTAAGGCCAGCCCAAACTTTGCGAACCTCCGAGATGATTTCAGTGATGATAGGGACTAGAGATCAGTATAACTTGCAGCAGATGGATTTGGTTGAGAAATTGTCATCCGTTGACAAATTCCAGCGTAGTTGATCTAGCCTCATGTTTGACATCCTGAAGCCCATCGACCTATTTTCCAGCATCAAGACCTGTTCTTACTCCCATTGGAATAGTGTTCCAGTCTAGGTAAGGTTCTAATTCCACTCATTGTCTGACCAGTAAACCACATTCTGCCATGGTAAAATATTTTTGCATTGAGATACCAAAAAGCTAGGGGAAAGAGTGCCTTAGAGTTGTTCCATTGAGCCAGGGGTCAGTCCAGAAAAAGAAACGAGCACCATTGCCCACATTGAACCGAATACCATCTCTGAACAAAGAACCCATATCTGAATTATACGGTCACATTATTTGGTAGTAACTCAATTGGATTGTTACAAAACAAAAATACATAATAGATAACTGTAATCTATTTAGAGGGAGCGGAAGGCCAAATCTGCTCCAGGACCGTCCTGGACGATTCAATAGTTGATTTAGTTATGATTTAATAGTTCACTTAATTATGATTCAATGGTCTACCTAGTTATGATTAAATAGTCCGTTTTTTCCCGTCCCGGATAAATCGGGGTCCATCCCAGTTATCCAGTTACAATTCAATGGTTTACTCAGTTACGATCCAATGGTTTACTCAATTACGATTCAATAGTTTACCCAGTTATGATTCAATGGCTGTGAGCTTTTTTTATTTTGCACCCCCATATTTTTGTATTTTTGCAAAATAGTCCCTGCATGTCCTTCAATAAAAATCCTCCAGCACCGTGCTGGATTTAGCCTCCAGGACCAAATCCGGTCCCTTATTTAGAGGGCTTCAATTCTGGATACAATAAATTTAAAAAGAAATTGCAGGGAATTATTTAAATTGATTATAAGTTTGGAGTTAAATGGTAGGAGACTAAAAAGTTTATTTTTATAACACGAAAACGTGGTATGTTTATACCAACTATAAATTAACAAAGGTGGCATAATTTATACAGACTTTTCTACTACTATAAGGAAATTTCAACTTCTCCAAAAAGTCAAAAACAACAAATTTCCCTACACGTGACAAAAAAATTGAGCAGTTCTGTTTTACATGGCTTTGATAGAGACCATGTGGAACTCAAATACTTGGCCGTAAACATTAGTACATGAAATCAATTATTTTCCCCTTTCAAAAAAAATAATTATTTTCTTTGAAAGTATATTTTCGCTAGCTGTTAATGATTAATTTATCAAAACCAACGAGTAATACACACATAAATATAATTAATATGGATAACTTTAATTGGGACATGTATTGGATATTTGTATTTCTACCAAACAAATCTCTTGTTCGGCAACAAATGGTCATTACCTTTTTAAAAATGAAACTCATGAAGAAACGGTTGATATTGGACCGACGCTGGACACAGGCGAAGACATTTGGCCCACTTTGGAGTTTGGATTTCTAATTTATTCAAATAACACGGAATTATTCAACCTTACAAAGTCAAATAATTAGGGTAAGGCGGCAATTTAACGGACTTGGACAGCTACTGCGACCAAATCCCGCTGAAAAATTGACTCGAAACAAATTCAGGCAATTTAACGGACTTGAACAGCTACTGCGACCAAATCCCGCTGAAAAATTGACTCGAAACAAATTCAATGTGTGAGATAATTACAATGAGAAAAACTAAAATATTTAACTTACTATCAAGTTGATCTTATAACCGGTTGTTTTTTGTTTACACTAAAAAATATTTCGATCAATTATTGAGTCTATTGTTATAATTTAACTAAGTTTCTTATTTGAGTCTTTAGGTATACAGCCGTGTTAAGTATTTATTGAAAGAATTTTACAACATTTCAAATGTCTTATTTAACTCGAACTTAGAATAGTAAATCAAATAAATCGGATACATAGATAGCGGTTGTTGGTCACACAACATACATGACATGTAACATTGTTGTAAGTGCATCTTATTCAGATACGGATTATTAGAAACTCAAAACATTATTAGCAACATAGATAAACGTGTTAAAGAAAAAAAAAGGAAAGGAGCTTCGCTGGGAGCCATAATAGTAATCACCTTTTAATCAGAAATCTCAAATTCTAAATCAACTGTAACATTATTAAAATTCTCTACGTGGTATTATAGTAAGAACAGGAAAGAAAAAGGCCATAGAGCTCCCTTCACTCCAATACCAAAAGGAGCAGGGTAGCCTCGGCTCCTAGCTCATGCAAACCCTTGGCCTGTGCACCCTATCAAAGCCTTGGCTCAGTCGAAAGGTGTTCATGAAATAGCAGCCGTGGTTCCATCAGCTTCCCTCCAGTGTCGGAGAGAAAGGAGCTCCATCGATCCACCCTCACCCGATCCCATTGCGATATAAAAATTTAAATACATTCTACAAAGATGTCCAATAAGTAATTTTACGATAGTCATGATATTGTAAAACTTGAACCGACATAATTTCAATCTAAAATTAAAAAGAAACAAGATAAATCATCTTCGCTATAAATTTTAAAAAATAATACAATCTCTGAACTTTGCAAGTAATATATCAGTCTAATGTATTTTTTTGAATCAGTAAATTTTATTGGTAATACTATATTTCTGAACAAGAATTTGCCATCTCGCGGTCGCCGGTCTCTTCGAAACCCGGGTACGACAAATTTTTTTGGAAAAAAATTGCACTAAAAAAAGAGTACCTTCAATAGCATCACAAATATAAGAGTTTTTTTCCTATAAAACCCTCTATCTAATGTGTTTAGGACCAAATTGTGGAAGAGGAGTGGTTTTGATTGATTTGGAACTTCACTTATATAGGCCCCTACACAAGAATATTGGAACATCTTTTATATTTGGAAATTCGTCATGAGTCAGGGGATTCTAATTACTCTTGATTCGTGCAATAATTACCTTCAAGGTTAATCAGTCTTAAAAGTTAATTAATTAAACGATCTGCTATTTTAATTGGCTTCCGGTTGCCCTTTTTGGCTCGACAAGGTTAGTGCTTCCGTTGGTTCTGTTTACGACATGACGCATCAGCGCAAAACGAGAGTACTTCAAAAAGGGCGTAACTCTAGCGTTGGACTATCCCGTGTGGCCAGTTGCTCACCTCCAATCTGAGCTGCCAAATAATCGGACAAAAATTGAAGGGCCCAAAAATTCACGTCCAGCTGAAAGGCGCGCCGGCTACGATACCCCATAGACACGTCTAACATTTCTGGTAAGATACAAGATTTTAATATGATATCGAGTTAATTTTGTGGTCGCTCGAACGACTATGTCATGTCACTTTTTTGATTTATACTATTTGGTATTTGACCTACTGGACTGACTAATTCAAATTCGAGTCGGGTAGGACACTAAAAAATAATAAAATTCTTATAACAAATATTTAGCACCGTTGCTTACTGTAGGACTCGAACGGAAGATATAGTTAACCATAGAAAATCCTGAGCAAAGGGATTTTTATATACCCCAATATCGATTATGGTGTGGGCCTGAGCCCCGAAACTTGATGGACTCTGGATAGCTAGAGGCTCTCGGTACATTAATGGGTCAATCGTGCAACCAGATTCAAGCTTAATTTATGCCATAAAGTATATATATATATATTAGCATCCTTTTAAATTATGTTAAGTTAATGGAAAATTAAAGAAAAATTCCTTTCCGTTTATCATATCATATACACCAGTCAGGAAGAAAGTATTCTAGAAAGAAAATAAAAAACGTACTAACAATTGAGATATAAATCAGATGCATGCGAATGCAAAAAGTTCAAGCGCATAGGTTTATTTTGGAAAAATACTCAGGTTTCTACGTTTAGTTTGATAGATGATTTTGTCTCTACTGTTTACAATATAACTTTCCAATTCAGTTTGAAAAATTGTACTATCAATTCGTCAGTAACTTTTTTTAATTAGTATGCCCTAAAAAGTTGTACTAAGTTTCAATTTCAAATCTCGAGCTAAAGGTATAATAGTCAGTCAGAAAATAAGATGATGGGGTAGAGAGTACAATTTTCGTTTTTATGTGAACTTAATATTAAAAAAAGAAATTATTAGCCAATAAAAATTTGACCTGATAGCTCTGTGCCTAAATAGATTGACGGAGTTAAATAGTGTAACTTTTGATGTAAAAAATTATCATTTCAATAAATACTAGGGACCTAAGTATATTTCGTCATTTTCTATATTTCAAAATATATGTAGTCAACTCGTAATTGGTTTTTTTTAACTCGTAATTGAATATAATTCTATACAAATGGAGTACATAATAAAATTTTATAAAATTAAAATTAAAACTACACTCGATGAACTGTTTGTTGATACTAGGACGTATTATGGGCGGTGAGAGTACTGGGTTCCCGATGACTAGGACGAAACAATTTGACCAGATGCACATTCGATCAGAAAAACAAGTCGTTAACGGCCACCATAAATAGCATAAAGAATTACGCATTAAGGCATATTGCTTTACCAAGAAAGCGAAGGATTAGACTAAAGTTTCTATTAAAGAAAACTATATATCATGTGGTGAGAGGAGAATTGTACTTGGAATATCCTATCTTAGCTTAGAAGTTTGGAGGGCGATGGAAGGGGAATTGCTTAGATTTTTTTGGATTTAATAATGAAAGTGGACATGTACATTCGCAATATCAAATATGGAAAGAAAGAATAATTTGGATCGTGACGACAGCAGCTCTCCCAGTGCAATGGAATCCGGAATCCAGCATCCTCTTTACCGGCCTATGTATGATTGGAAGAAAGAATCTTAAACTTTGCGTTATATTTTGAATGATACGTCGAGGAGAATGGGCATATGCCCATCAGTATGTCATTCAATGAAATTTGAGAAAATCTTTTTTAAGTTGTAAAAAACTTGGTAGATCTTGAATTCCAAATTTACTAATAGAAAATATATCATTGAAATTTCAGAGAATGACGTGATATCATTGAAAAGACATGATTAGACTAATCACGTAGAACTTGAAAATTTATTTGAAATAAAAAATATTCTTCATTCGAACAATGAAGAACCTATTTATTCTCCTTCAAAGCTGCCACGTGGCTTTTTTTTTACAATTTGTCAAAAACATTACAGTGCAATAACTGAATGTGATTTTTTCGCATAATTTTTGAAGACAAAAAAAAAATTTGAAACCAAAAAAATTATCAATTTCGACACCTGAGGCTGAGAACCACCTTATCTATTTTTTAGGGGCAGCCTCCCTAATTTTTTTAAAATTTTGAACGGGGATAAATTGATGTTCGTTTAGATTGTTTTTCGATTCCACATTAATTTTTAAAGCTCCCCCAGGCAAGCTAAAAAATTATGGAAAATAAAAATCTCCATTCAGAAAGGCGAGCATCAACTTTTGGGGCTTGGCTAGCTAATATTTTTTGCCACTTTGTCTTCCGTCGAATTGAAGAAACTGATTTCTCTTGCTATGCATCTATGCTGGAATCTTTGGCTAGCACGTAATAAATTCTTGTTTGAAAATATTGTGTGTTGTTGGAATGGCGAGAAATATGAAAGACTTATTTCTTATTCTTGTTCTTATTCTGACTAGGTTTTGGACTCCTAATCTGACCTAGATAGGTTACTTGTACATCAAGACTTTGTCTCTATATAAAGGCATGTTACCCTAAGTTTTATATGGCTTTGTGGCTCAGAAACTCATCAATAAAAGTTCTCCTCTCTCTCCGTGGACGTAGGCATAAGGCCGAACCACCTTATCTCTTGCGTCCGTGTTCTTTACGCGTTTGTTCTCTAGTTGCTGAATTCCTAACAAGTGGTATCAAGAGCTTGGGTTAGAGGATGACGGACGGCGCGAAGTTTGCTCTTGTGAAGTTCGATGGTTCTTCGAATTTTGGGTTATGGCAAATGCGTGTCAAGGATCTCCTCGTGCAACAAGGGATGGTCATCGCGCTCTCGGAGAAGAAGTCCGAGAAGATGGAGGAGCAAGAACGGGAAGAGTTGGAGGCCAAGGCGATAGCGAAGATTCGCTTGTGCTTGGCGGATGATGAGGAGCCACCAGCTGGGTTGTGGAAGAGGATCCAGGTCTGAGTCAAAGAAGTTCAATGGAAGTGGCTTCAAAGGGCACATGAAGGGGACTATCCAGGACGAACTAGGGATCAAGACAACAAGGAGGGATCGGCATCCACAACCATGGCCACATATTCAGACGGGTCGGATGGTGACTGGCTTTCTGTCTTATCAAGTCCAATGCATCCTGGTAATCTTTTTTCATTAGGGACCTTGGATTATAACAGTGATAGTTATAAAGGTATGCTAATGAAGGTGTAGAAGGATGCGATGGTAGGGATGAAAGGTGAAAGGAAATACCTACAGGTTAGTGGGGAACATTATTGTAGGTGGAGTCACATCAATGGGTTTGATAAAGTGGAAAAAAGCTCAGGTCATATGAGATTGGTTTGTATGAGGGAGCAAAGGCTTGACATGGATAGTTTGAGTGTAGCTGGGATTCACGGAGACATGGATAGCAAGCAAGCTAAGATTATTTCGTGGAGGCATGATTGGCAAGGTGCTATGGTTGTCTCGGAGAAGCTTTGTTAGTTGGGCCCCGCTATGGTTGTCTAAAGGGACGTGCACGTCAAAGGTGTTGGGTAGGTTTTGCATGGGGAATGCGAAGCCGTTGGTAGCACCACGGGCGAATCGGATATCTCACTCAAGGCCGAACAGTAGAGTTCGTGGCATGTCGAGGGTTCTACTTGGTAGAACAAAAGGTTGCCTTTTGTATGCTATGGCATGTAGCATTGGTTTGAGGTAAGAAGGTCCAGCAAAAAATTAGTTCGAGGTTGCGGAGCATGTGGCTGACCGAAAAATAGAGGGCATATCTATTGGTCGCAAGGTTGCTTCAGCAGGTGGACTTGCTAGTTGGGGTTCGATGGAGGTTGGAAGAAATAGGCCAAGCAAGCTCAGAAGCTCGAGTTTGGGGGCTGACTCCAAGTTATTGAACAAAAGGTGAAGAGAAAGTTGAGATGGTCTTATTGATGCAGTTATCTATAGTCCGAGATGGAGTCGGTGAAGTCTGATTAGTTTTACAAGATCTCATGGTTCTTCATGGGACGGTATTTTGTCAAGGTAGAGTTTATTGAAGTTCGGGTGGAGCTTCATGGTTCTTCCATGAGATGATTTCTCGCCAAGGTGGAGATTGTTGGGATGGCGAGAAATATGAAAGACTTATTTCCTATTCCTATTTTGACTAGGTTTTGGACTCCTAATCTGACCTAGATAGGTTACTTGTACACCAAGGATTTGTCTCTATATAAAGGCATGTTACCCTAAGGTTTTGTATGGCTTTGTGGCTCGAAAACTCATCAATAAAAGTTCTCTTCTCTCTCCGTGGACGTAGGCATTAGGCCGAACCACGTAATTCTCTTGTTCTGTGTTCTTTGTGCGATCTTGTTCTCTAGTTGCTGAATTCATAACATGTGTGATCATGTGCTTATCTTGAACCTTGCTTCTCATTATAATTCTGAATTCTTGCAGGTTTCAAGTCTTGGTTCGCAGGTTGCTATTCCCATCGGTAGCACAACTTCTTCGTAGATTGCTCCTGTGATAATCTGAAAATGATATGTTCTGTCTGAAAGTCTTAAGTGATTTGATTGGTACTATACATACTACAAGATGCAATTTCTTTTTTGGCACATATCTTGAGAGAACTCCAAAGTTAAACGCGTTTGACCGGGAGTAGGATCAGGATGGGTGACCTCCTGGGAAGTTTTCAGGATGCTTGCGAGTGAGGACAAAACACACTCGAAAAGATCAGTGTTGGTTTGTGGAGACAGTCGGTCAAATCACGGGGAGTTACATTTGGTACTAGAGCAAAAATAGTTCTAGGACTATTCTGTGTTCTGTTTGGCACGACGAAGACGTCGCGTATTTAAGGAAGGGTGTATGTGATACACCAAAAATGATATGTTATGTCTGAAAAGTTTAAGTGATTTGATTGGTACTATCCATACTACAAGGTGCACATTCTTTTCTGGCACACATCTTGAGAGAACTCTTAGGTTAAACGAGTTTGACCGGGAGTTGGATTAGGATGAGTGACCTCCTGGAAAGTTTTTCAGGGTGCGTGCGAGTGAGGACAAAACATGCTGGAAAAGACCCGTGTTGGTCTGTTGAGCCAGTCGACCGAATCATGGGACATTACATCTCCTCAACCTGGCTCTTTGAAGATCAACTGCGACGCTTCTTGGTTGGATCACTTCTCCACGTCTGGCATCGTTGCAATTGCAAGAACTCATACTAGCCTTATCATGCAAGGTCATATTGATCTAATCTCTGCCAAATCTCCGCTGGAGGCAGAGATTAGGGACATTAAGTTGGCTATTCACATGACGAGATGTAACTTTGCTACGATCCCTACCTCGGTGGAAACGGATTGCCGCAATGCTTATTCCCTCCTCTGTGATCCTTCTCCTCAAGTTCCCTGGGACCTTGAGCTGTTGGTACTTGAAACGAGGGCGGACTTAGCACTTGTCCCTCTTTGCACGCTCCATTGTATTAGTCGCTTCTCTAACCAAGTTGCTCACTTCATTTGTAAGCATCTTAGACTTAGGTCGCTTCCTCGAGATTGGTTTTTATTCCATCCTTTGGAGTTTGATGTACTCTTATTTATACACTTTTTTACTCAATCTAAGGCTAAGGCTACGTCATTATTCGATTCTAAAAAAAACTTATTGTAATTCAAAGATTTTAACAAATTGTAACAAAAAAATATCCACTTGGCAACATGAAGTGGGAGGCGACCTTTAATTTTCTTTTTGAAAAATCCCTGCGACATCAGGAAGGAAGGCAACTTGCATTATTTTAAATTTTTTAAAGTTACAATTTTAGAAAAAAAATGCAGTTATCCATTTAAAATTTTTTGATTTTTGTAACCTCAAAAAATTAAAAAAATAGACGTAAAAAGCATAGAATTAAATTGTGTAGCAGAAATGTGCGCACACTCGGCACGTGAGGTAACATTTATAGCTACAATTAAATTTGCAAGTAAGATAGCTTTTTTCTGCTGCGAGACAATATAGAACAAATAGGATCCTTTTTGTAAAGAATTTTTATATTAATACAATTAACTTATCAAAAAATATAGAACAATCTGGAAAGATACAAAGCCCAAATCGATGTACATCATATATGTATGTGTGATATATACGAGGCGTTGTACAACATTGAAGCAGGTGCATCCATGGGCGATCGCGCTCCAGCTAGGGATGACGCATGCACTTCATGCATGGAGGTCGTTATGGTTGATCTCGTTGTCTATAGATGTGGGATGACCGAGCTCCCTTTTGCTCATCCAAGAATAGGAATTTGAAGTTCACTTCCAGGATAGATCAAATCGAAATCCAGCTGCCAGCTGTGAAAATAAAGAGATGATGTTATTATTGTGAAATCTCGACGTCTTGTGTCGTTATATTACATGTTTTTTTGACAACAGATGGTGTTATTAGTCGATCGTTTCAAATTACTTTGTAGAGACAAGATATCTTTTGATAATGACGATAATGACCTGAATTAAATAACCCATGACACCTGAAACCGACCGATGACATGTTCGTTGGTTGGCAACCAACTGTTATTACCTTTAGACTCCAGCATTCAGCAATAGACTAATAGCCACGAAGACTATCATCAGATGATTATTATTTGCATGGGCGGTGTCGCATACGCCCATACACACGTACAGAGTACTTTTAGATCGATCGCAAAAAAAAATTTTAGATTTGTAGCTTAATCAATAATTATTAAGTTCACGCAACACTATCATATACTTGTTAGAGAATTTTTTACTATGAAATATTATTCCCAGTTCATATTTAGACTAGTCGATTCGATAAATATTCGAATAACTAATGATATAAACCAAAACTTAAAAAGAACCTACTACGAATATGACGTCAATGAAAAAGAAAAGAGCGATATTTAAATGGGGATTAAAGCAAAAAAGCAAGGCAAAGCAACTACATTTTGATAGGTCAGCTCTAACTAAAATAACTGATCACCATTAGGCACTACGCCACTAGCTAGAAGCTAGTGGTCCTCTAACAAACCCATAATGCTGAAGAATCTATCTTGAAAGCTAATAATCTAATGTGTTTTCCACAACCCTAACTCCGTTTAAATTCAATAGGAAGATCCAATCCGAATTTGGATTAGTGGACTCGAGTAGTATCAACAAAAATCATATAATTTAAGGAGAATTAGTTGGGAATGGGATAAGCAGTAATTGATTGATTAATCAGAGCTCCCTTCACTCCAATACCAAAAAGATAAAGGTAACCAGGTCTCCCAAGCTCATGCAAACCCTTAACCTGCGCCTATTTCCTTGGACGCAGCTAGGGGTATCCATGAACTAGCAGCCATGGCGTACCTTTGACTTCCTTTCAACACTGGAGTGCAAGCGAGCTCTGATTATCTTTGCATTAAATGAGAAAATAGAATTAGTCGGTCCAAAATGTGTTTGATTATTATGCGGTCTAAATTGGAAAAAAACAAGCAAATAGAATGTTTACAACACCAAAATTAATTGGTTGGTGGAACATAGGAAGAATAGCAAAACCAATGCAAGATGGCAAAAGAAGAAGAAGCATAAATATAAGCATCAACGTGCATGGTAAATTATGAACGAGAGTATGAGAGAAAGAGATGGTTTGCTTAATAGGTGATCAAGAGGCGATCCTTTATATAGGCCCTCTATAAGGGCATGGAGTCCTCATTTTTCTAATTGATGGCAAACTATTTTAAATATTACGAATGAAAAAATATTATTAAGAGAATGACTTTTTGATAGATTGTGTAACAGTGTTCGACTATTCGAGATTTCTTCATGGAGGACGAATTAATCAATCATGGAGTAGTTAGTGCTGATGGGCATCTTTCCTCATGAGACATTAATGTCTGTTACGACTGGCTAGTCTATCTCACCACTATCAAGCATTTATATTGGTTCTTTCCCTTTCCCTTTAAATAAATAAGATGCTTCCTTCTTTGCATAATGAATTCTCCATACGTCATTCTTAATTGTATATTGCAGAATGCGTTCGAGCTTTGATTTCTAACCCTTTTATCCCAGGGCATGAAATTTAAAGTGAGCGACATTCAATAGTAACTGAATCTCTTGCGAGTGGACTAATCTAGGTTTTAGTCGAAGCAAAATAATACCGTAGAGTGTTATGTTCGCTATGTTTTGGTCATTGATTTAGACTTCGACGATTATATTTGTAGGCTCTTTTAAGTTCATACCCAAGGTTCCCCCTTGATAATTAGTAATTCCGGATCTTTGCCGGTCTCGACTATATATTTGATCAATAATTTTTTCTTCGGGGAAAGTAAAGCAAAAAATAATGCTTAGTTGGCATCAGGTTTCATTCTAATTATTGCTGGAAAAGAATAAATATATTCTCAGCACTGGCGCAATGCTGACAAGGTCCATGTATAGCTTATTACACCATGAAAGTTAAAAAAGAAACATTTTAGGTGTTTGGATTAGATGACAAGGTCTACGTATATACACCGACTCTAGATGTCAAATAGTATTTTGCCTAATGATACAAAGAGTACAAAAAATTGACAGAATTGAAGAATTCAATGTAACTATTAGTGTAAAAAGAACGACTCTCGATATCATAAGGTTGCAAAAACAACATACCCCAGTTTATAAACGTAACTTATCTATGGCATCATCTCATTATTAAAAATATTTGGTTTCTGTAGTGGGTTGCATATAATTAGATGTATCTATAATGCATGGTGGTGTCTCGGTCACTTCGCTTAACATTAAATGGATTAGAAGAACTCGCATACATATATACACTAAAACACCATCTAATTAGCTTGCGGTGGATGTTGGGTCATATCTCGGCTACAGTATCAAATATCATTTGTTCAGATAGTACAAGTCGTAAACAAATTGATTGTAATATTAGTGTAAAAATTATTTTACAAAAAACCCGGCTCAAGTACTCTTGTCTTTTGAGAGAGAGAGAAAAAAACCAGGACATGTTTTTTTTCAATAATTATAAAAAGCAATTACTTAAAATTTTAGCACTGTACGGAACTTGTTTAAAAAACGTAAGTGCCTTAATATTATTATAACAAATTAAATTTCTTTCTGACCTGTCATGTGGTATTTCTTTTATACATATAGAAAGGGTAACTGTATTGCATATGTTGTGAACATAAGCAAATCAAAGTTAGGGTTTGCTTTTCGGCAAATTTTCATCATAATCGATCCAACTTTCAATGGAAGTACAGCTTGGTGGAGTTTTAGGTCACATTTCTTTTGGTATGATCAAAAGCAACGAACATCGGCCTACATATTACATAATATAAACCTCCAAAATCTTCTCGTATTCAGAATTAAACACTATTAAATAATACGAGAAAAACGGATCCACGTTTGCGTTATTTGGGCCAATTCGCAAAGATTTTATTCCACGCGGGCCCTTAGTAAATGGATTCAGCTTAGGCCCAACAAACACCAACATGGGCTCAGTTTTCCATATAAAGGGCCCAATATTAAACATCTACCTTATTTTTCGTTGGGTAAAGTAAAAAAAAACATTGGCCCAGAGTTCCGTATTCCCCTAAAAAATACAATAAAATTTCTATAAAGTGATACGACGTAAAGTGACAACCTCTCTAAACTGATAAAAGTCTTAGTCTCGAGTCGGAACCAATTTTGATCTACTGTTGTATCTGAACATCACTATAAGCCAAGATTTCATGTGGCTTGAATATAGATAAAGCATTTTTTCGCATTTACATATTTGTTGACCAAAAATTGAATTTTAATAATTTTGGAGCTAAAAATGTTAACATCTCTTATGTGATAATCTCTCTAAAGTAAATATTTTTCTCCGGCCCCATCCATATCACTTTAGAGCATTGTTTTAAAAACTACGGTTCGACCGCAGCCTGGAATCAAATTCGGGTCGTTATTGTCTAAAAACCAAATAGTGGTTTGACCACTCAAAATTCGATCTGGCCGCCAGGTCTGATTCCTCTGGGTGACCCGGTTCACCCGGAATAGAAAAAAATATTGTTTATTTTTCCATTTTATCTGATTTACTTTAGAATCGATACCCCCAATTCCACACTCGAAGTGTGTACAATACATTTGGATCACAACAAACTTATAATTTTAACATTTCTCATAATATGTCGACTAAATCAAGCAAATTTGACTAATATGACAAACAAGGAAATTTATATCATTAATCATCATCTTCGTGTACTTTTTAGAGTTGTTAAATTAATTTTTGAAGATTTTGTTTGGATAAATTATATATCAAAGTTGTTGAATATTTGAACTTATTTGATATTTTATCATTTTTATGGTAAAATAAATTTATTTCATCATATTTAATAATTATTTATATAATTATAAAAAATTTCGGTCCGACCAATGACTCAACCGAGTAGATCGGGTGAATCAGAAAATAGAAAATTCTGGGTCGCCTTCTGGTTCGGTTTTAAAAACATTACTTTAGAGAATTTTTACTGCACTCTTTTTTCGCAAGAAAACTACTTACGATCACTGATAAAATTCAATGTCTTTAAAAATTGATCGGTGAGATTGTTATAAGTTTAAACAAATTATTTTTAATTATGGTTCTTATTAAAGTTTCAAATAATTTAAAATATAATCTAATTTTGTAGCAAAATTTAGAATATCAAAATCTTATTTAATCAATTTTAAGCTAACAAAATTTTATAAATTATTTTTTATTAAAAGAATTGGTGAACAGGCCCGTCCAACTGGATTTACAAACAATTAGATTTTGGGAAAAATACAAGAAGTTTCTAAAATTTGACCAGAATGCATGTTATTTTTCTCATTCATCTAAGTGGACCATGCATTTATTAGCGTTACAAAACTTACCTAGAAAAAAAGTATTTACATGCCTTCTATTTTAACCCAACTTTCTCAGACTACAAGTTACAAGGAAGCTTTACTAGCTTTTGCACGAGCCCTCTGATCATCCAGTCTTGCTTCAAGTAGCTTGGCCCTCAAAGTGTTTTCCTTAACATCTTCAAAGGACTTCCGTGAAGACTGAGGTCTGTCGAATTCCGGGGATGTCAACTTTGGCACCCACTGTTTTGTTGGACTAGCACAACCTCCGTACGCGGGAAGAACGTAAGAGTCGGCCTTGATTTCGGATACTGGATGGATCTTATCGCCTTCGGATGACATGGAATACCTTCTACGCCGATCGTTGAGCAGAAAGTGGCTGTTGGATGATCGACGTCGATTATCCTCTCGTCTTTCGTCCACTGTCCGAAGTGGCAACTGGTTCCTGTCTGGAGTCATCCGTGCTTTGAGCTGCACTTGCTGAGACCTGACTGCATAGTATCCTTTTCCTGAGACCCTGTTAAGCTCGAAGCAATTCGAATCACCGTTGCTGGAACTTTCTTCGTTATCGACGTGTTGAGGGGCACTTGTAGCTTCATGCAAAGGAAAAGATTCCCTCCTGGCGCACATGTTTGATGTTCTATCTGTGGGCAAGCCCTTGTCTCTCCTGACCAGAGTAGAACGTCTAGCTTGAAGAAATGTTTCTATATCAAATCTCAACTTGCTTGAAATAGTATCTTTTTCCGAAAGACGATTTTGAGCTTCTGCTAGCTTCATTTGCATCCGGCCATCAAGCCATGCTTCTGCAACATGAAGAACTAGCCGGTCAGATTCTCCGCGACCAAAATGATCCACTTGGACTTTGTTCCTCAAGGTCCTCACCTCATGTTCGTAATCTCTAATTTCCTGAGCAAACTCATCACACAAGTTTTCCACCAAGACTCGAGCTTTCCTTTCTCTCTCCATTTCTTTTGAAGCAAGAGAATAAGAGGACTTTAGATCAGAATTCTCTAGTGCGAGCCTCCGTTGCAGGTCCTCTGACTGCTTGCTTAACTTCCTTTCATCCTCAATCTCCTTTTGATCTGACCGAATGGCAGATTGCATTTGTTCTCGCCCCCTGCTCCGTGCAAAAGTTTTATCCTCTGCTACTTGCTTCCTTAACTTATCCATCCCTAGCCCGTGTTTTTGTTTGTCATCTTGCAGCTCTTTTATTTGCAACTCGGAATGTTTAAGTCCCCTTTTCAGAGCTTTTAGTACTGAAATGTTGGATACTTGTTGTTCTTCAAGACTCCAGATCTTGTTCAGTACCTTTAGAAGCTCCGTTGATGTCTTACTCCTATTATTTGATTCTTTCTTCTTGCCCTAACAATGGTCCAAAGAAGGGAAGAGACACATAAAATTAAAGGTGAAACTTAGCTCTCGAATAAAGAATTGTTAGCATACACAGGCAAAAAAATAAGGAATCATGAGTACAACGACGGGCACGAGATCAACCCCCTCTGATACCATGTGAGAATCTCTATATCCAATCCAAGATCTTAAGACAAAGGGTAAGTGGATTTTCCAAACTTATGAACAAACTCGCCAGTCGTCACACTCGCAACTAGCAATGTGGTAATCTCAACAAAATGAAGGTTGTTTGGCACCATATTAGCCCAACTTAGAACACGAGGAAACAGCGGAAAGCAGATTCCAGTATACCTGTATTGACCAACCGTGACTTGAAGGTGATAAAGGCTTCATGACATGACCATATCTACCGACAGATTGATGGTTTTGCCTCAGCAATGTCTGCTTATCATTTCCCATGTAAGCACCTGGTTGCTGGAGATTGAGGAATAAAGATCAGCAACTTCATGAAGAAAAAAAACTCAACCAGTAGAGACTTCAACAAGTAGCATTTGCATCTCAGTCATACTCGCTCAACGACGTAATCCTTACTTAGAAATCGACGGAAGTTTTGCAGTCGTTAGGTCATGGCTTGGCAATAACATAGTAACACATGGAACAGCATTAGGAGTTACCAAGTAATTACAAGCAACAATCAGACATTAATAACATGCTAAAAGCAGAGACTCGAGCGAAATGGCGACAGAAGCCAGATTACCGAAACTTGACACCATAGCCACCAAAGTTCCTAGTTGCAGAGCAGATTAACACATCCGAACAGACAATTAAAAACCCTCAAATCTCAATACAAAATCTGAAACATAGGACAAAATTCCAGAAGGCACTGTAAGATCACCCACCAAAAGCAAGCTCATAAACCCTACAAACAATTCCTCAATGCAAAAGACAGAAACTTGAACTGAAACCAAAGTACAAAGGAGAGACAGAGGGGGTACAAACCAACCTGATCAGGCCTGCTGCCACTAGGAAGGGAAGCCAAACGAGCTCTAAGCCTCATCTCCAAGTCGTCCTTGTCCTTCACTTTGCGAGTCCCAATACCTTTCTTGCTAATTCCAGGGAATGGAAGGTGCAATTGTGGCTGAAGCTCCCACAAGTTAGCACAAAGCTTCCTGGCAGAGACTCCAGAGTTAAGACAGAGGAACTCCTGAACTGGGTACCTGGTATTTCCCCCATTAATGGAGGAACAAAGCTCCAGCCTCCAAGTGGGTGAAGGAGTAGATGGGCCTCCCTTCTTCAACTCCACCTTCCATTTTGATGGTCCAAAGTCAAACCCTTGTCTTTCTTCCTCCACTCCTTTCACTTTCCCTTCCATTTCTCCTCCTCCCTTGGACCTTCAAAGACTTCAAATTTGGTCACCATCTCACCGACCCATCTCCCTCTTTCCACTCTCCCGTGAGTTCTTATCATAAAGTCGCCACCTTTAACCACAAGAAAGGACAAATCTCTCTCCTTTTTCCCTTAAGCTAGCGTGTACCCTAGTGTTGTTCTTGGTCCTCGTTGTCGTTGCTGAGTACTCTTTTAACATAGTTTTAAAATACAGATTTTAGTATGATCTGGATTTTGATCCCGGCTTGTTCGGTTCGAAGAGTTTATTATAATATTTTGTAATATTATTTGATAATATATAGACCAAATAGTTAAAATATAGGTTTCGAAATTCACATTTTATAAATATCAACCAATTTATAACATATAAGTTCATTTTTCTTTGTTGAGTTATAGAAATCGAGCATATGATACGACTTTTTATGTTTATTTTTGCTGATTTAGATAAAATTTGATCGGACTGGATGGGCCGAGTCAAAAACTAATACGAATTATTCAGTCAGACCAGATTTTAAGCAGTTCAATCGGAGACAGTATACACCTTGAAAAATGACCCGCTTTCATGGACGAGATTCGCGGTCCGAAATTTTTTTCAACTATGCTCTTTAACTTGAACATTTGACTTTATTGTGTCGCAATGTGGACTTGTATTCTGTTATTTTTTTTATTAATTATATTTTCCTAGAAATTGTACAAATTTCTGGGAAAAGATCATTGTACAAATTTAACCAAAATTTTTTTTTGACAATCCACTAATGTTAATTTATTGTCTCCTTTCAAAAGGGATTTTTTTCAAAATAGGCAGAAAATATAAATATATTCCCTAAATAGACAAAAACGTAATATATTCCCAAAATATGCAAAAATTAAATTCAAAATTAAATAAATAGAAGTAACGATCCAAGAGTGGGTCGTCTCTTTCTCTTTAAAGGACACATCAACTTTACAAAAAATAATAATAATAGAGGCGACCCAAGTGTAGGTCACCTCCGTGCCAATTCAAAAATAATGAGACTCTTTTTTATTTATTTTATAAGTGGCATAAGTTAGTGTTAGATTATCTGAATGAGTTAAATTTTGATTTAATTTTGCTTAATTTATCGAGACCTATGCGTAGAGCTCAAAAAAGTATGCAAAATTAAAAAAAATTTAACTCATTCGGACAAACGATCACCAACTTATGCAACTTTTAAAAGAAAATTTTTAAAAAAGTGGATTATAGGTCGCCTCTCCTTTTTAATTTTTTTTAAGTGTATTAAGTGGACAATTCGTTGCTCGGATATTCGAACGGGTTAATTATTTTTTGATTTTGCATAATTTTTGAGCTCTACACATAAGTCTTGATAAATTAAGTAAAATTAAATCAAAATTTAACTCATTCGGACAATCTAACACTAACTTATGCCACTTATAAAATAAATAAATAAATAAAAGAGTGTCATTATTTTTTAATTGGCACGGAGGCGACCTACATTTGGGTCGCCTCCATTATTATATATTTTTTGTAAAGTTGATGTGTCCTTTAAAGAGAAAGAGACGACCCACTTTTGGGTCGTCATCTCTATTTTTTTAAATTTTGAATTTAATTTTTGCATATTTTGAGAATATATTAATTTTTTGCCTATTTAGAAAATATATCTATGTTTTCTGCCTATTTTGAAAAAAATCTCTCTTCAAAATGTTAATTTATTGTCAACCGGGTTAAAAAATGTGCACGTTAGTCACAAAATGATGTGATCACAAAATTCAAAATATTATTTTAAATGTAACGTAAAACCATAGTTTTAAAAAATATGGTCCGACCTGTGGTCTGACCGGTCGAACTATGAATCATCACCTATAGCGGTTTGTTTTTAGGGTCAAAAAGGGCTCCGGTCGAACCGGGCAATTTTCAGCCTCATATCGACCGGAAATCGCCAGTTCGACCGGAACTTATCCGATTTGGTTCGAAATTTACCCGATTTGGTTCAATTTTTTGTGTTATGCTTTTTTTTAAGTTGAATTTGGTAAGTGATGTTTAAAATAAAATAACTTTAATAAAATTTGGGTAGGTAAGTGGGTGGAGGAAGGGAAAAAAATAAAAAATAGTCCCTACCATTTACAATTAAATACTATAAAATACTATTTTTTAAATAAAAAACTTCTGGTCTGACTGGTCGGACCAGAAAAATGGAAAATGGCAGATTTTCGGATCGTACAAAAATCCGTTTTCTAAAACTATGCATAAAACTACAAAGTATAAAAATTAAACTTTTCCCATTTTAAAATGCATTCCCCTTAATATTAATACCATATGCTTTTGCCACCCAGGCTAGGACTAGGTGGAAGTGGAGAATGTGACTTTAACTTTTACGAAACGGTTGGTTTACCCTGGAAGGTAAAACTGAAACAGTAGAATGGTGATTCCACCACCGACTTACCTTACCTTTGGCAAAAAGTTAATCCGGCACTTAGTTGATCTAAATCCCCATTGCAGTTTGCACATAATTGATAAAAATCGTACCACTCTTTTAGCTATAACTAAGTAGCGAAATGCTTATTCCTCGTATAATTGCAGATCGTTAGTGTACAATTTCATTATATTTTTTTCGGAAATTGTCGTTATGCTTAAATGACAAGTCATCACATATTTGACAAGAATTTCCATGTGTGAAAGTAGCCTGGCAAAGGTTTGGATCCCCCCACCCATTGCAAGAAAAATTTTAACATTGAAAAATTATAATCTTTTAGGTAAATATTGTTAATTATATCGACTAGAATTTCTAATTATTTAAAGTAAATTTGTTAGGAAGAATTTTGTCATTTTTTTACTTCTATTTGGCTTGATATAAATTTATCTATTAAAAATAATATATTTGGTAAAAAATATTTTTAAAATTGCTTAGAAAAATTATGATTGGGTGCGATCATATCAGCGCTAATGCACTAGATATTATCAAAACTCCAAACTTATACTCGCTTGGACGAGAGTAGTAGATAGATGAATTCGTGAAAAATCTTCGTGTTGCACCCCTTTTTTTTCCAAAAAAAAAGAAGGAAAGTTGTGATTCATGTTGGGAAAAGAAACCTTAAAAAACTTTTTGCATCACAAGTACAAATCGTGTTTTTATTATAGTGATTGTGAATCGCATGAGATCTGGTTGAATGATGTTGTTACAGGCAAACCATGCGGGTTATGGAATTGCGAGCATCAGCAAAGCAAGAGCCCTATTGGCAGCTAGTTAAAACTAGGTAGACGTAGGAACAAGTAAAGCCACCTACCTCATTGGATGCTTTACGGTGCCAACTGGGCTGACGCTTCATTGCTCCATTTTGGCATCGCTGTCGGGTTGGAGACAAAAATCTTCCCCTGCAACTATTGCCCAGACAGAACACGAGCAAAACAAAAGCCGGTGGTCCATCTCAGGCTCAATATCAGATAGCTGTCCGAGGGTTGTACAGGTTATATAACAGTTATGGAGGATGGAATGAATAAAAAATCCATTGTATTTGGCGTCGTTGAAGATTATACGGTTTTTATAGTTCCATATACCTCACATAATATATTATGATTTGTCTCAAATTCTAACTAAAATATAACTTTAATTCTACCCTATAATATATTGAGTTTGTCTCTATAAATAGATTGATAGTTATCGGAGTTTGTTGACTTTGACTTTAGCAATGACATAGCAATATATGCGGGATTTTATGCTTGAGAAGTAGCCTCGCATATGATCTATGTATATCATGTACTTCATATATTAGATAAGTTAGTTGAACGAACCACGTATATTGTATATATTTGTTTTTTCTATTTCCACTACTATTTGTTATGAATATACTAAAGATTAATGCTGACACTTACGCTGTACTAACATAACATAACCATACAGAACAAACCAATACCTTCTCTGTCATTTCTCCTTCTCTAATTTAGCTTATTTTAAGCGAAAAAGGTACCACTGTTCCATCAACACCTCAAAGCGTGCATGTAGTGAAAATCAATTGGCTGCAGCCACCACGAAGCACATGCAATAAACCATTTATTGATGAGACAAAATGGAAAGTCTGGATCATGGTTTCATAAATTGGACCACCTTCATAATGGCCGTATCTTGGATTTTTAATTTATAGGGTGGTCCAAACCCAGAACATGAATTGCGTTTATAGGCTCACTGGTCACAAAAACTAAATTATTATTCTCGCAACGGCCAAGACAATGTTTCCTCGAACCGTAGGCAATAATGGCGTTAACTACGTAACCACCACGGCTAATAACGAGCAAGTAAGCTTCGACCTCTGTCTAAAACATAGTATTCGCCCGTGTTAGGTTGGACTTTATTGGGCTGGGTCCATTTTTGGCAGCCGAGACCAGTTCTGTTTTGTCTGTATCTGCTCCAATTTTTTTTTTCTAGGCCTCATGGCTCATATTTCTGGTCAAGCTTAGCGCGAAAATCAACTGATGTTAAGTTTGTTAACAATAACTTTAAAAAGTTAACATAGAGAAAAATTTTCACTCTATGTAATTTTGCCGGATTATAATTTGGTTTAACACGAAAAAAAAATTGGTAATGGATAGGTTTGTTCATGGAGACTTCATTGCGTCGGTCCAAGATGATGTTTGATCCGAAATGTTTATTTGGAGTAGCGAAGAACAACGAAATCGCAAGGCGGGCCCATAATTCTTAATGGGCCAATTGGGCTAAATTTCAGTCCGAGAAAGAATCTAAACCTATATGAGTTTTCACTCGGCCCAGCATAAATTCTCCAATCTTAGAAAGAAAGGAGGCCTACAAAAATTTATGCTCTTCCAAACATGTTTCTTACTCTAAGCACCTTAATCAAACTTTCCAATTGTTGTTAAAATTTTGTCACCATTTAATGATTTATTCCGCTCAAATATAAAATGACCGACCTATATATAGATATCAAGGGCAAAAACATTGTTCCATCACGTGTTTTGTAAATCAACCCGACCACATTTTATATCAGTCGGTGGATTGATATTAAAATATCAATTAATTTCGGGAAAAAATAGTATCCGAAAAAATTGGACAATCTCCAATCATGTTCGAACCTTTGAGCCAACCAAACAAGCCAGCCAGCTCATATCGGTAAGACCCAAGAACACGAGGGGATACTTTTGATTTTTTTTTCCTGAGAATGGGATACTTTTGATTCTTTCCACGCAATTGTCCATTATCCAGCCCACCAAACCACACAAGAAAGTTCCATTTCTCAGCTCCTAGTGGAAACTTACTGATTTTTTTTTTGTGGAAAGGGGAACTTATTATTCAAATACACAAAACAATATTGCTTGCTCATGTGCAAAATGCGGGGACTTAATTAATTAAGGTCTATATTATGGAAAAAAGCACAAAGGGCCCTGGTACGCCTCCAACCACTTCCATGTGCTCTCCTTTTCTCTACCAGAAAAAAAAAACAGCGAACGTAAAATAGTAACATACGAACAAATAATTAAATCAATCGGTGAAAAAGTTCACACGGGGCACAATGCTGGACGAGAACATGCTAGGCATCTCATAGCGATGGGCGAGACCATGCAAAACAGCCAGTAACGATTAATCGAATTTGTAAATATCTGAATATTTAACGATATTAACCAAATAGTAGATAGACCAGGACACCAGGATCAGGTTTCGGGATCAGACCCACACAGTTCACGAAAGGGAAAACAATAAATGAAAAAAATCCTTGGTTGGCAACCCGTGAGATTTCTGTTCTTGGAAGAAGCCGTAGTCGTCAGAGTAAGCAAGAAATTGGAAAATATTTTATCGGTCTATATAGAGGGCTAGGCCTAGAAAAGTGAGAGACTGCTGTTTTTATTAAATTTAGGCAAAAACTAGAGTTGCCCAGCTGGGATAAAGTGTGGTCAACATGATCCAAAGTTCCAACCAATCCCCATCAAATTTACCCCATTGCGATCCAGGATCGATATCTTGGCAAACCCAACAAGCAACTTCTGAGATCAGCTTCCATTGGAACCATAAATCCAAATAATATACCCGAGAGAGTCAGTGCTCGACTTTAAATATCCGACATAGAAAAACATAATAGGCAAGGTGATGCCAGTAACATAAGATTCAAGAAAATGCTACGATGTAGAGAATGATTCATGTAAGCTTTTCATCAGCATGTTCATTTTTTGACCGAGCAAAACAAGCAAAAGGAAAATTGTGGGAATTTCAGACAATGTGAAAACACCACCACATGAAATTTCAGCTGGGAAAAGGGAAAGGGAAACAGCTTATGGTGAGACCTCAAGCCTTGGTTCAAAGCAAAAGCCAGTGAAGAGCTGGAGAGGGAACCTCTTTGTTACGGGGCATTTCTGCGACCACTTCCATTGTTTCAGATTCATGTCGAAGACGAGGAGCGCTGGGGCTCCGTAGCTCTGAATGTAGATGAGATCATCAGTGCCACTACTGGCGAAAACTTCGTCAAACTCCCCAAACCCCTGAAAAAACTTGTGTGGCATACGAGCTATCTCTTGCCATTCCTTTCCGTTGAGAAGCCATACACCAATTCCCTTGATTATGTCCGTCCGTTCATGTTTCCCAATCCCTCCCACCATAACCAGCTTCTCCTTCAAATTCATCAGTCGACCACAAGTGAGAGGGCACGGTACCGGAATGAAGTTTTTTATCAGCAAACCCTGGGGACACCGGCTGGAGAGGTTGTAAGTAACAAGGCCATGACGGTTCTGCGGGATACCGCTCCCAGTTGAGTAGATTAGGAAATACAAGATGCCACCGCAGATCACACTCTCATCACCACCTCTCCATCCTGTCATGACCTCACTCCAAGAGGTTGTCCACATTCTTATTTCGGAACTATACGTGTGAATAGAGAGATCCCACTGGAAAAAGTTCCCGGGGACTTGTTTAGACTTCACAACTGAAATTGTATATCCATGAGATATGCTGTTTACTGCAATTGCAAGAGCACTGTAATCAGACTTGTTTAGACCCGGGGGCTCCACAAGTTTCCTTGAGCATTTAGTGATAGGATTACAAACATACAGCTCCCTTCTGCTGTCATTGTCCATAACACAGACCAAACCGCAAGATGAAGCAATGAACCAAGTAGATGTCTTGATGCATGGCATATCTATGGCATACCACTTTCTAAGGATTGGATCGAATGCATAACCAACCGGCTCATCAGAGCTTGTAAACATGAAGTACCAAGGCTTCTGTGATAGAAAATTCGAGAAGTTCCAGACAAACTTCCTTGAACTCACAATCTCGTGCCATCTCTTACAAACAGAACCTACTCTGAAGATGCTGGCAACTGGGAGAAGGGCTAGGATTCGTTCCAACAAATCATCAGGCAAAATCACATCCATAGGAACCGAGTTAGCTTCTGTGTTGTCTTCATCACTCAGCTCTGAATAGGAATCAAATTCAGTATTGTCTCTCACCGCATCTTCAAAATCACTGACCCATGGTGTTCCACCATCCATGACAAAAAGATGCTGAAAGATCACCTGGCATGAAAAGCAAGATAAAGTGGGAAAGGATAGAAGTGAGTTTCAAACATAATTGTGACCGTGCATCCAATTTGAGCGTGCGTGATTACCAGTTCAAATACTAGCAACGTATTTAAGGGCACATGGATAAATCAAAGAACTCCGGAGAAAGAAAAAGAAAAAAAAGACGGTTAAGCCCCTGGATTCCAACAAGTAGTTTGCAGTTACAAAACCTGTGAAATCGAAGCTCACAGACTCTTCGAATTTGCGAAACATCGCATGGCAATACTGGATTTCAGTAAGTGACTGAAAATGCGGTTGCTGTTTGTACAAATCAGTGAGCGAACAAGACACACACCATGCAAAATCAAAATACTTCAAAATGTCATACCCCTGTAACTTCTCTCTGCCACTCAATAACCGTGACCCTACTACTCACATAACCCCAATTATACGATAGATGACAACTAACTCGAAGCATTATAAAAGAGAAACAACAGGAAAATGCACTCAATGTCAACACACAAATACAACCACACACAAAATCAGAGACTTGACGGGATGAGATGACAAGCTCACAATCACATAGTGATTATCATTCTGAGAATGGAAGCAACATATGAGACTAATCTCACATACATGATGAAATGCTAATTGATTAAGGCACAAGACAATCAAACAGATACTTGATTATATCTTGGAGCAATACCATCAGATAGCACATTCCCAAAAACAAACGAATATCGCGGAGGAAACATCGAATCGATCAGCAATGACATCGAAAATCCATTAGCTACTCGCAGAATGGTTCAGACAAACAAAAAAAAAACTCCGTCATCTCGAAAGGGGGCACATGGAAAAAATATATGACAAAACTTCAAAGGGAATTCCCTAACTAAGGTAATCTAATTCATTGGAAATCAGTTTGCTTTTAACAGGAAACAGCAACCTTCCCAGCTTCTGAAATGGTGTTAAACCCTAAGGATCCATTGTGTTTTCTAAAGTCCCGAAGTTTAGGTCAACTTGCCTCCTAAATTTAAGTTAAACTAAAAAAATCAAACATCCAAAACCCGCAAAGCTAAAAACCCCAATGCGCCCAACAACCGAAACCCAACATCGCCAACGAGACAAGCGACCCGATCACAGCACCAAAAGACCCATCAAGGAATTCTCTTACAAGGGAAAGAAAGAAACCTTTTTTTTTGACCCAGATAAAGCAGCCAATACCTTGTCCGAATCCAGCCCAAAGGCCGAGACTTGACAGCCGGGAAGCGAGGAAGAGGTAGGGAGCTAGCTCTTTGAGAGGTCGAAGCTAAATGGAAGGGGTGAGTGATAAATAAAGGAGAAGCAGCGTTAAAGAGAAATGGGAAAGTGGGAGGGACACCCCAGATTTGGCTGGCAACCTCAAATCCTAGCTAAAACACAAAAGCAAACCCACCCACCCACCTACCCAGAGAGAGATATATAGAGAGAGATTTTGGGGATCTCTTTTGTGATGCAACAAAACGACAGGCGGGGGAATGAACAAGTGAGAGAGAGAGAAGGCGGTTTTCGTTTTTCTATGGAAGGAAGGAGGCCAGCCAGGTATTTCGCCCTTTGTGGCTTGGGTGTCGTCTTGGGCGGAGGAGAGGAGAGAGATGGTTTTTGGTTTATATCGTCTCCTCTATTAGTTTACTAATTCAAATTCGAGCTATAAATATTTTTGCGGGTGAGAAAACTTTTTATAACAAATTTCTAAGTAGAACGCAGCAGTATTAAATATTTGTTAGAAGAACTTTGTCATCTATCAAAGATGCTACCCAGTTTGAACTTGAATTAATCAGTCCAGTAAACCGTATACCAAATGGTTCTACACCAAAAAATTTCTAAGTAGAAGATGTGGAGTTGAAGCGTTATTATTTATTAATAAATACTATATTACTAACCATATTTTACTACATGTTTAGTTTACTTCTCTTTATGAGAGTGTAGTTCTAGTCTATTTCAAATATTTAAAAATAATGTATAATTTGTTTTTGCAAATTTTAAATATCTTATTTTATCCCGTCTCAAATTTGAATTAATAAATATTTAATATGGTACAAAAATTATTAGTAATATTCGAGCGGCTAATGGGTTTTCATTTTGCAGTTAGAGCCCCGAAAATTAAAAAATGAGAGCAAATATTTGGTGTTTCGGACGCATTCGGAAATTATCATAGTGATGTCGTATGCATCAGTTACATTCAATAATTCCATAATTGTTTTATGTAAATTTGGTATAACTATTAAATTCGAATTTAATTTCAATGCTCTCCTAATCAATATGCCACTTCAAACTCCGGGAATCAGATTTGGTCCTGGAAGCCCGTTTGTAAACAGTCTTGGATGACCAATTTGGTAGATCATTTTTTCATAATCAGATAGACTATTTTTTCATAATCGGGTAGACTATTTTATCATAATTGAGTAAACTATTTTATCATAACCGGGCAGACCATTTTATCCAACCCTCTTTATCTGGGATAGACCCAGTTTATCCGGGACGGTCCCCGTGAAACTATTTTATCATAACTGGATAGACCATTTTATCATAACCGGGTAGACCATTTTATCCTCCAAGACGGTCTTGACACATTTTATATGTCGAGGACCAAATCCAACCCCAAATCGCTGATCGTATTTTTATTATAAATAAATCTGCTTTCTTATTACCCTAAACATGCAGTTTTCATCGAATAACACCCGAGGCTGGGCTGGGGGTAATCACTATTTGAAGTTAGTTATTGTTTAGATTATCCAATATTCAGACATCATTGTACTGACTAATTCAGTTTTATCTAAGGTAGAATTTTTGCAAGGTCATAAAATGTTCTCAAAAAATATTTATCCAATACCTCAATAATTACACATAACTCCCAATGATTGGCTGTGGGGTTTTTTTTTGTGTGGATTTTTCTACGTAACATAAATAAAGTCAAAAAATGCAAGAATAGGAGTACAAGAATTAAAGCAAATACATGAGTAGTAAAGCAGGACATAAAGCAAGAAAGGGTGTACAAAGTGCAGATGAACCAGAAAGGCATCATAGACAAGAAAAACTCAAAGGCAATAAGATCAGCTACTAAACCAAAAATATCTCCAAAGAAAAGAGTCGAACCAAACTAATACTGATAAAAGCGACAACTGACAAGCACAAAGTTACATTGAAAATGTAACAAAATACTGATGCCTCTGAAGAGACTTTCATTATACCCCAGACATACCCGCAGAAGAACTAGATGAATCTAACCGAGATCGAAATAGCTGCGAGCCTGTAAAAAAAATGCATAAAAATGAACAGCAAGCTAGAGGGTGGTCCGCCGTGACCACCCCCGCCAGAACTAAAGCGTGGCCCGCATTAGAACGCTGTAGGAGGGGCCAAAAATTTTGATCGACCTCGAGAGAGTTAGGAAGGAGAAAGGTTGTGGCCTGGGGGAGGATCGTCGATGAAAAACACTTTGGAAAGAGAGTGACTGGAACTAGAAATGCCGGTGAGGAGGACAACTCATCGGAGAGATAAAACATGGCTGAGATCTGGCGAAAGAAATGACTAAGAGCAGGAAGAAATTTTGCTCAGACCTGAGAAAGAGAGAGCTAAGAAAACACTAAATCAATACCGCGGATGATAGATCTGGGATGGTAAAGGCCAAATCCAGTGAGTAGACGGCCGGATCTGGGGAGACAAAATTCGGGGTTGGAGAGACGATAAACAGGACTATGGTGGACGCCCGCGAAGGAAGAGAGGAGGAGGAGGTGAGTGGAGGAGAAGGGGGAGTATAGAGGTGGAGGTAGGAGTAAGCATTCAGATAGTCTGAGTCTGAACTATCCAAAATTTAAATTATCCAATTTAAAATTTTCACTATCCGAGTCTGAATCTGAATAGTAAATTATCCGAATCCGAATATCTAAATTTTTTCGGATTCGAACTCGGATAATACGATCCAAATTACTAGGTCATCCACGATTTTATTCAATAAATAACTAAAAACAACATCCAAATTCGACAAAAGCATCCCACGCTACCAGACGACCGGACGACACCGAGGAGAAGAGAAGGCAGAGAGTGAGAGAGAGAATGAAGTACCCGGTGGCGGAGGCAAGCGAGGAGAGCCCCTTTGGGTCCCTGACCCCAGAGCAGTTCTATGCCAAGCACGGCGTCTCCTACTCCTCAGAGTTCATCACCAACCCCTGCGGCCTCCTCAACTTTACCCAGTGGTGGACCCCGCTCTCCTCCCCGCCGATCGCCTTCATCGCCGTCGTCCACGACTTCACCGTCTCATCCAACTCACCACCGTCTTCTTTGCCTCCTCCGGCTTTGCCGTCTGCGCCATCGACCACCAGGGCCACAGCTTCTCCTCCGGCCTCCTCTACCACATCCCCGAGTCAGGAGCAGGGAGGGTCGGCCAGGCCCTTTGCCTTTAGGGTTTTTCGAAATTGTAGCGGGGAGAGCCGAGAGGTAGGATAAGATTGGGTCAAAAGAGTTTCATTTCACGTAAAAGGCCCAGAGAGTTAAAGCCTAAAGGTATTTTACTATTTTTAAGCCCATGCCCAAAAGTAGTTCGGATAACCGAACTAATTTTTTTAATATCCGATCGAATAAAAAATTATCCGAATCTAAATCCAATTTTTTTTTAAATTCGAAATTCAAATATCAGATTAAATGCTCACTCTTAGGTGGAGGAGTTGGGGCGGCTGGAACAAAGAAGAGGGTTAAAAACCATAGTTTTGAAGAAAGAAGAGAAGGGGAACTCCCCGAGGAGGGAGAGAACTCTCTCTCCAAATTAAGGGGGAGAGAGATATATATAATGACTTTAAATCGATCGGACAGAGGTGGGGTGGCTGGGGGTATTGTCTGATAGTCTATTTCGATACCTGATATTGTATTTACACTAGCGAAATGGACGATTCAACTAATCAAATTTCAGTTCATCAATTAATGATTTTTTTGATGTTGAGTTTTTTTTTAAATAGGCAAAAAACTTAGATATATTCACTAAATAAAAAAAAATTAATATATTTTCAAAATAGACAAAAATTTAATTCAAAAATGACAAATAGGGAGACAATCCATGTACAGGTTGCCTCCCTGACAATTGTTTTTAATAAAATAAAATATTAGAGGCGACCTGCTTATAGGTCGCCTCCCCTCCAGTTTTTTTTTTAATTTTTTTTCAATCGAACTCGATCGACTTTTGACTTCAAACAAAATTTTTTGGCATCGTTACACTCCGTATTTGGAAAAGTTATAAACTATAAATTTGTAGATATATGTCTCAACTTTGCATAGAAATTTGAATCAATTCAATCGGACTCCGGAGTAAAAATTTGTGTCTCCCAACCGAAATCAGTCAATCGAACTCGATTGACTTTTGAATTCAAACGAATTTTTGACATAGTTACACTCCGTATTTAGAAAAGTTATAAACTACAAAGTTGTAGATATATATCTCAGCTTTGCATAGAAATTTGAATCAACTCAATCGGACTCCGGAGTAAGAAGTTGCAAAAATATTTTTTTTCTTCTCTTGTTCTTCGATTGAAAAAGTAATTTTTGCAATTTTTTATTCTGGAGTCCGATTGAGATGATTTAAGTTTTTGTGCAAAGCTGAGACATATATCCACAAGTTTTTAGTTTATAACTTTTTCAAATTCAAAGTGTAAGGATGTCAAAAATAAATTTGAAGTCAAAAGCCGATCGAGTTCGATCGACTAATTTCGGTTGGGAGATACAAATTTTTACTCCAAATTCCGATTGAGTTGATTCAAGTTGCTGTGCAAAGCTGAGACGTATATCTACAACTTTATAGTTTATAATTTTTTTAAATACGAAGTGTAACGATGTTGAAAATTTATTTGAAATCAAAAGTCGATCGAGTTCGATCGACCGAAAGTAAAAAAAATTAAAAAAATTGGAGGAGAGGCGACCTATAAGCAGGTTGCCTCCACTGGTGCATTATTTTAATCAGTGGCAAACAAATGGAGTTGACCCGTTTATGGGTCGTCTCCCTAATTTTTTTGAATTTTGAATTAAATTTTTACCTATTTTGGAAATATATTAAGTTTTTACCTATTTAGAGAATATATATATTTTCTGCCTATTTAGGAAAAAAAACTCTTTGATGTGCAAAAGAGATTTCATTGAAAAATCTTGGATTCGAGCATAGAAAATACATTTTAAAATAAGACTAAATGTAGGAACTATAAACATTTAGATGAACTGATAATAGAATTATTTTAATTTAAACATTTTTATAAGAATAATTTTTACCTCATTTAAAATTTATATAATCTAAATCTATACTAGTTGGCTCATTTATCGTTTGGCTTTGCCTTTTCGGTTTGTAAGCTTGGAGACGCAAGATGAAGCTACTCAAGAGTAGCTACGCAAGATGACACTTCAAAAATCTTCCAAGATATCAATAACGCAGCATGTGGTTTGGTTCAACATAGGTACTTTGACCCTCCAGAATTAGGTACTTTGCTTAGTAGTTAAGATAGAATCGCCCTATGCTTAGTGTAAATTTGGGTTTTGTTAATCATAATTTTAGGGCACTTTTGGTTGAGGTGCATTGACCTTTAACATTTGATATGATCGGCTTTAATTATGTAGAGGGTAAAATATTGGAAAGAGTTTAGTGGCAACACCACCACGCCACCTTTTTGTTCCAGCCAGCCAAGCCACCTTGTGCACATCAAGTCATGTGTCACTTCCAATGCGTTCCTCTTTCTTTTGGAATGGACTGTAAGTTTTTTTTTAAAATTGGTGCGAAACTTAATATTAGATAAACGAATTATAATACAGAAATAAAAAATATATAAATAAAATATGAAGATACCTAACAGAAAACAAATACAAATCGAAAGTAGCATAGTAACGTGGGTGAAAGCGACGGACGGATAAGAAGTTACAAAGAGGCAACGTCCAAAGCAAAAAATTAAGGAGACAAGCATCGACTAATAATCACAAGGTTACATCATAAATGCACTCCCGTTGACATTTGAATGCATACGAGATACACGCAAATGAGAGCAAAGATCGAACGAGTCCAACCGAGATAAATTTATTCACATGTAACAATAGAAAAATATCGAGATCCGTGATCATCAATTGACAACTACTACAAAAGTTAATCAAACCATAGCCCAACATAGACAAGTAATCACATAATTAGGGTACCGTACTCACAAGAGAACTACTCGCTAAGCATGGTAACAAAGCAAGATAGATTAACGAAGAACATGATAGAAATTAACATAAAAGTAGAGATAGAGAAAGTTTAGTCATGATGATCAAGCCTTGTCAATCTCCTTCCTGTAGCTAACTAGAATCGTGCTCCTTTATTACTCAGAAAATAGGTCTCAAGGTCGCTAGAATAATGTACCAATAAAACCTAAGTACTAATGGCCTATATATAGCCAAATGCCTAGCTAGAAAATTGGACAATTTAGAGGAGTTTTGCCTAAACTAGAAGACTTGCCAGCCAAGTAATAAGTAAAATAATAAAACTTGGGTCCTAGGGCCGAAATAAGGGGCCAAAAGTCGTCCAAATCTGGAATAAGTCGAATACCCGACAAAATAAGAAGTTGAGAAAATCTGTCATCGTGGTGATTGGCGGCTGCCAATTGACTTGCGGCCGCCATAAATTTAAGTGCAAACGCTCCTTCTCGCCTGACTTGCGGCCGCCAATTGACTTGCGGCCACAAGTCCCTTCAGGTTTTTGCTCCAACTGCCTCGTCGTCCAACCCTCGCTCTAAGTGCTCAAGAATCGATCCAAGGTCCTACAAAAATACATGACAAACGGTAGAAGTCCATCCCCCGACTCGAATACGTACAAACGTCACAAAAACCCAATTGAACATGACTAAAACGAACAGAAATATGATTATGTACTTACGAAAATTCATAACAAAATATGAGCGCTTACACACTCATCAATCCATACAGATGTTAGAGACTCGGGTCAAACCTAAGCTTCAAAAGAAAACGACACAATACTTTTTTTAGAATGGTACAATACAATACTAGTAGCACATAAACAAAGTCGCAGAAAAATACCCACCACTTGGGGTACGGGTAAATCAGCAACAACACATTAATGGACGTCAGTTTTAAAGCACTCTTCCACAATTTTTTTATTGAACTAATATTCATAAATCATAATTGAATAATATCGAGATTGTTTGGGATGGCGAGAAATAGGAAAGACTTATTTCCTATTCCTATTCCTATTCTGACTAAGTTTTTTGTATGGCTTTGTGGCTCGGAAACTCATCAATAAAAGTTCTCCTTTCTCACCGTGGACGTAGGCACTAGGCCGAACCACGCTATCTCTTGTGTCTGTATTCTTTGCGCATCTTGTTCTCTAGTTGCTGAATTCCTAACAAGTAGTATCAAGAGCTATGGTTGGAGGATGTCGAATCACGGCGCAAAATTTTGGATTATGGCAAAGGCATGTCAGGGATCTCCTCGTGCAGCAAGGGATAGTTATCGCGCTCTCGGAGAAGAAGTCTAAGAAGATGGAACAGCAAGAGTAGGAAGAGTTGGAGACCAATGCAGTAGCGAAGATTCGCTTGTGCTTGGCGGATGATGAGGAGCCACCAGCTGGGTTGTTGAAGAGGATCCAGGTCGGAGTCAAAAAAGTTCAATGGAAGTGGCTTCAAGTGCTGAGAAGGGCGCATGAAGGAGACTATCCAGGATGAACTGGAGATCAAGACAATGAGGAGGGATCTACATCCACAAACATGGCCACATGTTCAGACGGGTCGGATGGTGACTGGCTTTCTGTCTCATCAAGTCCAATGCATCCTGGTAATCTCTTTTTGTTAGGGACCTTGAATTATAACAATGATAGTTATAAAGGTATACTAATGAAGGTGGAGAAAGATGCGATGGTAGGGATGAAGGGTGAAAGAAAATACCTACAGGTTAGTGGGGAATATTATTGTAGGTGGAGTCACATCAATGGGTCTGATGAAGTGGGAAAAAGCTCTTGTGTGATGGAGCGAAAGCTTGACATGAATGGTTTGAGTGGAGTTAGGATTCGTGGAGACAAAGTTAGCAAGTTTCCGCTATGATTGTCTAAAGAGACATGCACGTCAAAGGTGTTGGATAAGTTTTGCATGGGGAATGCGAAGCCGTTGGTAGCACCACGGACGAATCGGGTATCTCACTCAAGGCCGAATGGTAGAGTTCGTGACATGTCGAGGGTTCTACTTGGTAGAACAAAAGATTGCCCTGTGTATGCTATAGCATGTAGCATTGGTTTGAGATAAAAAGGTCCAACTGAAGAGCGGTTCGAGGTTGCGGAGCATAGGGCTAATCGAAAAATATAGGGTACGTCTATTGGTCGCAAGGTTGCTTCAGAAAGTGGACTCGCTAGTTGGAGTTCGATGGAGGTTGGAGGGAATAGGCCAAGCAAGCTCAGAAGCTCGAGTTTGGGGGCTGGCTCTAAGTGATTGAACAAAAGGTGAAGAGAAAGTTGAGATGGTCTTATTGATGCAGTTATCTATGGTCTGAGATGGAGTCGGTGGAGTCGGATTGATTTTGCAAGATCTCATGGTTCTTCATGGGGCGGTATTTTGTCAAGGTGGAGTTTGTTGAAGTTCGGGTGGAGCTTCATGGTTCTTCTACGAGATGATTTCTCACTAAGGTGGAGATTGTTAGGATGACGAGAAATATGAAAGACTTATTTCCTATTCCTATTCCTATTCCTATTCTGACTAGGTTTTGGACTCCTAATCTGACCTAGATAGGTTACTTGTATACCAAAGATTTGTCTCTATATAAAGACATGTTACCCTAGGTTTTTTGTATAGCTTTGTGACTCGGATCCATCAATAAAAATTTCTCCTTTCTCCCCGTGGATGTAGGCATTAGGCCGAACCACGTAATTCTCTTGTTCCATATTCTTTGTGCGATCTTGTTCTCTAGTTAGTTGCTGAATTCCTAAAAAACATTTATTTAAAATCATATATTTTTATTCATAAGGCTTAAAATCTATTCTAATCAATTACGACTCGCTGGAGGTGACCACAAGACATAATATAACATGGAAATGTAGGGCATAAGAAAAGTAGTGGATCCCAGCTAGTGCAACGAGAGGAAGAAGGACAAGTCACACACATCGGCGAAATACCGAATAAGGCAATTGTCAAATGGGCGATGGAGAGTGACGGAATTGGTCTTCGTGTTTGTTTTGGTGTTTTTATTTATAGTGTATGTATTTCTTTTGCCAAATTTTAACCGTTCATATAAATCTCGTGTCACTATTCTAAAAAAGACGGAATTGGAAAGACTAGAGAATGAAGCAAAATCCACAAACAGGACTGGTCGTGATCATCTACAAAGATGAATAACAAAAATTTGTTCAATACTCTCTATCAAAATTTTGTTCAATACTCTATCACTTTTCAAAAATTATATCCGATTCGAAGTTAAATTTGTGTGCATAATAATATATAAATATCAATCGTTATTAAAAAAATGGAAACAAGATTTGTGTCGTGGACTCGTGGAGGAGCTTTATGGTTGGCCACCAACTAAATACTTTAATGCGTTGAAAATGTGCTACAAGACTAATATGTCACTATCCCGTTCAATACAATACTAAAATGTCATTGTTCCTACCAAGAAAAACTAAAATGTCACTAGCAATTGGTGGCTATAATTTGTGGGGTCTCAATAAAAAAAGACGGATAGAAACGTGAAGAAGGTAAAAAAAAAATCAGAAAAAGGAAATTTCATCCAAAGATTCTCGAAACATAGCAAAAAGAAGTTGGAACCGAGTATTGCAAGTTTGTTATTTTAGATTACACCCGTACCGAAAGAACTATTGTTTCATAAGATCTTATTCCAAGATCAATTGTCGTGTTTGATTAATTTCAAATAAATCCAAAAAGTATATCTATTTATTCACTTAAGAAATATTTTAGATTAAGTAGTATATCTTTATTTTAGGATATACTCTGAATATTAGAGATTTAATAAAAACAACAATATTCCCGTGATCTACCAAGCACAGGTCGAGGTCGAACCAATGTTTCATATTTTCATTTCATTGTAACGATTGAATAAGAAAACTCTTGAACGACGACGGACGACCCTCTCTTCACGAGGAAAGAAATATAGGAGAGACTACGAAAGTGGACGACAGGTCAGCCCGATCTTTTTTTAGCGGAATGAATGACCCCGGAGATGGAAAAAGCTATAAAGAATTGGCATTCTTGCTACGAAATTACTGAAATAACCCTAGTTATAGTAGAGACTAATGGAGTTGTTTTTGCCGCTGCAACTTAAAAGTTTGACTAGTAATAAATAACCTCCATGTGTTTATGTGGCTGCCCAGCAATTTCCTGATAAATGAATTATTCTATAATACATATATACTTTCGCATTTACGCTTACTAAGTCGACTAATCTAAACCGTAGAAGTTGAAATGACACTTTATTCATCAACTCAGTTGATCAAAACATACACACACAAAAAGAGTTCAAGGCCGAAACAAAGCATAGATTTCGGTAGAGGACATGTAGAACAAGCGACGTTTCAACTGGAGATCACATTACAAGGTTGGCAGAGCTCCATTGTTCGAGTTCATCGGAGCCCTCGAACGTGAAAGTGGAGATCTTGCAGTCCTGCATCGTCTTGTCCGAGACCGCTTTCTCCTGGAGAGCTTCTGCTCCAGATCCTTGACTCTTCCAGTCAGGTTGGATATGACGATCAACTGTTCTTTCCCGGCCTCGATCAACTTCTCCATCGTCTCCCGCAACTTTGCGTTTTCTTCTGCCAGCCTCAGGTCGTCGTTGATAATTGGCCGAGTTGTATCAGAGGATGGTACAGATGATGGACCCACTCCGTCTTCGTCGTCCTTCGTGTCTGCTGCATCAGACGCTACAACAATATCTTCGTCGATGTCGATCCCCATCTCGCTTTGCTCCGCCACCTGAGCTTCTTCTAATGCTTTGACCTCTTCTGCAATATTTCCATCTTCATTAGTTAGCAGCTCGTCCTCCCCATGTGTATCATCTACATTTCTCTGTTCAGGAGCTGGATTGACCTCGACATCTCGATCATAGCTGCCTTCACCATCACATAAGTCTAGCAACCCTGGACAAGCATGCAACTTCTCCTCCGTCTGCAAAGCCTCAGAATACGGCCTTCCATTCACAGCTTCATGATATTCTGTTTGTTGTTCTGCCTCTTCAGATGTTGCAGATTCGGAGTTCTCTGAGGGATTTTCAGCTTCACCTTCCTCTTCACCAACGGAGTAACCGTCCTTGGTTTCTTGCTCTTGCTCTTTCTGTTCCTTTAGATCAAAACTTGGGGATTCCTTGGACTCTGAAAATTCAAGGCTTTCATTAGCATACTGAGGCTCCCCGTCCGCAAGATTCTCCGAACCATCAGTAGAAATACTCTTATTCATCTCGTGTTCTGAATCGTGCTTGTCCACATTGAAGAGGTTACATTCTTCATGAGATAAGGCTGTATCTATTAAAACTCCATGTCCCACATCATTTCCATGCACAATTGTACATTCCTGCTGCTGCTCAGGATTCTCAAACATTTTATGCTCCATAGGCAAACCTGGTAGTGATTCGAGAGTCGAAGGCTCTTCCGGGATTCCTTTGCCATCGGCCAAACAACCGAAAGCACGAGTAGGAGTCGAGTTTTCAGGTGAATCTTCTTCGCTGCACACATCTGATGTTGCCTCCAGTTCGCTAGAAGCTATAGCCTCGAAATCAGACATCTCTTCATGCTTGATTTCAGGGGCATAGTTACTCTCACGCTCAGAGTCCTGCAAACCAACAATCGTCTGTCCACCACTGATTTCACTGCCTAGTTTAGATTCTTGCACATCATCGGCGGGGAAGCTCAGATCTCTGTTCTCTGCATCTCAAGCTTCTAGCATTTCGTTGTTTCCGTCTTGATGCACAGGCTCTTGCTCGTTTACACCTCCGACCTCACCAGAGCCCAACATGGGACTTGTGGTGTGTTTAGCTCGGGATATTTCATTCTCAACTTTGATGGTGTCAAGCCTCTCTTGAAGAGCTACAAGCTCTCTTGCCACAGATTTTCTCATATCCCGGATAATCGGGTGAAGGCCCTGTAATTAGTATAATTATAATCCAGCAACATATATAGGAGAAAGCTAATGCACACAAACATAATTAGCTCAAGGATAAGGAGAAATAATTATACCTGAATTGTATCCAATTTCAGCAGCAGACTCATGATCATTTCTCCGATCACCACTGTTTGCTTATCGACTTTCTGAAGATCCGAGGAATCTAGCGTATCAATTCGGCTCCTCACATCAGTTAACTGCTCCCGAACTCGGGCGATCTGTTCCAGCTTCTTCAGTGGCTCCCATCTCCTCACATTGTATCCACGATAGACCGATTGAATAAGCAAAGCTGCCTCTTCATCTGTAATGATATTTTTCTCCACTTCACTCCCACCACAAGCTGTCTTAACTGCTTCCTTTGGTTCTGTTGCCTCAGTGGAACAAGGATCTCCTGCTTTGACAGTAGATTTTTCTCCATCTTCTCCATTTGGCTCAGAAACCTCCCGAGTGTCCAAGGCCAACTTCAGTGCCGCCTCCACGTTTCTACCTTGCGGATCTCGCTTCAGGTTTGCTTCAAGCTGAGACCGTGGAGATGATGACTTAGACTTAGGAGGGCTGGGGGACCTTGAAGCACCCTTGCCATTCTTCTTCTTGGACAAGGGTTCAACCCTTAAGCAAACAGGTGGCAACTTCGATGATTTATCCGCCGAGGACGATGATTGCTTCTTCAAGGAGGCATCAGAAGCTTTCCTTACAGCACTCTGATTAACATCTGTATTGGACTCGGTCGGTGAACTGATTTGCTTCACTTCAATGATTCTAGGACTGTTATTATGCCTCTTCATCTCTAACCCGGGGTTTGCTTTACCATCGTTCCTCTCTTGAAGCTTTTGCAACTCCTTAGATTCTTCGCATTGGTCAGGAAGCTTGTTGACCGGAAGGAATTCCGGAACAGAGGGAAGTTGCTGTTCAGACTTATCAGTAGATTGCCCCTGTCTGGAAACTTCCTTGTCAGCCTTGGTTTCCATGTTCTTGGCAGGGAACCAGACAACAGGAAATGGAAATTGTCTCTCCTCGCCACCCGGAACCCCGCCCGTCCTCAACAGTGATTCCAGGTTCTTCGGATCAAGGGGAAACCAACCGTTCGGCACCCTCGATTCGCTTTCAGATTGGTTCGCATCCCTAGTAGGCTTGGGAGCTTTCGCCTGCTCATTCGGAGTCCAAGCAGTCGGATACTGGTTACCGTCCGATCTAAATGGAACCAAAGACTCGATCTCCTTCTTTCCAGCATCAGGCTCCGGCTCTTCCTCAACCTTCACATCACGATCACACCTCTCGCTATGCGCGTGATTCGGGCATCCACAGCAGTGGCGCTCGCCAGGTGCCCGCTTATCGTACTCATACCGAGGCTGCTGCATCACGTAATACGGAGGAGGGACAACACAATGCGCATTGCCGGCCCCAGGAAACGGACTTTGGTATCCGCAACAGTGGAACTGGGGCGGTGAAGGATGTACGCCACCCGGGAAGCTCCCGCAAGAATGACACAGACCCGGGTATCCCATCACATTGTTCCCGTAAAATGGCCAATGATGCCCGTAGCCCCAACCGGGCCTAGGCACATCCCCCGTCATGTACGGTGGTGGAACGGCCTCGAAACCCGGATGGTGGTGGTATTGATTTGGAAGCATCGGGTAGGCAGAATCGGTGTATCCGTAAAAGGGCATCATCCTGAATCGGTATCAAGTAACCGCCCTCCCCTCAAGTCACAACACTTGCAGGTAAATTTGGGAGCGAATTGCCAATCTGCAATTAGGGTTAGGGCAAAGAAGCAATTTGGGATCAGAAGTTAGGAAGCCAACAGAAGAAACAAGCATCCAATGATGAGTACTACAAAATTCTAAGACTATGAACATGTAAATTTTACAATTAATCATGTAATTAGTAACGTGTTAATCTAAAAAAAAACGAAAATTGAACACAAACCAAGCAATAACCTTTGGGAAACACTTACAAGTATAAAAGAAAAGTTGAGGAAATAACTGATAAGAATTCCAACCAAACGGCTCCCTCCCTCCTTCCACGATCCAAATGACTCAGTTATCGACACGAGTTCTATCCACCAACCCAGGCGAGTAAATTCGAACTAAGCTGCTTCTCTCCCTTGAACTTGCTTTTTTCTTCTTTTCTTTTGGGTAGGTAACGAATTGAAATGTCACCCTTTATATAGAGAAGGGTAGTTTTAAAACAAGAGAAATATCTCTCTCTCTCGATCTCTCTGGTTCTCCCGGTTTCGAGACGTTTCGCGCTTTTTCTCTCCCAACGGCTGAAATTTCTGGAATCTCGTGATGCGATATCTCCTTGCCACGTAGGGAGTGAAGGCTTTTCGGCCGTTGGATCCAGGTGCAATTCTAGACTTTCTTCTCCATCAGTGGGCCCGGTCCATCGACCCGTCTTGATGTTGTAACAGGCTTTACTTAAGGGACAAGCCCAAGATTATCTCGTCCACGATTCACTTTAATCCAATGTTTTCAAAAACGAACTTCATAATGACTCGGGATTCTTCCCATTTCTCGGTTTCAGTCGATGTGACCGGATTGCCTTTTTTTCCTACCCCTAAAAACAGTTATTTTTTTCGACCTAATTATTAGTTAATCATTAGGTTGGTTAAAATAAGTTTAAATTAGTGTGAAAATGTTAATAAGTTTAAATATATTCTGACTTTAGTGTACAGCTTATCAAATAAAGGCTCAAAACATTAATTTAAAAGTACACAAGTACTTAAAGTTCAAAAATATTAAGAATATGTTTACAACATCAAACCAACAAGAATATGCTGAAAACATCACACCAAACTCAACCAATTCAAAGTCTACCCAAAACAATTTCTAGCAGTCCACATCTTCACAGCACAAACAATTAATTATTCGAGAACATTTTAGTAAAAAGAAAATCGAAACTTTTATCTTTGTAATTTTATTTTATAACTTGTAAGTTTTAGAGGAAAAATATTTCAATTTAAACTTGAAGTACAAAATCATATTTTTATTCCATATGATTTACTATTTTCAGTTTTTGAATAAATAAAACATATTATTACAATTTTTTCCAAAATCATAAAAAAATAAAATTTTTATAATGGCAATTTTTAAATAGTTAAGAATTATCACCACGGTTAACAATTTCTCTAAATCATAACCATAAATTATTCGAACTAGTCTTTTTTTTTTGTGAGCCCGTAGGTTTATCCTAAACATTCAAAACATCTGCACAAATCTAACAACTAGCGCAGGCACAAGAACAATGCGGCTCTTGCTTACTTTACACCAGATCCAGAGAAGCTTTTGTCAAAGCAAGTTCTGGAGATAGCTTTCAATCAACTCTTTCACTATCCTATGTATGTATCAAGTATGCAACATCTTTACAAATGGCGAGCAGAGCCGTTCTAGCATTTACATGTTAAGAGACCTCTCGTGTCTCGCCTTAATCTCTAAAAACAAACAATGTAGCTAGCTACTTACGGAGGCCTTGCAGCCGAACACACATCCGCACATCCGTCGTGTCAGAATCGGTAAGTGGATGAAAAAAAATTCAGTAATGAAAGAATCATGGAGGTTAGAATCTTCCGTAAAACGCGGTCGTATGCGTGGCTGAGTTAGAATCTTCAGTGGCATCTGGGGGTCTCAAATATAATAGGAAACTTCTCCGTCATCCAGTGGATGTCTCATGGTTGAATTAGTATCCTCGTCGTCTGGTGGAGGTTTCACAAACTTTCCAATCACCTTCTGCTTACGTTCTTTTTTCTTCATTCTGATATGTTTTTCCCTCATTCGTTGTTTCCTCTTCACTTTCTCCTGCTTCCGCATGTTCCTCTCTTTCTCAAGAACACCCTGCCAGATGACCTCACCTGTCTGTGGCCACAGCCATCTTCCATCCGGGGGATCAGAATCTGCGACTTCGGCCAATTCCTCATCCATATCCTTCAAAGTTGAGTATGAGAACCATTTGACCCACATGTTGCCTCTCCGGCCCTCCAAGTTGTGTTGTTCCTGCATCAGGCCAGTCGCAGGGTTCACGTAGACCATCGCTCTTGCGCTATGGTATGCCCAAACGTTAATAAGTAGCTCAAGAACCCTTGTATAGCAGTGCTTGTCCTGCAAAAGAATGTTGCTATCATAGTCTGGATTAGCTTTTCAACCAGGACATTCCGATAACCGTAACGCATATCAAGCTCCGAATATTACATTCCTATCCATTTTGTCATAGTCTACGGTGAGCTCAGACCCGACGACATAAGCAGAATGGAACAAACACGGCTGCGAGATCCTAAAACTTTCCATGGAATGATGGCAACTACAAGAAACTAATCGGTTAAAACTTACCTTGGATAAACTCAGATAACATTGTCCACTTGCATTATGCTCATCAAATATTTCTGCATCCAATGTGTCCACAAACATTCTGCATATTGTTCATAACCATCTTTTCTTAAGAATGCTGAAGATACCAAACCTCAATTTTTACAGTCACATGATAAGAGAGAAACCTCGTACCGTGAGAACATAACAAACTCTAGAAAGGATCTGGTTGGCAAAGCCCAACTCGACATGACTGACCATGTATCCCCATCCTGAGGCATCGGCGGCAAATCCAAATCTTGCTTGATACCATACATCCTTTTAAAAGCCTCAGAAAATGCAATCCTACAATTCAACATCTTTCAGTTTTCAGCACAAATACCCCCTTGAAAAGGACAGACCCACTCATCAGAGAAAAAGTAAACCACAAGGAACCGCGGTTTTACCTGCAATTTCCAGCATTAATAGCATCACAGAAAGACCAAAAATCTTGTTGCGAAGGGCTTCGTGGATCGTTGTCCATCCGAACCCAAAAGTAAAGAGCATCGCCGTGCCTTTTTTTTTCAATAGCATCCAACAAAGCCTCCTCAGCAGTCTTTGACAAAATTTCCTGTATATATATCCAAGCGAGCTAACCTTTTTGAGTTATCCTTTAATGGAACAATCTTTTTTGAACTTCTTCGAAAATAGATGTACAGAAGTAGAAGAAGCATAAGATTCAAAATACATGCTGAAGTTTTCTGATAGATAGAGCACATAAGACTACTACCAGTAGCTTCATTAATCACACTATTTAATAAACAGATTTTGCAAGTTCTAAAAATGCTCCACATACGGGAACTTTTCACTCCGGAAGCAACCAGAAGAATTTCGCAACTAACGTCCTCTAGGAAACTTGAACCAGCTCAAAGCATTACAAAAACTCCATGCTGAATAGATTCACCGATTGATAAAAGGTGGACACTCCTAAGAATTGCTTGACCAGCATCCGTACAGGAATCTTATGGGGAAAAATTAAGAGCGCAGGGAGAGGATACAGTGTCAAGGAAACAGGGAGGCATGTGTACCTTCCTCGAAGTCGCTCTCCAAGATTGAAAACCTATCCAAGGATTCGTATGAATACGGTCAATACGACAAGCAATCGCGAAAAAGGCTCCAAATTCGCCGAGAGCATCTTGATAGTAGACATTGCTAAGAAGAGGTAAACGAGACAGAGCACTGATATCATCTGTCTGGGGTCTTCTACCTTTAGTGGACTGAAAAAGTGGTCAGTGGATATAATAAGTCAACAGCCAAAGAAGGGCCACATGCAAGGACTTGGAGTAAGCATTTAGTATGCATTCATTCAAGCTAACTACAATACAATGAACAAAACGATAGCAGGCTAAGACAAAGAGCAGTATGGATGTGACTCGAGGCAAGAGAAACATGACTATGATGGAAAGGAGTTTTGGCTTACCAATCGTATGCCGCGATAAAGTGAACTAAGGTGAAGAAAAGGCCAGGTGCCTTCTCCAGAATATGGTTCATATATGCACAGTGGCTGCCAGGTCCTCTCGAGCTCGCGTTCATCCCTTACATGCAGATCCTTCTTAGCAGCCTGTTCATTCTTCCTCACATTCCGATAAACTTTGTCCCATGTTCCATGAGGCTGAACGTTCCTGTCTCTTAGCTATATGGTCACCCCAAAAAAAAATGGAAGACATCAAAATTTTGAGTCTGAAGTACCGAATTATGTGAGCAATGCTTAACTATCTGCTATGCAATTCCAAAAGTAACAAGAAAATCAGTCCCATGACAACTCTCTCACCTCTTCTTCCTCCTGTCTTTGTCTCTCGCTGATTATCCGATTGTTTTTCTCCTCCAGCCAAATTTCATGGAGAAAGACTAGGCTGGTGTCAGATCCGACACCAGAAGCCCTTTGAGTATGGTTCCACAGTTCCTCAACATCCTCTAGAAATCTGTAGCTCCTCGAAATTATATCCTCATATTCAATATTCATAAATTCCTCAAACAGATCCCATCTCCATCCATGAATCAAGTTAGGAAGTTTCTCTACTGCGCTACTTGGAACTGCAACTTCTGATGGAAGCTGAAGAACATTTTCAAGCAGCAAAGCATAGCCTAGGATGCATTCTTGAACCATCAAGTCTTGAACCATCAAGTTCTTTGCTGAACGCTTTTCCACAGATGTCGAACTGCTGACAAGAGGCGATAGTTTCCGGTTCACTATCAGTTCTGACACAATCTGAGTCAAAATCCCAAGCTTCTCTTTGGGGAAAAGATACCCATTCACCCTATCATCGACCTAATTGTTATTTCCAAAGATGTCAGTAAAGGCACAAGGACTTCAAATATTAAACATATACTTCCTGAATACATCTGATTAAGCAATAAGAATGAAAAACGTGAATCAGAACCATACGTGTTTCTTGATCTCAGAGAGAGCTGGGGCAACAACCGGCTTGCCAATGAGCATGGACTTGCGCAATATTTCTGGGAAAGATTGTTCCTCCAGAAAGGATCCATATATTACAAGATCCACTGCGCTTATAATGTAGCTTGCATTTCCATCTATTGGCATGTGCTTCACCACATCCCTTGGATAGCTCAAATTTCCAGCAATGGCCTGAGGATTAAAGGAACACATTGACAACTGGGTATTTAATTCTAAAGTGAAACCAATTGGATATGCAAGAACTATAGCCAAACCTCAAGTGCCACACCGTAGTGGCTAACTGAATGCCCATCCAGAACAAAAATTTTGAGGCGAGAAGTCGAATCATTTTGAGTTGGGAAATCACGAACAAGTGGCAACAAGGCATGTAAAATGAGGGCATGTTCCAGCAACAAGCCGCTGTATAGGAATGGACTTCCTACAATCGCAACAATAATATCATCATCGCCATAGCCCATCTTTGCTCGGATATTGCCTAAGTTTGATCCGATCATAATAGCCGTCAGCCATATATCAGCCGGGGGACCAGGGATAACATGATAGTTTCCAGCATCAAAAGAAGAGTAGGTCATCTGCTTGCAAAATAAAGAATAACTATTGTCAGGAAAAATTCAACAATTCAGGATGATGCACTTAATTGTAAAATGATGGATGTTGCTCTTTGTATGTCGTATTCTATACTAAACTAGACCAGGTGAAGTTAAATTGGTTTTGCAATTTCCAACATAGCAGTTCACCAATTGCAGGACAAATCAACTCCTTATCTACTACTTACTGGCAGGACATGATTGGGGAAGACGACCACAGTGCTACGATTGAAAATCTTTTTCCAGTTGTTTACAAGCTCAAGCTGCCCACTTGAAGTGTAATGTTTTGAACGAATTGCTAGTGAACTTTCATGCACTATCCAAATGAGAGGTAGAGACTTGAAAGGTTCCTGCGTCAAACTGTAAGAAGCGAAATCAATTTTTTTTTCCTTTCGAAAAGTAAGCGAAATCACATCACGGGCAAATGATCTCTACTCTTCAAAAGATTCAACCGCAGCATCAATTAATATGAGGTTATATATGTTAGAAACCCAGGTCATCCAGATCAAGTCAAGACTTTCAAAATCACGGGCAAACATGAAGTAAAAGAAAGAAACAGAGTCTTCCCAATAACTGGAAAAGATGCAAGAGAGGAGTACCATATTCAACTTGCGGGGAAAAAACAAAGTGTGGTTTCATAAAAGAATGGATAAAGCATTGGTTTCATAACAGAATGGATAAAGCATGGCATTGGCCACATATCTTTTACCTAAGCAAGATACTCCGTGCTTCAAAGGAGTTTGCAATTATGCCGTCAAAGCTGCAATCAAAGCACAATAAAACATGGTGTCAATATGCTGTTTAAACAAAGATCTACAGATCATTGAAGTTCCTTAATTTTCTCTGACATGTATAGTGCTCAATCAACAGGAACAAAACCATAGAAGCACCAACCATAGAAACTATGTGGTCAGGCACATACAAGATACTTCAGCATAAAGGTTTCACATCAAATGATTATAGCTAGCTGATTTGGACACATCTCATCCATAAGGTACCTAATAGTTATATTGGAAAAGAAATCTAGGATCAGTCAAAAGGCTTATTTGGGAAGATTGTACATATCGGAAGTCAGAACTCAAGCTTCATTTACTCCAAAGGATTTCACATAATCTCCAGACGTTCGCTAATTAAAGTGAAAGTACAAGGACAGCCTCTTCCTCCTATCAGACGTTCGCTAATTAAACATTCAGCACCAGCATCTTGGACAACTAGCATTGTTATTTCTAGCACAAAAAGAAAATTTACATTATCAGGAAGAAACACATACTTTAGCCAATCAACAGCAGCGGTCTGTGTCTCCTCGTCGGATTCGACAATGGTGACAGGAATTCCTACGCGGCCCCAGATAAGACTCACAGGACCATCTTCTAGTGAATAGACCTGCCACAGAAGAGATTTGATACCAAGACATTCCAGTCTATAATCTCATTACCGGCTCAAACTATTTGATCAGAACATCGCGTAAAATCTCCCAAAGACATACCCCAGAGCATTTGATTCCGCTCAAGAATGAGATAGGCCCCCTAAATACCATCTCTATAAACGTTGACCAAAAACAGAACCAAGTCAAAGGGAAAAACCACGGAAGATAAAGGTGGAGGCAAGCTTGCTTCTTGTTATTAGAAAACATTACAACTGCAAATAAATTTAGTTCAAGCTGCTCATCTTCCTTCAACTCTCCTTTTGATTTCCTTTTTCCAAGCAAAAATAAATTTAAAAAAATAGAAACAGAAAACGAACCTCGAAATCGTAACCGATCTCCTTCAGGGCTGCCGCGACGGTTACGATCATCATTTGTGTTGGATCAGGAAATAGATCTCCAAATACCTGCCGCCAAAAATTAAAATAAATAACCGCTCTTATCTTATCTAATCGAGTTAAAACAGATGTATATTTACACTGACCAACGCGAGCTTAGGTTTCCTAATCCCGAAACGACGGCGCTTGGCATTAGAGTTATCCACATTCACGTAGTCTCCTTCTTTTACCCGAAACCTCTCAAGAACTGTCGCCGGATCAAGCTCCAACCCTTCCCCGAACTCCAACCCCTTCAAGAACGACGAGAGCGCCTCGGGGACATCCTCCACCGCCGGAACACCGCTACGGGAGAAGGGGGGAAAGAAGTTGCCGGGGGCGGAGTCGGGGAGGCCGAGGAACATTTGGATGAGGTGGATGAACGAGAGGATGATGGCAATGGCGAAGGTCCACCGGAGGATGCGGAGCTTGTGGAGGAGGATGAAGCGCGTGAGCCGCCGCAACGACGTGGCGTCGGAGGATGATCGGAAAAGGCCGCGGCGGTAGGCGAGCAAGAATGACACACCAATGCCCATACTTCTCCGTTATCGTTAAAAGAGTTTATTTATTTTTTTGAGCTTAAAATCTCCGGAAGAGATAACCGCTAACGACTTGCCCTGGACTTAAAAGTCGACGTCGTGTTGCTAGGCTCTCTTCCTTTCTCGGCGTTTGGTGACCTGAGAAAATTGGAGGGAAAGAGTTTCTAGAAAGAACTTCAAGAAAGAAAGAAAGAAATAGGGACGCTGATACTTAAAGAGGGAAATTGGAAGGAGAGGAGAAATTTGAAATGCGACGAATTTTGTGATTGACGGATTTTTTAATATTCAGAATCGGACAATATTGAATAGAAATATTTGACGGTATTTATCATATATCAGTTTTGAGTTACTGTAGAAGAATATGAGAGAATTATTTTCGACAAATTGAAAAAAAGAATGTTTTGACAGAAAGAAAAGGTATTAGGCCAGAGCGGTGTATTTTCTGGAATTAATTAATAATATAGTAAACAATTTTTTAGAAATGTTATAGTAAATAAGTATGTAACACGACAAAATTGATTAATCCGGTCCCCGAATCTTTGTTTACTTCCGAGAGTAAGAAGTCAGCATTATCGTAATTTCGGTGTTGACTTCGATACTGAAGAAAGTCTTAGAGGCCGTGGTAGTTTTATAATAAGGTTATTGCTCATCTAAGGTTTTGATCTCATACTATATTTCAATACCAATTTCGAATCTACATGGCCAACTTGTATTCAAGCACCCATTGTATGGCCAACTTGTATACCAGCGTCTACTCTATTAACTAATTTTTTGATTTATATCATCATCACCTCATTTATTAAGTAGACTAATTTATTTAGAGTTTGGTAAAATTTTTATTAACGAAATTATTCCAACGGCATTTTTAATTACAAAGCTCTCCAAAAAACTGATTGGCGACCATCATAATTAGTCGCTCCTGATTGTTTAACAATATTGGCCGTACAGTAATTAACGACAAAATTACGGTTTGCGTCACATTTACATCACGCGCAGAAAAAAAGAGTTTGATGATCTGGCCTGACAAATATACGATTCCGGAAGGATAAAATCAAGGGGAAATTACTATCTAGCCCCTCAGATTTGTTTAAATATACTCAAAAGTCCTCCCTGTTTGTAAAATACACGCCGACGTCTCTCTAGTTTGATTTTATTATACTTTCGGGTCCCTCAATGAGTTTTTTCTTTTTTTGTCATTGAAATAACGAAAATACCCTTTAAACAAAAAAATTTGCTCATGTCATCATCTTCTACCCACGACCAATTTCCAACCTAATTAATAAAACCACTGCTCTAACCTCCAAAAAAATCAGAACCACGACAACATAAATTGATGAATGGATTGTTGAGGGGATGAACGGCCAGAACCTCGACGGTAGCAACATCACCGTCAACGAGGCGCAGTCTGTGGTAGCGGTGCGCGGAGGCAGAGGAAGGGACCGTGGGGGCCCACACTGAGGGAGGACGTTGGCGTAGATCTTCTTCCCCTCCAGATCGATAGTGGTTCAGTTCCGAGGTTGACGACAATGGTGATTCCAGGCGTAGGCCAACGGCGTTGACAGCAACATGAAGGCATTTTGGTGAAGTCCCGAGAGGAGCCGTCGTAGTCCGATTTTAGGAAGCGGAGGACGGGCCTGCGAATGGATCTCTGGCTGTGCCGACGGGCTCCGATCTAGACTTTTTTTTCTTATATTGTTGTTATAGATCCGATGGCCATTGGAAGGAGGAAGGAGGAACTGAGGAAGAAGAAGTATGATGTCAGCGGATTTTTTATTTTTTGTGCTAAGGGTATTTTGGACATTTTATTGACAAAAATGAAGAAAAAAAGAGCTATTAACGTGTGCCAGGGACCCGAAAGTATAATAAAAGCAAACTAGAGGGACGTCGACGTGTATTTTGCAAACAGGGGGACTTTTGAGTATATTTAAGCAAACTCTAAGGACTATAGAATAATTTCCCCTAAAATCAAATTCCACAATTCAGTAGACTCACCACCTATTTTATGTGAATTGTTAAAAAAATTGATTCACCAGCCGATGTAAAAATACAATTGTGAGTGTTATCCGGATTTTGGAATTTTTGGTCTCTGATTTCATCGACAGTTTTTTTACACATATTATTACTTACTTCAACCAACAACTACTCAAATTAATCAATGAAGATGTTATTCTATATTAACTAAATTATATCAAATTTAAATTTGTAAAATTGTTGTTAAATACCGAAAAGTTTTGCCACCTTTAATGGCTAAAATTAGCATGTCGCGGATTCTATGCTTCAGAACTCCACTTTTAATTGGAAAAATTAGCAAAGAAAGGGACAAAACAGCTAATTGAGATTGGCAATATTTTAGTTACTAGAACACGAGCAATATTTTAGTTACTAGAACACGATACATCTTTTCCGTGAATATCTGATATTTAGTCTAGCAATATAAATCTTATTTATATGAAACAATTTTTTTAATGATATTTTTTTCATTACTGTTGAATCTATGAAAGCATTGGTTTATACATTCCTCTTTGTCTCGAAACGCTTCACTTCCTTTTCTTTATCATTATCCTACATACATTCTCATTATCCTAAATACATTACATGGATACAATCACTCTAAAGAGAGAGAAAAGAAGATTGATATTGATTCATGAATCTATGCCGAAAGCGCACATAAAAACGAAGATCTTTCTTCTGTTCCAATTCATTTAAGATATTTAAACTAAAATGGGATAACTATCCTTATTAGAACACGTTACATTATACCAAGCCGTACCAGAAAGAATCCATTCCGTCAGAACAACTCAAGGGGGGAGTTTTAGAATAAACAGACGAGCCACCATCATGTGGCATACCAGCACACACATGATTTCGAGTTATTTCCTAGTGTATTCAACAGAATTTGCCTCCTAAAGTTGCCCAGTGTCGGGATTCCCCCCAGCATGAACACCATTTTTTGCAGAGAGATCCATCAACTCGCTTGGCGGTACCCCGAATGCTTTAGAGGCTTGAAACTCGCTAAGATGTGAAACTGAACTACGCATGTTACCTGGCATGGATGAGACAACCGCCAGCTCGATCTTCCCGCATTCTTCGATTTGATTCCACGGGCGTCATTCGTAGGCCGAAACAGCCCGATCGGCTACTTGAATGCACCTCATGTGCAACAGATCTGCCATCGATGATTCCGAAATCACTTTGATTTCTTGGACTCGTTACAGTTTTCCGAGGGGTGACTCATCTGCGTGATCATCCACCAACCAAAGGCCATAGTCTTGGAATCTCTTGATCTTCTTCTCGAACCCCGTGATATAGTTGTTGTGTATGATAACATGCTTCCCCTTGGTTTCCTGCACCCAGGTCTTGTTCTTGAAGTACAAGCCTCCTGTTGGGAATGCTGCCTGTGGCAGCAGGTAGAGATCCACCTGAAGAAATACGGATCATCGGTTATATAGCTTGGAGTTGGAACTACTACTCATGCACAAACCATAATAAGCTGTAAAATAATGGCAAACGAACACATAAATGTTATTTTTTTTCTCATCATTTCTTATGAGGTACAGAGGATATCAAAATATTGGCAGGATGGAAGAGAAGAAAGTTTCAAAACACGCAATGTCAAATTAACCGAACCTGTCCTGCGGTTTTCATCAATGCCCAATTGAAAGCAGGCTGATCATTTGCTTTCTGTGCTTTGGACCAAGGCTGGTCTTGCATTTCCTCGATCCATTTCTTCATCACCAATTTGGCTCCATCCGTGGGGTGCAGGAATATCATGCAGCTACATATGTAAGTGCGACCCTTTTTACCGGGAGGCGGTAAATCATGGGAGTGGTCTAGGGGCTTCACCTAACATACCAAAGCAACCTCACTAAAGCAGATAAAACACCTTTCAAAAAAAATAAAGCATATAAAACAGTTATCGACATACTCTAAAACTATTCGCGGATGATACAATTTCTCTAGATCGAGTACTCCGATTCCAAATGAAACACCATCCTCTACAAAGGAGACATAAACATCCTAATCATGTCAAAGTGTCCCTTCTCTTAGCTGCAAATACATGCGCAAAAATGTGACTATCCTCTACAAAGGGTACAAAGTTCACGCCAACTTCTCTCGAGCCTAGCTATGAAAACCTATGACATGAACGACCAATATTCATGTTCCTAGCTTCTATTGTAATTCCAACAAGAATCTTCAAACTCTTGAAACCTTAGCATTAGTCGCCAAGCTAAAGCGTGAGCAGTTACTTCAACAACGACTCATCCAGCAGCTACGCTCGTTCGTTCATAACTGGCCCCTATCCCGTTCAAGAAACAATGTCAAAAGCTAAAAAAAGGCAGCCAAAGAACATACCGCAGTCATGTCATCGGTGAAGTAGACATCATGGCTCCCTTCCAAGTAAGGGAAGGGATCCCCCAACCACACCATATCCACATCGTTGTACATCACATTGTACCCGAGGACGAGGAGGACGGCCAGGAGGCCGCCGCGGCCAACCGGAGAGAACTGGCGGGTGGGATTCTCCGGGGAGCGCGGGGAGGCCGGGTCCGGTCCCGACAGCGGGTTGTGGAGTGGTCGCTGGTGTAGGAACGTTGACATTTTCTGTGGCGAGATGAGGTTTTGAGTTCGCGGAAACGGGCGGCAGCGTTTTGGCTTCGGATTGGATCTACTATGTCGGGTTCGGGCGGGGAGCTGTTGTTAACTTCCCGCCGGAGGTTAAAGAAGATCAAGCTTGCCACTCCATCGGGGCTTTCTCGTTGGATTTAACGATTTTACTGCGCTATGGTTATGGAGGGGATTTGCCTATTTCTGATTAGTTAATTACTTCCTATGAAAAATCTCACCAGTCGCAAACAGATTATCCTAGTTCGCCTCCGACAACTCAAAATATTTCCCCCTCCGGATTGATGAAAAAAAATTTTATTCTATTTCGAATTTTGTTTTTGATTTTATAGATGATAATTAAGTACGCAAAAGTTTTGATATGCTATACTAGGACGTTAAGTTTTTGGTTAATTAATTTCTGAATTTTGAGAAATTAGACTTGTTAGTTTGTAGAATTTAACTGGTCTCTTGGTAGCAATGTTTTTAAAACTGACCTGGAAGGTGACACGGAATTCTAAAATATTAAAATAAGTTCACACATTTAGCAACTTTGCTATATAATTTATCCAAATAAAGTCTTCAAACATAAATTAAACAAGTTTAGAAGTACAAGAAGATGATTATACAAAAAAAAATTTCGATATATTAGTCCAATTTGTTTGACTTAGTTAACATATTATCGAAAATTGTTAAAAAAAGTGATATACATGCTCAGAGCATGGAAGTTGAGGTTTTTGTTTCTAAATTAAATCTGATAAAATGGAAAAAATAAACATAAAATTTTCTAATCCGGGCGAACTGGGTCATCAAGAAGTACCTGACCGGGCAGTTCGACCAAATTTTGGTCGGTCGAATCTCTTGCTGAGTTTTAGGCAAAAATCGACCTAGATTTGATCTTGGGTAGTGGTCTGACCGGTCTGACCAATAGTTTTTAAAATATTGCTTGGCAGCGATCTCTGGAGGGCTTCGTTAAGCGCAACACAGATGAAATTTCGATGGGCAACCCGGGACCTGTAGGTGCTGGAGGCATTATTCGTGACTCAAAGGTTTTTGGGTTTGCAGTTTCGCCAAGGGCATAGGGAGATGTACCTCCCTGTGTGTTGAGCTATGGGTGCTGATACACGGCCTAGAGCTGACGCGAGAGTGGGACTTCCAGAGAGTTCAAGTAGAGATAAACTCAGCCCTGACCATCCTTTGCGTGGGTCGAGATGTGATCGAAATGTACTTCAATGTACTGGATCTATTAGCATATTATGCCAAACCTTAAGAACCGAGAGTTTTTTCCCCAAATAACAATGGTATAGAATTCTTATGCAAATTGGACGCGCCCATTATGTAATTGAGGTCAACAGATAAATACCCAATAAATTGACTAATTCACTTTTTAGTTGAATAAATTTTTTTAATGCATAAGTCTCTTGAGTATTAAATTCAACAGTCGCATGTTTTGTTCTACGCGTATGGAAAGTAAAAATGGTTCTACTTATCAAAGGAAAGTAAAAATGGTTCTCCACTTGAACTTTGAACAATGTCCAAAGCTCTGAAACAGCTAAAATGTATGCACGACGAAAGTGGATTACAAATGAGTTCCCAAGTCCATTAGGTTAAAGTCACGTCACTCATCTCTGTTCATCTAAAGGTAACTGATTTATTACTGTCCAGTCATTGAAGTACATTTTATTTAACCTGAGACGTTAGAAGATCCGATTAAACGGATGTACAAAAGACCATCATACCATACTACCCAGCAAGGATTTACAAAAACGAACTTCTAGTGCAATCTCTGTATCATCAACACGGCGCAGCAGCGGTGATCGATACGGAACAGTTCTTATCATCTTCATTTGTATCGGTAGGCGTATGGGAGTGAGAGGAAACATATCTGGTGAATTGACTAACTAGTAACTACAAAGCTCTTGACCCGCAGATGGAAGGAGATATACAGCTACCCGGAGAGTACTTATGAGACAATGCCAGCCTTCATCTTTGGAGTTTTTTGCTTCGCAAAGAAAGATGATAGCATGCTTCTACTACGTACAGGTGGATGCACAACTTGACGCCTAGGAGAGTCGAATGACCTGAATGCTGTAAGTTGTTTAGAACCTTCCGTCATTTCCTGCAAAAATTTTCCTTTCGTGAGTTCTATCTCGAGGACGTATTCATCAGAGTGGCAAAAAACTTGCAGAAGCAGAGCGAATGACAATGACGAGATATGCAAGAGACAAAAGAGAAAAATGCTTTATTGCTTCATATATCAAAGGTCTGAAAATCGTTAAGATCCCATATAGCAAACAACAAAAGAAGCCGTTTTCATTTTCATTTGGTAATTAGCCATGACATTACAGGATGAAAGACAAACTCGTGTGGTCCCAGGATCGACATTACCCTTATTAGTGCACCAGATGGTTTCATGACAGCACCGGGTGGATGATTTCCACTTGATAGCTGAGTTGGGACTCCAAAAGATCTTCTTGGGGTTTTATCAGCTTTATCTGTGTAAGAGTTCACATTACAAGTCACTAATTTCCCAACAATTCCCTGCCGAAATTTATCATTTGTAACATATACATACCGAGGAGTTGAAAAGCTACAGAACTTTGGGGACCTTCATTACTGCACAAGTCAACATTTGTCATGAACCTCATTATCACAAACAGTTATTCGGGAATCCGCACATTTAAATCACAACAGGTAAAACTTACTTCGTCAAAGCATTGGAAGAACCCTTCGACGCAGATTTGGTATTGGAAGCCAAATGCCAGGAAAGAGTCTTTGCTGCTGGTGAACCTGGGTATCATAATTACACCAGTAGAATATCGTTTTTAATAAAAAAGAGGACTGGTCTTACTCTGACATGCCATTACAAAGTGCTACAAACAAGACACGCTGAATTTCTTGTAAAGAATACCCGACGGCTGGAGTCGAGATCTAGCGAACTGTGTTTGCCGTGCATCAGACTGCACCAATGGGCTAAAATGTACTTTCTTAATGGCAGAATCTAACAAATACAGAATGAAGATCAGACATACAATAGGGTTGAGATATTCAATGAGCATCTAAGACTTCTCAGATTCCTTACTTGGTAAGACATAGTGCTTATGGTGCCTGGGAATGAATGCCAACAACTGTTGCTGTCTAAGCCCTTCTTTGTCGGTATACGATCGGCAAGTGAGTAATTGCTAACATAAAAAATCCGAAAAAGAACATCGAGTCAGCACCTACCCATCCAAAAAACCAACACACCAATGCATCATTACCTGATTAGCACATGAAACTTTGAGCTCCATCATCGATACATCTACCGCTTGTTGCTCGAGAAGGTCGGTCAGCTTGTACGCCACAGTCCCGAGGTGATCAACCGCATTGACTAGGGCTCTCACCGAGTAATCCTTCAGATTGTCCAACACCCTACATTCCATTCCAGGAACTCAACATATCAAAAACAAGACTCGAAAAAAACTGTTAACAATTCCATTACGAGACAATCACAAGGGAGATAACTTGCATCTGCTTCTGCTCGCTATGAAGATAGGACTTCTCGCAGTACTCTGCGGCGGAATACAGTTGAGGCCTCAAGTTCTTCAGCTCCTGCAACCAGAAAATCAATTTAACTTGACCGGAACGAGACCGAGTCAACGCGAGCTAACTTGACCGGAACCGATTCCTACTCCAACCCGTTCCTCCAAAAACTAGAGTTAATACTAATAGAGCTAGATCTGGTTCAATATATACGTTTCTTAATATTTCCAAACTGGAAAACAATAAAAATACTATTAGAATAATAAAACAAAGTACCTGTAAGGCCTTGACGAAGCTTTTACTACGTTCCGTGGAGACCTCGTCGAAGGTCATATTCCCAAGGTTCTTCACCTCCATTAATTACCTCCTCTTCGCCTTCTCTTCTCCTTCCTCTGCTTCTAATTCTTTCCTTGGTTATGACAGTTTCCTTTAAGAAGCCAAAATGTGTAAAAGGAAAAAACAAAAGAGTAACGATCCAAATTATTTAGTTAATATAAGAACTAAATCAGCAGTTACAGTTAGGGAGAAGCACGGGGGACGGTGGGCGAGCTGATACAAGGTGGAGAGAGAAAAGGGATTGTTAATTTGTAGTTAATTGCAAGTTTAGATTTTGATCTTATGTCCAAATTCTATATATAATTGGAAAAATCATTCTTTAAAATGGTTCCATAGTATTTAACTTTTTTTTAAGAAGATGGTATTTAACTATCAAACTAAAAAATTACAAAGGACTTTATTTATTTTCCTTTTTAAAAATGATTTTATTTTGGGCAAATTGCCCTTAGTCTCTCTGGGATTTGGTTAAATTATTGTTTTAGCCCCTCCTGCTTCGAAATCAAAAATTTGGCCCCTCTAGTTTGCTTTTATTGAACTCAAAGACCCCTCGCTGATGTCATCATTTGATTTTTATTTTTTAATCAAGGAAATGACTATTATACCCTTCAAAAAAATAATAATATTCTTCCCCGACCATCTCTCTCATTTGCAAAGTTGCCGACACCCTCCGCCGACGAAGAAAGGAGGTCTGATGACAATGAGGAGCAAGAAGTGTAGCTGTCCTCGCCGCGTAACCCTAGCGATTAATGGAGAGGTGCAGGGGTGAAAGTGAACGGGTTCGTGTGCAAGGAGACTGTGACTGCCGATGACTTCTTCTTTGCCGAGATTTCAAATACCGGTTCCACGAATACCACCCTGGGCTCTCTGGTGATTAGGGCCAACGTCCTCAAGATCCCTGGCCTCAACACCCTCGGCATATCCTTGTCCCGCATTGACGACGCCAACGCCACCACTGTCGTTCTGGCCGCCTTCAACAGCCAGCTCCCAGGAAAACAGTCCATCGATGTCCTCGGGGGAGATCTAGTCGAGGAAGAGACAGGAACGAGTCCCCCCCCCCCCCCCCCCAGCTTTCTAAAAAGACCATCCCCCTATTGCTACGCGCCACGAGCTTGACTGATTGGTGCTGTCGGTCCGCGACCCCTGGATGCCGAAGGCGCGATGTCGGGACAGCCAAGTGAGTTTCAGGAGCTCTTGCTTAACAAGGCTTCTCGCTTGATGCACAAGACATTTAATTGTAAGTCGAAGCTTTAAGAGTTCTCGTTCTACTTCCTGTTAGCCGAGCTATTAGCCTTGCGACAGAGTATCATTCGCCGCCGTGAGCGACGAATGTTCTTGTCCAGATAAGAGGGTTAACAATGTTCAAGGAAAATAAATTTTTGGGCTTTGGGTATCATTTGCACGGGTGGGAGAGGGTCGGACGTTTGCCTGAAACCGGGGGATGATGGTCGGGGAAGAAGATGTATTTTTTTATTGAACGGTATAATAGTTGTTTCCTTGATTACAAAAAAAAAATCGAATGATGACATCAGCGAGGGCCTTAGAGTTCAATAAAAACAAACTAGGAGGGTCAAACTTTCGATTTCAAAACAGAGGGAATAAAATAGTAATTTAAGCAAATCTCAGAGATCTGAAAGAAATTTGCCCTTTTATTTTTTTTTCTTCCTTAGCTTTTTTTTAATGCTTTATCTAGTCATTGAATTTGAGGGGTAGGAGGGAAGGCATTTATTGTGGAGGTGAGCTTTTAGTTGAAGAACTTCAGTGAGAGGTTGGCTGGCGGTGAAAAGAGGGTTAATGGAGAGACGGGAAAACGACCATCGTTTCCCTGGATTTCAGCTCCAGGACTTAAATGCAACTGCCTCGATTTCCGTATAAGGGGACACTTGCTGAGATTTTCGTCAAATCATCCACGTCATCGTTGGGGCCCGCGACTTTGGCTATTATAATTTTGGATATGCTTTGTCCACAAGATTTTTTAAAAATACGATTCCAGTTTTTATAGGGATTTTTTACTGGGTGTGATCGTAATATCCATAAATCGAAAGATCTTCCCTCTTTTTCTTGATCGGTTTTTTTCTATTTAGTCTTTTTTTAATAGGTTTTTCTATTTAGTCCAAGTATTAAAAGTCAGCTACTAATTATGCATGTCAACACTTTCTATATTATTCCAAATAGTCATTTTCTGATAGAAGTTTGTTGATTGAAATTATTACACCACTAAAATACCTACTTGTTATTTTAAGGTCGGTTTTAAATTGGATATCAAAATTAAGCGAGTCAAAAATCGTGACATTACGGTGTTTTTCTTTCTTTCGAGTTGTAATACGATATTGTACCTAGGGTGGATCTTCCTTACAATTTGATTGAACAAATACCTTTTTTCTAAATTTTGCCATCTTGTGTGTATGTACATGGCTAATTTACGTCATAGCAGCATACAACAGTATCTAATCTGCTAATCGGTGGGGTTTTTCGGAGTATGTGGCTGCAACCTTGTAACACGAGGGATTTAACTCTAGGTATCATAAAATGTGCGTATCTTTTATAAAAAGAATCTGGTAAATATATATGTTACAAACTGAGGGTGGGTGGATATCGTAACAAAGTGCAACCAATAGAAATAACAAGGTAACGAAATAGAAAAGTACCATGTGCAGAAATATAAGAGGATGATCAACCGTATATAATTTGAGGTGCTCATGTTCTGATCATATTAACATCACTTGCAGCTTGAAAACACAAAAATCAACAAGTCCACCTTATAACAATGTTGATCCCTTTTGATGATATCTACGTAGGAATCAATCAATGCAATTAATGATATTTACATATATCAGATTGAATTTAACAAAACAAAAATCAGCCGTGCCAAACGGCATTTGCCCGGATGACACAAGGCATAAGCGAATTGATGGAGATCCAGGTTTCAATTCCTGAAAAGTGTATAATTTACTTTTAAAAACCAGCATATTAGTATAATATACTATCCATTGTTAAACATATAAGTTGTTAGCCAAACAAGAATATTATAAATTAGCCAAAATATACTATCTACAGTCTCAGACGTGCTATGCCAAACACAGGAAGTTGATTCTATACTTTCTTTCCTTCCAAATAATAAGGATTAGAGAAGTGATTCTGGATGCGCAGCGGAGGATCAGCCAGAACTTTAGATTATATGCACAAAGGATTATACATGTTACTTACATGACAGCACGCAGCAAACTCGAAAGCATATCTGCAACAGGCACTTCCCTCCATGAATTCGTCATCTGAGTAAACTATGACATGCCATTACCAAAGGATCTAGCTTATTCTATGTAATTTATACCAAAACTTGGATAGAACTACAGCAGCTCTACTCTTGCTCCGAGGAAGAAGATGAAACTTCAAAGTAGGTGGGTTTTGGTGTAGAAGGGCAACCAAAGGACCGGATTAACTCTGCAACAGCTAGCACCTGAAACCTTGGAGGAGAATTGACAGCAATGTTATCAACCTTGTGCTGATAAATCTTCCCGTTCTTGTCAAGTTTGTACTCGGAGGTGCCATCAAATCTACCACGACTTTCCCATGGTACTCGCGGGATGCCATGGACTATCCATCGAACCATTATCACATTCTCCACAGGCTGCCAAACACTAATAATGTCAATCCACAAGGCCCTGAAAAAAATCCTTCCATAGAATCGCAGTGCCCAGAAGATTGATTTATAGTTCTCAATGCCAATGAAGGTGTTCACCGGATCCTTGAAAACAATATCCTCCCTGCAAAAAGCACACCGAGTCAGCATACATACTTCATTCCAAAGTAACTCGATATAATATGTACGTCACTCCAGCAAATGATAGCAGACTATCTAACATGCACATGAGCACGCAAGGCCGATAAAACAAGCTAGTCTCAGTTACTTTCACCAACAACAACAATACACAGTCTCTATCCCACCCGAGCTCCTGGAAAAAAAAAGTCTCTATCCCGCAGATGAAGTCAGCAATACATATATCCTCATGAACATCTGCAAATAAAGGGTTTGACACCTCACTGTAGCAGCTCCTACGTAACATACCCCGTGCTTCACACTGCATCCTAGAAACAACCTCGTCCTGTAACCATCTAAGATCGCTTGATGAAGACAGACTATCCAACTGATCAAACAACAAAATTCCTCAAGTTCCTATAATCCAATCGCCAAGTTCACGATCACCAATCGAATCAATGATCACGACAAACAATGCCTGGTTCGACAAACTCGAAAGAACACCGTCCCATGCAAATCATTGGAGGTAACCAGGAAATTCAGCCCAAGCAGAACAGGATCACCTAAAAAGCTCCATCCAATCTCACAAACACAAAAAAGGAGAAACCAAAGCACCGGTCTTTAACCTGAAGATATCGAAGGTGAGCTCTTTATGAAAGAGGGAGGGGAATTCCTCCCTAAGAGTTCTAATAGCGTAGCCGATATTGATGTAATACTTCTGCTTCTCTTCTTCCTCCTCCTCGCTCCTACTCTTCACCGGCGCCGAGAACTGCCCGTGGACTCTCACGTTGTCTCCCCATCCGGGAACCGCAACCGCGACCTCTGGGGTCTTCGCCCCAACCGCTCTATTTACCCTAACGGTCCTTATCCTGTCCTCGCCTCTCCTCGGCCCGGCGGCCACGGCCGGTCTCCGGCTCGGATTCAGGAGGACCTTGGCGATGTCCGGCGAATGCGTTAGAAGGGTCATTTCGCGAATTAGGGTTTGGAGACGAGAACTTCCTATGAAGATTCAATTTAAAGATGGTTGGGATTAGGGGTTTGGTGGACCTGTTTGGGTAAGTGATAAAATAAGAGATGAAATGGCGGTTTTCGTTGGATAACGAGGTTTCTGTTTTTCTAATAAATTGAATTTTGGATAAATTCGGGATATTTAGCTTAATGATTTAAGTGGTTACCGGACAAGGACAAAAATTGGCGTCTTTTTTTCTTCTTTTAGAAAATAGAAGAGGATTGGTGCTGTAGCGGAGACGGAGCGGCACCACACGCGCGCACTCACACACAAAAAAAGGAAAATTCCACTTTAATACTGTATAGTTTTACATTTTTTGGTAACTCAGTTTCTGTGGTTCACCCGCAGACAGATTCAAGACAGCTGTCTGGCCAAATGGACTCAAAATAGTCCTTTATTTTGATGATTTTATTTTCAAAAAAACTCTTAGTAAATATTACTTAACTACTCTCTCTCCTCATCCGTTGTATGTTAGGCTTGAAGTTAGAGTTCGGTAAACAAGGAACCACAATTGTGCATAAAGCCCCATATTTTTTCCCTTCCCTTCCCTTCCCAGATATACACAACCACACTCGCCGGAGCCTCTACCCTCCACGACCCCAAAGCCTGACTCCCCTCCGACTCGAGTCTTCACCGACCGGTGACGGCCTCTCGCATCTCGCCTCTTGTCACCACCGGGCAAGTCTTCTCGCCTCTGTGATTATTGGGAATTATTTTGTTGTTTAGGGTTTTGTGAAACTGTCAGTGGGAGAGAGATTGGTAGGTTTATATGCTGATTTTTATGTTTTCAGCTCTAAACGAAAGGGAGAATTGATTGCTTGATATTTCTAGCTCTGTTATTCGTTAGCCGTTCATTTTAGTGAAGCTATGTATAATTACGAGGTTCTTTTTCGCTTCAGTGGTTATATGTGCAATCTGTTCTTTGAGTTTTGCCTCTGGTTTGTGTTAATAATCGAGTTGATGTGTGATTAGGGGGTTCCTGGTGGTGTTATCGGTAGTTATACCACATTTTTAAGCCTATATGGCGGATATGTGACATTCGAGTGGGTTATGATGACATGTAATTTGGTAAACTACATGGGCTGAATTATCAATTTTAAAATACACGGTCAAAAAGCAAAAAATGTGAAATTATAAAGTATTAAAATTGACTTTTTTCAAAAAAAAATTATAGATAATTAGTTTTCGCAGTAAATTTGTTCGGCGTATAAGAATTTTGTCAAAAATATATATATAGATAATTTTGTTCGGCGTATAAGAACTATGATCAAGATCTGCAAGTATATTCTAGAAAAAAATTCTTTGCAAAAGAAACTCTTTTTTTCAAAGTTAGAAGAATATGCCTTGCATTACCAAACCCATTATAATTACTAAATAATTCAAATAGTCCTAAAATAATTGTATTATTGCGCAATTGTTTTATTTATTTTTTTTTTGTCAGAAATGTTTTTAGTTTTGTTGTAGTATTGTAAACGCTTTTAGTTTTGTTGTAGTATTGTTAATGTTTTTAGTTTTGTTGTAGTATTGTAATTTTTTGATAAGTGTGTTGTAGTATTGTAATATATGCATTATTATGTAACCCGAGGGAACCCCATAATTCTTGGGTTAATATGGAGGTTTTTTTTTACAATCGGGTAGATATGAAATTGGACATTATTTACTTTGGATATATTATATTTGAGGTCATTTAACTCAACGGTACAAGATGTAATCTGATGAAAGTTCAGAGTTTGACAAACTATAACTAGGTATAAACATTTAGTTTTGCAAAAAAAAAATATTCCAGAGGTTACTTTTGTAACGAAATAAATAACAAACACGTCCGCTTAGGTATTTAATACTAACATCATGGCAAAGAAAAATCATTAAATAAACAGATCTATCTAAATAATATATGAATTGTTTAGTTCAATAAATGTCTGAATACTAACCATTACAAACCAAAGAAAAGTTATTAAATACTAGCACAAGCCAGAATAAGGGGTGATAAAAAATCCAAGAATCACAGAAATGACCCGATACCAAACCAATGAATCCAGTCCATAACCCGATCCAAAGAGAATTGCTCCATATCGGTTATTTATGTGTTCAAAAAGTAGTTATCGGATCAGGATTTTTATGAAAAGAATTATGAAGAAATGGACCAAACTGTAATTTCTTGAGACAAGGAAATAAAAGTCTATGTGTGGAAAGACCACACAAACAATATAATTTTCTTCGACACTAACAACCAATTTATAATTGCTCTTAAATGTCAAATCTTAATTTTCGTCTCTCTTCTCGATCTTTTTACCACCTGTTAATGTTGTACACCTCTGGCTTGGACATGTTTGTGATATCTCGTCGCCCTCTTCCTATCCACGTGCTCTTTTTTTCAAGTTCTAGACTTTTGCAGATTTGAATCGGACCAGATCAAAAAATTGAGTGGGTTCTGGTTCAGATGGTCTAATTAGGATTTCATATTTTCCTGAAAATGGTTATCGATTTTTATTGTTCAGTCCGGACCGGTCTGGTCCAAACATTTGCTCATCCCAAACCAGAATGCCAGTTTTGGATCTCCGGCCTCAGGTCCAGGCCTCTTTTCAGTGATTGGGCCTGCCCATTATAGGGGCGAGCCAATTACTTTGACTTTGACTTTCAACCCAATTGGGCTAATCCATGGTCATGGTCCTGTCTTATTGTTGGTAGTCTTGGACCAGGTCTTCTGTAATTCCAACTTCTATTTCCTTTTAACCCAGAGATTATATTTTACTTGAACCATGATGTCCACTACTCGTACTTAATTAACCTAATTAAGTATAAGTGATCGATATCATGACTCAAGATCTGATTAAATTAATTTTTTTCGACCGTTGATCTTAAGTATATCATTTTTGGGCTGTCCCTTGACATAATTAGGGATGACAGAAATACTCATGCCATGAGGGTCGAACCCTACCCTTACCATACGGGTTTAAGGTATGTTGACTTTGACTGGGTCTAGGACTAGGATAGAGTATGGGTATGGGTCCATGTTTAGAAGTAGGGTTTAGGGTATGGTATGAATCCATCGTTAGACCATGTGGGTCAGACCCTATCCTTACATTTTTACCATATTTTAGACTCTATCATAATTAGACCATACTTAGACTGTATTATAATATACTTTATGATTAACTTTAACATATTTATTATGTTATTACATAACTAATTTAGAAGATGTCGTGAATGATGGATCACTATAAGTCGAAATTTTATATATTTCTTTTGTTGAATTATTTATGTACTCCAAACTCAAAAAGAAAAACCTTGTACTATTGAACTTAAATTGCAAAATTTTATGTTTCAACAATTTTCTATTGAATGTTGATGTAGAACGTAGTAGATATCTTGCGTTTATTTAAATGTTATATAAAAATTAACTTTTCATTAAAAATTATCAAAATACAGAACGTTAAATGGTCGGACCCTACAGATCTTGGGTCTCCAGGAGAGTAGGGTATGAATCTAACAATTAAAATTTTGTATGGTCGAAGGTAAGATATGAATCCAACTAAAAAAATTAGGGTACGAATAAAATCTTACTAGTATCTTACTTTACCCTACCCGCTGGACATAATGAAGCAAGACGGTTTTTCCATCGTTAAAAAAGTCTCGCTTGTGGATGCAGGGCATGTTCTTTCGAAAGCACGCGTTACTGGACAAAAACTCAAAAAGTAGCCCGGCAGGTGTACGGTACGAGTTTCAAATTTGCAGAGAGACCGTCCTTCTTTTGACTTATGCATGCCCCAAGGGACAACTAAAACAAATAGCCACGAACTCTATGGCATCATCAATATGTGAAAAAAAAGTGACAGTGCTATATTTCAATTAAAAAATTGATGAGTTTAAATATAATTTGTAAAAAATAACGAAATAAATATGAAAGCGATAAAAGATTTGTTGAAAAATCGACCCATATCAAACTTGATGGATAACCTAGACCGATGCGATGAAGATACTGTAGAAGAAGATTAGCTCGTTCCAACAAAACTAAAGGGCGGCGGGACCACCTGGTCTCCGGCACTATAATCTATTAATGATGCTTAGTCTCAGACTTTTTATGGTTGCTTAATCTCAGACTGATCATCAAGTTGAACCATTGTTTTAAATTCTGAGGTGACTCGATATTGCCACCGTGCCATTTAAAAAAAAAGACTAAGATGACAGTCCGATTAGTGGTCGTCGATTTACACTAATTGGACCGATTAATTAATGTAAAATTGCACAAAATATCTGATTTTTTTTTGTTTTGTTAGATATCAGTGTACGAGTGAAAAAACAATGATTATATTATGATTTTTATTTGTAAATGATCTTATTTGACATTTTCAACATTAAATATAATTATTAATATAATATTTTTCGTCGGACCAAAAGATGAAGAATTTTGGGTCCTTCCCGGTCCACTAAAATTATAATATGATCAAATTCTAAATTCGGACGAGAATCTGCTACCCTGTCCGCATCATGAAACACATTAAAAAAAATATTACACATAATTACAATGTCATGGATTGAACCGTTGACCTCTTTAAAGTTAAGCAACGCCTACGATTATCTGAAAATGGTACTACGATTATTTTCATGGAGGTAGAAATCACGGTTGGATTTGGTTCTGAACAAAGGTCAGTCATTTTTAACTCTCTGATATGTGACTTCCTCTTTTTAGTATTACTATGACCTCTTCCGGCAGTGATGAACGATCGCTACTATGATTGTGCAAATCATTACAATCAAACCTAATCCGAATATGACTTGGTAACCAAATAACATGTAATGTTGAAACTCGAAAATACTTATCACGCTTAACAAATTCTACTACGAATTTCGCATAAAAGAAAATTAGAACATTTTTTATAAGTAATATTTGTTATAAATGATATTTTAACTTGGAAAATAAGAGCAGAGAGAATGGAAAGCCGTAGTAAATTGAATCAATTATAACATTATTTACGAGTTGTTGTACTATATTGGTGATTTGACCAAGTATAAAGAGTCAACCGATTCTTGGATTTAGTATTTAAAAATGGGTAAATTACTCATAAGTCCTAGTATTTTGTGAAATAGACGATGACACCCCTGTAGTTTTGATACTGATTATGTTGTCCCTGTAATTTGGATAACAAAATCAGTATCAAAACTATATGGGTGTCATCATCTATTTCACAAAATACCAAGACTTATGGGTATTTTACCTTTAAAAAATTAGTGTAGTTTGAGAATAATTTTATGATTCGTTGTTGCATGCTAAACCTTTCGTCTTATGACACATTGGTGAACCAAAATCCATATAAACTTCGACCCTAATGTTTTGGCATTAGACTATGGTTATGTTATATTCGATACCCCTCTCCTATTTGTACTGATTGTTATGTAGATGATTTGAAAATGATTAGCCTTCTTCGATGTACTCGAACTGATGCTAAAGTACGCAGCTAATAAAGATTAGTGGATACCTTAGCCCTTCGATTTCTACCCAAAAAAAAGTGATCAGGCAAATTTATAATAGAGAAGAATTTAACAATATATTTAAAATTAGATATAAAAGCTCGAGTTTACTCTATACGTATGGTGATCAATCATTATATTGGAGTTATTTTTAGTTGCCGGCCCATTTCCACAACGGCAACTAATCTAGTTCTAGTGTGCTTCCTTTTCGAAACTTCGGCGACTAATGTACTCCATCAGAACTATTCGTTAATAGAACGCGTTAGCGATGCCCCGTTTGTTTCTTCTTCTTCTTTATTTCTCCGTTTTCTGTCTGGACCGCGTAATGGCGACCGCCGATAATACTAAGTCGTCCACGCATCAAATTTGATTTATGTGGTTTCTTTTTATTATTATAAAAGCGGAAGTCCTCTTCGCTAAGTTACCTTAGATTATTTTAAGTTTTCTTATCGGAATCTTCATCGAAGTTGTCGCAAAAGTTGTTAGTAAATTTTATTAACATTAATCGAAAGGAGAATTTGCGATCTCGTAAAATATATTATTTGTTTTGGCTGAAATATTTTATTTACTTGAATAATTTTTTAATTGAAGTCTAACAAATGTAAAAAATATTATAACATTCGCATATAAAATAGGGCTAGACAATACTCTAAACTCTGAATATCACAATAAAAAAACTTACTTTGTGTACTTTATTGCACATTGAAAGTTAATTAGACTTTATGTGGATGGCAAATTATTGGTTTAGTAGCACAAAATATTGGAGGATTTAGTAGAGGATTTGGATTCAGTGGGGACTACATAAAAGTCGTCCTCACGAAAGGGACGATTTTTAGACCATAGGATTTGATTTTTAAAACTCATTTTCAGATCTGAAGGTCAGTATCATTCGAGGACATAATAGTATTTTTATCCAAAAAAACCCAGCTAGGGTTTTCACACATCCCATCATTTCCGTCTGTCTCTCTCCCGAATTAAAAATAAAACAACCTCTCCTCTCTCTATTTTTCTGCCGCTCGCCATTGCTTCTCATTAAAATTCTCTTCCCCTCCGTGACAAACGGCCGGGGCTCCCTTGCTTCGATATAGAATAGAGCTTCCGCTTTTCACCAGTACACGCAATCGGTCTTGCACCCTTCTTGGTTCGATATCTGTATAGAGCAATATGCCATGCCAAGGGATCTCAAACAAACGAAATCGCTGTTCTTAGGGTATAATGTTTTTTTTTTGCTCTTTAAAGAGCCTGTGGTGATCCTCTTTGTATGTTGTTGGCGAGTTATGAGCTTGCGCTTTTCTAAGAAATGTTTCATTGTAATATACTATTAGCTTCACGTGATGTAATAATTGTGATATTGATATATTTGTGGAGTGATAATGATATATTTTTATAATGATATTGATATATTTTTGGTATATTCGTTAAGTAATATTGGTATATTTGTTAAGTGATATTGGTTATACTATGAGGTAAAATTGGTATACATATTTTTTGTCATTGGTACGTGACTGTATTGTAATTGGTATGCATTTACAATCATATTGGTATGTATATGCAATAATAATGGTATGCATTGTGTATTTGTTCAGAATACCAGAGTAGAAGGATACCAATATCAGAGAAGAAGAAAACATATATCAGAGTAGAATGACACAAATATCAAAGTAGAAGGAAACCAATATCATAGAAGAAGAAAACCAATATATGAGAAGAAGGAAACCAATATCTGAGTACAAGGATACCAATATCAGAGTAGAAGAACACCAATATCGGAGTAGAAGGAAACCAATATCAGAGTAGAAGGACACCAATATCGGAGTAGAAAAAAACCAATATCATAGAAGAAGGAAACTAATATTTGAGAAGAAGAAAACCAATATCCGAGTACAAAGATACTAATATTCTCATAATTGTATTATTTTTCATAATTGTATTTCCATAAATTATATTTTTTTGGTGTTACTGATAGTGTTGTTATGTGATTTAAGGTAATTGGATGGTATTTATTTCCTTTTTTATTATTTCTATAACTATATTTCCTAATTTGTAGCTTTTTTTTGTTAATAGTGGTGTACCAATATTGTCCCTAATGTCATTCAATTCTTCTTCCATCCTCATCAGTAGGGATTAGCCTAGTCCTCATTGAATTCGAGCCCTTTAGTAGAGGCCTAAAATTCAAATCCTAGTATGATGTAAAAAATTATATTAAAAAAAATTGGATGGAAAACTGAGGTTGGAATTTGTTTAATATGGATTTATTGGTTCATTGAAGGTTGGAATTAAAGTGTACTCTAAAAAAGGAAGGTTGGAATTTGGTAATTGGGCTTGCATGGATGATGATATTTTTGCTTATATGGGATCATCAAGGAAATATTTTATTTTAGTACTCAGCGCTTTGATTTTTTTACAAAGTAATCGTTTTATTTTTTTGGTGACACATATTTTTTGAATTCACGTTTTTAATAAAAAAAATTCAATAAAATGTGAATTTTACAAAGTTCTGTCAAAATAACGGACCACTTAATATTTGGTTAAAAATGCTAAAGTATACGACCTTTTCTATTTAATTAACGGTTCGATGAAGGCTTTGGAATTGAATTAACTTTTGATGGGCGTTCTAATGTATGATGACGCATGTTGGAAGATGTTTGATTTGATGTTAGATATTTGTTTACGTAGCTTTATTGGAGGTCGAGATTTCGTTTTCAAACTTTTGATGGACTTCTCTTGTCTAGTTAAACTAAAGGGCAAATTACCCTCACATCCCTGAGGTTTGGTCACCTTCCCCCTAGGGTCCTTGACTTTTGGAAAAAGATTGTCCCGTCCCTAAGTTTTGATGATAATAAACTCTCGGGTCCCCGGCTGACGTCATCGGCTCTTTTTTTTTATTTTTGGTCATAGAAATGACCAAAATACTCTTAAACAAAAAATAAATTTGTTTACCTTCTTCAACCTTTTACCCCCCCTCCCCCTCCCGCTCCCGCTCCCGCTCTCGCTCTCGCTCCCCCTCTCCCCCTCCCGCTCCCCCCCTCCTCCCCCTCTCCCCCTCAACGCGTCGAAGTTGTAGTTAAAAACAGACAGGCCGATCACATCAAGAGTCAACTGAGAGAACTTGGCCTCCATATTCACAGGTGCCCCGCTCAGCGCGTCGGCCCGGAGCTTCTCCACCATTCGCTCCGCGCACTTGGAGAACACGCGGTCCACCATCACCGACAGGTACTTCTTGTGCAACGACAGAACCACCGCTCTCCTCCTCGCCTACACCACAAAGTGCCTCTCATTAAGCAGTTTTTTTCAATATAGAAAATATTTTCTGATAGTGTAGGTGGTTACGGTCCATAGGGAGCCCTCGGCGATGGCGAAGCCAGAGCCGAAGAGGAACTCGGAGAACTCGGCGACGAGGCCCTTGGCGTACTTAGTGCCGTAGTTATGGAGGACGTGCTTGGCAATGGCGGGATCGCTGACGATGACGAAGTTGCGGGGGCCGGCGGCGAGGCGGTAGATCGGGCCGTACTGGTTCATCCACTTGAAGAGCGGGAGGAAGAGCGCCCCGCCGAGGAGGTCAGAGACGTCCTCGAGCTTCGCGCTCGCGACGGGGATGTTGGAGTCGTCTCGGCCGCCGACGGTCAGGGATCGGGAGAGGGAGGTGAGCCAGTCCCGGCTCGCCCACGTGGTGATTTTCTTCTTCTGGTTGCTGTTGTTCTTTTGGGGTAATGAGGCTTTAATTGTGGGACACGTGGCGGTTCGGGAGGGGCGGGGTTTCGGGTGTGAGCAGAGAGAGGGCGGAACGAAGGGGGAGAGTGCGAGCGACATGTCGTTTGGAGGGGGTGCGAGGGCGGAGAATACGACGTCATTTTTAGTGGTGTTCGGTGTTCTCCATGGGTTGAGTGAGTTATCGTTGGTTGTGAGGGGGAGGGGGGGAGGAGGGGGGGAGCGGGAGGGGGAGGGAGGGGGAGGGGGAGAGGGGGAGGAGGGGGGGGGGAGCGGGAGCGGGAGCGGGAGGGGGGGGGGGGCGGGAGCGGGAGGGGGGGGGGCGGGAGCGGGAGCGGGAGCTGGAGGGGGAGGGGGAGGGGGAGGGGGAGGGCGGGAGCGGGAGCGGGAGCTGGAGGGGGAGGGGGAGGGGGAGGGCGGGAGCGGGAGCGGGAGCTGGAGGGGGAGGGGGAGGGGGAGGGCGGGAGCGGGAGGGGGGGGGGGGGGGGGGTAAAATGTTGAAGAAGGTAAAAAGATTTATTTTTTGTTTAAGGGTATTTTGGTCATTTCCATGACAAAAAATGAAAAAGAGCCGATGACGTCAGCCGGGGGCCCGAGAGTCTATTATCATTAAAACTTAGGGACGAGACAATCTTTTTCCAAAAGTCAGGGACCCTAGGGGGAGGGTGACCAAACCTCAGGATGTGAGGGTAATTTGCCCTAAACTAAATATGGAAATGGTCATATGATTTGCGGGTTGGTTTCTTTTAGCTAATTGTAATATTTAGTGCATGAAAATTTTAAAAAAATAAATAGTTCCATTCTAGTGACTTTTTTATTTTTGTAACGAAAATATCCATTAGATAACTGTTAGTCAACTTAACAAGGCGTCGAATTGCAAGAATCTAGAAGTATTTACTCAAATTTTTATCCACATATTTTTTTTATCGTAATCCAATATCCATTTTCTAGATCATAGGTAACCAATTAGAGTCGACTCTCGTATCTCACATAAATATCGCAAAATTCTATCCGAACATTCACAAAAATTAACTTCTTCCACTCGTCGTAGAAATTTGACACGGATGAAATTGACTATAAATATTTGTTTGTAGAATATTATTATTACTATTGAAATATAATATTCGATTTTAAGTTCAATCAGTCGGTGTTCGAACAATATCCAAAATAAATAAAAATGAGAAAGAGTATTTTTAGTTGGAGTTTAAATTCAAATTTAAAAAAAATTAAAGTTCCACTCACAATAAAATTAATTAAAGTTCTTATAATTTTCCTGGAGAGGAAGTTTATGCTTTTATCACGATCCCTATTTATTTGGCTTTGAATTGGGTACGGAGTGTAGAAAATGATTCCGAACAGTTTGGAGTGCAAGGAGACCGCGCTGGCATGCACAGTTATGTGATAATGTCATTTGTTTTTGTGACAATGGCATGTCCCGTTTATGATACTAGCGCGTGTGGCTTTTTTCATTTTGGTCCTTGTATTTTAGCATTTTTGTAAAAAAGTCTAACTGGCATGCCTCGTTTACGATACTGGCATGCACAGTTATGTGATAATAACATTTGTTACCAACCTATATTTGCACATGGCTTTTTTCATTTTGGTCCCATATTTTAGCATTTTTGCAACAAAATACCTACTTATCTTCATTGAGAACAGTTCGGAATGAGGCATTTTGTACCCAATCCAACTCCGGTGATCTGATAATGGACTAACATGGGTCCCAGCCACCTTATCGTTCAGATCTTCCCGGAAAGAGAGAATTCTCCAAGACGGAAAGTTATTTTATTTTATTTTAATTTTGAAATAGGCAAGTAAAGTAAAAGTCGCCCACTAAAGTCCAAAAACCGATAACCCCCAAAGTCACGTGGGGAGCGCAACAATTTCCCGGAATCGGACGGAGATCCCACGATGTTAACGAATAATTAATTACCGAATTCCAGCTCGATTTCCCTCCTTCCGGAATTAGATTCCCGCTCCCTCGCGCAAATCTCAGCCATGTACACAAAAGTCGCTACAGCCACCTTTCAAAAAATTAACAATAGAAACACGAACAAAGAGAAATAAGAGAAGTCTTTCAAAAAAAAAAAAAGAAGAGAAATGAGAAAAGAGAAAGTTGCTATTGTGCGAAAAATATACACAGATATTTTAAGAAAGAATTGAGTAAATTTAATTATAATATTTATATTAATAAGGTATACAAAAAGCGGATGTAATACCCATATATGTTAGGAAAAATATCAAATAATATGATTGTATTATTAAAATCAATAAAGTATATTATCAAAATGTTAACTAACTCGAAATCAAAATTAATTGATGGACGAAACAAGTTAATATGAATAAAAGCACCGTAAAAAATGACGAGGGGAGATAATATATAAATAAGAGGCCAAGGTAACGCCAACACCAGAAAGAGTTGGGGATATACTTCGAGAGAGAGGCAGAGATCTGAAACCAAACTCCTCAAAAAACACCTCTTCTTCATCTCTCCTCTGGAGTTTGGTTGTTTTCCCACCCCATTAACTAATCAACAAAAAAAAAAAATCACTACCCATAACACCAAAAATAATCCCTGGGTTGGGATTGATTTTCCTTTTTTTTGCGGCTGTCTTCCCATTTTGCCCCTGAACCACCCACCCACAACAATGGCGGTCACGGCGGCGGCGATGAAGGGCGGAGGAGGAGGAGAGGAGGGGGGAAAGAAGTACATAACGGGCGAGGAGCTGACGAGGCACAACAAGCCCGGGGATATGTGGATCTGCATCCAGGGGAAGGTCTACGACGTGTCCAAGTGGGCCAAGGAGCATCCCGGCGGCGAGATCCCCCTCCTCAACCTCGCCGGAGAAGACGCCACCGACGCCTTCATCGCCTACCACCCGGGGACAGCGTGGCGGTTCCTCGAACCCCTCTTCACGGGGTTCCACCTCCAGGACTACCAGGTCTCCGACGTGTCCAAGGACTTCCGGCGCCTGGCCGCCGAGTTCTCCAAGGCCGGGCTCTTCGAGCGGAAGGGACACGTGGCAATGTACGCCCTCTCCGCCGTGAGCCTCCTGATGGGGTTGGTGATCTACGGGGTCCTGTTTTGCGAGAGCATCTGGGCACACGTGGCGGCCGCGGTGGCGCTAGGGTTTGTGTGGATGCAGGGCGCGTACGTCGGCCACGACTCCGGCCACTACCAGGCGATGAAGTCGAGGGGGTACAACAAGCTCGCGCAGGTCCTCTCCGGCAACTGCCTGACCGGAATAAGCATCGCGTGGTGGAAGTGGACCCACAACGCGCACCACCTGGCGGTCAACTCGCTCGACTACGACCCGGACCTCCAGCACATCCCCTTCTTCGCCGTCTCCACGAAGCTGTTCGCGTCGATAAGGTCCGTATTCTACGGACGCCAGCTCAGCTTCGACCCGCTCGCGAGGCTCCTCGTGTCCTACCAGCATTGGACGTTCTACCCCGTGATGGTGTTCGGCCGGATCAACCTCTACGTGCAGACATTCCTCCTGCTGTTCTCCTCCCGCCCCGTCCCGGACCGGGCCCTCAACATCGCCGGGATCGCCTTCTTCTGGACGTGGTTCCCGCTCCTCGTGTCCTGCCTCCCGAGTTGGAACGAGCGGATCCTCTTCGTCCTCGTCAGCTTCACGGTCACCTCCGTCCAGCACATCCAGTTCTGTTTGAATCATTTTCCGGCGAACCACTACCTGGGCCCGCCCGAGGGGACCAACTGGTTCGAGAAGCAGACGGCCGGGACGGTGGACATCTCGTGCTCGAAATGGATGGACTGGTTCCACGGCGGGCTTCAGTTCCAGCTCGAGCACCACCTCTTCCCGCGCCTGCCACGTGGCCAGCTCCGGAGGGTCTCTCCCGTGGTGAAGGACCTCTGCAAGAAGCACGGCCTCCCCTACCGGAGCTACACCTTCTTCGAGGCCAATGTGGTTACGATCAAGACGCTCCGGGCGGTGGCCCTCCTCGCCCGGGACGCCTCCAACCCGATCCCTAACAACATGGTCTGGGAGGCTCTTCATACCCACGGCTGAGCTGAGGGTAGGATGGTAATTTTCGACAATCCCGTTTTGGTTCCCGCCGGTTGGTCGGAGCAGAGCCGATCAAGTTGGGGATTTTCCGGAGAAAAAAAAATTACTTTACGGTCAGATTTAATCCTGTGCAATAAATTATCGCAATTCTTTTCCTTCTCTCTTTTATTCGCTTGAATTTTGATTTTTCTTGTGGGATTCTTATTTCGAAAGACCCTTCCTTTTGACAATTTTTTTCCTTTCACTTTTGGGTTCTTGTTATTATTATTATTATTATGATTAACCCTTTTGCTGAGGACGTTGAAATTTTTTAGAACCAGCTTCTTTCTTGTTGGTTTATGTATTTCTTTCCGAAACTCTTTAGTATCCAAAGTCGAATATCAACGGAGCTCCCGGAATTCCAATTACTCATCAGTTGGACTCGTATACTATTTTCCGGTTGATGATTGGTTAAATGTAGTGGTGGTTTCTTCTTGACTTAGTAAACAAGGAAAGTAACTGTGTTGTTTGTTGACCTCGTCTCGTCCATATTCGATTATTTGGCAAGGCTGTCGGGTCCCACCAAATTGGACCAAGTGGCCAGGCTTGCCATGTTCGATGATAATTGCAGCTGGAGACCACCACAAAGCCTCGCTGGTCTCGAACCGGCCACTTGCTAATCCAGGTCGAAGAACGCGTCTTCGAGGAGTTAAATATTTAAGAGAGGAAATCTTCTTCCATCCAGAAGGAAAAAAAAATATCTGAGGCGGGCGGTGTGCAGGTTTGTTTTATTAGGCGAAAGCACTTTCCTTGTAGTTCTTTAATCGGGTCGGGTAGTTTGGAAGGAGTCAACGATGTTTGTTCCCAGAACCAGACGACACCCTCATTGCCTTTCAAGTCTCGGGTCCATGTATTGTGGGATGCAATTTGTTTACGTGAAACAAGGGTCGTTATTATATTGTTGGTTGGGGTAGGACCCCGTAGGACGACGACGACGACGAGGACGATGACGACGAGGATGCTTGTATCCAGTAGCTCTACTCTTGGTCTGCAGAATTTTTGGTGACAAGTGAAAGTTGCAGATTTTGTGATTGGTTTGTTCTAGTTCTGGAATTGCTTCTGTCAGCTCAGCTGTGTTGAGCCTGCAGGTTTCTTTCTTCTTGGATGACTGGGGCCATGTTTTACCATACCTTCTCCCTATAATCCGAACCGAACCGAACCGAACCGAACCAGCTACGGATAATCGAGTTGGCGTCACCCTTCCTATTAGAGTAGAAGGTTGCAAGTAGAAAGTAATTCTGAAAGATACTCGAATCAGATATATGTGTTGATCACAGTACTAACATAGGGTTTCCAGCAACTGGAAACTAATTTTCACATACAAAATAAAGAAGAGGTAGGTGGCTTTTTAGACGTGGCTTTTGATGGACTTGCTGTAGCCGGTTTCATCATCGTAGTACTTGGACCACAACATGACACCACCATACTTGCTAGATCCTTTAATTGCAGGAAGTACTTGAGAAATGAGATCAGATGCAGGGATGAATCCGCTCCCAGCAGCGTCCGAAGCGGCTGGGAGTCCGAGGAAGACCTTCCCCGCGGGAATGCTGGTAGTCCATTGCTTCCAAGCATCTTCAAGGTTGGAGATGCTTCCAGGGGAGTATTGGCAAGGAGGGTTGTTGTAGAATTGGACCCAAACGTAGTCGAAAAGCCCCGTCATTAGTGCATCTCCCACCCAAGCATCAGGAAACGGGCACTGGGGAGCTGCGGTCAAGTAGACCTTCTTGCCTTGCTTGCTGTAAGCGGAAAGGAACCTGGCGAGATCGTCGTAGTGCTGGCTTGATCCGCCCTCAATGTCAAAGTCAATTCCATCAAGCGCAGCGGGGCCTAGCGGGCGGGTCCGGGAGGACCCTCCCAAGAAGTTGTTCCAAAGGTAAGTAGCAACTTGCCTGGCATCATCTTTAGAGGTAAGGATATAGCTCCCAGCTCCGCCTCCGATAGAGAGCATCACCTTGATGCCTTTGGCCTGGCAGGACTTGATGTCCGCGCTCAGCTTCGTGCACCCGTTGCTGTATGGATCGCAATGGCCGGCGAGGTTGATCATCGGAGTCTGGCCATTGCCGAAAGTCGGAAGGAAGGCTATGTTCACGAACTTGTAGTCTCCCGAGGCGCACGTTTCGGCCAAGGTCCCTTCGTTTCCATTCTGGCCCCAGTAGATTGCTACTCCACCAGCTTCAGAACCCACCACCAGTAGTACCAACATTTCTGCAATAGCAAGCGTAATCGTTGTCCTTGATGCCATTTGGAGTCCTAAAGGAATATCTACCGATCAGATTGAGATTACTCAATTTTAATTGAAGTTTGTGTTGATGGTGTTCTCTTCTTCAAGGAGCAAGGAGACTTTATTATAGGACCATGCATGGCTTAATGAGCCAAAATAATGATCTTGTTATACCAATTAGCTGCGTACCTTGCAGGTCAAACTGTGAACCTCCTTTTTGGTATCTCATCTTAATCTTCTTTTCGTTTTAGCCGTAGAGTATCTTCCACTAATATTCTAATACTTTAACCTTTGTATTGAAAACGCATCGTATTTGTGTCGGGACACTTATACAGCCGAATAAATTTCAAGCCGGGTATGATCTTTTAATGGTGGCAAGACTCTCGCAACAAATATTTTAACACTACTGCATCCTTGATGACTCCAACTCGAAACATATTAGTTAAGATAGAATAACTCTATTGCCGGTTGATATAAGTGATTGTTGGCATACGATAATACTGAACTATCAGACTAGAATTGATGTTTGTTTCTAGTAGTTGTCCTACTTTTGATTCATCCCTTGTTAACTTTCGACAAAATAACAGAGCAGATGTCTTGCCAATCGCTGATAGATCTCTCTATCTTCCTGCATATACCTTCTGAAGCGAAACCATTGTTTGCTGAATCATATTTTTATTCTTCCAAGATGAATCTAAGCTCCAATCTCGAATTTTCGCCCGATCTTTTACCACTTGAACCAGGCCTAAAGGACAAAGTGGTACCAACATGATTTATCTCAATGACGCATCGCATAAAGATTGCACCCCTAATAACAGAAGGTAAGACAATAAGGCTGGGAGTGATGAACACAGACAAACAAATAACATGTGCAAGGCTTCAGACATTCCGTCTAAAAATCTGAATTGATTAGTTAGCCTAGCACGTATCAGGATATTAAGTTTCGGACAAGGCTCCGACAGCAAAATTTTAGCACAGCTCACCAAATACTATGTACTCATTCCATTGTATCAAGTGTACCGTGCAGGACCAGATTTCCGAATCAACAATGGTTTGCGAATTGACTCCTAAGGAGCTCAGAGGCTTTCGTTCAATCTCAGCGCCTTAACCCGGTCAGGACCACAGCTGCCTTCTCAGAGTATCCCACGTCATGCTCCCGTCGAGCAATAAGATCACCATCTCATGCAGGAACCGCATCCTGCATGACTTCAAACCACTACCAGAAGACAAAACTGTTTTATTCCACCAGATGGTTGTTTTTTAGGAACTATCAGTTAGTTGTTTTGGAGCTTTCCGGAAGGTAACTTGAGGTGCATCAACTATTCAGCTGGAGTATCAGACTGGATCCTCTCGTATAATCGATACATCAGAGTGGACTTTGACATCTGAGGTTCCCTTTCCAATGCAGCAATGACATCCTTAACAGATATAATTCGATTAACCTTTGTTTGAGGCGAAAATACTTGATTCCTTCCGAATTTCCTGTTAGCTCCTGAACCAATCGGGGATGCATTTCACACAAGTAGCAGGTATTTGAACACGGTAATATACCTTACCAGAAGGGTCAGCTCTCACCTGAAGCAGTCCTTGAGCTTCTTCTTTCAGCTTCACTATTCTCTTTACTACTTCTTCCTGTTATTGATAGTGCCGTACGGTTCGCATCTTTATCCAGCTGAGAACCAGAAGTCGCATCTGAGCCTCCTCCACGTTTCTGGCGGGCTTGTGCCATGAGTTGCCATTTTGATAGCATATCATCCACCCCAGCTGCTTTTCGGGCAGCAACATTAGCTGCATTCGTCCTCATTTTGTCATCCTCTTCTTTGTTTGCCTGCTCAACAGAGAGACTTCGTGATTTTGACCAAAATACAAACTTCAAAATCTTCAACATGAAGCTTTCTAAAGTCGTACCTTCGTTGATCTTGAACGACCTTCATCTTTGTCCTTGTCACCTTCAGCTTTGTTCTCACTGTCAGGCTGCATTAAGAGGCATCAACAACACATGTTAACACAACATATATACATAAGTTGCATGTGAGTTATTCAATATCTTTAATGTGAACTCATCTCTGGAGTCCATAAGCATCAACAGTACAGAAAAAAAAAACAGATGTTGCAAAATGAATAAACAGCACTCACTTCATTAACTTTCCGGAGCTTTTCTGCTTCTTCTGCCTGCTTTCTTTCCCATTCTTCTTTTGCTTTCTGATTCATCATCATTATTTGTTGCCGGACATCAGAAGTTATCAGCGTACGGTGTCTAGCCTTCTCTGTATCAACCCTCTGTAGGGATCCAATTGGACCAAGAATAATAGGGGGAAAATGAGAATTGAGTGTTTACCTACAGAGGAAAGAAAAAACAACAAAAGAAGGAACGTAACACGAAATGCTTAGCAAACAGAAACCAGACTAACCTGTTTTGACAGTCTGATCATATTACATAATAGTCCTCGCAGTCTTTCTTCCACGCACTAAAGAATCAAGTACATCAGCCACTGTCCAGAAAATAGTATATCGCAAAGGGTACGAAGTTAATATCTTACCTGTGACAAGCATCGTTCGACATCATTACTGGTGCTTTTCAAACCAAACTTGGCCACTGCAGAATGAAGGAATACCAAAAAGATAAATCGCCTTACTGTGATGTTCATAGATTAATCAATTCGATGTAAGTTAACAGGATGAAAGGTATCTTAACTGATCACTGCCAACTTTTTCTGCAATGGAACCTTTTCCAAGATCAACCTTTCTTCTTCTTCTTGAACCACTTTTCGAGATGCTTCCGAGGCCCGACTGTCCTCCTTGGGCACAGAAAATAACTGCTCCTCCTCTTCCTGAAGATGAAAGATTCTTAGGTCATTCCCCAGAAAGCACAAGTCCGTTACACCTAGGGACTCTCAACAAAAAAAAGAACTTACAACCAAATTGACCCCGCTGACAGCAGTCACATCATTGAGCTGTTCGATGCTTTGATCCAAAAAAGTTCCAGAAACCTTTTGCTTCTTACTGTGCAGAATTCCCAAGCTTATGTTACAATATATTAGAATCTTTTTCAGCCAACCAACAATTCAAAATCACCTAGAATCATCATAGAGCATACGAAACAGTTCACCTTGAAGGAGGTGGTGAGCCAAGAGAATTTAATGGCTTCTTCTGTCCAATAGTAGGCTTCTTGGGAGGAGTTTTTCCAGTACCTCCAGAAGAAGGTGGGATTCGAGAACCCTGAGACTGAAAGAACAAAAAGGAAACAGACTATCAGCATCAGACTTATAAAACTTTGGTTCTCTATAATATCCCATCAGGCAAAAATAATAAAATAGTGGTTCGAGTTCTCTCAGCCCTAGTTCAAAATTCTGATATTGGCGATGACTTTGCAGCAACTAACAAGTGCCAACATTAGGTTAAAAGAAAAGAAGGAAGATTGAGAGGAGTTGAACTTTAAGATAATCATTGGTACGCAATGGTTCACTGTTGTCAATGGAGTATAAATTTACTTGAATACTGCCAAAAGCTCATTTGTAAGACAAGCTGAACAATCTTGACAAAGTGATGCTCACTCCAACAGTCCAACTACCATGTCGAGGACAGCCAACCACCGACCAAAACAACTAAAAGACTTTGAAGAAAATCATAATCACTGGTACCTGGACATTGGCATCTAGAGATGGCGCAGAAGGAGAAACTGAATTTGCAGGCATCATACTGCTTGTTGAGATACTGATTTTTGAGGATTGCTTAACAGATGCATGCTCCTTAAAATGTCCCGAGCATGAGTTCCCCTGTTCAACAGATGGAGCAGCCAACCCTTGTGGATTGGGCATCTGGGTTTTCTTCTTTTGCTCAGTATGCTGCTCAACAACCTCCTGCTTTACATGGTTGACCGAGCTGATAGCAGCAGAACTTTGGTCTTTGTTAGTTGGTGCTTGCCAAGGAACTGAATTTGGCTGACCTGATGGATTAGCAGCATAATAAGCTGAACCATTCTGTACCCTGGCAGGATCACTCACAATATGTTGCATTTTAACCATGTTATTCATCGTCTCGGTTGCACCTACAGATTGAGTCACACCAATGGTCTGATGATGCGACATCGGCCGAATTGGTAAATCGTGAGATTGCGGTTTCATAGAAGATGTTGAGCTACTGACATTAGTTCCAGAAGAAAGGTGGTAGTTGCCACTAGTACTTCCATTCATTGAAAAGGAAGTCTCAGGATATTGAAAATGCATCTGTTGCTGCTTGTTTTGCACTGGCATAGGGTTGTAATGGTGATCTCTTTCTTGTTTGGGCGTAACAGCATTTGAGGATGACATTTGGGTCACTGGCTTTCCATACATATCTGTTGGACAATCCAGCTCTATAGCTGTTTGAGGATTGGCAATCAGAGGAGGATGATTCAACGTAGTTTTCCCTGGGACTGCCGAGTGAGGAACAGAACGGGAATCAGTAAACTGAGACATGCTGGCACCAACAGGCATTCTAACATTCTGTTGGCGAGCCAAAGCCAGAGGCTGCGATTGGGGACGATTTGAACCCAGCTGCCATTGCAAGAAGAAGACAGCTTAATAAAATTGAAGATATTGCAGGTAAAATAGATTTATGTCATACCAGTTATTTGATTACCTGTAACTCCAGTTGTGCCACCACCAATTTCACCACTCGTTCCCCTACAAGATTTCGCATAAGCCTAACAAATTGATTTTTTGCGATATCATTTCTCTAACAGCAACATCATCAAATAACAACAGAGTATGTTAATACGCTTTGATTTCTTTGAGCATGGAAGGGAAAAAGATCATTTAGAAGTTTGAGTCAGGGAGCTACCCTCAGTTGGTTAAATAGATTCTGAAGCTGACTATACTTATCCTTATCCAGATGAGGTCTCAGAGCAGGCAGCAAAGTAGCAAAAGATATCTGCGTACCCTGATTCTTTGAGCTGACCGATTGGTCAGCACTTGTAGTTCCTCGTTGAGCAGATTTATGCGGATTTAAGATTTTAGGATCACTGGAAGAACTCTGCATTTTATCAATGCCAGAAACTGGAACAACACTTTCCTCGGGAATCTGCATTCCACTTGTTTCAGAAACATGAAGAGAACTTTGGTTTAATTGTGCTTGACTAAAACCATTCAGTGACTTTGTCTGAGGCTCCGGAAGATGAGTGAGTTCGCATGAAGCATCATTGTGCTGTTCTACAACTTGAGTTGCAGAGCCATGATCCTTCAGCTCCATGGCTGGGCAGTGTTGCTCTGGCCGTAGAGGGTTTTGAACATTTTGTAAATCTGTTTTGCTTGAATCTTGTCCAATAGCTTGCCAATCCATCAATGACTGATTAGAAGCTTGGTTGCTTTCATGGGATAAAATCTCCACGTTCCCTAGTTACACATGTGAAATATAAACCACCAATAAGCTTCTATAAATATTACCAACTGAGAGAAGAAATCCAGCACGACCACATTCCAAATTCCATGAAGAAATCTCCCCATGGAAGTTTATAATTGAACTCCTCGCGGAATTTCACAAAGAACTGCGATCATGGCCGAGCACTTCAACCTATCTATTCTCCATGACTCGCATATTACACAACTTTAACTGAAAAAGCGTACCGGAATCCAACGGCAAAGAAGAGGGCGCATCCCCTCCGATATCTCGATTTCGGGCAGCCTGGAACGCGTCAATGTCAGCTCCGGAATGCATAGTTTCATCCCGCATTACAAATTCCAACCAAAGCTTAAATCCCCAATCCGAAACCCTAGAAGTTCGAAACGCAACCAGCGCCGCGGACTACAAACACAATGCCTTAAAAGGGGAGCAAAAAGTGGAAGTTAAATTTCAAACCTCGTTTTCCTCAAAGAGCTTCATAATGGACGGGTCCATGTCGCTACCACCGCCAAGCCCGAACCCCCGGAAATCCGACGTTATCCTCTCGGACGCCAACGACACCGATCGGCGCGTTCCTATTCAGAGTCGACAATAATCACCGGAATCGAACGAAGCGAGAACAGGAAACGCAGAAACAGTATCCGGTTCCGTTCACCGGTTTCACGAACGGAAGTTTCTCCGGCGGCCAGGAAATACCGGCTGTATTTCAACGCGCGGCAGAATTTGAGAGGGGAGAGCGGGGACGGTTCCGGCTTTTATTATTATTATTTAAAAGAAAGTTTTCATTATGTGGAGCGTTTGCGTGTATATATAGGCGGCTTACGATGGCTGATTTTACAATTATGCCCCCGGAAAAGGGTCCATGAGACGAGACGGGAGGGAGAGAACGGACGTTCGAGATTTATAGTGTGCTGGCCCATTAAGGGTTCAAAGCACTTCACGTACGCGGGCTTGTAGAGATTGGGCTAATGGGCCCTGTTCGATTTACATCTAATGCAGGTGTTCTTTTATTATTATTATTTTGTTAAATTACTATGACTTCAAATTATATGACCAAATAATATAGATGTTATTGTGCTGAAAAAAAATAGTATAGATGTTATCTAGATGACAGTCACATGATACCCGTTAATCTAAGTGATTCGAGTTATTTTGTGTGTCATGTCACGTCATTAAATTTTACTGTGTTTTATATCACGCCATTAAATTTTACTGTGTTATATCACAATACTAATTTTACCCGCATTGACATCACTAATTTGAGATCGAAGATGTCAAAAACGGAGGAAAATGGCGAGCCACTCGAATAAAATTGATAATATGACATGACATATGAGTAATTTTAATAACATAATATGACACGCGAGATAACTCAAGTAACCAGAGTTAACGGATGTCACTTGATTGTCGATCAAGTAGAACCTCTGATACCTAATTAGAAAATTTAGAACCACATTATAGTAGTGTTAGAATCTTCCTATCATACACAGAACTTTAAGGCAATGTGTACGTGGATTTTCAATAATTATATTCTTTCTCACCATTCTTGTACTAAGCAATGTGATATTCTCAACACGTCCTCTCAAACGAGACCTATTGGGTCAAAGATTTTGCACTGGCATTTACTTCACCAACGTGCGACAAATAAAAATCGTGCGAGCACAACAATGGACACGAAATCAACATGCTCTGGTACCATATTACAATCTCAATATCCTCCTACCCAAAATCTTAAGACAATGTTTGGATGAATTTTTAACACTTATAAATTTGTCCACCACTCTTGTACTAAGCAATACATGCCAGTAAGTAGTATGTGAAACCAAAATTCTCATAACAGTGGATTTCAACTTTTATTTTGTAATTTAACGGTTGACAATTTTTTATTTCGCCGAGATAAGTCATCATCCCTTATGAAATTTTTTGTGCAATTTATTATTTCGCCGAGATAATCTCCGGAATACAACGAATTGAGAACAGGAGACACATAAATAGTCTCCTGTTCCGTTCACCGATTTCGCGAACTGAAGTTTTCCGGCGGCTAAGGGTGAGCATTTTATCAGATATCCGATGTCCGAATCCGAATCCGAATCCGAAAAAAATTTCGGATTCGGATTATCCGAACTAAAAAGTTCGGATTCGGATTCGAATTTTTAAAAAATAGTTCGGATATCCGAACTTTAGTTGGGCTGGGCTTTAGGCCTAGGGGCCAGGAGCGTTGGCTGAGACTTTTTGTTCCACTTCTTTTCTTTTTTTTACAAGTTCCATATTCCCTTTCTATTTAGATTTGTAGTAAACCCTAGGAAAAATTAAAACCCGCCGCGACCCCAGAAATCTTTTAGCCTCTTCACTATTCAGAGACTGATTCGGCGAATCGACATGGTACGTTCCTTCTCGACCTCGACTCCTTTCAATAACTCCTCCTCCTTCTCCTTTGTATGGAAGTTCTTTCTTAGTTTGGTGGTGTGGTTAGAGGATTTGATCGGGTGATTTATTGGGCTTCTCTATTCGATTCTATTGATTTATTGGGTTTTTATTATTCTCTTTTAGTTTAGGTCTTGAGCTTTTCTATTCGATTTCTTGAGAATTTGGCTTTTAGTTTAGGAATGGAAATGGAAAAGGTATTATAGCTTGCTTTGGGGCTTTGGGGCTCCATCGTGTCAAAGTTAATTATAGCTTTAATTTTTTGGCTTTGGGTTTTTATTGAGAAGTTTCATTGCTTTGGGTTTTTATTGCTCTGGCTTTAGCTTTAATTTTTCTTAGTCAAAAGTAGCTACTGGCTTAGACTTGCAGGAGCATATGGCTTAATTTGGAAGATAAGTTTAGACTTGTTTGGTTTTGGAAGTTGATTTGGCTTAATTTGACAGTAACTTAATATGACAGTAACTTAATTTGGCTTACCCATCCTGTATTATTTTTAGGAGCATATGGATGTTGTAGAGGAGGACACCACCACTAATACTATCGATCCTCTAACAAATAGTTCCACTGCATCAACCACCATCATCAAGAAAAGAAGGGAGATAGCATCTAGGTCTGAATTTTGGAAGAGTTTTGAAAAAGTCACTAAAGGAACTGAACCTATGGCCCGATGTCTCCATTGTAGAAGAGAATTACGCGCCAGCACTAAAAATGGAATGGCTCCCCTCAGGAATCATTTGGCCGTTTGCAAGGTGAAGCATATTTCAGACTCTAACCAACCGGAGTTGGTAGGTATGGGATTACATGGTGAGAAACTTCTTGTTCCTTACAAGTATGATTATGAGGCAGTGAGAAAAGCTTTGACAATGATGATAATTTTGGATGAGTTGCCTTTCAAATTTGTTATGGAGTTAGGATTTAAAATATTTATGGAGGCTGCGTGTCCTAAATTTCCTATTCCATCACGGTGGACCATCCAACGTGATTGCTATCAAATGTTTGTCACTGGAAAAGAGAAGATGGGAGACTTTTTTAGAAAGTCGGGTCAAAGAGTTTGCCTAACCACTGATACGTGGACATCTATGCAAAAGGTAAACTATATGTGTGTGACCGCTCACTTTATTGATGAGCGTTGGACAATGAACAAGAGATTGTTGGCTTTTTCTCCAATATTTTCACATAAAGGGAAGGATATAGGAGTTGCATTGGAGAAGTGGTTGCGAGATTGGGGGATTGATAAGGTATTTACCATCACAGTGGATAATGCTAGTGCTAATGATGTGGCAGTTACTTAGGTGAGAGATAAGTTGAAAAATAAAAGTGTTGCTGATGGTAAATTCTTTCATTTGAGATGTGTTACACATATACTGCATCTAATTGTGATGGATGGATTGGAGCTTTGTGATGCTACTGTGAGTAAAGTCTGGCTTACTGTGAAGTATGTGAAACATTCACCAGGAAGGTATGCTATTTTTAAAAGTGCTATAGCTTTGGAAGATATTCAATATAAAGGTTGGTTGAGCTTGGATGTGAAAACTAGATAGAATTTAACATACAAGATGTTGGATGCTGCTGCAAAATTTTAGAAAGCTTTTGTGAGGTACGAAGATATGGATCCTTTGTTCAAGTTCACTCTTCGTGATGAAGATCAAAATAGTTTAGTCCCCACCGATGAGGATTGGGAGAAGGTAAGAAAATTGGTGACCATGTTGAGAAGATTTTACAATTTGACTTTGAGAGTTTCAGGATACAAGTCAGTAAGTTCTTATTCTTTCTTTCATGATGCTGCTAATCTACATACAATCTTCCAAAAATGGAAAGATGGTAATGATTTTAGCTTGACAGATATGGCGATGCCTATGTGTAAAAAATATGAAAAGTATTGGGGTGAGGACAAAATGAACATGTTGTTCTATATTATAGTAGGTCTTGATCCTAGGAAAAAGCTAAGATTTCTAACAAGTCAGAGTTAGACAAGTACTTGGGAGAGGATCTTGAAGATGATGATAATGACGAATTCGATATTCTATCATGGTGGAAGGTTTTGAGCTCTAGATTCTCCATTCTTGGTTATATGGCTTGTGATGTTCTAGCAGTTTCTGTTTCTACTGTTGCTTCGGAGGCTACATTTAGTACCGGGGGACGAATACTTGATGCATTTAGGAGTTCATTGACTCCTAGAATTGTGGAATCTCTATTATGCACTCAAGATTGGCTTCGAGGCAAGTCTTCACAAATCAATTTTGAAGAAGATCAGGATGAAATGGAAGAGCTTGAAGAGGGTAATATTTTGGTTCCTTAATTAAACTAATTGTAAGATATTTTAATGTCAACTTTTTATTTACTAATAATCTGTTTTCATGTATTGCAGGTTTTGGTTCCATGGGCATTGATATGTATAAAAGGTACATAGATTGATGTGGTCGTGGTGGAGGTACGCCAAGATGACATTGGTGCCGGATGCTACTGCCTACTATCTTGTGGACGGAACTTTTTGAAGACTTTTGGCACTTTGGATGCCTACTGCTTGAAATCATGAAATGCAACTTTTGTATTTGAATTTGGTCAATTGGATGCCTACTGTCCAAAAAGAAACTTTTGTATTTGTATTTTATTTTGTTGTAGCACTCTCGCATTTTGTTTTGTTGTTGATTTGGATGACTTTTGGAGAATATTTAGTTTGAATGAAATTATGGATGACTTGTTGTTTAGAAAATCGGATAATTCGGATTATCCGTATCCGTATCCGTATCCGAAAAAAGTTCGGATATTCAGATTCGGATAATTCACTGTTCGGATTCGGATTCAGATAGTAAAATATCCAATTCAGATAGTTCGGATAGTATGAAATTTGGATAGTTCGGATTCGGATAATCCGAATGCTCACCCTTACCGGCGGCCGAGAAATACCGGCTGGCTTCAAACGTGCGGCAAAATTTGAGAGGGAAGGGCTAGGACACACTCGACTACGGGGATTATTATTATTTACAAATAAATTTTTTTTCCTAATTAGAGGAGGGGTGACGCTGGCGAGTATATATAAGCGGCTTCCGATGGCTGATTTTACAATTATGCCCCCGGAAAAGGGTCCAAGAGACGGTAGAGAGAGAGCGAACGTTCGAGACGTATTGTGGGCTGGGCCAGTAATGGTTCAAAGCATTACACGTGTTCAGGCGATTCGTGATTGGGCTAATGGGCCCCATTCGATTTACATCGATTGCAGGTGTTCTTTCATTTATTTGTTTATTTTTGGTTTAATTACATGTATTTTGACATAGTGTTACTATATTATGTTTATGAGCAAATAATATAATCGAAAATGTGACACTCGCTAAACTAAGTTACTCGAGTTATTTCATGTGTCATGTCACGTCCTTAAATTATATTGTGTGTCATGTTACATCATTTATTTTACCCGTATGACATGGTGTCCAAATAAGTATGCAATTAGGATAAAATTAATGATATGGCACAACACGTAGATAAATTAATGATATAGTATGACACTTGAGATACCTCCAAGCAACCCGGGATAATAGATGCTATTTGGAGGTTAATTAGGTAGAACTTATGTTATGTAGTTAGAGAATTTAGAATCGCAGCAGTGTGTTAAACCACTTTAACAGTTGATAATTTTTATTTCGCCAAAATAAGTCATCTCTTATGAAATTTTTGGGCAATTTTCCTTGGCTTATTATTAACAAGGAAGTGTGAGGAAATATTGCATCTATAGGAAGAGCAATTGTAGAAATAAAAATCAATTGATCATAGATTGCATAATTGCTTTTCCAATATGTAGTTTGAAATGTCCTCCGATCTGGACACTGTCGGTCATATAGTTTCACTAGAGTATGGGCTGCAGGTGTGAGGATCTACCCATCAAGTATTTGGGGATTCCACTGGGAAACAATATGAAGAGGAAGGCAGGTTGGTCCCCTATATTAGATTCAACTGACAAAAGACTAGGAAGTTGGGAACGAAATATGTTCTTTTGGAGGTCGTATGACTTTGGTCAAATCTGTGCTCTTTTGCCTTCCATTCTATTTTCTATCCAATCTATCTGAGACTGGGAACTATAAACCTCAAGGCGAAAATCAGTTGGTGAACATGAAAAGAACACTTATCGGAAACATCGAGGTGTACAGAGGTTTTTGTCGCCTTCCCACACCGGAGTGCTGGTCGGAGATGGTCTGGGAGGTAGTAGGTAACATGCTTCTGATGGGCCAGCTACATCAATGGGCCGATGCTGTGCTTTGTTGGGGTGGGATGTGGCCTGTGTTTTGATGGGACACACACACACATTGAATTACATACGATATTTTTTTTTGGTTTTTCACTGGATTTTATTTGCGGTAAGATTTCACAAAAGTTGTAGTTGCAATTTCTTATTAAAAAATTCAACAATTTTTTTAGTAATTTTGTAAATTTTTATAATAAAATCAACTTACCAAAAGAATATGCAGGTTGAAATTAGTAGATAGAAAATTTAGAGCATCTACAATATCATTAATTTTTTCGAAATATATTTTCAGATTATATTAACCTATTTTAGATCATTTAATACAAATCAATTGTATCAAGTGGTAACAATTATTCTAACTTACAAACGATATTTTTTTTTTCACTGAATTTTTTTACAGTAAAATTTAACTGAGGTTGCAGTTGCAACTTCTTATGAAGAAATTCAACAATTTTTTTTGTAATTTTGTAAATTTTTATAGTAGAATCAACTTACCAAAAGAATATGCAGGTTGAAATTAGTAGCTAGAAAATTTAGAGCATCTACAATACCATTAATTTTTTGGAAATATATTTTTAGTTTATATTAATCTATTTTAGATCATTTAATACAAATCAATTGTATCAATTGGCAAAAATTATTCGAACTTAATAGGAATTTTCAAACTCACACCATAGAAACATGATGTATTAAGATGTGCTAAAATTTGATTGAGAAAAAAGAGTGTCAATATAAATTTCTAAGTCAAACCTGATTAATCAGGGTGCCGGCATCCACCAAAAAAAGGCGGACCATCATTCATATAATGAAACTTGACCGACAAGATACCAATTTGAGCAGCCGCGACATATACTTTTTTAAACTGCAAATATACTTAATTGGTTCAACAGTGGACAAAAAAGATTACGATACACATGATGTTTTGCACCAACCTACGCGTCCTTCACATAAAATTACTATAGGACAAGGTGACGCCCATTTCACAGAGGATATAGTATTGCATTCATAATTTGGATCCTTTGATTCATTTAAATTTTCACAACTCTCCCTGATTCCGATTAGTCCTTGAAAAAATCAACTTCAAAAATAATAATATTAAATACTTATTGATAAAATTTATATGTCATTTAAAAATTCAATCCAATTTGACATAAATTAATAGCCGGTAAAAATTTTTGACAAAAAAAAATCCGCTTCTAGAAACGTGATTAGAATAAAAGCAAAAGATAATTAGGAAACTTCTTTTGAAAAACAAAGATTGGCCATTGTAGAGCTTGGAGACGGGCACTTGCTGTTATCGTTATTGTCAAATTAATGTATCTTCCACGAGATTTAAGTGTGCACCATTTTTTTCACCAAATTAATTGCTCGGTTAAGAAGGTTCTTCCCGTCTCACTTGTCGTCTGATTGCTCTTTTGGAGCATCTTTCGATTGGCTATATACGCACGCAGACAATTTGGACTCGCCCACAATTGTTATTTGTTAACATCGAAAATTTCCGTCTCTTATAATCGTATTTTTATGTTTTTCTGTAAGTTAATTGTAGTTATATGTTTTCTCATTGACAAATAATTACTTCCATTTTTTTTCCTTCTAGAATCAGAGATATATTGATATTGATAACGTCATCATCTCTCGTCGACGTGGCTAATCTTATTCTTGGCTTTGTGTCCCCTCCTTTTGGTGGATTGTTCAATACTTTCCATTTACTTGCACACATTCAATAGTCTACACTGGTTATTACTTGTATTAATTAAAGAAACATGTAATATGCGTAACAATCTCAAAAAATATTTTTTTTAGTGAATCCAAGACTTTGAGGTAACGAGTAAGTAAATTTTTATATTTATAAATAAATCTATCACACTTGTAACTAACAATGTGTTAATATTGATATGCCATTTCAAACGAAGTCCATCGGGTCAAAATTTACGGGTTTTGACTGTGCTAAAGTTCAACGATATGAAGTCGTGCAAGCATTAACAAACCACTTTGATACCATGTTAGAATCTCAATATCAGACTCAATAACTTAAAATTATAAGTAGATGATTTTTCTACACTTTATAATTCTCTCAATTTTTTATAAGTTTATAATTCTCTTAGTTAAAATATACAACCTACGACTTTTCACACTTTTGCAATGTGGAAATCCTAAATACGCTTTTTATACCATGTCTAAATGTCCAAATCTGGCCCAATAATTTAAAATAATAGGTAGATAAAGTTCACCACAATTGTAATTAGCAATTTAGTAATTTTGGCCTTCTTTTTTCTCGGATAGTTAATTTGATTTTATCAACAAATTGGACATTGTTTATATCCATGATTGGTGCATCCAATTAATTAATATCTAATATGACAACCGTAGCACACAATCAGGGAGGACATCAGGATAGCTACTAGTTATATGATGTGTAGTGACAGCTCCAGCATATATAATTCACAAACTCAAAAATAAATAAAAGAAAGGATACTCAAATGACATATCAAATAAATGAAAAGACGTGGTCATGTCAACCCCGTATCCTGTTTCTCTAGTTCTATTTGTTTCCTCGAATTGACCATTAACATACTAAAAAATCTAATGGGTTACGGGCCACCATGATGTTTGGTCGCGCTAAGGAGGCGAAGTATATTGCAACAACGAGTATGGCTGCATAGGAACAATTCTATTTTCGAAAAGCAACGACTAGATTCGTCGTTGGTAATTAATCGGGCTATTTAACATGCACGAGAATTGTTAATCTGGTCAGATTCAATCAAAAACTTGCACAACCAAGATCTAGTTCTGTTTCTGCAATCACCGAACCCAAATTAGACATAATTATCACACTTGGTGAAATTATTTGGCTTAATTTGGTCTCACTGGTTGGATCGTTTATGTTAGTTTTGGTTGGGACGATTTCCGTTAGTAGGAGAGAGTCCCGCTAGGGCCTCATTGTAATACTACTATATATTACTACTTATACTTAATAAAAGAAATTTACTTATAAAAAAAATTTAACGGAAACTAAAATTTAAAAAAAAAATTTCAGATCCAAATTCTGAAATTACTTTTATATTAAAATTTGTTGAAAAAAAATCTTATTAAGAGGTTTTACTATTAGTCAGTTCATTGGATATTTATATAAGTAAATGTGAAAAAAAATACAAAATATACTATATACATTAAATTTTGATAGTAACTTTTTTTGTCATTTACATAGTATACCTAAACTTTGATGAGTCCATACTCCATAGTAAACCAACCGCATACTGAGCCTAATATATTATATATAACCTCTAAACTAGTCGCTATATCCTTCCAACCATCCAAAAAGTCACCACCTTCTTCCTAATTCCAGCAATCCAAAAATGGAATCGGAATCCTCCCCTCTCGCCATCGAAAGCTTCTCCGACAGTTGGCTCACAAGCACAAAACCCTTGTCGGAAAACCCGTCTTCAACTTCCAAGTACCACGGGAAATCCAAATCCACCCAGAACAACTTCCATTTCGACGTTCCGACTTCCATGTCCCCCGGCGACGTCCTCGTCGACGCCGACCAGATCTTCTCCAACGGCTTGATAAAGCCCGTCTACGAGGAGTACCCTTCAAGTCCAGGACCAGGTCCTGCGTTTTATACTGCTTCCTCGCGGGTTGTCCAAAAATCCGGGGCTCCAGTTGTTGATGTTCACTGTAATGGCGTCGGGTTTGGGAGGTGGAGGAAGTCGTCGGAGAAGGTGTTGAGGAAGTGTATCGGGTACTTTAGACCCATTTGCCAGAGAGTACTCGCGCCGTCGAAGAGGAGCGGGAGGGTCGACGATATCGATAGGAGGTCATCGGAGGTTAAGAGCCGGACCAGCTCGGTCCAGTCCACGCCGAGCCGAGCCGAGTCGCGTTTGGAATATGATTCCGAGTGTTCCATCTACGAGGCTGTTCTTCATTGCAAGAGATCCGTTGATTGGTACGTTCTTTTCGATTTAGCTTAAGCATTTGTTTGTGGTATTGTACTTGACGATTTGTTTGTTTTGCCGGAAAATATTTTCCGTCGGAAAATGGTTAGTGGTTTTTCTGTGCAAGTCAGTTTCCGCTTGAAAACGACTTCTAACTTTTTGGAAACTTCGTAGGAAAACGAGATGTATAAAAATTGACGTAAATTTAAGATTCAATTAGTTAAAAAAAATTGTTATTTAAAATTGTCAATCGTGTGAAAAAAATTTATTTTTTAATACCTAGAAACTTCAGGCAATCTCTTCCAACCCATAGTACTATGCGAAATTTTTTCATACCACATTGCATTAAAGTGAAGTTTTCCCAAAATCTTGTTACGGGGCGTTATTTTTCATACTAAATAAATATTTTTTATTGCAGATGATATTTATGTAAAATTAAACAAAATCTTAGACTTATTTATTTGTACCCTTGGCGAGTATTAATAATGAAAGATGCTCAAGAGTTGAAACATTTTAACAACTATAACTGAAAAATGGAAAAATCTTGCATCAAGATATTAATACTAATGAAGCATCAGTTTAAATACTAATCGATTAAATAATATCTTTTTTTGATAGGTTGGTTTTCTGTATCAAATTACCACTTTATATGCTAATTGCCTTTCCTTCTTTTTCTCTTCCCAGATAAATGGGTCCCTACCAGCGACTGAAATTAAGAGCTGGATGATTAAATTTGGTGCATAAAGAAAACGAGCTTTGGAAGTTCAAATGTTAATTACGTCCGAATTCGAATCTAAATTAGACGACCAGTATTTACTATATGATTTCGGATTCTAAAAAAGTTCGGATAGCTACATCAAGCACGAACCTTTTTCCCTTTGTCTCATCGATGTGTCTTAGATCTCCTGCTGGGGTTCTATGTTTTGTTATGAAGCAAAGGATAAAATTGCTGTTGGGGTTCGGTCGGAAGAATCTTAAATTATTAATATCGGGGTTATTATTATTAGTTTTTTCGGTATAAGGTACTATTATTAGTTACAAGTTACAACCTTGTTTACATTTTGTCTTAATCCATTTGTAAAAATTAATTACGTCAATGGGATCGCTGTATCTTGTAATTAAAACCTTTCGACATCGTTCTTTCGCGTGGATTCGTTGTACTATATACTTTTGCATATCATGATGTTCTTTCTGTAACTGTAATAACTGCATTAATAACTCCAAAAAAATGTACAGTTATAGTGTTCCAAGAATTGTAAAAAAATATAGTGATATTTGTTGTCTCGGAGGGTTGGTGTATTTGATTAGGATCTACTTCAGTCGAGGCAAGTGTTGGACACTTTCTCCGTAAAACGAGATTGCCCCGTATATTTCAGTGCGGTACGGGCTACGGCAATCGTCCCCAAGATACAACGACTGTTAGGGCATTTCCAGGACCGTTGCACACGTATCTCGAAACTTTCGGGCGAACCCTTACATACCCAGAACTTTCGGACTCTTGTAAGTGAGAATCGGGGGAGAGAAGAAGACAACTATTGCTAACGAATGCTTATGCAATGAGTTGCTGGGATGAGAATTATGGCAAGGGGGCAGGCCTATTTATAGGCTGGAGGAGGCAGGGAGGCAGCCACCCCGAAGGGACGCGTCCGCTCGGCCAGCAGGCTGTCTGGCTGCGCTCGTGGCCCTTCGATGGCTTCTGGATCCTTCCAGGCGCGCCCAGGCTGCGCTGGCGCCCTTTCGCGACAGATCTCGCAGCCCTTCGGCCTTCTGGAAGTCTCCTGGACGTTCCAGCCCGTCGTGCCTCTTCATTGGCCAACCTGAAGGCGCTCGCAGCTCCTCGTCGCTTTGGTAGCTGCGCAGCTGCCTCCGGACCCGGGCAAAATACTTAAGGCTCCTCCAGCTCCTCACGACGATGCGTGCGTGCGAAGTGCCAAGTGTGCCACAAAGCGCCCATTGCGACCTGCGTCCAATGCGCCATGCGCACACGTGCGTGCGCGTGCGCGTGCTCGGACGGTGCGAAGCGGTGGGTCAGTCTTTGGGTGGTTAACCAAGTTTGAGAGGTAAGGAGTGGAGTTCCTTATAAACAAGGAAATCCTCCTTGCTCTAATCAATGTGGTATTGCACTTTTCCATTTTCCTTTTGGGCTTCCACTTTGGGCCTTACCATTTTGGGCTTGCATTGAATTTTCATTCAAACCTAACAATCCCCCACATGAATGATGATTAATGCATGCAGACTCTAATCAAAAGTTCTGACATGTTATTATTGCATCGAGATAGGTAGCTTGCGGCTTTGAACCTTCTCTAGTAATATGTTATCGGATTTACTCACTGCTCGGTGAACGTGATGTCTTGAACCGTCAGCTTTTGGTGTAAACCAAGACAATAACATTTACACAATAATAACCCTAGTATATTTGGGTTCTCGCGTTGTATCTGTTTCGGCCATGGACCGTATCTTAGATTCATAAGTATTTTTCCCATTTGAAGCGGCCTCACTTCACACTTACATAGGTGATCTCCTATCAAGAGTATCCTGCCATACTCCACCTTAATCAAGGTATAGGAATTATTAAAAGCGTAATGCTTAACCTTATCACACCGCTGCAGGCTAACACCTGGGCAGCTTCTAAGAATGAGATAGGTTCCAGATGATTAAATGAACCCTTCATAACTTAGTTGTCTCATTGAACCAAGTTTGTGGGATCTCCACTCATCATGGTTGAGTTACCGCTATGGACGTTCTTTCGTGTGTGGATTTTAATCCCATTCCCCTTACTGCGTTGTACATTTGATCTCTATTGATTCCTTTCGTAAAAGGATCAGCTAAGTTGTCCTTGGACTTTACGTAATTAATGGTGCTCACCCCACTAGAGATCAATTGTCTAACGGTATTGTGTCTCCGACGGATATGTCGATACTTTTTGTTGTACAATATACTTTGTGCTCTCCCGATTGCAGACATGCTATCACAATGTATTAATACGGGAGGTACCAGTTTGCTCCAGCACGGAATATCCTCTAGGAAGTTTCTGAGCCATTCAGCTTCTTCCCCAGCTTTGTCTAGCGCTATAAACTCCGACTCCATGGTGGATCGAGCTATGCATGTTTGTTTAGAGGACTTCCAAGAGACGGCTCCTCCTCCTATGGTGAATACGTATCCACTCGTGGATTTGGAGTCCTTTGTGTCTGATATCCAGTTTACGTCACTGTATCCTTCTAATACAGCTGGATATTTAGCATAATGTATGCCATGGTTTATGGTATGTTTTAAATACCGTAAAACCCTTTCTAGAGCTAGCCAGTGATCCTTTCCTGGATTACTTGTGAATCTGCTAAGTTTACTAACTAAGTACGCAATATCGGGACGAGTGCAGTTTGTTAAATACATCAAGCTCCCGATAATTTGCGCATACTTTAGTTGAGATACTGGGTCCCCTCGATTCTTGGCTAAGTGTAGATTCAAATCTACTGGAGTCTTAACCAGAGGTTTGTCAAAAGCTTCAAATTTCTTGAGCACGCTTTCCACGTAGTGGGATTGTGTCAAGATAATTTCATCAGCTTTCCTAGAAATTTTTATTCCTAGTATGACGTCTACCAGACCCATATCTTTCATGTCAAAGTGATTCTTTAACATGTTCTTAGTTTTCACAATAACCTCTTTATTGCTTCCCGTAATTAGTAAGTCATCTACGTAGAGACATACAATTACGTAAGCTTCAGGTGTGCCCTTAATGTAAACACATTTATCGCACTCATTGATCTTAAATCCATTTGACAACATTGTTCTGTCAAATTTCTCGTGCCACTGTTTCGGCGCTTGTTTTAGCCCGTATAGTGACTTGACTAGTCGGCACACTTTATGCTCTTGTCCGGGAGCCACAAACCCTTCAGGTTGCTCCATGTATATCTCCTCTTCCAGTTCTCCATTTAAGAAAGCTATTTTTACGTCCATTTGGTGGATCTCGAGGTTATAGAGTGCTGCAACAGCTATGAGTATTCTAATTGATGTGATTCGTGTGACCGGTAAATATGTGTCAAAGAAATCATATCCCTCCTTCTGTTTGAACCCCTTAGCTACCAATCGAGCTTTGTACTTGTCGATTGATCTATCAGCTTTGTATTTCCTTTTTAGGATCCACCTGCATCCCAAAGGTTTGCAGCCCGGTGGGAGATCCACGATTTCCCACGTGTGGTTTTGCATAATGGATTCTATCTCACTATTGATAGCTTCCTTCTAGAGAGGTGCATCTGGACTGGACAATGCCTCTTGAATTGTCCTGGGTTCATCTTCTAAGGCGTAGGTTAGATAGTCCGGACCAAAGAATTTGGTTACCTTTGTCCGTTTACTACGTCTAGGTTCATCATTTTCCTGATTGGACCCTTGTGTAGTCTCGTGAGCCCTTTTCTTTGAGCTTCCTTCCTTTCTTTCCTTATTAGGAAAGCTATTCTCAAAGAACGTTGTGTTCCTTGATTTTATGACCATTCCCGTGTTTATATCAGGGTTTTCAGATTTATGCACCAAAAATTGATAAGCACTACTATTTTCTGCATATCCGATAAAGATGCAATCAATGGTCTTGGGTCCTATTCTCACCTGCTTAGGCTTAGGTACTTCGACCTTTGCTAGGCACCCCCACACTTTAAGGTAACCGTAGGAAGGCTTCCTTCCTTTCCATAGTTCATATGGGGTTTTATCCCTTTTCTTGTGTGGCAATTTGTTTAGAATGTGGTTAGCTAAGAGCACAGCTTCCCCCCACATGTTCTGGGGTAAGCCCGAGCTAATCAACATAGCGTTTATCATCTCTTTAAGAGTTCAATTTTTGCGTTGAGCTACGCCATTTGATTGAGGTGAATATGGAGCAGTCGTCTGATGAATAACGCCATGTTCTTGACAGAGTTCCTCAAACGGAGCTACATATTCTCCTCCTCGATCACTTCAGATCATTTTGATTTTCACGCTGAGTTGATTTTCAACCTCATTCTTATATCTCTTAAAGGCATCAAGAGCTTCGTCTTTTCCCTTTAGGAGATACACATAACAGTATCTCGTGCAATCATCGATAAACGTGATGAAATATTTCTTCCCGCCTTTAGTTTGCACGTGTTTCATATCGCAAGTGTCCGTATGAATTAACTCTAAAGGCGTAGTACTTCTTTCCACCGAATGGAAAGGTGCTTTGGTCATTTTAGCCTCCACACATACTTCACATTTATCAGATGGGTTGAACTCTAGATTCGGTAATAAATTTAAACTTACTAACTTTCTTAGTGAGTTTAGATTTACGTGTCCTAATCTACCATGCCATAAATTAGAACACTCGGCCAAGTAAGAAGAAGCATTAACTTTATTTTTACCGTTAAAGGTGCGATGTACAGTTATTACATTCATCTTAAATAGCCCCCTTTCTAGATAATCCTTTCCTATGAATTGACCCGCTTTGGTCAGTACAAACTTATCAGCCTCAAATACAAGCTTAAGACCGGCTTTGCTTAACAGTGAGCCAGAAACTAAGTTCTTGCGGATGTCCGGGACATGCAGTACATCCTTGAGGGCCAGTTCCTCTCTTGAGGTCAGCTTCAGGACAACCTTACCCAGACCTACGATCTTGGACGCTGAGGAGTTTCCCATGAACAGCTTTTGGCCGGTGATCGGGATATAGTTTGAGAACATCTCCTTATCCGAGCAGATGTGGCAGGTAGCTCCAGTGTCCACGAACCACTCTCTTGGATTGTCCACCAGGTTGGCTTCAAACACCACAGCTGACAGATCTATCTGGGACAAGTCTTCAGCCAGGTTAGCCTTTCCTTGGTCGTCATTCTTCGGCTGGCGACAGTCCTTAGCCATGTGGCTGGGTTTGCCGCAGTTGTAGCAGTCACCATTGATCTTCTTATTCTTTTTCTTCTTGGGCTCTTGCTTCTCCTGCTTATCCCCAGACTTTTTCCTCTTCTTGCTACTTTTTCCCTCCGCGAGGTGCACGGTGGTCTCAGAGTTGGCCTTGCCTTGCTTGACTTCGGACTTTCGGTTGTCTTCCTCGATCCTAAGTCTCACGATCAGGTCTTCTAGGCTCATGTCCTTCCTCTTGTGCTTGAGGTAGCTCTTGAAGTCCTTCCAGAGCGGGGGGAGCTTCTCGATCATCGCAGCTACTTGGAAGGACTCGCTGAGTTGCATCCCTTCGGCTTGGATCTTGTGAAGGATCAGCTGCAACTCCTGCACTTGGTCGATGACCTTCTTGGAGTCCACCATCTTGAAGTCGAGGAATCGTCCGACGATGAATTTCTTCGTCCCGGCATCCTCCATTTTGTACTTCTTCTCGAGTGAACTCCACAGCTCTTTAGCGGTCTTGGCTTCCGCGTAAACATTGTAGAGCGTGTCGTCTAGTCCATTCAGAACGTAGTTCCGGCATAGGAAGTCGCTGTGACTCCATGCATCGAGGGCGTTGATCATCTGTTGATATGCCTCATTTTCCGCCACCTTCGGAGCCTCTTCCTTCAAGAATCGGACCAGGTTGAGCGTCGTCAGGTAGAACAACATCTTCTGTTGCCACCTCTTGAACTCGGTACCGTTGAACTTGGCCGGCCTTTCAGCGTGGACAGTTCTCGGGACCGCTGGTGCTGAGCTTGTCGATGCCATCTTCAAGTACACAATCTCGTATTACGATTGTTGTCTCGGAGGGTTGGTGTACTTGATTAGGATATACTTCAGTCGAGGCAAGTGTTGGACACTTTCTCCGTAAGACGAGATTGCCCCGTATATTTCAGTGCGGTACGGGCTACGGCAATCGTCCCCAAGATACAACGACTGTTAGGGCATTTCCAAGACTGTTGCACACGTATCTCGAAACTTTCGGGCTAACCCTTATATACCCAGAACTTTCAGACTCTTGTAAGTGAGAATCGGGGGAGAGAAGAAGACAACTATTGCTAACGAATGCTTATGCAATGAGTTGCTGGGATGAGAATTATGGCAAGGGGGCAGGCCTATTTATAGGCTGGAGGAGGCAGGGAGGCAGCCACCCCGAAGGGACGCGTCCGCTTGGCCAGCAGGCTGTCTGGCTGCGCTCGTGGCCCTTCGGTGGCTTCTGGATCCTTCCAGGCGCGCCCAGGCTGCGCTGGCGCCCTTTCGCGATGGATCTCGCAGCCCTTCGGCCTTCTGGAAGTCTCCTGGACGTTCCAGCCCGTCGTGCCTCTTCGGTGGCCAACCTGAAGGCGCTCGCAGCTCCTCGTCGCTTTGGTAGCTGCGCAGCTGCCTCCGGACCCGGGCAAAATACTTAAGGCTCCTCCAGACGATGCGCACGTGCGAAGTGCCAAGTGCGCCACAAAGCGCCCATTGCGACCTGCGTCCAATGCGCCATGCGCACACGTGCGTGCTCGCACCATCCTCGCAGGCAGCTAGCGGTGGGTCAGTCTTTGGGTGGTCAACCAAGTTTGAGAGGTAAGGAGTGGAGTTCCTTATAAACAAGGAAATCCTCCTTGCTCTAATCATTGTGGTATTGCACTTTTTCATTTCCCTTTTGGGTTTCCACTTTGGGCCTTACCATTTTGGGCTTGCATTGAATTTTCATTCAAATCCAACAATATTGTCAGATTAATCCTATCTAGATTAGTTGACCGATTTCCGGATATTAAATAGTATTGATAAGAATATATATATATGGTGGCCATTATAGAATAACAACGTCATAGTTGCAAAGACGGTGGAACAATATCAAATAGTTCAACGTGCCTCCCATGATTTTTGGTACTTAGAAACTGCAAGACTTAGGCAATCAATGCAGTTGAGTTTAATCCATACGCAATTTTCTATAAAGGGACTTAAGATAACGAAATTCAAAATAGATAATTAATTATTTTTTTCCGGTGGTTCACAATATAATTATAAATAGAAAAAATAGTAGCCGGCCGGCCGGCTGGCTTCGCGGTTGGTGTCATATTAGAGGAGGACCCTCACAAATGTCAGGCTTCGGACGCTTTAGCTACTTTTGGTTTCTTCTGCGAGATATTTTTATTTTCCGGCAAATGTCTCTACCGGGAATTAGTTAAGCCCCTCTCTCTAGGCAATAAGCCAACAACCTTATCTTTTTGTGTTCTTGTGAGATGTGGGTGTGGAATAGTAGTACCGGAATCATTATGTTATGTTTTTCTATTCAGATAACTAGTTTTTTCATAAGTAAAGTATTGTATTACAGCATAAAAATTATCTAAGTGTTATATCAAAGGGATCACTCCAAAGTACTAGATGTTGTTTGTCGGAGTGGTGTACTTGATTAGGATCTACGGCAGTCGAGGCAAGTGTTGGACACTTTCTCCGTAAGACGAGATTGTCCCGTATATTTCAGTGCGGTACGGGCTTCAGAAATCGTCCCCAAGATACAACGACTGTTTAGGGCGTTTCCAAGAACGTTGCACACGTATCTCGAAACTTTCGGGCGAACCCTTATATACCCAGAACTTTCGGACGGACTTGCCAGCAGGCTGACTAGCTGCGCTCGTGGCCCTTCGGTGGCTTCTGGATCCTTCCAGGCGCGCCCAGGCTACGCTGGAGCCCTTTCGCGATGGATCTCGCACCTCTTCGGCCTTCTGGAAGTCTCCTGCACATTCCTGCCCGTCGTGCCTCTTCGGTGGCCAACCTGAAGGTGCTCGCAGCTCCTCGTCACTCCGGTAGCTGCGCAGCTCTCTCCGGACCCGGGCAAAATACTTAAGGCTCCTCCAGCTCCTCGCGACGATGGGCACGTGCGAAGTGCCAAGTACGCCACAAAGCGCCCATTGTGCCATGTGCACACGCACATGCACACGCGCGTGCGCGTGCTCGTGCTCGGATGGTGCTATGCACCATCCTCGTCGCGGTCCGAGTTGGCTTTCCCTCCTGGTGGTCAACTTATTTCCTAGTCAACAAGGATTTCCTCCTTATAAACTAGGAAATGTTGGTGCCACTTTCCAATGTGGGATGACACTTTCCATTTCCCATTTTTGGGCTTTTGGACTTTGGGCCTTTCCACTTTGGGCTTGCATTGAATTTTCATTCAAACCCGACAATCCCCCACATGAATGATGATTAATGCATGCAGACTCTAATCGAAAGTTCTGACGTGTTATTATTGCATTGAGACAGGTAGCTTGCGGCTTTGAACCTTCTCTAGTAATATGTTATCGAATTTACTCGCTGCTCGGTGAACGTGATGTCTTGAACCGTCAGCTTTTGGCGTAAACCAAGACAATAACATTTACACAATAATAACCCTAGTATATTTGGGTTCTCACATTGTGTCCGTTTCGGCCATGGACCATTTCTTAGATTCATAAGTATTTTTCCCATTTGAAGCGGCCTCACTTCATACTTACAGGAATATCCTGCCATACTCCACCTTTATCAAGGTATAGGAATCATTAAAAGCGTAACGCTTAACCTTACCACACCTCTGCAGGTTAATACCTGGGCAGCTTCTGAGAATGAGATAGGTTCCAGGTGATTGACTGAACCCTCCATAACTTAGTTGTCTCATTGAACCAAGTTTGCGGGATCTCCACTCATCATGGTTGAGTTGCCGCTATGGACGTTCTTTAGTGTGTGGATTTTAATTCCATTCCCCTTACTGCATTGTACATTTGATCTCTATTGATTCCTTTCGTAAAAGGATCAGCTAAGTTGTCATTGGACTTTACGTAATTAATGGTGATCGCTAGTACAAAGTACTAGAGATCAACTGTCTAACGGTATTGTGTCTCCGACGAATATGTCGAGATTTTCCGTTGTACAATGTACTTTGTGCTCTCCCGATTGCAAATATGCTATCACAATATATCAATACGGGCGACACCGGTTTGCTCCAACACGGAATATCCTCTAGGAAGTTTCTGAGCCATTCAGCTTCTTCCCCAGCTTTGTCTAGTGCTATAAACTCCAACTCCATGGTGGATCGAGCTATGCACATTTTTTTAGAGGACTTCCAAGACACAGCTCCTCCTCCTATGGTGAATACGTATCCACTCATAGATTTGGAGTCCTGTCGCGTCACTGTATCCTTCTAATACAGCTGGATATTTAGCATAATGTATGCCATGGTTTATGGTATATTTTAAGTACCGTAAAACCCTTTTCAGAGCTAGCCAGTGATCCTTCCCTGGATTACTTGTGAATCTATTAAGCTTTCTAACTGAGTACGCAATATCGGAACGTGTGCAGTTTGTTAAATACATCAAGCTCCCGATAATTTGCGCATACCTCAGTTGAGATACTGGGTCCCCTCGATTCTTGGCTAAGTGTAGATTCAAATCTACTGGAGTCTTAACCGGAGGTTTGTCAAAAGCTTCAAATTTTTTGAGTACGCTCTCCACGTAGTGGGATTGCGTCAAGATAATTTCGTCAGCTTTCCTAGAAATTTTTATTCCTAGTATGACATCTGCCAGACCCATATCTTTCATGTCAAAGTAGTTCTTTAACATGTTCTTAGTTTTCACAATAACCTCTTTATTGCTTCCCGTAATTAGTAAATCATCTACGTAGAGACATACAATTACGTAAGCTTCAGGTATGCCCTTAATGTAAACACATTTATCGCACTCATTGATCTTAAATCCATTCGACAGCATCGTTCTGTCAAATTTCTCGTGCCACTATTTTGGTGCTTGTTTTAGCCCGTATAGTGACTTGACTAGTCGACACACTTTATTCTCTTAACCGGGAGCCACAAACCCTTCATGTTACTCCATGTATATCTCCTCTTCCAGTTCTCCATTTAGGATAGCTGTTTTTACATCCATTTGGTAGATCTCGAGGTTATAGAGTGCTGTAACAACTATGAGTACTCTAATTGATGTGATTCTTGTGACCGGTGAATACGTGTCAAAGAAATCATATCCCTCCTTCTGTTTAAACTCCTTAGCTACCAATCGAGCTTTGTACTTGTCGATTGATCCATCAGCTTTGTATTTCTTTTTTAGGATCTACCTGTATTTCAAAGGTTTGCAGCCCGGTGAGAGATCCATGATTTCCCACGTGTGGTTTTGCATAATAAATTCTATCTCACTATTGATAGCTTCCTTCCAGAGAGGAGCATCTGGACTGGACAATGCCTCTTGGATTGTCCTGGGTTCATCTTCTAACGCGTAGGTCAGATAATCCGGACCAAAGGATTTGGTTACCTTCGTCCGTTTACTACGTCCAGGTTCATCATCTTCCTGATTTGACCCTTGTGTAGTCTCGTGAGCCCTTTTCTTTGGACTTCCTTCCTTTCTTTCCTTATTAGGAAAGCTATTCTCAAAGAACGTTGTGTTCCTTAATTCTATGACCATTCCCGCGTTTACCTCAGGATTTTCAGATTTATGCACCAAAAATTGATAAGCACTGCTATTTTGTGCATATCCGATAAAGATACAATCAATGGTCTTGGGTCCTATTCTTACCTGCTTAGGCTTAGGTACTTCGACCTTTGCTAGACACTCCCACACTTTAAGGTAACCGTAGGAAGGCTTCCTTCCTTTCCATAGTTCATATGGGGTTTTATCCCTTTTCTTGTGTAGTAATTTGTTTAGAATGTGGTTAGCTGAGAGCACAGCTTCCCCCCCCCCCCCCCCCCCCCACATGTTCTGGGGTAAGCCCGAGCTAATCAACATAGCGTTCATCATCTCCTTAAGAGTTCGATTTTTACGTTCAGCTACGCCATTCGATTGAGGTGAGTAAGGAGCAGTTGTCTGATGAATAATGCCATATTCTCGACAGAGTTCATCAAACGGAGCTACATATTCTCCCTCTCGATCACTTCGGATCATTTTGATTTTCACGCTGAGTTAATTTTCAACCTCATTCTTATATCTCTTAAAGGTATCAAGAGCTTCGTCTTTACCCTTTAAGAGATATACGTAATAGTATCTTGTGCAATCATCGATAAACGTGATGAAATATTTCTTCCCGCCTTTAATTTGTACGTGTTTCATATCGCAAGTGGCCGTATGAATTAACTCTAAAGGCGTAGTACTTCTTTCTACCGAATGGAAAGGTGCTTTGGTCATTTTAGCCTCCACACATACTTCACATTTATCGGATGGGTTGAACTCTAGATTCGGTAATAAATTTAAACTTACTAACTTTCTCAGCGAGTTTAAATTTACGTGTCCTAATCTACCATGCCATAAATTAGAACACTCGGCCAAGTAAGTAGAAGCGTTAACTTTATTTTTACCGTTAAAGGTGTGATGTACAGTTATTATATTTATCTTAAACAGCCCCCTCTCTAGATAACCCTTTCCTATGAATTGACCCGCTTTGGTCAGTACAAACTTATCAGCCTCAAATACAAGCTTAAGACCGGCTTTGCTTAACAGTGAGCCGGAAACTAAGTTCTTGCGGATGTCCGGGACATGCAGCACATCCTTGAGGGTCAGCTCCTTTCCTGAGGTCAGCTTCAGGACCACCTTTCCCAAACCAACGATCTTGGACGTTGCGGAGTTTCCCATGAACAGCTTTCGGCCGGTGATTGGGATATAGCTCGAGAACATCTCCTTGTCCGAGCAGATATGGCGGGTAGCTCTTGTGTCCACGAACCACTCTCTCGGATTGTCCACCAGGTTGGCTTCAAACACCACAGCTGACTGATCCATCTGGGACAAGTCTTCAGCCAGGTTAGCCTTTCCTTGGTCGTCCTTCTTCGGCTGGCGACAGTCCTTAGCCATGTGTCTGGGTTTGCCGCAGTTGTAGCAGTCGCCCTTGATCTTCTTGTTCTTTTTCTTCTTGGGCTCTTGCTTCTCCTGCTTATCCCCGGACTTCTTTCTCTTCTTGCTACCTTTTCCCTCGGCGAGGTGCACGGTGGTCTCAGGGTTGGCCTTGCCTTGCTTGACTTCAGACTTTCGGTTGTCTTCCTCGATCCTAAGTCTCACGATCAGGTCTTCTAGGCCCATGTCCTTCCTCTTGTGCTTGAGGTAGCTCTTGAAGTCCTTCCTGAGCGGGGGGAGCTTCTCGATCATCGCAGCTACTTGGAAGGACTCGCTGAGTTGCATTCCTTCGGCTTGGATCTCGTGAAGGATCAGCTGCAACTCCTGCACTTGGTCGATGACCTTCTTGGTGTCTACCATCTTGAAGTCGAGGAATCGTCCGACGATAAATTTCTTCATCCCAGCATCCTCCGTTTTGTACTTCTTCTCGAGTGAACTCCACAGCTCCTTAGCGGTTTTAGTTTCTGCGTAGACATTATAGAGCATGTCGTCTAGTCCATTCAGGACGTAGTTCTGGCATAGAAAGTCGCTATGACTCCATGCATCGAGGGCGTTGATCTTCTGTTGATCTGCCTCATTTTTTGCCACCTTCAGAGCGTCTTCCTTCAAGAATCGGACCAGGTTGAGCGTCGTCAGATAGAACAACATCTTCTGTTGCCATCTCTTAAACTCGGTACCGTTGAACTTGGCCGGCCTTTCGGCGTGGACAGTTCCCAAGACCGGTGCTGAGCTTGTCGATGCCATCTTCAAGTACACAATCTCGTCTTACGATTGTTGTTTGTCGGAGTGGTGTACTTGATTCGGAGCCTCTTCCTTCAAGAATCGGACCAGGTTGAGCGTCGTCAGATAGAACAACATCTTCTGTTGCCATCTCTTAAACTCGGTACCGTTGAACTTGGCCGGCCTTTCGGCGTGGACAGTTCCCGAGACCGGTGCTGAGCTTGTCGATGCCATCTTCAAGTACACAATCTCGTCTTACGATTATTGTTTATCGGAGTGGTGTACTTGATTAGGATCTACGGCAGTCGAGGCAAGTATTGGACACTTTTTCCGTAAGACGAGATTGTCCCGTATATTTCAGTGCGGTACGGGCTTCGGCAATCGTCCCCAAGATACAACGACTGTTTAGGGCATTTCCAAGAACGTTGCACACGTATCTCGAAACTTTCGGGCGAACCCTTATATACCCAGAACTTTCGGACGGACTTTCTTTAAGTGAAGAACGGGGAGGGGGGGGGGGAGAAGACAACAATGCTATGGATGCACTTGCTACTGGGATAATGGATTATGGCAAGGGGCATGCCTATTTATAGGCTGGAGGAGGCAGGGAGGCAGCCACCCCGAAGGGACGCGTCCGCTCGGCCAGCAGGCTGACTGGCTGCGCTTGTAGCCCTTCGATGGCTTCTGGATCCTTCCAGGCGTGCCCAGGCTGTGCTGGAGCCCTTTCGCGATGGATCTCGCACCCCTTCGGCCTTCTGGAAGTCTTCTGCACATTCCTGCCCATCGTGCCTCTTCGGTGGCCAACCTGATGGTGCTCGCAGCTCCTCGTCACTCGGTAGCTGCGCAGCTCTCTCCGGACCCGGGCAAAATACTTAAGGCTCCTCCAGCTCCTCGCGCGAAGTGCCAAGTGCGCCACAAAGCGCCCATTGTGACCTGCGTCCAATGCGTCATGCGCACACGCACACGCACACGCACACGTGCGTGCGCGTGCGCGTGCGCGTGCTCATGCTCGTGCTCGTGCTCGTGATCCTCGTCGCGGTCCGCGTTGGCTTTCTCTCCTGGTGGTCAACTTATTTCCTAGTCAATAAGGATTTCCTCCTTATAAACTAGGAAATGTTGGTGCCACTTTCCAATGTGGGATGGCACTTTCCATTTCCCCTTTTTGGGCTTTTGGACTTTAGGCCTTTCCACTTTGGGCTTGCATTGAATTTTCATTCAAACCCAACACTAGATAACGTCTATCAGTTTGCATCATAGAGATAGATGCTATCTGAGTAAAATCATCGAAATAGCTCCGAAAGTAATCAAAAAAACCAAAAAGCCCTAATGTCAAACAAAAAGAAAGACCCACATATACACCAAGCGCAGTGCAATTCTTAGCTACATCACAACCAAAAATGAAAGTTATAGAGGATCGAAGAATGTGAATTGGTCCGGAGTACATGTCGCATCCTTAATCGCCTAAAGGATCTTATAAGTGCCTTCCTCCCAACACAATCCAGTTGCAATCGCATGACGTCACGTCTCGGCTGAGAGTTTTGCACAGAGCCTGTCATCTTGCACCTCCAAACCGACCATAATCGAGCCAAGAGGAAGCTCCGACTTAGACCTCTTAGGAGACTTAATTTATAATTTCCTCAGCCAAAATGTCAGAAGCGCGGCGACTTTTTTCATAGGTCTTATATTCAGATATCTGAGCTGGGTGTAATTTTTGAGTGGTAGCAAGATTATTCTAATAATTATTTTACACTGATGTGTTCTAGTTGCTTGAATTAAATACATTTAGTTAAGGTAAAATAACTTTATTATGAGGTTATTTTGAATTATTGGAACGCCAGCCGAGTTAGAGTTTAGAGATTAATTAAGCTTATCGTATATATAGCTATTACTCAAGGGGCGTGATGATGTAACTATAAGCATTGTTTCTATAAGGAAAAAATCATTGAACAATCCACGTACAAAATCTACATAATAATTGTCAGACAACAATAAACCAATTAATAATTGTTATAATTTAATTAAAATTTTCAAATTTAAACTCCATTTTTCGGAACAGAATTGTGACACTCTTGGAGATAATGTCCAGCTCAAATTTAAATTATTCAATCTAATAAATATTAGATACCAAATAATTTTGACAAAGAGTATTAGAATTGAGACTAGTATAAGGCCTTAATTATTGTCAACTTAACTTGTGTCAACTTTTTGGGAAATTGAGGCAAGTATAAGGCCATGCTGAACAAGCAGTGGACAGAGACATGAGTGCATTATTGAGGACATCGTGTAGTGTTGGCCACATGCAAAGATATATAGGCTAGGGCAAGAAAACACGGACAAATTGAAAGTTGCTTCGCAAAAAGTCACGTTCGATACTACGACGTTTTCATACACATGTATACAACAAATATTTGCTTCTCCTTCCCGCTTTCAGCCACCATTTTTTTTATGCGTGATCAAGTTGGCCAAGTAGAGAACAACAATTAGCACCATTGAAATTTAGTAGAAGACTGAAGAGACTCACCACACAGAGACTAAACTACGTCCAAAATGTCTAGGCTAACCATCTAAGTGATAATCAATTTACGCTTCGATTGGAATTGCTCTAGTGAGTTGACAAGACTTTTTGAGGTAGAACAGAATGAAGAAGTCAAGATTGTCGTCAGGACTATCCGCAAGGCAAATCAAGGCGGAAATCCGTTTTAAAAATTAGGTAACATTTTGTTGACGTAGAATCATAAGCGAAAAGTTGCCACACGATAATTTTTTGAATTAGATACTTTATATATTTCAATATTTATACTCATTGTAATTTTACTGAAAATACATAAAAATTCACTTATTCAAAAAACTTATATTATCTTAGAAGATTTTAGTTCAAGCATTAAGAATAAAAATTATATATTATTGGGAGGGTCTCATTTAATCGGAGTCAAGATTCAGTGGGAAATGAGCAATCTCCACTGAAGGGGGATCAAAGAGAGATTAAAAGATAATCTAGGTAATAAAAAAATAGTTAGGGACAATACTGGATAACCACTATTAACAAAATCAAGCTACAATTTAGAGATAATATAATTATGGAAATAATAAAAAAGAAAAATAATGCCAGTTAAACAATACAATTATGAAAAATAATAAAATTTATGGAAATAAAATTATGAGAATATTGGTATCTTTGGACTCGGATATTGGTTTCATTTTTTTTGGATATTAGTTTCTTTTTTCTATGATATTGGTTTTTTTCTACTCTAATATTGGTGTCCTTCTAAGTTTCATTCTTCTACGATATTGGTTTCCTTCTAGAATGATATTGGTGTCCTTATACTCTGATATTGATTTTCTTCTTCTCTGATATTGGTATTCTTGTACTCTGATATTGATTTCTTTCTACTCTGATATTAGTATACTTCTACTCTGATATAGGTATCCTTGTACTCGGATATTGGTTTCCTTTTTCTATGATATTGATTTCCTTCTACTCTGATATTGGTGTCTTTCTACTCTGAAATTGGTTTTCTTCTTCTCCGATATTATGAACAAACACACAATGCATACTAATATTATTGCATATATATATATATATATATATATATATATATATATATATATATATATATACCAATATGATTGTAAATGCATACCAATTACAATTCAGTCACATACCAATGTCAAAAAATATGTATACCAATTTTACCTCATAGTACAACAAATATTACTCAACAAACACACAATGCATACCAATATGATTGCATATACATACCAATTTCTATACAATTATATACCAACCAAACGTACAAGGTATTAACCCAACTAAATTTATTAGTGGTAAACTCGAAACGGGTTCCACATAAACCCTAATTCCTAATTCCAAATGTCTTTTAGATTGTAATGAGGCTACTACCAGTAATAATTTTTGAAAAAGGTTAATAATTTAATTATTTAATATCAGTACCACATCACATATATACCAATATCAGGTAAAGTGCATACCAATATCACTATAGAAAATAACATTGTCACACTGCAAATATACCAATATATTTATACCATTGTACTAATACAATAATATTAATATCACTACAAAAATATATGAATACAAAAATATTAATATCATTAATGAAATATATGTACCAATACAAAAATATTTAATTATTTAATACGAGTACTACGTAGAGGTAATGTGTACACCAATATCACTACAGAAATATACCAAAGCTAACTGAGGATGCTAAACTTGAGAATTTAGGCTCTTGGATTTCTCAGACGTGTTCAAAGCTAAATTGGGTGGTGTGCTCTTAAGAGATGAACCGGACGAGGGTTGGATTTTGGTTGGGACTTTCGTTAACAGAGGGTTGAACTTAACGCCATCTTCGCTCCTCTTGATCTTCACGGAGCGGCAGTGAGAAGGAAATTCTTGCTTCGGCATTTTGCTGGAGGCAAGGAATAAAAACCCTAGGTCGACAGAGGTTTATTTTTAAATTTAAGGTATTATGTTAAATACCGAGTTTGCCCTTATAATTAATCTCTTAAATTTTGGTAGTTGATTCTGTTATATATATTTTTTAATCACATCTAATGATCTATAATTACTCTCCACCACGGAACACTTATCATGTAATTCTTACCGAATCTAAAACTATTTAATCGATGGTGTTCAACTATGAGTACCACAAGTTTGGAAAAAACTGTGCCTCGCTGTCGTTACCACAGGGGACACCAGCGTCCCTCATTTCGTCACTAGCATGTCTCAAGTACTGGCCGGCTACCAAGAATCATAAGGCTAGCTTCCTCTAGAGTACTTTTAAGTCACATGGTTCAATTATGTCCATCAGACAGAGACTTAACCAGTGCTCGATCGATGGGTGATCTTGTCATATCAGACAGAGACTTAACCATTGCTCGATCGATGTGTTAGCTAGAGGAATCTATAGCAACAGGTACCATAAAAGGTACTGATAGGTATAGAGCTCATTCTCTTTTTATGGGTTATCACAACTTGTATCCGGACAAATTAAAAAATTTGAACTCAAAATTTCTTAGTTGATTTATAACAATTCCATCACGAGTTGACGTGTGTGTTTATTGGTATAACTCATTCTCTTCGAGTTGACTTGGGAAGGTCCTATTTTCGCCACTTCGTACTTTACGAAATGATGTTTCGTACTTATAAAAAAAATGATGTTTCGTAACTAAATATTTGTTTTTGGTGGTGCTAATTAAGAATTGGTTGTTCTTCTTCTGAAGTGGATTTGGTGTCAAATCCAAAATCCTTGTGGGGCTGTGTACTCTCTGGACTGTACAATTTTCACCCCACTTCCACCTCATCGATTCCCATTGTGATGGGATGGAGCCTTTGGGCTAATGTTTACTAATGAACGCAAGAAACATTCGCTTTATTATTTTATTTTAAGATTATTTAGATTAGTTTTTGAGTCTTTTTACGTCATTTTTAGTTCTGTTATATAGAATAGTTTTACTTTTTTGTCTTCGTGTCTTTTGGAGGAGAATTTTGCAGGGACGCGAGGATCAAGTGAGAAGAGGCGAGCGTTGGAAGAGTCAGGCCAAGAGATAGCTAGCCGGAACCAAATTGCAACTGCCGAATGGCGAGATCTGCACCAGTCGATGTCTCTCATGCAGAAACCGCCAAGCGGCGCCCGCCTGACGGACGACGGGAGAATTTCATCCAGATTTTCTTCAACTCTCTGTATGCCACCGGACAGTGCCCCCAGCCCGCCGAGCGGCGTTCGAAGAGAAGGGAAGTGAGCTTTTCACGAAGAACCCGCCGAACGGCAGAAACACCTATCGGACAGCGCCCAAGCCTGTCGACTGAAGTTCGCACCGCCGGTCGGTGTAAAAAATTCAGAATCGTCTGCCAGCTCAGCTCGCTGGACGACACTACTTGCACCAGACGATATTTTTGCCAAATTTTGCCTTGGAGAATTAGACATTTTGAGAGATTTTTACCTTATTCTAGGGTTGAGGGGGAGACTTCTCTATAAATACCCCCCTCAACCTCTCATTTTGTAAGCCTTGACAAATGACTTAAACATAGAGTTTTTAAGTAGTTGGAGGAGGAGCTCAAGGATCAAGGAGTAAATCCCGGGAGAGGATCGAGCGGGCGGCTCATCATCACGATTGAGCATTCTCTATCTCTTCCTTTTAATTCTACTCTTGTGACATTGTTCCCTTTCATGCATTATTATTTTAATTAAATAATAATGTGTGAGTAGTTTCATTTTGGGTCGGGTGCCTTAGTGCTCCCGAAATGCTTGGTTTCGAGTGGGCTTAATTTTTCGAGAGTGTAGCAGTTAGTGGGCATAATGTGTTGGGTAACAGATCTCCGTTGGACCCTAAAGGCAAGTAGCACTAGCAACGGCCTAGAGTCTTTCCCAATAGATTGTAATGTGACCCGAAGTACTTAGCCGTGAAGGGGAGCTTGAGAAAAGCCTAACCGCTAGATTACACATTATTTGATGGACTTAGCCGTGAAAATGGACTTTGCCGTGAATGATAGTGTATAGTTGGCCAAGGGTGGTGCGTTAACGAGTGAGGTTTAGGAGGGCAAGAGTGGTAGTCTCGACACCTAGGTGAGGTTGACAACTCACCAACATTGGGTGTCTCGCCTGGACGCCCCTAATACCTTCTTTGGGGCATGAAGGACTTAGCCATGAAGCATCATGTCTTAGTTTACCTAGGCCCACCACAGACATAAAAGCCCAAGAGAGACCAAGCACGTAGGGATGTACGAAGGGCAACTAGCCCAATTTTATTTAAATTATCTTTACATCCTTTCAACTTAATCTTTGTCATTGCTTGCTTCACCAAAATCTTTCATAAAATACTAATCAACCTAATCTTAATTGCATTTTACTCGGGATGTCTTGAACTCGCTCCTTGTGGTTCGATATTACACCGGTACTCCCTATTTTTTCAAGGTGGACCAAAAAATCCACTCTTTAATTGTCGTCGTTGCCGGGGAGCAGTGTCTCTCCAAGGCACCCTAGTAGATTTTCATTCTTGATTTGGTTATTTTTATTTATCACTATTTATCTTTTTGTTTTGTTTTTTTATCCTAGTCTGAGCACCCATTGGTCTCAGGTACATCTATAAAGGAGACAATATGAGAGGAGTATGAGTCTTCATGGAATGGTGGAGAGGATTTTGAAGTGACACTGTTGATGCTCTCCATCCTGAAGACTACAGTGCAATTTGATAGGGTGACAAAAAGTGACCCTAATGACCACCTTTCGGGATTCTTGATCATTTGTAAGGCCTTTGAGATAAAAGAAGTTCCTGAGGAGAGGGTGAAGATGAAGTTATTCACATTCACCTTGCAAGGGCAAGCACGAAAGTGGTATGAAGGAATGAGCAATATCGGAATCACACATGGTATGACTTAGCAAATGCTTTCTTAGAGAAATACTTTGTATTTAAAAAGCAAGGACATATGGTGATGGACATTGAGACCTTCAAGCAATATGAAAATGAGAATCTAGTGGAGGTATGGGGAAGATTCAACAAGTTTAAAAATGTCAGCCCCTACTTTAAGTTTACCTCAAGACACCTCATCCAAATTTTCTACTTCGGGCTGGATAGACCATTAAGAGCCTATTTGGACATCATAGCAGGAGGCACCTTCATCCAGCAGTCTACCGAAGAAGCGGTTGAGTTGATGGAAGAGATGATTAAGAGCCATGAGGAGTTTATAGCTAGCATCAACAAATAATACTCCCAGATGTTTGATTTATAACGAGTTGTGCAAGGGCAAGTTGTGACCTGTCATGAACTTAAAGAAACAGTGGCCATTGAACAAGAGAATCTCATGCCAAAACAACAAGGAAGAACTGTGCACGGCATTAGGGCTAAGCCACAGGAAGAATGCACCATGATAGCTAAGGTGAACACTCCCAAAGAAGATGTAGATACGACTCGTAAATCTTTAGAGTTTGGAGGGGACACCCCTCGTGTGCGGGAAGGTATGTTCAGATATGATAAGGTAAACAACACGACCTTATCGTATTGCAAAGAGGTGGACGAAGACCTAAGAAGAAAGAAAGCTAACAGAGAGCAACCCATCAGAGGAGACCCAAGAGATCTAACAATTTCTGTGTATTTAGGAGGAGAAATTGGACAAAGAGCCATTGTGGATTCGGGATCCTCATTAAACATTATTTCGACCTCCTTGAATAAGAAGGAAAGACTGGGAGAGGCCATCTTAACTATGGGGAATTTGACCCTCGCCAATGGGACGACTAAGAAACCTGAGAAAGTCATTAAGGATGTTCCTGAGGAGGGGCAAAATGGTAGTATGCTCGCGAGTAAAATGGAAGTACCCCCGACAAAGGAAAACATTCAAATTCTTGGTCGCCCTTTTCTAGCCTCAACAAAAGCTAAGCTTAATTTTTAAAAGGTGTGTGTAACCCTCAATTTTAGAACAAGCAAATACACTAAGTATGGGAGTGAGGCTAGAAGAGAGATCTTTTTGAAGATGTGGGCCCAGTTGGATCAATTAGCTAGAATTAAAAAGGCAATGGCATTAGGTGGAGCAAGACTTTCTTTCAAGAAGTACCTTAACGGTAATGTTCCCTTTGCCAACACTGTCAGAGTACTCTTTCGTAAGTAAAGGGACTTGAGAAAATAAGAATTCGGTGAGCTGGTCCAATTATGCCACTCTTGCGAACAGGAATGTGAGAGATCAAAGCATCCAGACACTAAAATGTCAAGATTGATTCAGAATTGCTATAAAGATCCAAGAAGTCAAAACCACTTGGATACAGTCTTAAAGGCAATTGCTTGCGTACCAGGAGAGACCTGTTCAAGTGTAGAGTTGAAGAAGGGAACACCTCCATGGCCCGACCCATTCACCCTCTAAATCTCGAAGGGAGTAAAGTCAAGCTAAAGACTATAAATTAGCACATTTTGTGATATAATATAATTCGAACATGTAGAACTTCTTGTAGGAACCCATCATTAGGTGGTAGTGTATTTTGTGTCATCTCAGGTACCCCGGTGATGACAGCGGTGGGCATGAGCTTGAGCTTCAAGGCGCCATGTGCAAACCTGATTCACCAAAGGTGGCCAAGCCAAAATAGCTCCCCAACAATCATCAAGATCAAGTGCTGGTCCCACCACTCCAAAAAGGGACGTCCTCTTTACTCCCCTCCATATGTTTGTATGTTGTCTTATTTTCTCTTGAGTCTATTTTCAATTATGGCATGTATTGTGGCCACAGAGGCCCTTAATGTGTGCTTTTGATTGAAGTATTTTTCGTTTCTTTGACCACGGAGGTCATTGAGGTATTTCTTTTCTGTTGTCAGTTTAGTTGCCTAAACCCTCTCATATTGACTATAATATGTCATTCAAGTGTGGGAGGAGTTCTGTGTAGGAACTTGCATGCTTAGGTTTAGTTTAAGTTATTTAGGTTAAGTTTTGGCATACTTTTGACAATTTTGACACCCCCTCCCCCCCCCCCCCAACAAAATTTTGATTTCTTCATCTTAAGACAAATCCCGTACTTAGTTTGTAAGATATAGGAATATAGAGCTTCCATACCCTCGCTTGTTTAAACTTGCGGTCTCCCTCATTGGGTAGACTCAAGGGTTGATGAGTGACCTTGTGTGAGCAATTTTTAAGGCGAAGGTGGAGACGACCGTATCTAAATTTTTTTCATGTGGTGCTTATACGCTCTGGGCAATTGGGGTATCCTATGAGTACTTGCTTATCTCTCCTATTTGAGTGAATTACTGGAGGATGGGGCTATTTTTGATTGAATTTTGCCTAGAGCCCTAAAAGCTTACCCCTATATGTTTCCCTTGTATAAGCCTTTGACCCAAGCCATTCCGTTGATACACACATTGACTATGCAACCCCTAACTCAATCTCTCCACCTTTGATATCTAGTCCGAGGATTCGTTTACGATCTATCTAACGGGGATTTGTGTAAGGGCTTCATGATAGAATATGCTCATTAAGGGATTTTACTTCAAAAAAATATGTAAAAAAGGTCAAATTCAATCGCCAAACCTTGCCTAAACCAAATTTTGCCGAGAGTGAATAAAGAAAATCAAGAGAAGAGAGAAACAAAAACAAAAAAAGAGAGAAAGAAAGAAAGGAGACAAATAAAAGGAAAAACAACAAAAATAATATAAAAGAAGAAAAGCATCAAAAAAGAGTAAGTGTGACATCAATAAGGCAACCAAATAAAGGGCAAGGTTTTGGCCATATGGCTATAGGTCTCGGGTACATTGGGTTGAGCGTTCAAGTTTAGGTGAGCAAGTAGAATAGTCTAGTGCTAGGTCACTTTGTAATAGCACATTTGATTGGGTGGATAGCCATTATCCATTCATGTATCTTCACCAACATATTGTCCCCATTTTAACCCGAGCCAAGTCTCCTTGATCGCAACCCTTATTTAGTGAGAGACGAACACGAGTGTGAGTAAGATAGCTCAAGACCCCGAACGTGTATGCGAAGGATAGGTAGTAGACCACATCATAGCGAGGATAATCAAATCTCCTTACCTCTGAGTGGTCAACTCTTGAGTCCTCTGAGTGGTCAACTCTTGAGTCCTACCCTCCTAAGGTTAATGCTTGGTTAAACTTTCGAGGGTCTGGTCTTTACGCCTTTTTATTCTGTTGCATCTGGGGTAGTGAGTTACTGGGTTGTGGGTTCTTCCTATGACGAAAGATCAATATTGCAGGGGAGTTTATCTTTGTTAAAGGATGCCAACTCGTGACCTTACTTGTTTGAAGTTTTTGTGTCTTTACTTGTGTCTTTTGCTTGAGGACAAGCAAAGATTCAAATGTGGGAGTGTGACGAGCGCAAAAAATGCTCACTTTATCATCTCATTTTAGGATCATTTAGACCCATTTTTGAGTCTTTTTGAGTCATTTTATGCCATTCTTAGATCTGTCACCTAGAATGATTTTGGTTTCACCATTTTATCTCCGTGTCTTTTGGAGGAGAATTTTGCAGGGACGCGAGGATCAAATAAGAAGAGGCGAGCATTGGAAGAGTCGGGCTGAGAGATAGCTAGTCACAACCAAGCTGCAACCGCCAAACAAAGAGATCTGCACTGGTCGGCGTCTCTCCTGCAGAAATTACCGGCGGCGACCTGCCTGACGGACGGCGGAAGAATTTTATCCAGATTTTCTTTAACTTTATGTATGCCACCGGACGGTGCCCCTAGCTTGCCGAGCGGCATTCGAGGAGAAAGAAAGTGAGCTTTTCACGAAGAACCTGCCAAACGGCAGAAATGCCCACCGGACGGTGCCCAAGCCGCCAATTGAAGTCCGCACCCGCCAGTCGGTGCCCAAAACCCAGAATTGCCTGCGGCCTACCAACTCAGCTTGCCAGACAGTGCTACTTGCACCGAACGGCATTTTTGCCTAATTTTGCCTGGAAAAATTAGACATTTTGAGAGCTTTTTGGATATTTTCACCTTATTCTAGGGTTGAGGGGGAGACTTCTCTATAAATACCCCCCTCAACCTCTCATTTAGTAAGCCTTGACAAATGACTTAAACTTAGGGGTTTTAAGTAGTTTGAGGAGGATCTCAAGGAGCAAGGAGTGGATGCCGGGAGAGGATCGAGCGGTTCGTCATCACGATTGACCATTCTCTATCCCTTCCTTTTAATTTCGTTCTTGTGACATTGTTCCCTTTCATGCATTCTTATTTTAATTAAATGATGATATATGAGTAGTTTCCTTTTGGATCAGGTGCTTTAGTGCTCCCGAAATAGTTAATTTCGAATGGGCTTAACTTTTAGAGAGTGTAGTGATTAGTGGGCGTAATGCATTGGGTAACAGACCTCCGTTAGAACCTAGGGGCGAGTAGCACTATCAATGATCTATAGTCCTTCCCAATCGATTGTAGCGTGACCCGAAGTATTTAGCCGTGAAGGGGACCATGGAAAAAGTCTAACCGCTAGATTACATAATATCCGATAGATTTAGCCATGGAAATAGACTTTGTCGTGAATGATAGTGTGTAGTTAGCCAAGGGTGGTGCGTTAATGAGTGAGATTTAGGAGGGCAAGAGTGGTAATCTCGACACCTAGGTGAGGTTGATAACTCACAAACATTGGGTGTGAGTGACGTTCTCGTCGGGACCCCTCTAATACCTTCTTTGTGGCGTGAAGGACTTAGCTGAAAAGCGTCATGCCTTAGTTCACCTAGGCCCACCACAGACATAAAAGTCTAAGAGAGACCAAGCATGTAGGGATGTACGAAGAGCACCTAGCCCAATTTTTTTTAATTATCTTTATACCTTTTCAACTTAATCTTTGTCATTACTTACTTCACCAATACCTTTCATAAAATACTAATCAACCTAATCTTAATTGTATCTCACTCGGGATATCTTGAACCAACTCCTTGTAGTTAGACACTATACCCGTACTCCCTATTATTGCAAGGTGGACCAAAAAATGGGGTTTTTTTTTAAAATAGCTAAAAAACTTAGATATATTCCCTAAATAGGCAAAAACTTAATATATTCCCAAAATAGGCAAAAATTTAATTCAAAATTTTAAAAAAAGGGAGATAACCCATGTACAGGTCGCCTCCCTGACATTTTTTTTAATAAAATAAAATATTGGAGGCGACCTGCTTATAGGTCGCCTCCCCTCCAATGTTTTTTTAATTTTTTTTAGTCGATCGAACTCGATCGACTTTTAACTTCAAATAAAATTTTGATATTGTTACACTCTATATTTAGAAAAGTTATAAACTACAAAGTTGTAGATATATGTCTCATCTTTGCATAAAAATTTGAATCAATTCAATCAGACTCCGGAGTAAAAATTTGTATCCCCAACCGAAATCAGTCGATCAAACTCGATCGACTTTTAACTTCAAACAAAATTTTGACATTGTTACACTCTGTATTTGGAAAAATTATAAACTACAAAATTGTAGATATATATCTCAACTTTGCATAGAAATTTGAATCAACTCAATCGGACTTCGGAGTAAGAAGTTGCAAAAATTATTTTTTTCTTCTCTTGTACTTCGATTGAAAAAGTAATTTTTGCAACTTCTTACTCCAGAGGTCGATTGAGATGATTCAAGTTTCTGTTCAAAGCTGAGATGTATATCTACAACTTTATAGTTTATAGCTTTTCCAAATACGGAGTGTAAGGATGTCAAAAATAAATTTGAAGGCCAAAGCCGATTGAGTTCGATCGACTAATTTCGGTTGGGAGATACAAATTTTTACTCTGGATTCTGATTGAGTTGATTCAAGTTGATGTGCAAAGCTGATACATATATCTACAACTTTATAGTTTATAACTTTTCCAAATACGGAGTGTAACAATGTCAAAATTTTATTTGAAGTCAAAAGTCGACAGAGTTCGATCGACCGAAATTAAAAAAAATTGGAGGGGAGGCGACCTATAATCAGGTCGCCTCCACTGGTGCATTATTTTAATTAGTGGCAAATAAATGGAGTCCGACCCACTTATGGGTCGTCTCCCTAATTTTTTTAAAATTATTAATTAAATTTTTACCTATTTTGGGAATATATTAAGTTTTTGCCTATTTAGAAAATATATCTATATTTTCTGCCTATTTAAGGAAAAAACTCCCAAAAAATCCACCCTTCATTTGCAAAGTACCAGCCAAATCTCCAATGCTCTTTAATGATTTTGCCACTGGTATCAAGCTGAATTTGGGTTCGGGTAACAAATTTTTTTCTGGTCTAATGAATGGCTGATGGATATATCCTTGCAAGAGAAGTTTCCAAGGCTTTACTCTCACTCGGTAAGCCAAAAGGAAATTTTTTTTGAGGTTGGTCGATGGATTGACTCTTATCTGGCATTGGGAATTATTGTGGCGGAGGTCACTCTTTGTCCGGAAAGAGGAGCAAAAGGCTGAGTTGCTTCGTCTGCTGTTGGGAGCTGAAATTCGGAACGCACGTTCTGATGCAATCGCGTGGCATTCCCAGGGTGACCTCAACTTTTCAATTGGAGCCTTGAAGTCGAAGTATTATTACAGGACCCTCGGTGACCTGAGATATTCTATCGCTTCATGGGTGTGGACCGGAGACATCCCATTCAAGATCGAATGCTTTATATAGTTAGTTATGAAATGCCGACTTCTTACAAGAGACACCCTTATTTGGAGAGGCTCATTCCTTCCATGGGACTTGCTATGCCCAATTTGTTGTGACAAAGGTGAATCTATTGACCACGTTTTTCTCTAATGTGATTTCTCGAGGGTAATTTGGAACTACTTTATAAAGTACATCGGAATGAGATGGTGTTTGGCTGCAAGGTTGAGTTCTCATTTGGAACAATGGATGAGATTTGTACATTGTAGTATGGACAAGAATGTGTGGTTTGTATTGTTTGGCGCGATCCTTTGGAAGATTTGGCTCATGAAAAATCACGTTATTTTCCAAGGCGAGAAGTGTAATCGAAAACTTTTTATTCATTCTATTTTGATTCGCATTCACGAGTGGTTTCGGTGGTCCAATTCTATTACGGATCTTGGAGACCAAAACTTCTTATTGTACTTGGAATCGTTGAGATTAGTCATGTACAGTAAAAATAGAATTGGTTTTTTTTTAGGAAATAAAAGTAGAATTGGTTAAGCAGCTACATATGCACGCCGCATGCGCGAGAAAGTGGAGAATACCGAATACCAATAATTTTATTGAAAGGCAACCGAGGACAAATTTGAGTTAATGAAACTGGAAGTTTTTGCCCAGCACGTCGGCACATGTCGGCCGTTGTTTTTATTATCAAATGACGCGAAACAATCCTATAGTCCCGCATTTATGTCCACGTCTTTACACAATTTCAAATGTGAGATGATTCATAATTGTTAGGATAAGTATACGCGAAACTTGTTCGGATGTCATGTTAAAATATTCGTATCAAATCTTAAACTTTGAATTAATATAAGCATTTAAAATTTTCACAAATTCATAACCTTCACAATTAACAATGTATTAATCATTATCGATATATTGTGATTTTGGCTTTCAAAATGTGTTATCATTTACCCTAATTTGACAGACGTTGAGGGTTAAACTCATATAAATTATCAAATTCTAATGTTCTTAAAAAATTACGAAATACCGTCACCTTAATTTTTTAAAGAAAGATCCATTTTTTCAACAAATAATCAATATTTTTAAAACCGACCTGGAGAGTGACCTAAATTTCTTAAATTTTTTCGGTCTAGCCGGCCCGATCAGTTGACTGACCGGTCGGACCAGTTCTTTTTAAAATCACCTTCCCTGAACCTCCTCCTATTGCCCCTTCCTTTTTTTTAGGAGGAGTACCCCTTCCTTTCGCTGTATTCTTTTAATCCCTTCACATCTCTGTTACGGTCTTGATCGAGAAATTAGAAATCAAGAACCCTAATTTGGTAGAATTGGGGAAAAGTAGAACAGAAGAGAGAGAAACGAGAGAGAAATTGGATAGAGTGATAGAATTCAATAGTTTGATATCAAATGACAATAATATCCTATTACAAACTATAAGCCTTTGATATCAAATGACAATAATATCCTGTTACAAACTATAAGCCTTCCTTTTATACTTCTATCCCATCACCTGTCGTCTAATATCTAATATATCTGTCGTCTAATACCAAGTATCGTGACATTACTCCCGGCTGCAAAAGATCCTTAACCTCAAGGATCACACTCAATCATATGTATCGAATGGAAATAAGAGCTCATCATTCAGCAGCAATGGTAATACAGGCAGGTAACTGTAGATGCCATAATCAACTGCTGGCTCTAAAGCAAAGAGTGAATCCCAATTCTTTTGCATTAATGTGTCTGAGACTACATTTGCAGCTCCTGAATTATTTCCAACCAATGAAATTGCAGCATAAGTCTTCCTCCAGTCCACACCATTGTCAAACAATTTCATGAGCTTCTCAAATCCTACTACAACAAGAGTGCCTGAAGATGTAACTATTCCACTTCCTGTTTCTTCAATACTTGAGCTGCCACTATCGAACTCTTCATAGGATATACCATCAAGTTGTGGAAGCAACCCTAAACCAGTAATTCCATCAAATGTTTCAGAAGGCAAACCCATCTCCACAACAGCTTTGCTAGCTGCTTCCTGTGCACTGCTCAACCTTGGAGCCCCTCCTGCCATACAATAATCACCAATCTCACATCCCAAACCCAGATTCCCTTCCTGGACATCAACAAAACCTTTCCAAGAATCATCATCTAACTGGATATCCTTCAAACTTGCACCACAACAGAAACTTTTGGAGCAGAGATCATTACTCCTCTCAATGAAAGCACCACCAATGTTACCATTCTCAATAGGTTGCTCCAAGATAACATCAACAGGTTGCTCGAAAATAGCAACAATGGGTTGCTCCTCTTTGTGCATCTTGAACTCGGTGACCTCCTCCAAATCCACATACGAATCAGAACTAGCCATTAAGGCTATTTCGTGGAACTTAGCCCTCTCAATTGTGTCTTTCAAGCTCTTGGGCGCATCGGTGCGTACCAAAGACTTGATCATGCCATTCAATCCCAGAACAAAATTGATCGCGAAATATCTTTCGGTCAAGTACTCATTTACACTCAGCATCCTTTTCTTAAGGTCTTCAAACTTTCGTATATACTCAAGAACACTTCCCGTTTGCTTCAAACGGTCAAGTTCATCAACGAGATTCATGGTAAACACAGAAGTATACACCTCTCCACTTAAGTCTAAACTCGCCATTTCTACCTTTTCTGGCTCATCTACCCTGGACCTAGGGTTAGAGCTATTAACCGTGGAAAAGTCTGGACCACATACCTGCTCATCACCAAGATTTGCTTCGTCGTGTCTTCTTGAAACCCCAAAATGGCCAATCGATAAATTCTTCACTGCGATGACTGGAGAAGTGCATCTCGTGTCCCTATCCACGCTTTCCCTCTGCGAGATTCCCGGCGATGTCCCAAGAACATCCATTTCGTCCAAACCCCGCGCCTGGAGAGCTTGAAGAGCAACAAGAACCTGGTCCAACTTCACACCAAGAACCTGGTCCAACTTCGCGTTGATCTCCTGCTGCCCTTGCAACAACTCCTTGCAAGTTTTCTCAATTGATTTACAGCCCGTATCCATGTTCGGGAAAGCTCTGGGTAAATTCTTCAAACACTTGGTGTGCACCACAGCAACAACCACTACGATAAAAGAAACATACGATTCAGGTTCGTGCAAGGTTCAGCAGAAACCTTGCTCTGATACCACTTGTTACGGTCTTGATCGAGAAATTAGAAATCAAGAACCCTAATTTGGTAGAATTGGGGAAAAGTAGAACAGAAGAGAGAGAAATTAGACAGAGAAGGATAGAATTCAATAGTTTGATATCAAATGACAATAATATCCTGTTACAAACTATAAGCCTTCCTTTTTTACTTCTATCCCATCACCCGTCGCCTAACATCTAATATATCTGTCGTCTAATACCAAGTATCGTAACAATCCCCTTCCCAAGTACGGCACCCCTTCGCATCTCCTTCATGGTTCACATGTTTTTTTTTAATCTCTTCCAAGTATCTCTCCTCCAACCTCCTTAAATCTATTTTTTTAATCCATTCCGAGTACCCCTCTACAACTCCCTTCCAACCTGTCATTTTTAATTAGTTCGCATCATTTTCTATCCCTTTTACATTCTCATCCTCTTCTCATTCCTTTCCTTCCATCTCTTTCACCTTCTCAAACGAAAACAGAGAAAAAAAACCCTAAAAGAAACGATGAGAGCGAGAAGATGGAAGGGAGTGGGTAACTCTCTCGAACCCAGGGGAGGGAGATGGAAGAGACTAGAGAGCATGAGATTGAGGAACTCGGGTGAGAGAGAAAATTAGGGATTTTTGCTTCTTATTGAATTGAAGATTTGCTTTCAAAGGGTTTTTGTTTATGTGAATTGGCAATTTTGCCTTTTGAATTGAAGATTTTTTTTTCCCGGTTGAATTGGGTCAACCAAACAGTCGAACTATTCGGTCAGATCAGATTTTTAGTGGTCTGACCACTATTCGGGTCTAAGCTGAAAAATGATGCGATATTTCTTTCGGATTGTGGTCGAACTGGTCAGTCCATCAATTCGACCGTGGGTTTTAAAACATTGCAAATAATTACTATTTGTCCTACAGAACAAGACTTTCCGGAGACGATGGCCATTTGGAAAAGTAAAACCTGTGAATAATTGATAGCCAAGATTCAATATCCCTGAGTGACCCAGGTTGAGAGACCGAGATCTGTTAACATCACGTGCCACCACCACTTCATGAATCATGGCCAATGCCAATACGATGTGGCGAAAAAATATTAAAATACCATCAGCTAACGAAGTATATATATAAACTAGGGAAAAGTTTACCTATTTGTGGTTTGCCCGATTTCACCTTTAGTCCATGTAGTTTCAATTTGGTAATTTAGTCTATGTACTTTTTAATTTTTTAGAACATACGGTCCACTCTGGATGACGGCGATAAAATATCCACATGGCATGCCACGCATGCTAATACAACGTCGTTTTATTGTCCACGTGGCAATGTGACTGGGTAAGTCGAATGCGACGTGTTAGGTGATTAATTACCAAATCAGTCCCACTTATCCCCTCTCCTTTCTTGGCCTTCTACCTCCTCCCTTATCATCATCTTCCCCAATCCAAACAATGGCCCATCCCCATAGGCCTCCTCGATCATGGAATTCCACACCACCTCAATCTTAGGGTTTTCCAAAGCCCTCTTTTGCATTATCTTGGAAGCCCTAAAAGTATCCCTACGGTGAATAATATAAACCTTAGACCCGAACTTGGTCAAGAAATTGGCCTCCTCCATCGCCAAGTCCCCGCCTCCGATCACCGCCAGCAGCTTCCCCTGGAAGATTGGCGCCACCCCGTCGCACACCGCGCACCCTCGGTTCCAGAATTTCTTCGACCCCAAAAACTGGAGCTTCTTTGCGACAGCGCCAGTGGCCACGATCACCTCCTCAGCCACCATCGTCTTCGAGTCCTCACCGAGGACTTTGAAAGGTAAGGACGAGAAGTCCATCTTGTCGACCATCTCGGTGAAGATCTGGGTTTCGAACCGGGCAGACTAATCCCGAAAATGGTCGGTGACGTCGCCGCCCATGAGGCCATCAGGGATCCGGGGAAGTTCTTGACGTCGGAGGTGGGGGTGAGCTGGCCGCCAGGGACGATGTCGTGGGCCATAAACCACTCGAAGAGGACTGGCTTGAGCTCCTCCATGGCAGCAGCGGAAGTCGATAAGGAGGGAAAGGAGGGCGACGAGGCCGATAGGTGCTTGTTTTTGTTGCTATTGTTGATTGGATTGGGGAAGATGATGATGGGGGAGGAAGTAGAAGGCCAAGGAAGGAAAGGGAATAAATGGGACTGATTTGGTAATTAACTACCTAACACATCATATTCGACTTACCCACACGTGGATAATAAAATGACGTCATATTAGCCGGCATGGAATGTCGTGTGGATGTTTTATCTCCGTCATCCGGAGTAGACCGTTTGCTCTAAAAGATTGGAAAGCACAGGGGCTGAATTACCAAATTGAAACCACACGGTCTAAAGGTGAAATCGGACAAACTACAAGTAGGTAAAATGTACTTTTCTCTAAAAACTATAGGATCTTAATCATTAGGTCCTACTTGTTGCACAGAGCATGAAACTGGCGACATGGCCACAAGCGTGGCTCGGTCGGTATTTGTTTGCTAAAGATTATCGGGAACGTCAAAGAATTTTAATCTACGAGTAATCGTGTCTTTTTTTAAGGCAAAACATCATGGGTTGAAAAATATTGGGTTGAAAAATTAGTGTACAAAATAAAATGTTAAATTCCAGAGGATGGGATACGATCCAATTATTCGAGTTAATAGTTAATCTACACATCTAATTAGGTAATTAGCTATTGAATTACATAATTTATGAATGTATTTTAAAAAACAGAGTAGTCGTATTTTAGTTTTTAAAATGGGCAAAGAATTTGGACTTATTTTGGTGGGTTTGGAGTGGAAAAAATAGTTGTCAGAAGTTGGAATTATTAACTGTTATTAGCAACTAATACTACATATTTAATAATTGGAAAAACTTTACTTTAATACCATGTGATTTGGCCGTTTGATACTTGCAACCCTGTAATAAAAAGTATTAAACTGGTCTTTGAGGTTTTAAAAGGACCTCAGAAGCAGCTCCCCCTGCCCAAAATTCAAACGACGTCGTTTTGTTTCGAATGTCGCATGCCAGCTCGAATTTTTTTTAACACCACTGTTGCTGACGTGTTGGGTTATATTTTTTCAAAACAGTCCCAGATTAGTTTATTATTTTTTAAAACAATCCCAAATTTTAAAATAACAACACCCCTTCTTCTTCCCTCCCCCTTCTTCCTCCCTCCCTCCCCACCTCCGAGCCTTCGCTCATCCTCCATCTCCCCGCCCGCCATGGTGGTCCCCTCTCCTAATCAAGAAACACATCAATCCACCGCCCACAACGAGATCAAAAAATGTCAAATCACTAAAGTGTGGGTCATAGACTAAGCAACTTCCTTCCCTCCCTCAACCGTAACTACCCATTTCAACCACTCCCAAAACACCGTCGTATCGTACCATTTGCACCGTAAAGAAAAAGGGGAACGTCTTCATCCTGAGCCTGACTGCCAACGACAATCACCACCTCCCTCCTGATGCCTACTGTCGTCGCCATCATCGACCACACCGCTGATGCCGCGATGTTGCACGGTCCTAGTTAATTCTGAATTTGGGAGAATAATACTCCAGATTTGGGGGTTCAGAATTTTGGGGGAATAATACTTCAGATTTAGGGATTCACCATCATTACCGATAATGAGAAGGACTAAACATCAGTCTTATGAAATTGATGATTGACAAACAAAATGGCAATGATTTTTTTTCTTTTCGGTGGGGAGAAAAGCAATGACTTTCACGTCCAGAATCTAGGTTATTACTGCACGCATTATTCTCAGCTTCATGATAAATCATTTCGTCAGAGTTCATACAATGATTTTTTTAATGCACTTCTTGATCTGACGGAGCAGTGAGGTTGTCGATGGTCTTTTTGGTTGGGTGGGGGGAACAAAAAGAGTAGGTGGGAGGTGAGAGAGAGGGTCTGATTTTTCAGAACAGGGTATTTTTGAAAAAAATATTAATGAAGTTGGGATTATTTTAAAGTTTACTTTCAAAACAAGTCAGCGCTAATGATGTAATTTTTTTGCCCAATAGGCGTGCCACGTAGGCACAAAACAACGTCGTTTGAATTTCGAGCAGGGGGAGCTGCTCGTGAGGTCCTTTTGAAACCTCAGGGACCAGTTTGCCAAAGTTCCACTGTGATACCCCATCCTCAAATTCTCTGAACTTCCGATTTGACACCCCAATGTTCTGAACTTCTAATTTGATACCCCAATGTTCTGAACTTTACCTTTGATACCCTATTTACTTAATATTTCACTTTGTAGTCGTATTTGTTAGACGACCATTTTGATTTCTCAAATTTCTGAAATTCCACTTTGATACCCCAATTTTCTCAAATTCCCACTTTGATCCTCCAATTCTTAAACTTTTGATTTGATACCCCAATGTTCTGAACTTTACCCATTGATACCCAATTTACTTAATATTTCACTTTAATATCCTATTTTTTGGACGATCATTTTGATTTCTCAATTTTCTGGACTTCCTACTTTGATCCCCCAATTTTTTTGAACTTCCTAATTTGATTACCCAATTTCTCAATTTCCACTTTAACTCTGAGTTTTCTGAATTTCCCATTTTGATTACCCAATGGTTTGATTTTCTCATTCTGGTCCCCCTATTTCTTGAACTTACCACTATGACCACCTAATTTCTTGCTCTACCCACCGTGGTCCTCTAGTTTCCTGAACAGACACTTTGACCCACAATTTCCAGAATTTCCCACTCCGAACCCTCACTTTCCTGAATTTCCCACTCCGAACCCTCACTTTCCTGAATTTCCTACTCGGATCCCCCAATTTCTTGAGTTTCCCATTCTGGTTTCCAAGTTTACTGAACTTCCCACTTTGATCCTCGAGTTTTCTCATTTTCCCTTTTGGATCCACCAACTTCCTTAACTTCCCACTTTGATCCCCTAGTTTCCTGAACGGTTCATATCGTGCCATTAATTTTATATGTGTCATGTCACATCACTAATTTTATCTGTATGATATTTATTTCACTAATTTGTGAAAGAATATGATAAACTTGATTGATAGCATTCAGATTCAAATTTTGACTGTGAAGAGATTGTTGTCTAGATTGGAGGGCCAATGATATCGCACACATTTAAAATTAATATGTAACTTAACGCACAGATAAAATTAATGACGTAATATGACACAAGTTCATGAGTTAGTAAGTGTTATTCACTTGTCAAGTAAAACTTTTATTACCTGGACAATTTAAAATATATCAAAGTGCAAATTACAACGTAGTAAAGTTTACTTCAACCTAAAAAAATCTTATCAAAAAACTTGGTGCAATGATCCGGAAAAGCTTTTGGGCCTCGCACCAGAAGTCTGTTTGATCTTGTTGGGCCCGGTCCATACCACCCGCGGTGAGAAATTAATGCTGTTGCCAGCTATGACCGGCGAGTCAATTCCATTAACATTTTTGTCCAAACTATTGGGAATCTGATAATTATGTATGCTTATTTCATAAGATGTAGTATAAAAAATATTTAATATAATGAAAATCTCGAATTAAATTAGATAATTTTGTATGGTAACCGCTTAACTTTCAAATCCATTGCGACAGGCCCGAACCCGTATTGTGCCCCTAACGAGAAAACGACCGGCCGACACCTGTTCCCCAAATTTTTTCATCAGCTCCCAAATTCAATTTCTACGATCCTAAATCAGATTATTACTTAATTACCTACGCTTCCACCTATTCAGATCTATTTATACTCTCCACCTGAAATAAATAATCACACAACAGAAATCCCCTCCCGTGGGCCCCACCACTCAACAACTCCTTAGGCGGGTAGATTCTCGCGCGTTAATCTGACCGGCGGTTGGCGGCGCGTCGACGGAGGGAGGGTTTTTACGATGTGGAGCTCCATCGAGAACCTTAAACAGAACCTCAACAAGATCGCGCTCGATGTTCACGAGAGCGACGACGAAGAGGACCTCCCGATCTACGACCACCGGCGGATCAACGGCCACGACTCGCCGGTCTCCTCCACCTCGTCCGGAAGGAGGAGCTCGAACAGATTCGCGCATTCCAACTCCAACGGCTCCGACTCCCCGATCGGTTACGAGGTACTCGACTCGACTTTTGGTTTAATCTATAGCGGTTTTTGGTCGATTGGTTTAGTTTAGGCGCGTGTGGCTATAGCTTAGTGATTCGGATTGTGGAGTTATTGGTTAATGTGGTGGATTCCAGTTCTATAGTTTTGTGTTTTGGAGGTTTCGGGTTTATGGAATTCAGGCGGATTTCTGTCAATTCGTTTCTTGTAGATTGAAAAATACAAGGCTGAGATTCGGAGGCTTAAGGAATCGGAGTCAGAACTTAAAGCATTATCTGTTAACTATGCAGCTCTGATGAAGGAGAATGAGGTAAAGTTGACGGATACTCTTTTGTTATCTAGGGTATACGGCAGGCAAATGCAAATCAGGCGACTCGCTCTCCTAAACATGTCTGCCATATTTTAATTATAATTATAGACCATTTACGCCCCTAGTACTATGCTCTAGAGACTACGATTCAGCGCGTGTGTTTTCTATGTGATTTTATGCGTTCCAGTTGCTAAATGCAGTGATAGCCACTGTGTCACTGTCTCTTTGTTTATGTAGATAGTTTCTCCGTTTTTTATTTGAATTTCAGTTATTCTTGTATTAGCTGGCAGCTTCTTAGTAGTCTCAATTAGTAGCAGTTATTCCCAATATCTTATTGGTTATATTTCCACAAAAGTCTACTGGGAATTTTACTGTTGCCTCTAATCTGACAGGATCAACTTTCCAGATTGAACCAAGAAAATGGCTCATTGAAGCGAAATCTGGAATTGACTAGAGAGGCTATGACTAGAGCATCAGCAAGCGGTGGCTCTGCACTCAAAGTAATTATTCAACTAAGTTTATACTTAAGCTTGATTGTTTAATTTGGTTGCTGGGTGTTAGTGAGGACTGTGAACATTGCCAGCTGTCTTATCTGGAAATTTCATTAATAGAGAGCCATAATATGATCAAATTTTGGCATCCGTCTTGCAGAATTCTTTGTTATTTTTCACATAAGTCTGATTCAGCATCTCTTTTGCTAGCTATTCTTGGAATCCATGATTTATAAGGAATAATTTTGTAGGACTTGTGCTTTTAACCCTTTTCTGAATCTGTGTTTGGTTTTCCATTCATCTTTATAGCAGTGCATTTGGCTAAAAATTAGTTGGTTGGCATTCTGAGATATGTGTAGGGGCATGGGGATCAATCTCCAGGAAGACAGCAGAGATCTGGAACTCAACTTAAAGGTCGTTATGTTGGACAGCTTGCTGAAAATGGTGTTTCTCCTAAACAGGATGTTGCTAATGTAATTGCTCGTGTCACCCAATCTGTTAGTTCTCAGAGAAACGAGCAGGTAACAGCATTTTTTTTTCCAATTTGTTTCTCTTGCACTTGAAAGAATCTAGGTTCTGCCTGGGTTGAATTACTAGATGAGCTAGAAGGAGCATAAAGTAGCAATAAAACATGAGGGATTAGATGGTTGCTACTTATTGATTCAATGACCAAGAGGGCTTTGAGCATGTATTGTCCTGTTATTGATTCTGGTTTCTTTCTTTCTAATATTCCTTAAAAAATTATTGTCTTGATAACATATGTTTGAATACTTTCTAGGAGCTTGCAGATTTGTTGGAAGAGAAAGACATGTTCCTCTCTAAAATGCAAGCCACTCATGAGCAACAACTGAAGAATCTTGGAGCAGAACTTCAAAAAGAACGCGATCATATAGCAAATCTTCAATTAAAACTGAAAGGTGTTTTGATCACTTAAAAATGCTACGGAGATTTCCTTTTTTTATGCCTTTTTATGGGGTTTTAATTCATGGAGTTCTTCTTTCTCTTTTCCTTCTTTGGATTGATTCTGTTGTTTACAGAAGAACAACAGTTGAATGTGTCTATCCGCGACGAACTTCGCACGGTGGAGATGGATAAAAAGAAAGTAAGTCTGTGTTAGGAGGTTATAGATCTGCTTCAACCTTTCAGTTCGCATTTGTTTCCCCTTTTTGTTTGTTGCTTCCATCTCTCAACGTATATTTTGAGGTATGCTGTTTCCTCAGGTATAGGCTGGATCCTTGGGGGGTTATGCCATCAGAACTTAACCCTGTGGTTGGTAGTAAAACCACATCATTGTCATACTTCAAAGGGGGAAATTACTAGATGTATTTTTATCGCACTATCGCTGTTCTACAGTAAAAGGAATTTGTGCTATTTACTTGGTCAATTTCCCTTGGTTCTGTCACTTTACTGATACCAGAATTTGATTCACTTCTCGTTCTCCCTTGTTTGCATTTCTGCATCTGTTGCTTCATCTTAAAAGTGGTTTCAAGATTTGATCTATGTTTTTGTATGCATTAAGCATCAGTTAGCATTGTTTCGTTCTTCTAGGTTTTATAATTCATGAGAAAATCTATCGTGCATATCGTCTTCTTTCAGTTTGGCTTACTGTTTTGTGTTATTATCTTCAAATGTCAGACCTCTGAGGAAATGAGCAGAATGCATGCGGAACTCGATAAGAAGATATCTGAGATAAAACGCCTGCAATCTGAGTTAAGCAGACAGGGTGATGAAGAGGATGATGATTCAACGAAGAGCTTGAAAAGGGTAATTGCTGTTCTGGAAACAGAAAATACAAACCTTAAGGTGAATAATTTTTGCATTTTGTAAACCCTTGCGTCCCAGGATTTGTCATTCAAAAATTGATAGTGGTAATATTAAAATTGGGCTCTTCGTTAATTTTAGATGGCAAACAGCGAACTTGAGGCTGATTTGAAAAATAACAAAAAATTGTCATCTAGCTCGACTGCTCTGGTTAAGGTCAAGCTCTCTACCCATACCCCCATTTTTAAACCAATATTTCTTAGTATTTTAACTTTGTTATCGATCCAGTCTCTATTAACTTCTCCAGGAGGTAAAATCATTAGAAAATGCTTCTAGAATGCAAGAAATGGAGTTAAAGTTGCAAAATCTGGAGAAGAATGTGAAGCAAACTTCTCGAGAAAGGGACAAGGCATTGCAGGAATTGAAACGTCTCAAGCAGCATCTTTTAGAAAAGGTTCTCCCTTTACTTCTTCCTAATAATTACAGTTTGCCTTGCCAGATACTTCGGCATCTATCATATTCGCATTGAGTTCTCCTCATGTGCTGCTTTGTGCTGTAAAAACACTTGAGGGTTTGCAGTTATACACACTCCAGAATTCTTAAAATTTGTTATATCACTAAAACGTTTGTTTTCTTGCACCTGGCTCTTTGCTTCCTGAAGTGTTTTTCATCTTTATCCGATAAATGGGTTTTTTTTGCTGCAATTAACTTGAATTTGGCATTTGAGCTGATTATTTGCTGCAATGTTATCCAGGCATCTGAAGAAGCAGAAAAAATGGATGAGGACAGTAAAATTATTGAAGAACTTCGCCAAACTAATGAATATCAGAAAGCTCAATTATTGCAATTAGAGAAAGCTCTTAAGCAGGCAATCACAAGTAAGGAGGAAGGGAGTATGGTTGACAAGAACGAAATTCAGAAGTCAAAGAAAATGATCGAAAACTTAAATAAACAACTTGCTGACTGTATGAGCACGATAGAGTCAAAAGACATTGAGCTTCTAAATCTTCAAACAGCTCTTGGTCAGTACTTTGCTGAAGTTGAAGCCAAGGTGAGCGGTTCTTACTTTACGACTTCTTTCTGCTATGTTTTGCTTCTTGAAGTTAATGCTTTTGTACTTGTTATATCGCTTGAACTATAGGAACATCTGGAACGTCAGCTGGCTTTGGCAAGAGAAGAACTATCCAAAAGTTCTGTGCTCTTGAAGGTATATAACTGTCTCTCGTTCCGATTCTCAAATATGGAACTTCTATGTGTAACTACTGAGTGCTAACAAGGGTGGCTTGTTAGAATGCTACGTTCAACAACTTGGTCTTAAATTGCTGTATTTGTTGTGAAGAACCTAATAGAGAGTTCGATGATTATGTACCATGCGGCTAAATTGTATGATCAAATTTAAGGAGAAATGTACATATCTTCCTAGTATTTGATGTGTGTAGAGTTGTTGTAAGCAGGAAAACTGGCATCTGGCTGGCTGTTGGTTGTGGCTTAAATTTTGTCATGGACACAAAATTTGGGAGATTGGTAAATAAAATGGTAAAATAATACCTTCTGGTGCCGTCTGATTAATCTTTAGAGATTATAATGTCTGAATCTCTTTATCCATGCATTTAACATTACTTAATGTGATTTTTCTTATTGGTCTATTCAATGTCCTCTTGGTCCATGTGCTACATGGTCCAGCTTAGATGGGTTAACACTTCCCTCGAGTGCCTCCATTATGTTAGTAAGAGTCTTGATGCCTTCAGGCATGCAGTAGCACAATATCTTTAACCAACTTCGGCAATACATGTTTGAAAATTTGTTGCAAGGTTGTGCTTGTAACTTCACTGTAATTCTGGTGTTTTCATCATTGTGTCCAGTACTGGTGTATGTCAATGTTATTTTCGAAGCTCCTCTCCGTGTAATAATTTTAATTTTGGTGTTTTCATCATTGTGTCCAGTACTGTTGTGTGTTTTCATCATTTATTTTTAACTTATGACAACACATCGTCGTTCCTTTCAGAATGCAGAACAAGAAACAGAAGCTTCAAGGAGGGAGAAGGACGAAGTTATATCCAAGCTCTCACATGCGGAAAAAATGCTAGCTGAATGGAAAAACAGAGTGAATAAACTCGAGGAAGACAATGCGAAGCTACGCCGTGCTGTTGAGCAGAGTATGACCAGGCTAAATAGAATGTCTGTGGACTCTGACTTTCTAGTGGACCGGTTAGTTGTTTGGTTCCTTTCGAAACATGACTGTTCTGACATGCTGTCTCCAAAGGGAGATCCCATGTATGACATCATCTTTTCAATTAAAATGTGTGGCTTTTCTTGACAGGCGCATAGTGATCAAACTTTTGGTGACCTACTTCCAAAGAAATCACAGCAAAGAGGTATGGATCTCAATACCTGGTGGTAACGAAAACTAATAGAATGGAAGGGCTAAATAGCACATTCCTCTTGTTTCTTTAGGTAGTAAAATGGGCACTAATGGGAAGTAATTACTAATTTCCCTGTGACTTTCCAATGCTCATCTTGTTATAAAGCGCAATTCGACTTGTGATAATAGTCAGCAAAGTTGGCGACGTCATGGGTCGGAGTACTAGAGCCATTGTGAATGAGTAGACCTAGAGTGGTTTAAATTCTGAACTGAATAAAATGAACTAGAGTGGAAGGCTATCCGTTCTACTTCTTTTGCCAATCGAGTATATGCAACCTCTAACAGCTGATTTGAAAGATGTAACCAATTTTATTGTCTAATTTGGTGTTACTACAACTCTATGGTTGTCAGGTCCTGGATCTTATGGTGCGGATGCTAGGATTCTCCAATGAAGACAAGCAGAGAATAGGTGTCGCTCAGAAAGGTGGCAAAGGTGTTGTCCGAGGTGTTCTTGGACTACCTGGCCGCTTGGTTGGTGGAATTTTGGGTGGAAGTTCAGACGATGTCAATTCAAATGCAACTTCTGAAGATCAGGTATCTCCTTTTTAATTACTAATCATATGCAAATATATAAAGTGGAGTTATTGTTCTGTTCGTGTTTATTATATACCTCTGCGATTGTGTCTACCGTGGCCAGCAAAAAGTCAATTATTATTGAAATTATATGTTCTGCTCTGCCATGTTTGGTTTCGAGTGACCCTTGTTTTTGTGATACACTGAGACCTTATTCTGAGTTATTAAATGGTAAAATGAAACCGAATGTACAGTAAAATCTCTAAAAATTAATACTCGGTATCTCTATAAATTAATGTTCAATAATCTCTTTAAAATAGTATTATGGTCATTTGCACAAATATTTTATCTCATGGGAACATGTTGAGGTTGCAGAAATGGGTATCAGATGCCAGAGACAACTCGAGTGCTTAACTGTCCTCACCTTGGTTTTCATGGTCCTAAAACTTCTGTTTTTCGCTTTCTGTAGTCTTTTGCAGATCTATGGGTTGATTTTCTTCTCAAGGAGACTGAAGAAAGGGAGAAGAGGGAATCCATGGATGAGAAGCTCAAACAGAAGGAAGATCTGGATGGAAGAAGTTCAAATGCTACAGGGGTCGCCTCTCCGCAACCTAGTTATGGAACCAGCTCAGTATCTGGTATCCCGAGACAGTATGGTTCTCCGACAACGAGTACTAGTCCTCCAACAGGAACAAGATACCCGAAGCCATTCTTGCATTCAGATTCCGAGTTCTCGACCGTTCCTTTGACATCCTTGAACAGCACTTCTCGGTTTTCAGGACTTCTTGAGAAACATTAGCGACTGTCCGTGTGTAAGTAATCAGAACCACAGGTTGTTTATCGATGTTGTAGCCGTGTTAGCCAATTCTTTCATTACAAAATGAAAATATGTACTTTACGTGTTTTGATGCAAAATCAATGAGTAATTGGTCCGAACTTTCGCGACATCCTTGGTACAAAAGTTTGTTCGACCGATATGAGCAAACGAATAATCATGGGCTTTTGTGATGAAAAGGTTTTAATAGCTGTAATTATGCAAGGAACTGCTTATTTATGGAACTCTGTACAGTGAGCTATGTGATGCCACAGCCGCAACTGCGGCCAGGAATACCATAATCCACCGATCACGGGATTAGCAGGTTGTATCGTCTTCCCTCGGGCTTTCAATGGCTATTTTGCAACGGAGAAAGCTTTAACACTAGGTTTGGATAGAAGTTAAAGTTTAGGAAGTAAAGTTAAATTTCATGTAATAAAGGTCGACTAAAGTAAGATTGAGTAATAACATTATTATTTCATGTAATAACGTCTCATTATCAGACCCACCGATGTTATGTAAATGTAATTACTCAACATTGAAACTGCTATGTAGATGGAGACATTTTCTCCAGGAGCAGCACGTAAAAAGATACAATCCTCACATGCCTAGTACATTCTGATCTTGCTCTCAAACCTTCTTGTTGCAAGCATCCGAAATCCGAAAACCACCCAAGTAAACGAGAGGACTCGGAGCAACCACACGCAAAACACAAAATAAGTGGAAGTATAAAAACCAAGCATAGCAATAGTTAGAACTTGCAAAACTTAGCCCAGTGTGATAGCGAAGCATACAGACTATGCCTACAACTTGAAGTCAACCCCATCGCACAAAATTCGTTCTAAATGCAATCCAGATTCCAGTACAATTTAAACATCCGAGGGGAGGGAGACAATAGCTCTAACAGAACATGGACAGAGCAGCCACAACCGGTAAACCAGGACCTCCAAAAGCTTCCTTGCAACAAACCACCCAACTTCCTAAAACCTCTTGGCTTTCAATGAAGCTACGGGGATCTTACTGATAACTTTCTCGTCAAACACAGAGTAATGCTTTTTCATTTCTATTGTAGCCTTCTCCGCAAGTGGGTCAATCTTGTGATCATACTTCTCGTAGATAACTGGTACGGTGTGCAGCAGGACAAACACTGTTTCAAAACCAAAGCAACCCCAATAAATAAAATGTCCATCTCAAAACATCCAATTAAATGAAATGCCAATATAGTCGGAACAAAAACGATATCAAATACTTACAAATATAAAACAAGGTCAAGAAATTGCAGCAACTCCCAACGATGGAAAGGATCCACAAGCCAGCAATGATCTGTCAGGAGCCATGGCATTTTTCAGACACCATACAATGTAAAAAAAAATCCTAATTGAATAGCTGACAAAAAGCTAAAGAAAATTGCAAGATTACCAATGTGTGGCAGACAACAACAATAAAGAAAAACATATATGATGCTTAACAAGAACATCCACTAACAGTCCAACTTATGAATAAGCAATATAACCTCCATAATAGTAAGCCCAACCACCTAAAAATGCACATACCATAAGAAACTTCTTCAACTCTTTTCCAGTTGCGATATCATGCAACAACGCAAATCCCCTGTTGATTTCACTTGTGAACTGAGAAGCAACCATCAGGAATGGTTCCTCGGGGATCTGGATCTCAGGAATGTGAGGTTGAGATCTGAAAAGAGAAATTGGTTAATCAAAGGGATGCCAACAGTGACAAATACTAGACGTAAGGGAGAGAGGATCCGAGAAGTTACTTGTTGATAAACATATGAGCATTGGACCACAGGAACAAAAGCGTAAGTGATAGTATCAAAATGTGGCAAGCAAGCGTAAGCAGGTGGTACTCAATCAATTCAAAGAGAACCCATATGGCGGTGGCAGTGCCAAGGACAACACCTGAAATCTTCTTGTTCCTCCACAAGAACACATCAGCGGCTGCAACATGACATTACCCCAAAAAGGCATATAGATAAGGTACAATAGAAAAACAGGATTACAAAATCGACAACCGCTAGACCAAAAGTGAACAACACTCGAACCCGGACCGAAATAGATGCGTACAAAATAACACACAAAGCACACCGAAAAGAGATTACAGTTCAAATACGAACCAGATTCTCCCAGATCAAACGCCGATGCAAACACACACCATCAACTTCCCCAAATCCAAATCCAAATCCAAATCCAAATCCAGATCCCGATGTGAAAACAAAGCGCGAGAAAAAGAAACAAAGTGAACGAGCAACAAGAGCATCCAACCCAATCGAGGCTTAAAATGTTCACAAAAAAGGAACACAGGGAAGCGAATAAGGAAAGATCCTTACGCTTTCCGCCACCGAGGACGGTGTGGACGGGACGCTCCCTCCCGAACAGGCGAAAAACCTTGGGCTGCGACGGCGCAGAAGGCGGTGCGGCGGGATGCTTCACGGCTTCCCCCTCGTCGTCCGACGAGGAGGACGAATCGTGGGAGTGGATCTTCTCCTTCATCGACTCGATCACGTTCTCTTTCTCTTCCGCCATCTCAAAAACCCTAAAAAGATTGAATCTTTAGCTTAAAGCGCCAAAGGGATGAATCTAAAGTGTGAGCGTAAAATATAAGAGAAGGGGTTGGTTGGCAGAGGCTAAAAAAGAGTGGTGCTCATTTAGGCTCGGGCTCGGGATTACCGAGCCTGCAGGTTCGGGGCACGTGTGGGGCCTGTTCCTGAATTCTGAAAAGTTGACGGCGTTTAGGTTTGAGACGCTCGAGGCGTGACGCCGTTTGGATGGTGGAGAATGGAGATATAATGCGGGGACAATATGACGATGGTGGATTGGGTGTCTGGAAAAGGTGGAAGCAACACGTGGAGATACGACAGCCGTTCGATGATGGGTGATTTAAGTAGGCTCCACGTTGGATGGGGGCTACGTACTGTGGGTATCTATATTGTTTGATGTTTCCCTTTGGACTTTTTGGGCTTTTTTTCTTTGGTACCTGACATTTTGGCCATTTGCTTTTTATTTTTTCCGAAGAGTTTTTTTTCTTTTTATTTGAAACTAATTTTGGGTAATTTTTTGAAGATTTTCCACACATATAAATTTATCTCCCACTCGTGTTTTAATTGATTTGGGATTTTCAAAAGAAATGTTTACAGAAGTTTTGATTGTATTGTTTATTTTTTATAAGTTAAATTTATTAAAAGTAATATTTATGGTCTAACTAGTGTAAAATTTCCCCTTTTAATGTAGTGACTGCCTCATTAAATTGTGGTAAAGTTAATTTTATGAAATTTTGTTTTCAGAGTTAGTATTTTCTAATTAACTTAAAATAACTTAATCAACAAACACTTAGATCAACTAGTAAAGGAGTTGTTCTAGCTTAATCAAGGTCTCGGGTTCGAGTCTTAGGAACGCAACAGTATTAAATATTTGTTGGGAGAACTTTGCCACCTTTCAAAGGTCCTACTCGCCTCTAACTTGAATTATTCGGCCCAGTGGGCTGGATACTAAGTAATTCTAAACCAAAAATAAAAAATAAAAACAACTCGATGTTGGTACTCGGCGGAGAAGTAGTGTGCTTTTAGAAGCGGGAATCAATATTATAATCCCCGCAACAGAAGAAAATAATAATTGACCTGATTTTGGCGTGTACAAGTACAATAAAGATTTTCATCCGAATGTACAAATCCTCGAGTTATGGTATTCGTACAAGACTAACCGCATCAATTTGCGCCAAATAACGGAAGGAATTATACTCGTATTTACGCGGAGATGTTTTCTAGTGACGGACAGTATATTTTCTGAAAATTACAGATTCTAGTCAAACAAAAAAAATTTATTTCTCTAAATTTCATTTTTTTAAAAATTTGAAATCAGAATTTTTGGTTAAGTTAGATAAATATTTTTTTATCAAAGTCTTTTATGGTAAAAAAAATTGTTATTCTTTTTGTTTAAGAAAACACATAAATTACCAACGTTCTCGTTTATAACTCTCCCAAAAGTAAAGATGCTATAAGATTTTAAAACACCAACACCATAACGGTACTGTAGTTTTAGACTCTCGGAGAAAATTTTTTTTTAGGAAAATCTCGGAGAAATTAGTACGAGGGAATTGTACAATCTATTAGGATACAAGTACTTGGATCAACTAATAATGAACTAATGATATACCAAAGACCATTTGGCCTAACGGCATAAGCATAGTAAGATTTGACGGAGGTCATGGGTTGAAACTCTAATGTGAAAATATTTTTGGTGTAATTTACTTTGCAAAAAACAATAGTAATGATATTGTTCTGACTTAAATACTCAATTCGAATCTAGATTAGTTGAACAACTGAAATCCACTGAGAATGGTTGTTCCATCATTGTCCATGAAGCCAAAAAATGGATTTCTCAAATTACTAATAAATAAGTCCCATCCGAATTCATTTAATGTCAAAGTACCGTGCGGAATTGGTCACTTCTTCTCTGCCACTCCCTAATCAAATCAGAAGATCCATCAAGATCACCACATTAGAGATGCATCTTTCTCCTCTAAATCATCATTACCAACAACACCTAAATGTAAAAATGATGTCATGAGACGGTTGCAGAGAGGCTAACAGATTATTAGCATAACTAAAACTTGTGGAAAATAAGGTGGTCGCTTGGGACCAATTTCTAAACCAGAAAGCTCCAAACTATCTGGGTCGAGCTCCTTACGAAAGCTACCATCCATCTATATAAACACCAAAACTGATGGCATTATAAAAAAAAGACCAATCAAGCAAAGCAAATATTAGTTACAAAGGATGACATATTAAATTAGCATTCACTTCCTCTCTTTCGCCTTTTAAACGAAAAGTACCTCTGTTTCAGGACTTTAATCAAACAATGTTATCGTCAGTGTGCTCTTTTTCTATTCCGATTTTTTTTCTAGGCGGGTAAATTTTCTGGAATAATTTTTTACTGAAATATTACGTATTGATGGATAGAGCTAGGTGGATAGTACCTAGCGGAACGTCGCAACAATTGTTATGATCTGGCATTATTAATGAAATTGAGTTTTTACGTGTAAAATCAACTATCAAAATAGAGAGTCCAAGGAAAAATGTATTTGAAAATTTTGCTTTTCAATATATCTTATCTAAATAAAGAAATTAGATCGTGTATTTGAATTTTAGATTCTCAAGGGCCAAAACCTCAGTTAGACTTTGGCCTATTATACAGATCTTACATTAGAAACTTTGACTAGCGAAATGGTCTGGGAGGCTTCTCCAGGACAGCAGAAAAGAACACTTCTTTGTGATCCTTGTCCAGTTTGGGAACCACCACCCATTTATGCTTCCTATACCTCAGCAGTTGGAATGCCTCCAGATAATCTTGAAGATCATCACTTAGACAGAAGAAGCTATCAATCCAAAGCAAGCCACCTGGCCTCAAGACCCTGTCCCAATCATAGAGTATGAAGTCCAGAAGAACAATGTCAATCCAGCCATCAAGGAACCTGGTGGTGTGGATCAAATCCAGGGTATTGTCAAAGAATGGGAGCCTCTGGTTTATTGTCAGGTAAAGTGGGATTAGCCCTCTTAGAGCAATCATCTCACTGAATGGGGCTCCGAGGTTGATGGTTGCTGAGACTACTGTGACGTTGGACTCCCTCATTCTGGCTGCAAACGTCCCTGTTCCGACGCTGAAGTCGAGCCCGATTCTGATCTCCCCTGGCTTGATCTGGAGCACCTCTGGTATCGGGAAGTCCGCTGAGAGGTTGGTGTTCGGGCTGGTGTTTGCTTGCTCGGTCCATCTGGGAAGCTCGTGGTGTGTCAGGTTGAAACAGTCCGAGCACTTGAAGAACCCTTTGCTGGTAGTGGTGTTTCTTGCTAGGCAGGCGAAGTTCTTGCACCTGTAGTGGCTCCACCTGACGTTCCGGTCGTCGGGGAGCTTCCACATTGACTCGTTGATGGGAAGTGGCTTGTAGTAGAGCTTTGGTGCTCTAGAGAAGCATCTCCTCCTTGGCAGAGGATCACAGCCATGAACCATCAGCTTTTGAGCCAGCTTCCAGTCGTCGTTGCACATCTCGCCAACGTCGTATTCCATGTACTCTTCCAACTCCTTCTTCAGCTCAAAGCAGAAGTGACCGATGCTAGTGAATGTTCCATTGGCCCCCATGAAGTTCTGCTTTCCTAGCCTGTTCGGTTTGATCTTGACATACTTGCGGATCTCTTCGATCAAGAAGTAGTCCGCTGCACGACTGTTGGATTCATTCGTTCGCTCTTTCAAATGAGAACCATCTGTAAAATAGCTTCCACCTTCTTGACAAGTAGAGGATTGCTGTGCCTGCACAGACTTGACCTGCCCCAAGATATCTGCAAGGAAAGCACTGTGCCTTGAGACGAGCAATGCTGATGAATTCTCAACTCGCAGGTCATTGAGATAACTGATTTCTGCCTCGATTCTTTCGACTAAAGCGTCAACAGTTTCGTGTGCTTGCGCTTTAGTCCTGATCGGTGCATCATCAACTGTGCGGCCGCTGATAAAATCAGGAACCAGCAGAGATCTGATAGAGTAAAATCTCGACAGAGTGGCTGTATAGATGAGAATAACTAGTACGAGTAGAACAACGATCAGCTTAGGACTTCCACCACCCCATCTCCCGAACTGGAACGAAATTTTTGGTCTGCGCATCTGTCCTAAGCAGACCTCCAAGTTAAAAGCTAATAAACACACAAACCAAGCGACTACGTCGGAGATAAAGACCGCGCTGCTGCAACTGTTACCATATGCTATGAAAGCAATTGCAGAGCTCAAAAAACTCGCATGGAAACGAACAAGGATCAATCCAATTCCGGACAGCAAGCAAGGCAGGGAGGTCGTACCTGGACAGATATCTCCGAAGCCGAAACGGTGTGATCTCAGGAGGAGTCCCTGGTTTGACAAACGTTGCATCATTTAAGCTGATGCGTTAATCCTGAGGTATCTGGGTTCATGAGGATTTTGAGATTGGAGCTGGTGATTTCGTAAATTTTTTTAATGCACTCCACTTGTGTTCTGAAGTATGTCCTAAGTACTTGCCCATTTTGTTACTTAGTTTCCATCTTGTTAAGAAGATATAAGATTGCAAGATCGCAGCACTCGGTTGTAGATAGTCAACGCTTTCATGTGGCCTGGACCTGACCCGATGCACATTGCTTGCTGGCTTCACAAGTAACCACTTTCCTCCTAAGCACAAGTCGCAATGTTTGGACCGTTGAAGAATTTCTTAGTGCCTATTATTATTTGAAAAAAAATATGAAATTCTCATCGTCGACAATACCATTTATTAGCATGGTACACCAAATTTTATCTATACGCTAAAATTTATATGCATTAGCCAAGTCAAAGTCAACCAAGAATTTCAGCGTACGGTTCTCTTGGGAGCGTGGATCCTCCGCCAGAAAAGTGCAAGTTCAGCAACTCCAGCGAGAAAAATTACTGAATTACAGGTCAAGGAACCAAACTGCAAATGTGGAAGCTTTTATAATTTAAATTTTAATAATGCTAATTGATCTTATAAAAAACTTTAGCATGCTAAAAAAATTACACCATTCTGTCCGAATTTTTTACATCACCAACTTTCTCTTACTATAGAATTTTTCCACGCAACTGGAAAACAAATGGGTTACCGTATGAGCTACACTTTTTGTTGCATCAAAGAGCCGAGCAAACTTACAAAATTTTTATATACAATTCAAAATCTAAAAAAAATAATTACGCAAATATTATATTAGGATATTCGTATCCGAATATTTATTATAACAAAAGGTACGTATTTTTATACTGTCGTCAGGAAGCGGCGGAAGGGACAGTAGCTTAGACAAAATCCGTAATTTATACTTTCAAATCAAGGAGCAGAAAAAGAGAACAAAATATAATTCCACTACTAAAACAAAATAAAAAAGAAACAGAAAATACCTCCACTAAAATCTGACTTGCAAGCCAAGGAATAAATAAGAAACCCTAATATTACAAATTCCGGCGGCGTAGAGGGAGAGCGGGACGAGCTCGGACAAGGGGGTGGAGAGCGGAGGCGTTGAGCTTGAGCCACGCGTCGACGCAGGAGAGGTGGAAGTAGTGCCTGCACTCGGGCGTCATCCTCCCCATCTCCCCGTCCTTGTACTCGCACAGGCAGATCGCGCACTACTTCCACCTCTCCAACCAGGACGGCGCCGTTCCTGGAGAAGTGGAACCGCGGGTACGAGTTGATGACCGCCTGGTCGAGCCCAACCTGGTCCCCTCCGCCGCCGTCGTTTTCCTCGTCCTCCGCGACGAACAGTATCCGCGGGAGGATGATCCCCTCGGTTGGCGTCGGGCGGTTGCGGGAGGCGCGGAGCTAGATGTAGGAGGCGAGGATGACAGTGACGAGGAGGACGAGGAGGACGAGGAAGCCCAGGGTTATGGCTACGGTGTAGCCGAGACCGAGGGCGGTGAGGTAGCTGTGTGACGGAGGTGGAGTTCGACATTGGGAGTGGGAGGGGTCTTTGTTGGGAGAAATTTACTCATTTTTCGTGGATCCAAATAACGCAACGGAAAATATATACGAGCAAATTACGAGAAGCACAAAGTACAAAGAAAGGGACACAAAAATTTGGTTACCCGGTTCAATCCACAACGATCTACATCTTGGGACTTTCAAGTTATGAGAGATTTCACTATATTACGCTCGAGTTTCACTCGCTCTCACAACAATAGATGCCTTCACTCGACTCACTCTCTCCTCTTCTTCTCACCATAGGCTACCCACACTTTTGGGAGCTCTCCTTCTTGGCAAAACCCTAGGTTTGGGCTCTAGCCACTCTTCGGGCAACTCTCCTTCACTCGGAGAGCACCACCTCCTTCACTCGGAGGCAACCCTTCACTTGGGTCTTCTTCCTTCTCCTCCTTCACTTGGAGGCAACCATTCACTCGGGTCTTCCATCTTCTCCTTTACTCGGAGGCAACCCTTCGCTTGGGTTGGGTACCTTTGGGGCACACTTCTTCTTCTCCTTCTCCTCCTTCACTTGGAGGAGTGGGCACTTGGCATCTCCTTCACTTGGAGGACCTTTCTCCTTCCTCCCTCTTCTCTCTTTCTCTTTGGAGAAGTGAGCAACTCTTTTGCCAACCTTCCTAGGAGGCCAAGAATGAGTATTTATAGTGCCCACAACCTAGGAAACTATTTGGGGCTCTTGAGGGGTATTTTGGTCCATGGAAAGTCGCTTTTTCCAAGTTGTCTGGCAGGTGCCACCTCTTTGGCGGGCGCCAAAAGAGTTCCAGGCTTTTTCGGATGAACAGTAGTTGGCAGGTGCCAAGTGAACAGTAACTCTGCTGCCACTTCTTCATTTTGCTTCTCGACCCGTCTCTTGATCTGAATGATCCCTCGAGCGTTCCCGAGCACCGAATCTATTCGATCAAGTCCCGAACCATTCCCGAGGCTCTTCACTCGAGCCACTCATCTCCTCATACTCTTTACTTGAGCCACTCGAATACTTCACTCGTACTCAGGTTCCATACCCAACAATCTTTTAGAGGAGGGTGATCAATTTAGAGGGAGAGGAGAAAATGAGGGTAGAATAGGAAAGGGATTATAATTTTTGGGGGATTATTGGGGAAGAGAGGGAGAAAGGTGGGTGGAATTTGCAGCTGCTGCATTTATTGCTGGGAGAGCGAGGGCATTAATAATTTGGAATCGAGTTCGGAAGTGGAAAGATCATTTTCATGGAGGAAATGAAATAGAGAGAGAAGGAGGTGAGAGGGCTGTTGGGCTTGGGTTTGGAGCGGATGGGCGGGCTTCAAATTCATACACTTATCCGTACAATTAACTAATTCAAATTTTAATGGCATAAAATTTCTAATTTTTTGATTAATTCAGAGGTGAATTCGAAGGATTGGAAATTTTTTTTCCCTCTCGTGTAAGAGTTTCATCTCTTTCTTTTTGTCTCATCTTTTTCTGATTTGTTTTATATATTTTAACGGTTATATTCAAGGTTAATAAAAACGTTATCGAATCGATCGGATCACGAATCGGTCATTTGGACTTACCAGACTTGAGGGTTGCTACGCCCACCTTGTGAACAACCCGATATCTGGTAAGAATGGAAGGTTCAACCAGATTTTTTGACTCATGTGATAGTCTAATCGAATTTTGTTAACAATCAACACAAAATTAAATAAAAAATTGCATCGTAAACTCGTCGATTATTCCAAATCAACATAAAATTAACAAGAAAAAGTGGACTACAGATCAAATAATTTGAAGGAATATAAATTTTAAATCTTGTAGTTAGACCATTTAGTCTATATATTATTTAAAAAAATAAAAAAACTAGATCTGGTCCCGCTGGAAGACAGGAGAAATCCGGGTCGGCCTTGTTATATAAAACCTTGTTTATATTTCTATGTTTAATCTATTGAAGATTGCACATTTAACTCAAATTAGCTTCACGAAAAATGGTTCTTTATGCGTAAGGAAATCGGAAAGAAAATTGTGTATTGCACAAAAAGCAAATGGAGATGCGGGGTATCGATCCCCGCACCTCTCGCATGCTAAGCGAGCGCTCTACCATCTGAGCTACATCCCCTTTTTGATTTCCTCGGTAAAAATTTTTAATATATGTCTTAACTTTTTTTCTAGTTTTCAATGTCCGTCGTTCCATTGATTTAGCTTATACAAGAGACTAAAGAGGGTGAAAGTTAATTGAATTGTATTTTCGAAGTTCTCGTTGATAGAACGGTATACCACTTGCTTGAAGAAGTGAAAAGTTGACAAATGAAGGAAGAAGCACACATTTTTTTGAAAAGTAAACTTCACACAATGACAATGCCATGATTTGAACCCAGAACTTTTTAAATATTTGTACCGCCTTATACCATTCGACTAGAAAGCCTTTGGCAGAAGCACACATGTCAACGTCGCAAACTACTATCAACTTCAAGCAATTGATCAACAGAACTTGCCACTTCTACTTGGGACTCTTTTTTGGATGCTGTGCTTAATTTCTGGGTCTGACTATGGATCTATTGATGTGCCTTCTGTGGCAGACCCAACAACCGACGGCACAAACTCTTCTTATATCTGGTCTGATAATTCCTTTTCTGGAGTATGGCACTGATTTCGTTAGAACTTATCAACAAGGAGCGTCAGATTCTGCCCTATTCCTTTGTTTTGCAAGAGTAATCACAATTCAGTGACTTACTCACATATTTGCATCCCGAACACATCATCCATGTACCAATTTGAGTCCACAACCAAGCAATCCTACGCATGATGAACTTTTTCTATTAATGGATTTAAACCATTCGTCACATATACATAAGAGAAAATAACTGATGGGTAAAAGTAACCTTGGCAAGCAATCCAAGTAAATGTTTCTTATCTGTAGAACTAAGAATCAATCAGTTCCAAGAAAAGGGGTTCGTATCATAAGCAAGCAACCAGACCAGCATATGAATGCTGCTACACAGAGAAAGGGCACCATTTTTACAGAGGAGAGGCGAACAGGGAGGGGTTCCTCATCTCTCTTATTTGAGAATATGCATTACAAGTAAAAGTGCAGGAAACGGAATTCGATTCCGGAAAGGGAAAAACTCAGATGAGATCTTTGAGGGAGGGAAGCTTAATCTCGCCCTTCTGGTTGAGCGGGATGGTGAAGTTGCCGATGACAGGAAGGTCAATGGTGAGACCCAAATCCAACTCGTAGTCTATGTCCCAATCCGCGCCAATGTCCTTCACCAAGGTCACCAGTATATTGTGAGGCACCTTCAGCGGCACATTCAGCATCGTCTTATCGTTACCCTTCAGCGAGCCCGGGTCTGCTATTGTTCCGGAGGCGATCACTCTGCTCAAGTCATCCACAAATCAAACAGAATCACGAGACACATATATTATTAGTCAGCCATCCATCCATCTGTACAAAGAATCGTTACTTTAGTCTACTCCAAGATCTTCTTAGCAAGTGTTTTTGGAGATTTGTTTGGTTCTTGGACAAATCAAGGATACAATTTTCGTATCGCTCATTCAGAAAGCTATCGTAGACAGTCAAGTTAAATATAATTATCATTCCTCGGTACAAATCAGCAATCAGTTGCCAGAAACTTAAAAAAAATGCTGATGAAGTGCCGTACCATGACTTGACGGAGATCCGGGGTTCAATCCCTAACAGGTGCAAGATGAAATTCATCCACTAATAAATTAGACTCAACAAAAAATCATAATCAATCCGGGACAAAGCACGTTCCATAAAACGGAGGTTGTATAACAACAATAGTCATGAAATCAACTCCATCATACTATGATAGAAAAAACTATAATTTTCGAATACTTTCTAGACCGACTAATCAAACTCAAATAGAGTAGATCTCCGCGGAGGGGGTATTTTTGACCTAATTAAAAATCAAACAGATCTTCTCAAACCAAAAAGGGGAAAGAGAACGACCGATCGTTAGTGGGACGATTGTACCTGCCGTTGCTTTTGAGGGTGAAGGAGATATCGCAGATGGGGATGGAATGGCTATAGGGATTGTCGACGGCGACTTCGGCGCCGTACTCGATGCTGTCGCTGTGGACGCTCTTGAGATCGACGTCCAAGATGCTGGCCTCCGGCTTCCTCATGTTCGCCACTTTTTCCACCACGAAGTTCTTCGCCTTGTCAAACAAGTCCGCCATGATCGACGACGACGATGATGATCCTTCTCAACTAGCTCCTTCCTTCCTACCTTTTACTCTGTTTCCAGTTGGGAACTGTTCTCCGGGGCTGTATATTTATATGAAAGTATATAATTATAGTTTAAGGGATGTGACATAAATGGTATAATATATGATCTGATCTATATGGAGAGAGAAATTAATAGTCTCCGCTTCTTTGATAGGGACATCACGTGACGCGGTTGCCGGGCGCACACTTGTTAGATACGTGGTCTCTCCGTGGGTCTCTCCGTGGAAGAGGATCTGTGTTTGTCTTTTCAACAATTATCATTGTTAGATCGAAACGAGTAAACACGAGACACAAGAATTTACGTGGAAACCCCAATCGGGGAGAAAACCACGGGCAAAGGGAGAGAGTTCACTATGAGAGTCCAACAACTCAACCACACATTACAAGGGTTTGGTCCCTATATATATAGGAGATTATTACCCTATCTAATATCAGAATAGAGTACTAACTTGTCTAGAATTTGAGACAAATCCTAACAAATCTCCACCTTGGACCAAATTCTATGACTCCAACATCAACGCTGCTCCACCTTCACCACCAGCCCCTAAGGGCAATCATCATCAAGCACGAACACTTACTAAGTCCAAGCAATGCTCGAACTTAGCACCAGAAAGCGGCTTCGTCAACATGTCTGCAGGGTTGTCCTTGGTACCGACCTTGCTCACAACAATGTCACCTTGAGCAACATGCTCCCGAATGAAGTGGTACCTCACATCAATGTGCTTCGTCCTCTCATGATACATAGCATCCCTCGTGAGATGGATAGCACTTTGACTATCACAGTACACTGTACTGACCTGCAGCTTCTCACAGATTTCACTGAAGAAACCTTTCAACCAGATAGCCTCCTTCACACCTTCAGTTATAGCCATGTACTCTGCCTCAGTGGTAGACAACGCCACTGTGGCCTGTAGACAAGCTCTCCAACTGATAGCACATCCTCCAAGAGTGAAGACATATCCAGACAAGGACCTAGACTTATCAAGGTCTCTAGCATAATCTGAATCAACGAAACCAACAACTCCATCATTTGTGCTTCCAAACTGTAGACAAACGCCTTTGGTACCCTTCAAGTACCTCATAATCCACTCCACTGCTCTCCAATGACCTTCTCCAGGATTTGCCATAAACCTGCTAACAACACTCACAGCATAGGCCAAATCCGGGCGTGTGCAAACCATAGCATACATCAGAGAACCAACAGCACTGGAGTATGGAACACCAGACATGTAATCAACCTCAGCAGCTGACTGTGGAGATAAAGCGGACGAAAGCTGAAAATGTGTACCAAGAGGAGTACTCACAGGATTACCAGTCACATCAAACCTGTCAAGTACCTTTTCAATGTAACTTTCCTGGCTCAGAAATAATTTCCTTGCTCCTCTATCTCTGGTAATCTCCATACCAAGAATCTTCTTAGCAGGACCCAAATCTTTCATCTCAAACTCGCTACTCAACAGAGCTTTGAGCTTCTTCACCTCTCCTTTGTCACTTGCAGCAATTAACATGTCATCCACATACAGGAGTAAATACACTTGGGAACCGTTGCGTAGCCTTTTCAGGTAAACACAACTATCATACTTGCTCCTCTCATAACCATGAGAAATCATAAAGGAATCAAACCTTTTATACCACTGCCTCGGAGACTGCTTAAGGCCATATAGGGACTTCTTCAACAAGCACACATGGTCTTCTTTGCCTTCAACATGAAAACCCTCAGGCTGTGCCATATAAATCCGCTCCTCAAGCTCTCCATTCAAGAAAGCTGTCTTTACATCAAGCTGTTCAAGCTCCAAATCCTGCATAGCAACAATACCAAGAAGAGAACGAATCGAGGTATGCTTCACAACTGGTGAAAACACCTCATTAAAGTCCACACCAGGAATCTGACTATATCCTCTAGCCACTAGCCTAGCCTTGTATCTAGGCTCTTCAACTCCAGGTATACCATCCTTCTTCTTGAATACCCACTTGCAACTGACAACCTTCTTATCCTTAGGCAGCTTAGTAATCTCCCAAGTCTTGTTCTTGTGAAGAGATTCCATCTCTTCCTCCATAGCAACCAACCATCTAGCAGAGTCTTTCGACTTCACAGCATCTGAGTAACTAGACGGTTCTTCACAGCTATCAACTTCTTCTGCCACATTCAGGGCAAAAGCAACAATATCAGCCTCACCCAACTTCTGTGGAGGCCTGATCATTCTTCTGGGCCTATCTTTAGCAATGGAATATGCTGGCTCCCTCTCAACTGTGCCAACATTCTCAGCTTCATCAGACAACCCACCATGAGTAGGATCATGGCAATCAACATCATGGGAGGAACTCGCTTCTGGATCAGCATCAAACTCCAACTGCACTTTTGACTTTTGCAAGTCCACACTTGGAGCACTCGAAACACCAGGTGAAGAAACATCCTCCCTCTTACTCAGCATGTCTATCTCTTTGAAAATAACATTCCTACTCAACAAGACCTTAGACAGCTCGGGACACCACAACTTGTATCCCTTCACTCCAGAAGCATAGCCAAGGAAGATACATTTCACAGATCTTGGCTCTAACTTGCCATTATTCACATGAGCATAGGCAGGACACCCAAATATCTTCAAATCAGCATAATTAGGAGGATTTCCAGACCATAATTCTTCAGGTACCTTGCCATCAAGTGATACATGAGGTGAACGATTAACAAGGTGACAGGCAGTAGAAGCAGCTTCAGCCCAAAATGACTTAGGCAAACCAGCATTTGACAGCATACAACGAACTTTCTCCAACAAAGTTCTGTTCATTCTTTCAGCGACTCCATTCTGTTGAGGTGTACCAGGGATTGTCTTATGCCTGACAATACCCTCATTCTTGCAGAACTCATCAAACCAACTAGAGCAAAACTCCAATCCATTGTCTGTGCGGAGATGCTTGACATCTCTCCCAGTCTGCTTCTCAATCATAGTCTTCCACTGCTTGAAAGTGACAAAGACATGATCCTTGCTCTTCAAGAAGAACGCCCACACCTTCCTCGAATAATCATCAATGATAGTCAGCATATACTTGGAACCATTCTTTGTTGCAACTTGAGACGGTCCCCAAAGATCAGAATGAACATAGTCAAGTTTTCCCTTTGTAGTGTGCACACCTTTCTGAAAACTGACTTTCTTCTGCTTGCCAAACACACAGTGCTCACAAAATTCCAGCTTTCCAATACCCTGTCCACATAATAATCCTCTCCTATTTAGCTCGGTCATGCCTTTCTCGCTCATGTGACCAAGTCGCATATGCCACAATGAGGTGTTCTCAGAATCTGTCAACGAGCCAGATGCAGCAGCAGCAGTCCCTGTAACTGTAGAACCCTGCAAAACATACAGATTCCCAACCTCCTTTTTGGCCTTCATATGCACTAATGAGTTCTTACTCACACGAAGAACTCCACCTTCTCCGGTGTACTTGTACCCCAATGTATCAAGAGTACTCAGCGAAATCAAGTTTCGCTTCAAATCAGGGATATGCCTCACATTCGTCAAGGTTCGAATGACACCATCATGCATCTTGATCTTCACTGTGCCAATACCAACAACCTTGCAAACAAAATTATTTCCCATGAGAACATTACCCTCTGCACGTTCATATGTTGAAAACCAGTCCCTGATAGGACACATATGAAACGTACAAGCAGAATCAAGGACCCAATCAGCATCAACTTTTGACTTTCCATCAATCACAGACAAAAGGTCTCCATCAGATTCTTCTTTCTGAGTGGTGGTGGCAACACTAGCACTGCCGCTATCAGAACCTTCTCCTTTCGGAGCACTGGACTTTTCGCCCTTCTTCTTGTTCTTCAACTCCGGACAGAACCATTTAATATGCCCAACCTTATGACAATTGAAACAAGTCTTATCTTTTTGCCTTGACCTTGATTTGCTTCTGCTCTTCTTCCTCGAACCAGACTTAGCATTCCTCTCTTCAAACCTCCCTCTCATGACCAAGCCAGTCCCTTGGCTATTTTCAGAGGAACTAACAGTGTGCTTATCAATTCTCTCTTTCTCCAAGAGCGAATCATGGACATTATCCCAACTCAGAGTATCATGACTGAACAACAGAGTATCCCTGAATTGCTGATAAGAAACAGGCAACGAGCATAATAACAATAAAGCCAAATCTTCATCATCATACTTCACATCCAGAGTTCTAAGATCAGCCACTATATCCTTAAATTCATTAAGGTGGTCATGAACAGACTTATCTTCTTGCATCCGGATGGAAAACAGTCGTTGCTTCAAGCACAGTTTGTTGGTCAAACTCTTGGGCATGCACAACTTTTCAAGCTTTGCCCACAAAGAGGAAGCTATTGTCTCCTTCAACACGTCCCGCAAAATATCATCTGACAAATGCAGCTGAATTTGACTCACAGCCTTACGATTCTTTGACGCTTTCATCGCATCATCCCAACTCGAAGGCATCGACTTCTCATCAAGTAGAGTCTCATCCAACTCTAAATGTGTCAGAATAGCGCGCATCTTCACCTGCCACAAGGAAAAATTAGTTTTCCTCGTCAACTGAGGAATCTCGTACTTCATCGAAGTCATCCTGAAATAACTCGAACCAAGAAATCCGCTCAAAACAGGTTAGAAAACCAAAATCAGCCAAAACAGTTGACTTTTGGTCAACCAGTCAACTGTTGACTAGTCAAAATGTTGACCAGTCAAACTGTTGACCAAGTCAACTCGGGAATAGGGTTTTTCAACCCAAAACTCCCCCAAAAACGTGGCTGACGGCGGGACCACCACGGGGGGCGGCTGAGCGGCTGGAGGATGACCCGGCCTCGGTCAGCGGAGCACGGGAACGGTTGGGTCGGTCACCGCGGGTCTCGATCTCTCCCGAAACCTCCTTCTCTCTCTCTCCCCCGTATCTCTCTCTCTCCTCTTCGATTCTTCTTCTTCCCAGCGGCGGCGGTGATTCCGGGCAGCAGTGGGCAACTGACGGGCGGCAGCGGGCGGCTCCGATCTGCGATGAGCGAGCAGCAGCGAGCTCGGGTTCGTGGGCTCTCTCCTCGAGCTCTCTCTCTCCTCGACGGCGGGATGACGCCGGGCAGCAGCGGCGGGACTCGGTGGCGGGCTGGACTCGGGGGTGGCGGTCGGCTCCGGTGGCGGCGGCTCCAAAGAGGGTTAATTGAAATTCTTCTCCAAAAACCCTTCTTCCCCAATTTCCCCTTTTCTCACCTTCACGTCTCTGCCTCTCTGCCTCTCAACTCACAATTTTTTTTTTCTTTATCTCAAATACTCGAATCTCAATCCGGCTCTGATACCAATTGTTAGATCGAAACGAGTAAACACGAGACACAAGAATTTACGTGGAAACCCCAATCGGGGAGAAAACCACGGGCAAAGGGAGAGAGTTCACTATGAGAGTCCAACAACTCAACCACACATTACAAGGGTTTGGTCCCTATATATATAGGAGATTATTACCCTATCTAATATCAGAATAGAGTACTAACTTGTCTAGAATTTGAGACAAATCCTAACAATCATATTTGTCTGAACTCCAAAATCTTGACAACATTAATTTTTCTTTTCTTCCAAATAAAATTCTTCTTTCGTAAAAAGCGGGAGTTGAACTACCGACAACCTAAAAATAAAATAAAAATGTGTTACCATCCTACCGACGTCGGGCACTGGGTCCTGGAATTGGATAAAAGGAGGGGACATTAGCCTCGCCATTGTCTCATAGTAAAGAGGACCACAAACATTGCATTCCCGTTAAGTTCGAAGCCGTTGAGGAAAAATCTTTGCACTCTTGACTTTCTCGAACATTCTATTTATCTCCAAACAAAAAAATGACTACTTTGATCGAGAACTTTAAAGGATATCGGTAACCAGGAACTTCAACTGTTTTGAGATTTTCTTAGGATTAGGTAGCGTGAGGGCCGTCTTACACGGTTCAACAATTTTTAGGTTTGGTATAATTGTAAATAACGAGTTTGTTCGATATTAGTACTTCCCGAGTGGTCTCCAATCAGGATTTTTTTGGTCCATCTGGATAGGGGACGGGGGTTCTAACATTCTGTTTGGTTTGCTTTGTTCCTCCCTTTAATTATCTTTTGTTCTCTTCTATTTTTATTTTAAAATAAAATTTATTTACCTACCACAAAAAAAGTTCGAAGTCGACGCTCTCAAGTTCTATCTAATAGAGTACTATTTCATTTTAAGAGTAACAGGTTCATTTAGGAGTGAATTTCGCAGCAAATCTGCATCATTTAAACTCTAAAAATCTTTTAAAAAATACAAGTTTCTTACTTACCCAAAAAAAATACAAGTCTCTTGTACTTGTAAAGTTCAATCTGGCCCGTAAAGCAATCTTCCCCTTTCATTTTGGGAAGGCCCAGGCGGCCAGGCCATCATACTGTACTGCCAAATGGATGTAATTAGGGGAAGATGCTGCATTTTTGGTGGAGTCTTATTTGAAAAAGTGCTAGATAAAACTCTTTTGTTGTTTAGATACATTTTTATCTAATTCTTTTGGTACCCAAATTTTGTACTAAATATATAATTGGATGTAATTATTTTGTAATTATCCTTTGATGAGTATAATACAATCGTACTGTTAAATGGCCTAGAATTTGTACGAGGCTGTGGCCCAAATATTTGGAAGCTTCCTTGCCGACTCTAATCTCTTGTTTGGTAGGAGGCAAAAGAGTGTTCCCAATCCCCCAGTTTTTTTCCATGCCTATCACTCTTAATTCTCATTTCCAATAGTGTATCATTTCTTGGGATTTAATAATACTGGTAGAATTTAAAGTAAAACAATAGTCTTATTATACCTATCAAAAATTAAACTTCGAATTTTCGCCGATTCATATACGTCTTATGTCATTCGAAAAAATGCTCATTGCTAATAGTGATCTATTAAATTCGTCACATAAATACCAATAGAAGTTGGTCCAATTAGTACGATATTTAAATTTTATTAAAAAAATCTTAGTTTAAATCTTACAGAGAATCATCCCTAGATAGAATTTGATAGTAATCGAATTTGAATATCACAAATATTATAAAACAAAGTCATATGAAGATATACATTGACAATACAACAACATTTTAGTTTTTGCATTTACACACGAAAGTAAAAGACGAAAATGTCAAAGTAGTCATTAAGGTTACGTACAAGGTACAAATTAAGTAGTACTAATACATATACAACAGGCCACGAACAGGAATTCCTCCGATTGGTTTGTTCTTAAAACCTGGCGAGGAATTGCATTTGCTTGAGAAGAGGAGCTAAGGTTTCCATGAGCTTCTCGCAGGGATGGTTGTGGATTCCCTCGTAAGTGGTCACCACTATCCCAGTGTCCTTTGACAGCCTCTGGACTTGCTTCTTCACGTTGCATGTGTGATGGGTGCATCGGTAGTAACTCCTTATTGTCCAGAGATTATATTTCCAATTATTAGCCACGGGAAATCAATTAGGAGCAAGAGTTAGAATGAACACTATTAAACTCATGCATCTATATAAATATATAGGAATTGGCGACTAATTGTCAACGAATACAGATTTGAATCAGTTAAATATGATGTGACAAAGCTTTCTCAAGAAATATTTAATATTAGTATATTATTAATGATTTGAACTCAAAACAATCTTTTTAAGCTAGAACAATGTTTATTGATATATATGCAAATAGATAAGTTAGTTAAATTGCAAAGTTAGAAACCCTAATTCTTCACAAAGTTGGAAAACCTAATCCTTCCATCTATTTCCGAGAAATAAAAAATCACGAGCCTGGATTTTTACAAAATGACGCAGAAACGTCGATACTATCTTTTTTTCCCTTCACCGATCGGCTCACCTAACATGAAACATTCTGATAAATCGCTATATAATTACATAAATGTCTCACTGATACCTCTATATATGTTCGCTGAATAACCTTCACCTAATTATACAAAAATTTTTTTGGTCAGCTAATTATATAAACTTAGGAAGCATCATTAGACTAAGGTTTTCTTGTAATTAATTAACAGAAAAGACAAGACAAAAGCATGTACCTGGGATAGTTGCTGTTCTTGACGGCTTTCTGCCCGTACTTCCTCCACCGGTAACCATCGTCGAGAATATCATCAGGGCTCCTCGTTTCGAAAGCAAACCTAGGCCGGGTCGCCTTCTTCATCCTCTTGTTATTATTATTTAGCCCTCCCTTCTCCTCTAGCCCATTAATCTCCGGCCTGATCAAACTCTCCCCGAACCCGCCGGGTTGGCCCGAAAGAAGGCCTACCCAGTCAATATCCGGAAGCAGATGCTGGGAGGATGGGTTAGGGAGGAGGGAAGAAGAGGTACTAGGCGTGAAGAGATAGGGAGGAGGAGGTAGGGACGGTATTGGTGGCCCTCCATGTGGGGCTTCTTGGTCCATTTGTGGGTCTCCAAATCAAAAAGAGAGAATTGGTATTGGAGAGGAAGAGAGGAGAGGTTGGAACGTTTGGGGTTTGGTTATATATAAAAAGGGTGAGGGAGATTGGGAAGGTAAGAAAGTTGGGCAGACCCACATAGATAGATAGAGAGAGACAGATTAATTGTTGTTGGGTTTCGAAATGATCAAAGTATGTGAATCGGTTTCTGTGTTTTGTGTGCTTGCACCCAAGGGTAAAGCCAACTAAATCCCACCTACTTCTGTTCAACTGCCCTTTAATGGGTATGTGTGTAAAAAGGGAAACGTGCCTCTTGCTATATCGTTATCAAAGATGATATTTTTTTATAGGACATCTTAACCAGATTAATCTAAGTTCAAGCACAATACTATAGTTACAATGTAATAAAATTCTCAATAAATTTCTTAAAAATTGAAATTCAGTACTATTTAATTAATCGAGAACGACTCAATCATCGATTTATCTGAATGTCAATGATTATATATTGTATGCATGGCACTGTGTATTTATCTATCTATCTATTACATTTGTTTGTCTCAGCTAGTGTAATTATAGAATTTGGGGTTAACGTTATTGAGGGTATGATGCTGATTACCAACCAACTAATCTGTGTGTGTGCAAGGTGAATTCGTGTTGACCAGCTAGGGTCATCCTAGGGCTAAGGGTGAGGCTGGCTTCTCTCTGACGTTTTCCGAGATAAAATGAAGGACATCGTGAACGTCATAAAAAGATTAATATATAAAATATGTGACATTGTGATCGAGTATTCTGTCGTTGGCCTGGGAAAAAGAGTTAATTGAAAAATAAGCGCCGTTACAGTAGGAAAATAAGTTATGTAATCAGTTCGCTTATTACTGTTAAGTGTCGCTCAAATTATGTGTTTTGTCTTGACCCAAAAAAATTATGTGTTTTGTTACCGATCATTTTTTTTACTATGATGTCCTATAACCATTTTCATAAAAGATATCTTAAGGTATGATAAGTGGTCGATCTTATTAATAATTGAAAACACTAAATATAAATCAAAAACTCAACATAGTGCACCATCTCGCTAAACGATGCCTGAAGAATCCCTTGAAGCCGGAGGTTTAATCAGATGCAAGGACATAGTCAAGTCAACCGTCAAGCGAAGCTCAATTCCTAACTTAACAAGTAAGTCAGGCCCACCGGACAATCAAATGAGAAAGAGAGTCAGTCCAATTGAATTTGGGTCGGAAATAGAGTGGGCCGGAATTGGAAGACCCTTGAACTGGACTTGAAAAGTCAAACTTGGGGCTTGGTACTATGACTCCAAAGAGAAGTGTGAGGCCCGAAAAACCAATAATCAAATAATTTCATCAGGAGTTTCGGTCTTCTGGAAAAATTCTCTACCTATGATTAGACCTGACCACGGTTCGAATTTGGACGAATTCGAATCGAATTTATTCGAATTCGAATTCATCAAAACATTAAACCGTATTCAATTCTTCACAAGACGAATCGAATACGAATTATGAATTTTCGAATTAGAATCGAATTAGAATCGAATTAGAATCGAATTATAATCGAATTCGAATTCGAATTAATTCCAACGATGTTGAACATCTTGTGGAAAATGTTTTGGTTTCATGTTGTTTAATTTGCAAAAAAATTTCTAATCTTTTAGCAATTTTGGGCGAGCCCATAATAAATTAAGTGCTTGTTTAATTGGTTCTAATGTAGAGTCTAAAGCTTTAATTCCATATTGGGTACAAAGATTAAATATATGACATGCACATCTAATATGAAAAAATTTTCTTCCGAATCGTGTACAAAAAATTTCTAAATCTTTAACCATAACATTATTAGAACTTGCATTATCTAGAGAAATTGAAAATATTTTTTGAACTAGATTATATTCTTGTAAAATAATATGCAATATTTTATAACAATTATTCCCACTATGACTATCATGAAAAACTCTATATGCAATTATTCTTTTTTGTATATTCCATTCATTATCAATCCAATGACATGTAACACCAAAAGTAGAGAATTGAGATTAGAATGTGTAAAATTTGAAAAATAAGAGGTGGTATTTATAGAGTTGGGAAGAAATTCTGAATTTATAAAAAAAAAATTTAAAAGTACCAACAGTAAAAAAACGGTAACCTAGGGATTAAAACGGTAACAAAAAAAATGGTAAGAAAAAAATGGTAATTTGCCTTTGAAATTTAAATTTCCCCCTTCCCTTTTAATTCCCCCCCTGGAATTCGAATTCGAATTCCATACGAATCGAATTCAAATTCGAATTTGATACGAATCGAATTCGAATTGAATTCGCCGGTTTGACGAATTACAAAAAACTTGAACCGTATTCAATTCTTATCATGACGAATTCGAATCGAATTTTTTGACGAATCGAATTATTGTCGAATCGAATCGAATTTTTTACGAATCGAATCGAATCGAATCACGAATCGGATTCAATTCATGGCTAGGTCTACCTATGATCTCGTACACCATAGGCGCTATTACTTATATAGCACACATCAACTTTGTTCTGATGTTTGTTATCTGATACGTAAGGTACGGTGCCTGTGATGTTCTACTCTCTTGGCGGTCAATCTTAGAAAATATACAACTTCATATATATATATATATATATATATATATATATATATATATATATCGTACACCGTCAAGGAGTTGATTAAAATGGAGAAGTCGAGACCATCGTTCAGAGCAACCTGCAGCGAGTTGATTAGGAAACGTCTACAAGGTACATGTTGTCTCGTAATTTGCAATTATATATGTTTCGAACATGTGTCTAAATATTTCGGTGATCTCGACGAATTTTTTTAAACCATTTATTGTGGAAATCAAACGCTAATCAATTCCAAAGAACACCGGTTATATGATTGAAATAATTTCTAATAGTTCGTGGCTAAATCGCTCTTTACCTCTCCTTCCTCCAGGGATTTTATTATATAATGGAGAATAATAAAATTCGTACAAGAATGTAGCAATATAACACTAAACTTCATTTAATATTTTCCTCTACAGTCATTCAATCCACAAAAGCACAAAAAATGCCGTGAAAATGGAAATCTAATGTTTACTGCAACGACTCAAACAAGATCCAACAATAAGTAAATTCCGAGTTCAATTCTTAATACTATACATTCACAAAATAAATACTCAATTATGTATACATATAAAACCAGTCCAAGTAAAATAAACCCGCGGAAAATAAGAAGAGCCTCTAAACCACACCGGCCGTAGTAGCAACACTACTAGGGAACCAAGGAAGGCCAAAACTTCCGGCGAAATGATCGGGGAACCGGCCACCGGCGTCGGAACTGGGACTGGCGGAGGCGAACTCCTCTAACCCGGCGAAGAAATCATCGTTGACTTCCATATCTGGGAAACCACCGAAGTCCTCCTCTTGTTCAACCTCGTCGTCTTCCATTAAGTCTTTCTCTTCTCTGCTCTCTGAGTTGGTGCTCAGAGGAGGGAGCCCGTCTTCCGGCGAGGCCTTGTCAGTGTCTTCTCCGGAGGCGACGGACGCCGGCGAGGTTAAGGCCCTCTGGCGGGTGGTTCCAGCAAGGGAGTTCCTGTGGGTTGGTGCCGGGTGGTTGTGCTCCGCTGTGTAGGTGACGATGAACATTCTCGGGTCGGATCTGTTCCGCTCCACTTGTTTCCGGGCCAAGCAACCTTTTAAGCTGCTACACCGGTAGTATCCCCTGTTTATGAGAATAAACCCAAAAGGTGTAAGTTTCGTTTTTGGATTAGTCTAAACTCTGGGTTTTGAATGGTATTAAACTTTATTTTTTTCCAAACATAAATTTTCTATTTACGTAAAGATTAAATTGATCTATCGACCTTTAAGATATTATACGTTGTCATCCTACCCATCGAGAGTTATGTTTAAATCCATTAAAAGTATAAAAAAATAAGTTCTTTTATTTTCTAGGCATCAGATTTGTTGGAAAGATCGAAGTTTGACAAGAGAATTTCAATTTCAGTTTCAATTTCTAAGTCTTCTCTGTACCTTGGATATGGAGAGCCTTTGATGGGTTTTTGACCATATTTCCTCCAAGCCCATACATCAGAAGAAAGAGCCTCTGCTGGTACATGGCATACCTTCTTTAGCTGGTTCTTCCTGTGATAAAAAAAAAACTTAAAGATTGAGACTTTCTTCACTTTCCCTCGAATGGGTATCCAAAGAACACACCTTTAAAGTTGCAGGATTAATGGGGAGCGAGGTAGATTCTCACCTTCTTTTGGAACGTGGCCCCTTCGTGTTCGTGGGGGGTTGACGCTTTAGTACTTTGATGTGGGTCTGTTCCTTGGAGAAGGATAGAGAGGAGACGACAGGTGCAACTTGTGGGGTGTGGGAATTGGGAAAGAATGGCCTAAAGAGCTCATGCAAGTCTCCCATATTCCCACTTTGCCTTGCTTCATATGGATCTGGATCTGGACTGGGCTCTGATTTGATGGAATTTCCGACGTGGACTGTGGTGAAGGCGGCGGAAGAGGAAGAGGAGGAGGTGGTGGCGGCAGAGGAGGAGGCGGCGGTGCAACCCCTGACCACGGCCTGAAGATCCCAGTCAACTTCCATGGAAGAGAGAGAGAGAGAGAGAGAGAGAGAGAGAGAGAGAAGGTCCGTGTGAATCAGTACCTTGCTTCTGCAGCTAATGTTCTAGAGTGAGGAGACAAAGGCAGGCGCTGACTTGAGAGAGAGAGAGAGGGGGGAAATAAAAGAGGGGAAAGATGGGAAATGAGGGAATTGAGTAGGAGAAACAATAATATATAGGGCCAATTCTTTGCCACTGGTCTTATCCGGTTGAATTACGAATTAGCGGATTTAGCGAATGTTTGGATAACATTTCATATTCAATAAAAAATATTTAGATCAACTGATAAATGTGTTATTCTAGTTTAACTAAGTTTTGAGTTCGTGTCTTCGACGTAGCAGTGTTAAATAATTGTTCAAAAATTTTTAACACAATTCAAAAGTTTTACACGACTCGAATCTAAATTAGTTGGCTCAGTAAACTTTATACCAGTTAGTATAAACAAAAAGCATATATAGGGCCAATTCAGTTTTTTTTTTAATTATTGTGTGTGGTTTTTTTTTTGTTGAAGATATTATTGTGTGTGGTTGGAGATGGGAAAAAGAAAAGTGGGGCAGCGGAGAGAAAATGAGAGATGGAATTTTTTATATAGGGAAAATGAGAGATGGAATTGGCATCTCAATGGGTATCTTGTCCTTTTCTCTTTACAAGTTTCGCTCTCGGACATTGGAAACCGGTTTAGGGGTTGACTTGGAAAAATGTCAAAGGGCTTTGGACGCTGTACGTTTGTGTGACTCTTCTCAAGTACTACGCCGTGTATTAAATTAACTCTCACCCGGTGTACCCTGGATTTAGCCTTTTCTGGGGGGTAGCCGATGAATTACCGACACAAGGGAAAAAGGCTTGTGAAGTGGGAAGATTATAGTATGTTAATGGGTAAATGCGCGTATTAATTATGAGTCTCTTGGATACCGAAATATAAACGAATTTTAAATCATTTGATATTTGTGTATATATTGAGTTTGAATGTTGGACAATTTTGAAAATTTGTTAACTTACGTATGATTGACATTTCTACCGCCATATATTCTACTTTTTGCCAAAAGTTTGATAATAATCAAATATTTACTGAAATAATATAAAAATGACTTGCAATTTTTACACTGCAAGTGTGCCGCAATATTCTTCCAACGAAGTGTTGGAAAGAAAGAATCATTGAGTAGGCTGGAATAAAAAGGATTCCAATCGTACGAGTGCAATTTTAATCAATACTATACGTACATGATGGGAGTCCAATTTTGTTATATCGGAGTTCGTACGTATACATTATACTCTCCTTGTTCGGTTGACGGCTTGACGCATGTTCCATATCGGTCTCGAATCTGTAAATATTTAAATTCGAGAATCACATAATTATCTTCTCTCACATAGCAAAAAAAAAGATAATTTTCTAAAACAATTTTAGAGTCCCAATTTGAATATGTCAAAGGAAAACAAAGTGGGAGAACAAAATACCCATACAACCCATCCTCAGACAACTAAATTTAACCTTCGGCTATCTCACATGTGGATATTCGAGAAGAATGCACACATACAGGTACAAATCTATTATTTATGCAGAAATTTACGATAAGTTGGAGCATCGATAATATATATTGTACTAAATTATGAGTTGATTAATTGATTTGGTTAACGATGATTGATCATTTTGGTCCGGGTATCAATCTTAAAACTAAATTAATATTTATTCATAAAAATAGTATCCGTCAAAATGCGAATAATAATGAAATCACGGAGATAACCTCCGGCATTATCTCTCTTAATCTGCACGTTCTTAGTTTTCCACGTACGTGTGTGTTTCGCTGTTGGTGGAGGATCTGCTGGCCGCCGGCCGGGAGCTTGTTTCTTCATATTTATCATAGCGTGGCGTCGATTTTTTTTTCCTTTGAATCAAATGAGCATGCCCCGTATGTTTTCAGAAAAATAAACGATTTTATCCGTCCTCCATATTTTAATCCTGGGACCAGTTTTCGCTGACCGAATATAAAATCTCAAACAAGTGAGTATAAATTTAATGAAAGTCTTAAAAAAAGAAACGATTTTTTTGTCTTTATAAATCATATTGAATCCGAATGCATACTAACCTGCTCACTTCATTAGTATTTGGATGCATTAGCACATTTTTATTATTCAAACGAGTTACTGTGTAGCGATAGGCCATTATAAAGATCCATAAATTACACAAAATATAATTTATTGGAGATTTATAAAAACTTACTTATAAAAAAACTTGGGTCGAGTGAAGAACCCAACTGAACTGAACCTTACTCAATTAGTTTGGTATGAGTTCTATTTTGGTTTTGGGTACTAGCTCAAATCTCTGACCTATGAATCAAAACGAACCAGAATATTATTTGTAACAGCTTGACGGAATTTATAAGTTTGTACATTTAATTTTTGTATGCCGTTAATTTTTTGTTAAAATTATTTTTTGTGATATTGTATTTTGATGTTAGAAAATTTTCATTCTAAAAGTTCTATATATCTACTATTTTTTTCTATTTCTTTACACATTCGATTTATGACCGGAGCAAACAACACATATCGCTATAGTTATGGATCGAATTTTCTTCTTCTTTAGTCCGTTTTATTTTACCAAAGTCCCTTAATTGGATTCTTGAATTTATCATTTCAGTACAATTCAGTCATGTTTGAACCAAATACTCACACCTACCCGCGTATATATCCAATACCAGCAGAAATAATTTCAACATCAAACGACTAACATCAAAATTAAATGAAAATAAACAAGAAAGAAATGGTGATCAAATTGTGATTAGAGTATTGGACCACGCCTGGCGGTGGTAAGAGAAAGCGGAGGTGGCTACAAGACAGCTGTCGGATACCGTTTGGAAGGCCCACACATCTCAAAAGAAAAAAAAATGGGTTTTATGATTTGATTTGTCAAAAATTTGATTTGAATCAAACAAACTCATATGAATCTAAATTTATTTCCGAACATGTGAATTACCGGCATCCGCGTAATTCAACTCCCACCAGATTTCGCCTTTTCCTTGCGGATCCTATGATCCCGATCCAACGGCCAGGATCTCTCGTGACCCCATGTGCTGACTTTTGTCAGCACTTCCAACGGTAGCAGATTGGCCGAGACACACGTGAATTACGCTGGTCAAGCAGAAGAATACGGCTCCGCTTACAAGGCCGGAAAATAGGAAGCGCGTGGGGCCCATGCAATAGTGGGCTGGACTGAGACTATCTTAATATTATTTATTAGTAATATATTTTTAGTTGACTTGGCCATCTGTCAAAGGGGTAACTAGCATTAATTAATTATTTATATTCATTTTTGGAAGGAAGGAGTTGCCTGATATTAGGAGTTGGCTAATATTAGGGTTCATTTCGTACAAATAAACACTTAGATTCATAAATAAAGGAAAGTTAACCTAAAAGTACAGAATTCGAAATGTTGAAAGTTGTTATTTTTTTGGTAAATAAATTGATTCATTAACCCCCGAGAGATACAAAACAGCAATCCACAGCCCGGCAAACTAAGCCAAAACACAAAAAAAAAAAAGGAAGGCCAAAAATATCGAGAGACTCATCTCAATGACTCCAAAAATAAAATTAAATCTTGCTGACCCAAAAGATAAATGTTGAAAATTATTGGTGCTCAATCAAACATGTTTTTTAGTACGAGAGGGAGTTGGACCTACACCAAAATTATAACCCAATTGGATGAGTATGTTAATAATGTTATATCCCAAGTCAAAAAGTGCTGGAATTATTGTCAACTTTAATTCCACCAATTCATAAGCTTAAAATCATGAGATGGTACGAGATCAATGTCTATTATAGATTCCGCTCGTGTAATGTTTTACCTTTTTCGCCGTAGTTTGGGTGCGGACTTTTCAACTTGTAAAATGGTTGCTTTCCGGAACATTGTTACGGCGAAGACGCCAACAACGCAAAAGTCATGTCTCGACTTTTACAATTTCAGAGAAAATTAATTTCGATTCGTGGATCGCACACTGGGTATCAATTAAATGCAAGATTTCGCAAATATTCCTCTCCAGTTTCTATTCGTATTTCATTCAGGACGGTCCTGAATGGTAGATCAGTTTAACATAACTGTTAGATCATTTTATCATAACAAGGTAGACCATTTTATCATAATCAGGTAGATCATTAAATATATCTAGGTAGATTTTTTAATATAACCGGATATACCATTTAATATATATCGGACAGACCATTTAATCGTCCCTCGACTCTGGCGACCCCCAGCCTGGCTGGCGACTTCGGCTGACCCAAACAGGAACCCGACCGCCGACGATCCCCCACCCCAGTCGGCTCCACACTGTCGCCCTCGACTCCCACATCGATCTCACCGCCAACAGCCTCCTTCATCTCCATCTCCAACGCCTTCGACGACACCATCGTTCCGAAGGCCAAGATTTCCCTCCCTGGCGGCCTTGACGAGGTTGAGCACCAGTGGGGGAAGCTACTTTACGCATTTCCCGCCTGGATTTGCAGGTTCTGGCTGCTCCAGGATGGTCCTAGTTGGATTTGCCATTCCATGACCAAATCCGCTCCCGGAGTTTATTGGCCAACTAAGCGTGACCTAACGTATAAAACACCGTTAGAATAAAATGGTAAAAATTCACATTAGTATCGTGTCGTCTGGACCGATTTGTACACCATTATCTCATAATATTAAAAATATTTTGTGCAAATGTAAGAAATTTCTCTAGTTGATACTGTACTATCCAAATAATTTTTTTGATAAAAATACCTCTAGCGTAATTATAATTTTTATTTTAAAATTTTTCAGAAATAAATTGGAAAATAATATCTCTCATATGAATTTTTTCATAATTTTAAAATTTAATTTAATGGTACATAGGGGACAAACAATTTGTTCAAATAGTAAGGTGTCAACTAGAGTAATATATATTAATTGGTCAGATATTTTCAAACCATATGATAGTGGTGTGCAAATCGATCAAACCAAAAGTTATTAAAGTAGACTTACACCAAATAAAAATTAAAATACCACTAAATATTTATATCAATTAGCACGAGTTTATTCTAACTTAATTAAATATTACGGGTTCGAATTCTTAAAAAATAATGTTAAAATTTGGTAGATAAAACTTTACTACCATTTAAATTCATGTTAAGCTATACCACCCCTTCCTTTTTTTGGGTAGGAGTACGACAGTATGATGTCACTGATACTACATTCTAATGGCAATGTAAAAAGGAAACGAGGTTTGACAAATTAGAACATTAATGTATAATTTGACATATTCAATAATTGAAATTTTAACGTGTTGCAATTTTATGATGAATTATAGGACTGAGCATCTGTTATATACCGAACAAAATATCGAATATTAAATACCATTTGCACACTTTTAATGAATTGTATAATATTTTTCATTTTTTCTTTTAAATCTTATTGAAAGATTAATGATCCGAATATTTTTATTTAATATAAAAGAACTATAATAATGTTTTTTCCTTTTAAATATTACTTGATCCGAATATTTTTAATTGATATGTTCGCAAAGAAAAATGATCTATTAATTTCATTTTTTTACCATCCCATTTCAGTCACCCGAAAATATTAGATGAAAAAGAAAAAATGTCGCAGTCGTTAAATCCCATTGCGAACAGTTTCAAAAAAAGCAATTCCCTTTTGTTTTGGTTTTAATTTTTGGGTAATGCTCACTCTAACGCCTCATGATCTAACCGACTAATTCCACAGATGAACACAGGTCTTTTCTAACGACCTCATGATCTAACCGACTAATTCCACAGATGAACACAGGTCTTTTCTAACCGACTAATTCCCTTTTGTTTTGGTTTTAATTTTTGGGTAATGCTCACTCTAACGCCTCATGATCTAACCGACTAATTCCACAGATGAACACAGGTCTTTTCTAACGAGCTTTGTTCTCACTTGCACGCATCTCGAAAAACTTCTCAGGAGGTCACCCATCATATGATCATACTCCCGGCCAAATGAATTTAACTTTGGAGTTCTCTCAGGATGTGTACGATGTGCACTTAAGCAAATCATGATCGAGCTTCGGTTCAGCATATTTTTCAACCAAAAAGTTGGCGATTCTTTGGTGATGGCGGCATTCGATAGATTTAGCCATTTTGGTGGTTCCAACCCAACATGGATGGGACATTAATATTATTCCATTTGCTCAACCAAGGACGAGGCTTTTTGGGTGAATTTATTCCTCATTATTAACGGGGAAGGAACCTAACACGAACGATAGAAGGGCTGCTCGAGGATTGGATGCAATTGATTCGTGGGATGGGGCTCGAATTCAATAAAAATTAGGCTAGTCCCTAGTGACGGGGATATGGACAATATTGGTACATCACTATTAACAAAAAAGTTACAAATTAGAAAATTTAGTTATAGAAATAATTATCATACATTTACCTTAAATCACGTAACACCAAAAAAGCTAAAAAATAATACAATTTATGGAAATACAATTATGAAAATAATACAATTTAAGGAAAAAAATTATGGAAATATTGATATCATTGTACTCGGATATTGATTTCCTTCTTCTCAGATATTGGTTTGCTTCTTCTATGATATTGGTTTCCTTTGACTTTGATATTGGTATCCTTTTTCTATGATATTGATTTTCTTATTCTATGATATTGGTGTCCTTCTACTCTGATATTGATAACCTTGTACTCGAGTATTGGTTTCCTTCTTCTCGAATATTGGTTTCTTTCTTTTCGGATATTGGCTTCCTTCTATTCCGATATTGGTTTCATTCTACTCTGATATTGGTATCCTTCTTCTCCGATATTGTTTCATTCTGCTCCGATATTAGTATTTTTTTGCTCTAATATTGGTTTCCTTCTGCTTTAAAATTGGTATTTCTCTACTCTGATATTGGTTTCCTTCTACTCTGATATTGGTATCCTTTATCATGCCACTCCAACGGTTAACCATTGTCACAACTCCGTTAGCTAATAACCACAAGTTTTTAACCCAAAAAAAGAGCTAATAACCACAGGTAAATTGAGCAAAGCTAAGTCACAATCATTTTGCTTAATCATTGTCACAACTTGTTAGCTAATAATCACAAGTAAATAAAGCAAAGCTAAGCCATCAATTTGCCTGAAGTAACTTCCAAAATCAAGTTCCAATAGATTAGCCAAGCAAGCACCCATCTTTTTTTTAAAGGTAAAATATATATTGAATAAAAGGATCCGAGAGTTGCATCCTATAACATTAAGTGTTCGAAAAAAAAGTTGCCAGGAGAGCAACTAAAAGCCTAGAAACAGAGACACCCAATATTACAACAGAAGCCTAAAAAATACAAAAGAAGTGCAGAAACCCAAAAAAAAGAAATGCAGAAGAGGAACCGCAACAAAGCTCAGAAGAAGAAAAGGAACTCCCAACAATAAAGTGGAGCAGACCTCAGAGACTGGTGACGATTCGCCTAGCAGCCACTTGACAAGAGACGAGGTTTGCCTTATCACAAGAACCATCAACAACCAGAAGTCATCTGCCATTCCGAAGAGTCGCCAAAACCATGGTCAAGTCTTGGAACCGAACATCTGCAGCACATAGATTAATAAAAAATTACCCAATTTAACATCAATTCTACAAAACCAACTTCAAAGATCCCACCCAAAAAGCTCCCCACGGTCACCATCCAACTGGGTACCCCCAAAATTTCCAAAATGAGCCACCACAAATAAAAAGATCGAATCTTGAACTACCCAACAACACGAATAACGACTGTCATTACCAAAGGTCACAACTTTACCTGATCATCGACCTTTCAGTGAGACATGTGTCATCCCACGGCCTCGACGGTGCCGGAGCACTCGAGCCCGAGAATCTGGCTGGCGCCCTTAGGCGAGGGGTAGTGGCTCTTCCGCTGGGAGACGACGGCACAGTTAAGGGCGGTGGTGATGAGGACCTTGTCGTCCTTAATTTATGGGTCGTCCACCTCTTATAACTCCAGCACCTTGGGGCAAGGGTAGCAAAGAGAGGATCATTCCTATACATAATCACGATCGGCGGAAGAGATGGAGATGGAGAGGGGCGAGTGGTGGCAGAGATGGAGAGGAGAGGAAGAGAGGCTTTTTTTTTGGAAAATCGTGAAAGGAAGATAGGAAAATGGTTGTAATCTCGTAGAACCCTAATGGGGTATCCTTGGATAAAAATTCAAAAATACTCCCGGTAGATTCTGGCCATCAGATCTATAAAAAAGAAATTTGATCAAATCTAATGGCCCAAATTTAGTCCATATCATGGGGACGACTTTTATATAGTCCCCACTGAATCCAAATCCCGTGGGAAGACCTAAGAAAGATGTGGTTCACGCTTCTTGTGGCCATCTGTTGGGGAGTGTGGCTTTTCAGAAACAAGGTGGTCTTTAATAATCAGGAGCTACGCTTCGAGAATTTATTAAACTGAGAGTATCCAGAACTTTTGGTGAATGGTGTTACTCGTCTGGCCTTGCTAAGACGGCTGATAGTCTTGGGTTGGGCATATGATATTTGGGTGTAGGTGTGAAGCTTGTCTTAGTTGTACTCGTATTATATTTTATTGGAGTAATAAAGTCTATTTTACCTCTAAATAAAATACGAACAATAGAAGGAAAAAAAGGACAGAATATGAAATCGTTGAAAATGATTTTTTTGTGGAAGGTTCAATGTGAGTGTGATACCCCGTAAATGATATGTACTATCCGAAATGCCTTAAGTAATTTGATTGGTACTATCCATATCAATAAGGTGCACTTTCTTTTCCGATACACATCTTGAGAGAACTCCATGGTTAAACGTGTTTGGCCGGGAGTAAGATCAGGATGGGTGACCTCCTGGGAAGTGCGAGTGAGGACAAAGCCCGCTAGAAAAGACCTGTGTTGGTCTGTGGAGCCAGTCGGTCAGATCACGGGGTGTTACATATGGTATCAGAGCAATTACGCTTCTGGGACTGTTCTGTGTTCTGTCTGGCGTGACATAGGAGGGGTGAATGTGATACCCCGTAAATGATATGTACTGTCTGAAATGCCTTAAGTGATTTGATTGGTACTATCCATATCAACAAGGTGCACCTTCTTTTCTGGTATTTAAAGGAGTTGGATATTTAATTCATATATAGGATGATGGTACACATAAATTCTACAAATTTAGGTTTGAGTACTACATCTTTTTTTTGTGGTAGTATAGTTGAGTTGTGCTCCAACGAGGACACGACTTATATAGTAGATGACGTGTAAGCACCCTTCTTTTTGTTATCGTAGGACACAACCAAATGCATCATTGCTGGCATCGCACATGAACTCGAATAGGAGGTCCCAAGTTGGTGAAGTGATCAAAAATTAATAAAATTTTATGCACATTCATAAAACCCAAACTCAAAACTAATTCTTACCAAATTAATTAATCTGAGTAATTCATGGTGGATAGTCCACCACTTGCACAACTTAAAACAATGCCACGAACTTCCTTACCAAAACACATTTCTTGTTTTTTAAATGATATTTAGAGTTCAACCAATCCTATTTTAAGGATGACTTTCTGTTGGAGTTCGAAAATGAATGTCGGGTTTCGGGAACGGTCTCGAGCTTGAGCGGGGCGAGACGTTCGGTCGTCCGCTTGATCGATTACTTTCTCGGTCGACCGGTCACCTAGTGTTACACCAGAGTTGTTGTCGTCCGGTCAGTTGTCCGCTTGCTTTGGTTGTTTGCTCATTATAGTCACCCGCCTGCCCCTGTCGTTCGTTTGAGTTCATCCGCCTGCTCCTGTTGTCCGTTTGAGTTCATCCGCTTCACCCAGTCTTTCGCTTTGATGCATCTGGTCGCTCCTGTCATCCGTTCACTCCAGTCGTCTGCTTGCGAAGGTTGTCAGCCTGCTCCGATCATCTGCCTGCTTGTGTCGTTCGATCGTTTGGACCCGCTTGGTCGTCCGATAGCTTGGCGGGTCATTTTGGTGTACGATGGGTCCGTTAGATATGGGCCTCTTTTGGTCCGTCCGCTCGTTAGGCTTTGATCCGCCTATTATGAGGAGTATGGGCCCGGTTGATGAGTCTGCTTGCTTGGTTTGTTCCGACCACATGACTTGGGCTCGGCTTGTTTCAGGTTTGCTTTGGGCCCAGAGGATGTATGGTGTTCGGGTTGGATCTTGGCCTCGTGGTTTATTTAGTACATGTTCGGGCTGGCACATGGGATTGATTGGGGCACGATTGGGATTTTCCTACACTAGGCCGGGACGAGATCTTCCTATTTTAAAGTCGGATTCTTTGACATTTGGTCACCGCTTATGGTTTTCCTAAATTGAGCAGGATCTCAATATTCGGTCAAGACTGGGAACGGGCTTATTTAGGCCAGGATTACTTGTTCATCACGGATTGATCGTTCCTATTCGAGATCGGATCTCTTTATTTAAGGAAGATGGCTTGTACTTTCTATACTAAGCCATAAATATCTCTTTACATTAGGAGAAAATAACTTGAAGCGGATCCCTCGGGACTGGGACTTGGAGCCGAAGGTTCTGGAGGCGGTTTGGAGTTTCTTGTTCTGAAGGCAAGGGGTTGGGTCAAAGACGTCTATATAAAGAGGGCTCGGACGGAGGAGAAAGACATGACCTACACAACACAACACAACTACTATTTACTATCTTGTTGCTTTTCCTTTCACTAGCCTAGCGTTGCCCGTAGCATAGCTCTAGCTTTAGCCTTAGTATAGATCGACCTTAGGACGACCACTCCGGATCCGTCTCAGGTTTTTGTTCTCTTTTTCTCACAACACTTTCATAATAATATGATTTTAAAAACTATGGTCCGACCGGTAGTCTGACTGGTTGGACCATAAATCAAGTACAAGACTGGGTCGTTTTTAGGCTTTTGACCGGAGTCTGTACTAACCATACCAAATCCGGTCGTAACGGTCAATTTTGAGGTCCACCCTGGCCGGTCGAACCTGGTTCGTACAAAAATGGGCTAAATTGACTTTTTTGAGTGGTCAAGTTTATAGAGTAATAAATAAATAAATAAATAGATTTATAGAGTGGAGAGATAAAAAATGAAGTCTATTTTTTTGTATGGAAAATAAGTCTATTTCAACTTACATATATATATGTATATATATTATTTAAAATATTAAAAAATAAAAATATTTTTGGTCGGACCACGACCGACCCAGAAAACAGTAGAAATTCTAAGTCGTAGCTCCGAGCCGGGTTTTAAAATCATGCATAATAATAATGATGTTATTTATATTAATAAGACTTGAACTAATAATTCTTTAAATGAAGCATATTCTATTATCCTTGTGATGAATTGCAGGTTTAATCTTTGGGCAGGGGTTATCAAAGAGGTAGCTAATGGGTTCATGTATAGCAGTGTAATTGTTACGATTTTTCCCCTAGGAATTTTCTGACAGATTTTAATGAGGCTTATGGTTGCAACGTCATATCTAGTATGATGGGAATCTATGGAAGGGGGTTAATATGTAATTTGTGTTAATTTCAATAAAACAACCTCTATTCATATATAAAAAGGGAAAAGTTCAATATTAGTCCCTGTGGTTTCACTTTTTTGCGCTGTGATCCCGTGGTTTAGAAATGACTTTTTCAGTCGTGTGGTTTTTCAGTTTTTTACATAAGAGGCTCGGGAGTGGTCTCGAGTCAAAAGTGACTCCGAACTTAGAAAAAACGTCGTTTCAAGCCTGACTTGGCACGCCAATTAGGATTTTTTTAGTCTAGTTGGCAATATGATGTGTCATAGTGGAAAATTTCAAAAAAACCTCTAAATTCTATCTCTACCCTCTTGGCATCCTCCCCTCTCGCTCTCTCTCCACTCTTCTTCCTCCTCTTCCCTTCTCTCACCACTCTTCTTCCTCCATGAAAGCTCTAATAAAAGCTTCTTCCTATTTCTATTTTGTGTTAATTTTAATAAAACAACCTCTATTTATATATTTTAAAAAAAAATCCTACATCACTCTCCCTCCCTTTTGCCTCTTTTCTATTTGGCACTTTTCCAATACGAGTAGAGCTACTTTCGTTTGCTAGATAAAATCTTTTTCTTTTTTTTGATTGGTTGCTGGATAAAATCTAGGTCTTTTTGTACACAAGTTAAGTTTTGGGTGCTCTCGGGACTAAATTGTATACAAACTACAAAAGGATTTGTTTAGTTAAGGACGACCAAGTGATGACAAGACGGCCGTATATGGACTAAGGAGATAGGGACTTGGGAAGGAAAAGATTGTGGATGGCCACAACAATCGATTGCCCACAACGGCACCAACCGTTGGTCGTGGGGCCTTCTCCAAAGGGAATTATCATGGGATTGGGAGGATGGCATTCGTTGTCAAAGAAGATAAACCAACCATCAAAGAATTGCTTCAACTGGTAAGTGACTTTAATTTATTTAAAAAAGTTTGGAGTTCGAATTTTACGAACATAAAAAATACTATTTGGAGAGTCATCCCGGCTCCGACAAACTCCCAATATCAAAACTCAAATAAAAAACTAACCATAAGCAACCATATGTTCATCCTTTGGGGGTTAGTGGTGGATGGAGGAGGCACACTAGTGAAAATGAAATCGGCCCACCAAAAGAATTCGGAGCAGTGATCACTAATAACTCTCTCTTACCACAAACAACAGAGCGAGAGAGAGAGAGAGAGAGAGAGAGAGAGAGTACTCTTGCACCAGCAACTCCGGAGGCCCCCTTTTGTGCCCTTCATCATTAACGCTTCACGTGTCCTCGCGTTGTGCAAGTTTCTCAAGTCCCACGGAGATCCGGGTCATACATACCATACTCGGAGTGGAAGATTGTCCGATATCGGAAGCGAATCTCTTTCTTTTCATAAGATTTGGACTCAAAACTTTCTTAAGACAATTCAATTCTATTATTATTTGGACAAATTCTATTTAGTCATTATGTTTTATATTAAATAGAAGCAGTGTTCAAGGCCAAAGGACACTTAATCTAACGACACAAATAGTGTACTAATTTAAGAAGACCTAAAGTTTAAATCATGGCACTATAATCATGATATAAAAAATTACTTTTTAAAAAATAGCCGAGTGCTTGAAAATGCATATTTTAAAATCCGATAAAGTAAGTTTTATTTCCTTGTTATGTTTGCAATCACAGGCTAAACCTTTGTTTTAGGAAAGTCACAGGCTAAACCTTGGTCTCACAAATATGCAACTAAAATTTGAATTGCTTAGACTAATTCCGAAAATAAAAAAGGACAACAGTCCTCGACGTCATTGTCGTCGGTGTTTTAATTAGTGCCACCTGGCAAACCTCTTTCGTTGACTGTATCAATTGTCAGAGGTGTTTATCCTTCAGTTTGAGTCAATGCAACAATAATTAAATGCAAAATAAAAATGATAAGCTTTTCCGGATATCCGAGAAACCAACCAAGTGTTGCTGAGCTGACCATTCCTTCAGCATCAACTTCTTAATAAAATTGCAATGCAGTATCATCAAATTAAGTGCAAAATTTCCCAGTTCTTGTTTAAAGTTTCAATTTTCAAATTCATTTCTCATCCGAGTGTTAAAATTTAATAATCGTCATTTTTTACGAACCACATGTATTCACTATCCAAGGGTTTTGTTCTTGCACTAGGATAATACATACATTTCATATATATTTTTTGGAAGTTTCCAAGAGAAAGTAACTAATGGAACCTGCAATTTGTACTCCTGGCAACTAGTCATCCTGAGACAACAGATATGTGCAGCTATGGAAACACAACATCGTTAAAGTAAACTATTACACAAGGTTCTCAGTTGAAAGAGAATAGTAAATGAAAAGAGAGTGATGTTAAAACGAATTGGCATTGCATTCATCGGACTCGGACTCGAATAACATGCCGACAGGCTATACATCACTTGATGTACAACCAATGTAAAGAATCTTCTCTCATTATTTACAAGGACATGCAAATCACTCTTCTCTGCAAGTGTCCAAGACAAAAATTCAACCTAACAGACAAAAGGAGGAGTTGACCGTACAGATGCTCGCTACACTGGTGCTTCAATATATACATCATACAGAGAACCGAAGATTGGAGGAAAAAATAAACGATGAAATAATTTGCTACCTAGTTTAATGATGAGAAACGAGTCAAAGGCTAAGATTTTAACCTGCTGTTTGCGCAACTCCGTGTTGTCCTACAGCCGCCGCCTCAAGGTAGCATATTCTTGCATTGGGATAGAAGCTGCCATGTTTCAATACATCGACGTATTGCAGTCATAAATCAGCAATACACCACTCATCAACTTGAGCTTGTCCATAATGAACCGAGCCTGGTTGCAAGTTTAGCACTTTTGTAGTCCTCTCTAAGTTGAACAAACCTGAATTTACAGTGAAGTCATGATCAGTAAATAATAATCACACCAAAGTACTTCATTATATCTGTCTACCACATAAATAGAAGCCGGATGATTCTTAAGCATACAGAAGACGATAATACCTTTGTGCATCTTTACGAATGCTGGGGGTTCCCTCAAACAGAGAGGAAAGGCTCTCAGGAGCAATGATAAAGACATTGGCCACTCTGTAAAGAGAAAATTGGGAGTGAATTTTGAGTACAAGTGCTACTCTAGTGTTCGATATATTCTTTTGAACTATTTCCTTGGGCAGATGTTCTGTGGTAACTGAGAACTTACATTCCTAACAATTCAAACTTGTCATCAATGGTAGGGGCATTGAAACTGCGAACAAACTCTCCGTACTCTGTGATATCACGCTTCAGTCGCAATCCTCCACTAACAGCCACAAATAAAATGTTTGAGAAACAAACTTGAAAAGACCATTTGTACTAGCGTCCACAAACGAACAGACCAACTTACTAGCAGAGTCCACAAAAAAGAGAACATCCACCTGGGATTAAAAGTGAACTTCTGCCAATGATTAAGCAGCCCTTTGTGTATGCAATTTCCCTGGGAAGTAACAAATGTTATCACATGGATCTTACTTGTGGAAATATCTAAATTTCCTTTTCCGCACTTGACACTGTTGAAGTTGGTGACTTGAATCCATATGCGGAAAAGAAAACATACAGGAACTATATTTCAAAATAATAATGGAAATTCTCGTGCTTTCAGAAAAGAAGTATCATACTGTGATGTCTAAGCAACGGAGTAATGAGAAACCGGTCTAACGAGCCAGCATTTCTGAATTAAAGGCGACACAAATGCACCAGATGCTAGAAGCACATACAAGGAGAAGAAAGAGGTAACACTACAGATAGTTTATGAAGAACTGATTATTGAACTACCCGAAATGCAAAAGCGTGCCAAAACCTACTTGCATGGAAGAAGATCAGTTGATGCTGGTGCATTATGCTTAAGGTTCTGAAATGTACTATTCATTTAGAGATATTATAATCAACAAAAAGCCACGGTTTAGAGATGATAACCAAGACAAAATAGGGTGTCATACCAATTCAGTGAGGAAGGCTTGCTTGTTAGCTCCATCCAGTGCAGTAAATGCAGATTCAAGCACACGAGAAAGATATGCCACAACTCTACAGAGGTTACAAAAAATATCGAGAATCATCAGAAAAAAAATTCTATACCCTAAAAATCCTCATGAATGCCTTTTTATCAAATAAGAGTTGATGTATGTTAGTATGTTTATCCATAACGAAATAGATAAATTATACTATAATTAGCATGGCAGACTACAACAATTTCTGAAGTTGGAAAGCTTGGAGTTTGCCCTCACGACTCATAATAGAAACATCAAGCAAATTTCAAGCATCCATCACCTTTAATGTCTTACAGAAAAGAGAAATGAAAGAATGCGAGATTCACATTATCATCGTACCATTTACTGGCTGAATTACTAAGATATCACCAACTATCAGTTTAACCAAGAAAAGGTACCAGGCCCAACAGTTGATAAATGAGGATATACCTTGTGCAAGCATTTGTTGAACGATGATCAGGAACAATTCCATCATCAGGAGACCGGTAATCTGTTGCCTTCTGTTCAGCTGACAGCAAGCGCTCTACCTGCGAAGTTTTTCCCACGGGAGGAAAGTGGTGACATGAAAGAGGGATAAATGAGGAATAGTACATTAAAGGCTGACCAGCAAAAATAGAACAAACTGTCCAGCTCTTGTTTAAGGAAGCACTAAATAGTTTTGTTTCTTGACGAATCATGGACATCTCGTGATCCCTTGAGCAGATCATAAATGCATAAATCAAACTGTAAATAAAGAACCAACCTCAGCCATAACAGTTTCTATGCATTGCTGAATCCCCTTATAAACGGCAGCCTCTGCACTGGACATAGCTTTTGCCATTTCTTCTAATGAAGCAGCATGTGCACCATCAACTGGTAGCAATAGTCTTGAAATCTGGTTTCCAAAATACTGCATGCACATAGTATTCAAAACAGTCTAATTGCGAATGAAGCAAAGCATGCAATTCCACCCATGACATGAAAATAAACTCAAAATGCCTGATTCGTGATAATAAAAACAATAACATACTTGCTGGACGATAGCCACGCTATTGCCAGAACGTTGTACAGCAACCATGAAGGATCTGAAACTGCTCTCTCCAGCAGCAGCAGCAGCTTCTGCCTACAAGTATTCATTGAGTACTGATAGCCACCGTGCCAGAACTAATATCCCCAGCATTCAACAAGTCCCAGACTAGACAAATCTTATACTGCAAACAGTAATATTGCAAAGGAAGGAGGAAAGTGGAAGATTACAGCAGAAGCAGCTGCAGTTTCCCTTCTGCTCATGCTTGTCCCCAGCACAAACCTTTCCCTCAATGCTGCAGCTTCCGTCAGACTATCCCTAGCCCGTTCAAGACCTCCTTTTATGTATTGTCCAACCTGAAAGAAGTAAACATCAGTAACAGAGCATAACAAAAGCAGCTCATCAAAATAAGACAAATTAACTCACTTGCTCAAGCAAGCAGGTGAACACTGCTTTCAGATTGACCGCACATGTACTCGCCTGCGGAATATGAGTATGGAATAAGTTGACACAAGCAGATCCACACCTCTCAGAATTCCAATGCACTAGTCCTGATTATGCACCCAAATAACATCTTTGTTTCTCCAGGAATAAGGTAGAATGGATAATAAGAAATCCACTTTGACTTGTCATTGCAAGTTGCTGCATCCATCTCATATTTTTCAATTAAATGCCTTCCCACAGTAATCATCAGCTTTCAAAGCAAAGTGGGAAGGAGCTCGAGGGACAGAGCACCGAAGGAAAAATTGATATCTTTGATATGGTTGAAGGAAAAAGGGGTCAATCATGGTCTAGTCAGTGAGACAGCACCCAGACCATCAAGGAGAAACATGAACTTCTAGATTAGTTGTAGAAAAACATTACTTGAGATGAAAACAAGATGCTTCTTGATATTGCTTCTTCATTCCAACGCATGAATTCTGTCACAACAGCAACAGATATCTGTTGATGCGAAGATGACACAGAAGCTCCTTTGGAGCGTCCAATTGTTCCACTTGACTCTGAAAGTTGCACGCTCTCAGCACGTAATTCCTCCATCTGAAAAGAACTCTGTAAGTATTCACCACATGAATTTGTGATTTAAAGAGGAAGAAGAGTGATACGATCAACGTGAACCTTTGTTTGATACTGTTGTCTCAGAGAAGCCTGCTCATGTTCTGGATATTCATCCTTGTGCGAAGAAAACATGGACTCTGTGAGGACTGAATCAACAGCACAGAAACTATTAGCCACACTTGGATCGAGGATTTTCACTGATTTCATTTGATGGACAAAGATATATGATCATCTACACTTATTATGTAGTTTACCCAGTCTCATGGAAAATTGTCGAGTCCGTGAGAAGATCATAAAAAGCAAGCCAACAAGATAACTAGTTTCAACTAGATCATCCATATTTGGAAGTTATAGGCAAGGGAGCACAGATTACGTAGTAATTAAACGTACGAAATCTTCTTATAGACATATTAATAAATAATTATATTTGACTTCAGCATAATTTTGATGTTAGGCTGTTTTTCTTTGAGGTTCAATCATTCCTCACCTAACAACCATAATGTTTCTTTCCAGAATCTCTATTTCTGCTTATCTTTTCGTAAATACTGTAATAATTACTTTGCTTTCGCACCAAACAATCACAATGCAACATGAATTGGATCTTTTAGTGTTATCCTTCCCGCCGTTGTGGATGCAAAAGATGGGTAAACAACGGTGGTGCTTGCAGCTTGGTATGACTATAGCCTATAAAGGACTCTGTGTGCAATCACTGAAGATAAAATCTAATAACAACAAAAATATAGCGCATCACCGTTGGCTATAGCACATCAACAAAAATAACAACTAAACGAAGTTATAGTTTTCCTTGAGACACATCACCGTTGGCACCTTCCAATAGAATCACATAACAAAGGTTACAAAAGAGCATTAGAAGAACATCTTACCTTTGACATCTAAGTCACCACAACCCACTGCTTGTAGATCTCTAGCAAGTTCGTGTGTCTTCTCGTATGCCACTTTCAGAATTCTCAGATACTATAACATCAAATGACATTGACGACAATCACACAGATCCCATCATGAAAACAGAAAATAGGAAAGAAAAGGCTGGGTAGTCTACTCTACTCACTAACAGAAGGCCACCTTCCTCCATCGCAGGTAAATTTACAAGAGGGGGTTTCACTAGCAACTTGTCCAGAATAGCCGTTACTCGCTGCTCCAGAACTCGCTGCATGCAATCCAAAAGCTTGCCAATTACACAAAGATGCAGAAAATTTTACTATGTAAAATCAATTTCTTGTTGCAATAAGCATGCCCCTGTACCTGAACTAAAATTGACATGACTTCATTAGGGGAAGGAAAAACTGCGGTCATTGTGGCTGCCTCTTTACGAACAGTGTCTGAAGGAAAAAACAGAAAAGAAGTAACTAAAATCCTTGAACAATCTGGTGTCTGTAAAAAAAAGGAAAAAACAGCCATTATTAGTCAAACCTGTAATTTCTTTATATAAGGAAGAAAGTCCCGGCCCAACGTCATTGGGACTAACTTGAGAGCCTTGATCACCAAGAACCAATCTAGTGTACGCATTCATGACTTCCAAATCAATGAACATTGGACATGTTGCAACATAGTGCTGCATAGCACTAGTTCCTCTGTTAAACTGCGATGCAAAATCATATTGTGAGAAACAGAACTTGCAAGGTGCAAGCCTTCTGCTAAGGAGCATTAGATCAAGATGCTGTACGCTTTACTTCTAGGACAACGATGCATCAAATACTTATACTGGAAACGCTACGTGCATATGCATGCAAGTGGAGAACTGCAAAGAGCTACTTAAGTAAGTATAAGCTCTAAACTTGGGAACATGAATTGATACGGAGGTGATCCTTACAAGGCATTAGCAGATGACTGAGCACATGTTGCTTCATCCCCTAAACTAAGAATGCCAAAACTAACACTGATAAAGCTTGTACAGTTGTACATTCTGCAAAAATTAACACTGATCATGCCAGAAAAATCATAACCTGAGACAAAATTTTTGCACACTCTGCCATAGTTGATAGTTCTCTTCTCTGTGATGCTGCATCGAATCGAGCCAGTAATCTATTTTCCAACTCTGCATGGAATGGAGTCAAAGGATAAGTTCAGCATTCAATCAATAAGGCATAACCTCAAGGTAATGCTAGATCATTACCCTGAAAAATAGGATCATAACAGTACCCCAGAACTATGAACGTTTTTGTTTCATTAAGAATCCAAAACTGTGTCATCCAGATAATCACAAAGGTCAATAACCGCTCTACCCAACTGCTGTTAGAACACAGCAATAAGATCATGGCAGAAATTCCAATCAGAAACAGATTTGTGTATTCTGAGTGATACCACAAATTCATGAATTCCCAGGTCCCACGAACTCAAGAATTTTACATTTTTCAGTTGTAAACACAGCTTAAGCTCCTGATTAGCTGACTAACAATTTCAGCATAACAAAGACAGCAAAACCTGCTTGCTAGGGATGCCTTAATGCAATAGAGCAGAGTGACAAGTTTGTTTTAACAAGAATAAGCACAGAAGTTTGCATACCATTACAGTAATCCTGAAGGTTGGAAACTGCGACTTCTAAGCCTCTGCTAGCAGTAGCATTCCCCATATCCGAGGAATCCGGGCCTCGTCTACCAATATCTTCTTCAGCAAACGATCCTGAATTCATAGCAGAAAGGGACAATCATTTACATTAAGCAGTTCAAAAAACTTAAAATTCCACAAGCTAAAGCTTTCTTACTTTAACTTCTGAGCAATCGAAGCAGCCTCTGCTACACGGCTGTCATCGGAAAACAGAGGTGAAAGCTCCATTAGGTCGCCTGGACTGCTGTTGAACTCCATCATGTACTGCAGAAAGGACGTAATGGAGTTTTAACTTTTTTTAGAATTGACACATTGGAGTTGATGCATTATTACAAGGCAAAGAACTTTACAAAGCAACTGCTAATCACCTTTATGAGCTCAATTGTTTGACTGGCTGTTACCCTCTGAGCATCTGCATTCTGAAGAGAAAAATCAATCAAGTGATATGATTACTTGAGAGAAATAATCGCTTGACATGTAAGCCATTTACCTGCAGATGATCTCCTATTTTGGCTGCAGTTTGTCCAACGCTTGAAATACGTGAATCTAGTCGAGCAAAGCTACCAAACAATCCATCTACTCCTCTCTCCAGCTAGTAACAAGAAATGGCAAGCAAGAACAAGACATTACGACTATTTAAAATCAACTACATGCTCAATAGAGAATCATTCAACCTCAGGTAAAACAAAAACTCCTTAAATTCAGTATGGCTAAAACGAGGATTATATAAATTCATTTAAGTGACCTTCAAAATACAGGAAGTGGGCAGCATATCTGGATAAATCTAGAAAGACAACGATAGTTTTCAACCTTGATCAAATTCCCCAGCCATAATGGATAACTTTTTAATGATCGACTCGTGACTTACTTCTACCAGACACAACAAAAACTCACCTCAGCAAGCGTCTTATGGTGCTTAGAGTCTTGGACAGAAACGTCCTTTTTGAGGTTGAGAAGCCTCCCATCAATCTTAAAACCAGAAAAAAAGTATATGTACGAACCATCAGCACATACCTAATAACAACATTGAAAATTCAATCAGTTTCAGGAGAGAAAAAAAATACCTGTTTACGAAGATCAATCAACTCCTTCCAGGAGCCCCTGAAGAGAGACAATAGACCATCCACTTCTGGAAACAAAGGGGAGGTGGCAAGTGCTAGTCCTTGAACTCTGGCCAGATCAGATGAGGCTCTTACATGGCGATTAGGTAGGCCATCAGCCCCACTTATGTTGCCATAATGTCCATCCACCGAATCTGCGTCTTCATCTTGGAACGACGGAAGAAGTTCATTCACCAAGTTCCCAAACAACGCATCAAATGAAAAGTCGCCCTGCAGGAAATATCCAGATGCTTCTTCTTCCATCGCTTCTAGGGCAAGAAATAGAGAAAACACAAAGACGGGAGAGGGCAAGACCATCGGGGTTTTTTTTTTTAAATACCTTAAAGTCTTGTATATCAAGAATGAGCGGAAGGGAGGTGACTGATGCAGACTTGGACGACGACTTCATCTCACTCCCGTTTTCAACTCTAACATCTTTCATCTACTTCAAACAATTCAAATCATCAGAAGTATTCTTCCACGCGAGAATCAAACATCAACTCCGAAATTATGAAACTTAATCCCGACTGAAACCCTAAGCAAAGCCAGCCTTAATTCAAATGAACTGATCGCAAGCCGCGATTCCTCACAGACAATGGCAATCACAGGGCTCATATAACACTAAAAACGGTATTTAATTAGCGGTTAACCAAGCTGGCAAATAAGACGACACAAACTCCGGCTTCATCAAAAATATTCTCATTGAAAAGACCAGTTAGTTCTCTTGTAATTCCCAATCGCCGTGCGGCTTCTTCCAAGGAAACGAAATGCAGGGGGGAAAAGTATCTGCCGTTTTGGGATCATAACAGAATAAAACGGAGCAGTTAGAGGATAAGAACAAAAACGGTTACCTCCGTTCCGTTAGAACAAGAAGCAAGCTTTCTCCTCCTTCGCTCTCTTCCGCTTCGAGCTTGGGGTATGGATCGAGCTTGGGTGAGATACGGAGAGAGCGACAACAACTGTCTATCTTCTTCAACGACCACAACTACAAATAACGGCGGAAATGAAAGAGAGGGCCTCCCGCCTGGGCTCGGGATGGGCGGGGCTTTATGGCATCAGTTGTACTTTTTTTTTTTTTGAGAAGAGGCATCAGTTGTACTTCTGAATCAAGCGGGCGGCGATGATTTATTTTCTCGGGTTGGGTACCAATTTGTAATTTATCTATTACCACATCAGCATCAAACAATCTCATTCACTACCACGTGGCACTCCATGTTGGCTATTAAACGACGTCGTTTACCAAAAAAACTCGGACCAGATCTCGGGACCAGTCCGTGATAAAAATTAAAATAAGTTGGACATATTTTACGGTTTTGAAACCACAACGTACCCAAATGATAACGGTAAAACTATAGGGTACTTAAGTGCACTTTTCCTAAAGTTCTTTGCGGAAGAATGAAAGAGCGGATCTTCGAGGAGACAACTCACACGATCCAAGAGCACCTTATAGAAAATTTTAATACACACAAAAACCGTCAAAATCCTAACATCGTTAATTAATAATTTAGGGTTTCAAATTTACAAACCGTAGAAAAAATTGGGGGAGGAAAGAGAGACACCACGCGGGAAAGAAACGGGAACCAACGGGAGGAGGGAATTGGAACTAAGAGAACAGGACGCGTGACGTGGTGTACTTATATGAGGCGGTGACTGATCGCGACCATTCTATTCTATTTATACCGTTGTGAAATTGCCAGCTGGAGATAGAAGCGGGGCCACTTTTTTTTTTTTCCTGTTTAGTAACTAGACAAATGGGCCGAGTTTTGTGAGTTAGGGTTTGGTAAATGGGCCGGGACGTGAGTCGTGTTATTTGAAATCAAAGGTGATCGGATTCAACACCTACGTAATTTTCATAATTTGAATTTATCTGAATTTGAACCGTGGTCACTCTTTATATAAGAGACTAGTAAATATGTATAAATAATATTTAGTTACAATCTATAAGTTGACTAATCCTAATTCATCAAAATATATTTAAAAGAGATAATTACTATCAGGACCTCAGGGTATAGTCAAATAGACTCTGAGGACCCTGTAGTTTTCCTACTAATTACCGAGCCCCTGTAGTTTGGTTATTATTATACATTTCGATCCCTGGCTGATGTCAGCATTTTTTTCTTCCTTTTTTGTCATAGAAATGACCAAAATGCCCCTCCCACTAAAAAAAAATCAAACAGGTGCAAACTTCGGGTGCAGCGGCTCCTCCTCCTTAAATGGGGCGATTTGCTCAACCTCAATCGACAAATCAGGTGCAAACTGAGAACAGGCGATTTATCCAAACTGGTTCATTTAAGACATGAATGTATTGCGATCGGCGGAAAATATCAGATAGATCAAGTAACAAACAAAACACATCATGACGATTAACGTCCTTACCAGCTAGGCTAGCTCATAATTCTCACTCTCACCAATCACTCTTACATTTGTAACGAACAAAACAGAACAACAAACAAATATCAACATCATTAACAGCACAAGAACACCCTACTAAGCATTTCCCAGAAAAACAGAGGTCCTCACCTCAAGAGGGGCCTTCTCATCCCGAGCCTCATCGGCCCTCCAGGCGGCCACGGGAGGCGGGGGAGCAGTCGAGGAGAAGTAGTCATCGTCATCCTCGTCATCAACATCCGCCCAGGACTTGTTGATAATGTGGGCCAGGGTCCAGAACACTTCGGGTGCAGGCGGCTCCTCCTCCTTGACCCTCGACGAGCCCTTTCCACTCTTCGAAACGTCCTTCTTCTTCTTCTTCCTCCGCGAATCGAGCGCTGCAAACATGTTCGTGTTGTTGATCACTAGGGATCCCTCGTCCCTCCTTCCCCCTCCTCCTACCATCTCTCACCCAAATCGAAGGAAAACAAAGACTCGGGAAATTATCTTCTTCACAACTAAATACTGAATAGCGACCTTTAGGGTTTGAGATAGTAGGAACAAAGGATCGGACAAATTGGGGATTTAGGTTTAGATAAGGGCAGAAAGGATTGGGAATTGGGATGTGGGAGCAGGAAATAATAACAACTAAGATAGGGTTATTACTATTAGGGATAACGAAATAGGGACACCGTGGAGATTTTATAGGGTTGGGGCATTTTGGTCATTTTATTTTTTTAGTGGGAGGGGCATTTTGGTCATTTCTATGACAAAAAAAGGAAGAAAAAAATGCTGACATCAGCCAGGGATCGGAATGTATAATAATAACGAAACTACAGGAGCTCAGTAATTAGTAGGAAAACTACATGATCCTCAGAGTCTATTTGACTATACCCTGAGGTCCTGATAGTAATTATCTCTATTTAAAATGCTACCCGGGATTTATTATTACCGTTCCGATGTTCTCCTGATGGGTGGAGATTATTAATTAGAACAAACATGGGCCTAATCCTGGGCCTGTTTTAGTTTCTTTATTTGGTTTGGTCCACACGTTCTCCTTCCTGATCCCTACAAAGTTTGTTAATTTATACATATATATATATATATATATATATATATATATATATATATATATTTCTTTCCCCCCATTAATCAATCCTTAAAAAAAAAGAAAGAAAGATGATGATCTCTTTGACGGGCCTCCACTGTCCTTTTGATATAGGTTTCGTTCCCGGGGAAGAAGGAAGAGGAAGAGGAAGAGGAAGAGGAAGAAGAAGGGGAGATGTACTGCTCGTTTCGAGGTGAGAACCCCACTCACTAAGTAGAATCTTGTGTCCAAATCTCCAACTCTCTCTTATACCTTACCCCACATTTTTGCGTGGTCATTATTATTAGTCGGTCCGGTGGGTGGAAGCTAGAACCTCCACTAGTCTCCTCTATCTAGCTCAGGGGATGAATGTAACAAACCTAATTGAGAAATTAGGATTTGGGTCAAAATATCAGCATGGTCCCGGCATTTCTATCTACTCCTATTTATATCCTATTGAGGCGGTTTACATGCCGTATTACAAATTAAGTCCTGAAACTCATACTACCTATTACTTAAGTCCTCTAGCTCATTGCAATGAACTCGGAACCTGCAAGTGATTATTAGATGTTGGATAGTTGCAGATTCTGTTGCATTTTTAACCATACCAAGTATCCAACATCTGTTTTGCGGGTGTTTCGTGTTAGAATGTTTTGGAGGGCGAAAGGACATTTAGCAGCTCAACGGCACACGGCATTGTCAAATTCAATGAGTTCCAGGTTCAAACCCTCGCAAATGCATACATGTGTAAACATTTACCTTTTTTGAAAAAAAAAAATGTCATGTTTTGGAGATTGATGTTGCCTTTCATGTTCTACAGGTCCCAGCTGTGTCTTCCTCCTAGGAAGCTCATCTTTTGCCGGGCGAAGCAGCTTGGTCAATCTTCATTCTCTACGTATCTTACACTACCTGCCTGCTTTTAACTTACATTCAGGAACTTGACTTGTGCATGTACTCCCTCCCTTCTGTGTCTTTTGGCAGTTCGAGTGATCATTTTCAACTCTTTGGTTCAGATTCTGCATCAAATGGACCACCGGTAAATGAAGAGCATGGCAGTATTCCCGTGGATGTTATCGAGAACTTCCCAGAAAGACCCGTGGTTGTGCCAGTTCCTGCCACCCCACAACGTGGGAGTTATGATGCCTTGAGGCTAAGAGCTAAGGTGCGCGTTAGTGAACCAGGCCCTTCCGGGAACCTACCACCTCATATTCTTTATCTTTTAGAGCTCGGATTTGATCATGAGGAGATCGATATGATCACGCGCAAATTTCCTAAATTTGCGTATTACACCTTGGAGGGGAAGATCAGGCCTCTGATTGAGTTTCTGCTTGATCTCGGAGTCTCAAAATCAAACCTTCCTAAAGTTTTGATTAGGTGCCCTGCATTGTGTGGAATGCGTCTCTCAGAAAATATTATTCCTACGATGACATTTCTGGAGACCTTTGGTGTGGACAGGAGCAAATGGGTGAAACTGATTTCTCGGTATCCAAGTATGCTTACTTATAGTCGAACAAAGATAGAGGCAACTGTTGAGTTCCTCTATGAGGTGGGTCTCTCAGGACAGAGCATAGGGAAGATTCTAACTCGCTGGCCCGAAATTTTAGGTTGCAGTGTAGAGGAAAATTTACGACCTTCGGCTGAGTATTTCCAATCGTTAGGGGTTGATGTTGCAGCAGTGCTACGAAGCTGTCCCTCAGTTATTGGTCTTAGCATTGAGGACAACCTAAAGCATGTCACTGAATTCTTCCTGGAAAAAGGTTTCACCATTGAAGAAGTTGGGACTATGATTTCTAGATTTGCATGTTTGTATGCTTATAGTTTGAAGGGTAACATGGTACCTAAGTGGGAATTCTTTTTGACTATGGATTATACAAGACAAGATCTTATCAAATACCCTCAATATTTTGGTTACAGCTTGAAAGCTAGAATAAAACCAAGGTACAGTCTGATGATAGAATCGGGTTTGAAATTTTCACTAAGCCAACTGTTGCACGGTAACGACAAAAAGTTCGAGTTGTTACTAAAGAAGAGAATTGATGAATTGTAGTTGGACGAGTCCTGGAACTGATCAGATACAGTCGATGGTAAAAATCCACAGAGTAACAGTGAAGTCGATGGTATAAGGATGTCACAGAGGGAACTTTAGCATCTGCAGAATCGGAGCAAGTGTAAATGGTGGAACTCAACAATAGCGAGGTGAAGGAGGAGGATTTGCAGGGCACAGGCATATGCCGATTTTTCATCTTGGTGCAGGTGTCTGCAAAGTTCAAGTATATTTTTTTTGGTTCACTTCAAAGTTACAGTAGTAGTAATGCATATTTTCGGTCCACACCTCGGTCGAATATTCATTCAAATGAGTTGGATCATGTAGTTTTCTGCTGCCTCAGATGTAGAAGGATGAATATGAATCTGCGAATTTTGCGGCTTCCGGCTTTCTGTATGTGGTAAAACTATGAGATGATTGCCTTATCCCTCTGGTGCATTAGCATTCTAACATGCTCACATCTTGGTTTTACCGGTGGATATCAGCTTGAAGGATTACCAATGTAATTAACGAGAAGGTTGTCCTGAATTTGAGATGGGGTTTCCTACATGTAAGTGGGAATTACTTTCCTAGGCCTCTGGTCAATAAAAAGTCTGCAATTACTTTCAGCTAGGATGATGCTAAACCAGATGTGCAAGCAGGTACACTTTAATCACTGCACATGAACTTGATGAATGCCAATTACAATGATCTCTTTTGGGCCAACCCAGTCATCACGTGGTTCAAGATGCATCAACTGAATAACAATGGTCAAATTTTTAGGACGAAAATACCTAAAATAAGCAAGTTCTAAGAACAAACACCAAGCTCCCTTAATGAGCTTAATGGACTAACATTACAGACGAATTTTCGAGTAAAAAACTCCCATGGTCACTCATTTTTCGGGTTCTCGCATCGAGGAATTAGGACGTGACAAGTGTCTTCTCCTCCCTTGACCTTCCAGTTTCCCTTGGGAAAATCCATTATATCCCTTTTCTCCCTGGTTCGCTCTGAAAGAGAATTTGGGTGTGAAGGGAAAAAGATGATATCTTCTTACGCGTGTATCCACTGCCCTATTGATATAATAGCTTTCTTTCCCCTTCGAGGAGGAGGAGGAGGAAGAGAAGATGTAGTACTCGTTTCGAGGTAAGAAAAGTTGGCTACTTTTAGTTGGTGGAGATGAAAGTTGGAGCCTTTACTAGTTAGTTTCTATGTATGAGTCACTTCCAGATGAGAGAGGCCTTGTGTTGTAGGTGAAGAAGAGGGTTTGATTGTTTTAGGGTGTGGGTGGGGGTGCTTTCAATTTCGATATAGCTTTCGTTTCGAGCTAAGGTTATGAACTCGAAAGCTCTATATGGAGGAAGAGGAGGAGGAGAGCAAGGTGATGAGTGGCTCTGGTTTGTATCTTTGGGGTGGATAGGTTGGGTTTGTGGCTACCCATTATTAGGATCTTGTGGCTTAAGAGGGTTTGCATTGCTTCAGTGTGGAGGTTAATGTTGGCTTTGTTTTCTGCAGGCCCCAACTGCGTCTTCCTAGGAAGCTCATCGTTCGCCGAGCAAAAACTGGTCAATCATTACTCTTTAGATATCTTCCATTACCTGCTTTTGACGCAGTTTCAGGCATCCGAGACTGAGTTGTTCATGTACTTCTTCTCTGTCTCTTTTGTCAGTTGGGGTGAACATTTTCAACTCTATATTCTTTGATGCAGATTCTGCGTTAGATGGATCGTTGCAGGAAGACCGCGGCAGTACTCTGGTGGATGTTAATGAGAACTCCCCCCATCTACCTTACACAGAAAGACCAGCTGTGACAGTTTCTGCAACCCCACTACGCAGGAGGCTTGGTGCCGAGAAGCTAAAAGCTGTGTTGCGAGTCAGTGAGGCAGGCATCTCCGGGAGTCTACCACCTCATATTATTTATCTCCTAGAGCTCGGATTGAATCTTGAGCAAATCAAGGTGATGGCGTACAAATTCCTAATTTTTCATATTACACCTTGGAGGGGAATATCAGGCCACTGATTGAGTTTCTGCTTGATCTTGGAGTTCCGAAATCAGACATTCCTAACATTCTGATTAGGTTTCCTAGGTTGTGTGGAATGAGTGTCTCAGAAAATCTTATTCCATCTATGGCATTTCTTGAGACCCTTGGCGGGGACAAGAGCAAATGGGTGAAACTGATTTCCAGGTATCCAAGTATGCTTGCTTATAGCCGGAAAAAAATCGAGGCAATGGTTGAGTTCCTTCGCGAGGTGGGTCTCTCAGAAGAGAGCATAGGGAAGAATCTAACTCGATGTCCCCAAATTCTAGGCAATAGTGTAGACGGCAAGTTACGACCTTTAGCCGAGTATTTACAGTCTTTAGGAGCTGATGTTGCGGCAGTGCTACGAAGTTGTCCCTCAACTATTTGTCTTAGCATTGAGGACAACCTGAAGCCTTCCACTGAATTCTTCTTGGAAAATGGATTCAGCATTCAAGAAGTTGGGACTATGATTTCCCGATTCGGATATCTGTATGCTTATAGTTTGAAGGGTAACATGGTACCCAAGTGGGAATTCTTTTTGACAATGGATTATCCAAGACAAGATCTTGTCAAATTCCCTCACTATTTTAGTTACAGTTTGGAAGACAGAATAAAGCCAAGGTACAACCTGATGACAGAATCTGGAGTGAAATTGTCCCTTAGCCAACTGTTGAGCACCAAAGGCGATAAATTTGAGTTGTTGCTAAAGAAGAAAATTCAGAAATTGCAGTTGGAAGATTGATAATGATTTCAGTATCCACTCAATGCTGTTCGGATAATCGGCCATCGGAAATAACATTTGGATGGCATACATGATGGATGAACTCTGTAGAAAAGATATATATTTGGTCTGACTTCATCATCTGCAGGAAAAGGGTAGGTGTAATTGGTTGAAGTCAACAACAATACGGAGGTTCTTTGTGCTCGAGGTGAAGGAGGAGGACTTGCAGGATACAGGCGAGTCAGTTTTTCTCCTTGCTGCAAGTGTGTGCAAAGTTCTAGAGGTACATTCTTTCAGTTCATAGTTCATACTCGGGCAAATATCCGATCAAATAAGATAGATGGGATAACGAGTAAACTCATTTTCATGGACTATAAAGTGAAATGAGTGTACGTGAAATTAGTGATCTAAAAATATAATCAATTGATCACGTAGTGTGCTGCTACCTCAGAAGTAGAAGGATAAAATGGTCCGTACTTTCTTGGGAATGCATGCATGCTTTGATTATTGAATTTTCTTAGTGGATCAGCTTGGAGGTATTCAAGTATATCCAATGAGATTCTAACATGGGATCGAAACAGGTTGATCCCATATTTCGTTGTGCTCCAGAGAGCGTGTTGTAGAATCTCACACCGGTAGTTGCTTAGAAGGTAGTTGACTGTGGAAAATTGCAATTATGTCAATTACTTTGTGTTTGAGATCAGTTTTTTTTCATTGTACTTTTATTTTTTTAGTGAAGCTAACGTTCTTCTGAGTTCTGATACTTTTGTTGTTTAGTGGAGCTAACGTTGTTCTGAGTTCTGATCCTTAATTTCATGGAACGTATCCATCTTTTTTAGGGGAATTTTTATGAAACGGTCCATCTTGGACACTACTAAATTTATTCTTAGGTACGAGTCTCGTCTCCGCTACCCCTTAATATTTTGCCGAACTGGGTCATCCGAAAGTGTTTGATCGGGTGGTCGAACCATTCTGCGAATTAGTTAAAAATTGACAAAGGATTGGTCTCGGATAGCAGTCCAATCGATTGAATCAGTTTTGAAAACATTAGTTTTGACAAATAGGCCGAGCTTTTGAAATCAAATCAAATCAACATTTAGGAATTATTCATATTTTTTATAGTCATAATTTTTTTCCTAATTTTTTTTTAAATTCCCGGAATTTATTTTTTTGAAGAGAGAGAGAGAGAGAGAGAAAGAGTTTGGACAAAGATTCTTTAGTAGATTGGTCGGGATTTGGTATATGTACATTTACTTTTACATGACTATAATGTTTTACACGATGCTAACAAAGAATTGAAATTCGTGGGAGAAAGAAAGTTTGGACAGTGATAATTAATTTGGATGGGTTACATAAGAACAAAATTGTAGAAAAGGAAATATTCTTGTGTTATTTATTGTCAGAAAAGGAAATTAAAGAATATTTTTTTCAAAATATGACTTAAAAAGCTATTCTGATTTCCAAAATTAACATAGACGTTTCATGTTTTCAATTTTTTAAAAGTTTTTGACTAAAATATAAATTAATTCATGAGAGAAAAATGTAAAAAAAAAATCATGGAGAGAGCCTCCTTTAAAAGACAATAGTGACAAAATCTTTTTTAAAATAGAGTTCGACAATGCATGTGATCAAATTTGACGCACATATTTTTTTTGTTTATAACTTTTGGAATCGGTACCACTTAATTAACTAATCTAAATTTAATTCAGGCAAGATCTTTGAAAGATTACAAAATTTTTCTAATAAATATTTAACACTATTACATTACTTACGAATCGAAGTTGAAATCGATTTAACAACATCCTAAATTTGTCACGGTAACCGTTGGCAGCCAGCCGTACAGGATGGGAGGGGGTGACTTGCACATTTCCGATGCCGGCGCATAATAACAAAGATTATATTCATTTGCGATTCGTCATGTGCAATTGTGCTTCAACGTATGGGCTAATGTACGTACTTAGACGAAGGCTCCATGTGCCGTTTAGACGGAATTTGACTTGGGTTTGACTCTTATCTTGTCCAACTGTGTATTCCATACGATAATTTAAAAAAGCCCAAATTACTGTAGTCGTATTTGACTAAATCGACGATTTTATCTTTCGTGTTTCAAAAATTATTTTTCCGTCCTCTATATTTAATTTTATTATACTACCGGGTCTCTGACTGACATCAGCAACTTCTTTTTATCATTTTTGTCATTGAAATGACAAAAATACCCTTAAAAATAAACAAAAGTATCTCCTTCCTCTTCCTTCCACTCTCTCGCCGGAGCTCCACCGGTCCCGACATTAAAATTGAAACTCGCCGACGATGACGAATCCTCGCCAAAATAAAAAATCTTTGTCCCTCAATCTTCTTCTTCCCGGAGAGCACAATTTTTCCTTCTCCTTTGGGCTCAGATCAACCAAGGACCGAATGGACACGTCCATTTCGGATTAAAAAACTCATCGAAGTTTTTAATTCATTTCAAACCCAAATGGACCGGTGTCGTCCTCTTCAATTCTCCTCAGCTTGGTCTTATTTTTTAAAATTTTTTATGGATCCACGAGGCTAGAAGTCAATAGAGATGGCATCAACAGAGGAGCTTTCCACCAGCTCGCTTCTTCTCTCCATGGCCCGCGTCTCCGTTTGTGTTGTCGCTCGGGACAGAGATGTCAATGGATATGGCATCAGCAGTTGGTCATCCCCGGTGACATCGATCGACGACGATGATGTCATTCAACTGAGGGGTGTTTTTGTCCGTCACAATGAGCTTGTCGGTGGGTACTTCTTGTTCCGAGAGCGACCGAGGTAGAGGCGGTGGAGAAATGACCAAAAAAATCCCCAAATCTCGCTCAACATCGTCCCAGTCATCAACCACCTTCCAGTCATGAACAGAAGTGCCATAGAGATCGAGAGAGGGCCAACGACAGAAAAGGTACCTGAGGTAGAGGTGGTGGAGGTTGTACGACATCGGTTTGCTCCAACCCGATGTCGATCTTGATGGGTTTTTGTTTCTTTGATTCCAGCGAGAAGATGTTCATTGAGGGACGAAGATTTTCGATTCCGTCGAGGATTCGTCATCGTCGGCGAGTTTCCACTTGAACGTCGTGAGCAAGGAAGAGGAATGAGATGATTTTTTAAGGGTATATTCTTCATTGAAATGACAAAAATGAAAAAAAAGAACTGCTGACATTAGCCGGGGACCCGAACATATAATAAAATTGAAATCGGGGGATGAGAGAATAATTTTTGAAACACAGGGGACAATATCATCGATTTAGTTAAATAAAAGGGATATGAGAGTAATTTATCCTTAAACAAATCATCGATCATCTTCTTGCTGGTTCGCCCATTGGAGAAAAATGTATCCGCCAAATTTTTAAATTTGAGCTCGGATTTAAAACTGTTGGTAAATTATTAGTAAACTATGATTTTAACACGAGTATATATGAAGCATAAACAATATGTAAACTGCAAGTAATATAAAAGAGAAGGTTTAGAGGATGCTCACAATCACACTTGTGGGTAAGTGTGTAACACCTTCGTCTTCAAGTTAGAACTTCGGATTGAATTCTGGACGAGGCCATAGTTTAACCGTGTGCCCTTAAACTTTTATTACCCGCCTATATGCTTCAGGCCTCCGTGGGTAATAGAGCTCCCAAGATACAACGCTCAATCACGAGTACTATAGGAAGTACTATAGCACACCTTTCGAACCTTTCGTAGTCTTAGAACTCTGACACAATGAAAGTGAGAAATGCTATGCTAAGGAGGGAGAAGTAGAGAGCTCTAAAGAGATGAAGAGCTGGGGTGATTTGGAATAAAGGAGGAGAGCTCCTTTTATAGAGGGCCTATGACCTCCAACATTCAAATCCAGATTTAATAACCCCAATAAATGGGCTGTTACAAGACCCATAAAAATTCCATATTTATTTGGCTGTTATCCCATTTATTGGCATAAATTTTAAATTCAAAATTTAAATTCAAAGTCACCTGGAAGGAAAAGAAGGTTCCAGAGCGTGGGCTTGTCCAAACGGAAGCCCAAGAAACTCAGAGGACTTTTTGGGCCTAGGATTGCTACAACAAGTCCGGCCCAGCTCTAAAAAGATAAGGCCCTGGAATCTGGAATAATTTCTACAAACTCATAATCCCGCAACCTGCAATCTGCACTCGAGCTCGAGCCCGAGCCCAGTCCGGGACGGGGCGCGGTGCGCGTGCGTGTCGAGTCGAGCCGAGCCGGCTGGACGGACGGACAGACGGCGTGAGAAGCTTCTCCCTTCTCCACCAGTTTACCCATGCTAGACTTCTAATCCCTTATAAACTTGTCTCAGCATGATGCACTAACCAATGTGGGATTGTGCTTATTTCAATAACAACCATACCACTTTAAAGCCAATTTTTCATTCACCCCGAGAATAAGATTTTTGCAAGTGTTATATATCGTTACGAAGCTCTGATCAACGAGCTTCATATTGATCTCACAAACACCCAAAATTAATTGGTGTGACCTTCAATTAAATTAGCTCAAAGTTGTCCACTAATTATTTAGTTATTATATTTAATTAGGATTTTTTTTTCTAATTAAATACTTGGGCCAAAGCCCAATACACTCACTTGTATTGGACCATCTCTTCCTTGGTTAATAAATCAATTCTCCAACAATCCTCCGCATGAATGCAAAATGGCTTATATGACATGAGCCTACCAATGCTACATGCAACTTGGAGTTTTGCGAGAATTTATTGCATCAGGAAAGGTGGTTGAAAGCCTTGAACTTTCCTTAGTAAAATACCTTCGGATATACTTGCCAACCAGTGGACGTGATGCTTTGAACTGTTCGGCATTTTTATGTATACCAAGATAAATGTATTCACACAACTCCTTCCCAAACCACTACTTGGTTCTTTCGTTGTTGTCCATTTTTTGCCCTGGACTGGCTTGAAAACTTTATCGAATGCTCTAGAGATTTAGCCCTTAACTCATCTCATAGAAGCGGGCCCTTCACATTCGATATAGGTGATCTCTTATAAGGAGTATCCTGCCATACCCCACTTATATATACTTGAAGTATAAGGATCATTAAAAGTTTAAAGCTTAACCTTCACATGGACAGGTCTATCACTCTTTCATCATAGGAATAGGTAAGAAACTCAATTTCCCGAGTGCTTTGTTCGACCCTAGCCTCACAATTCGGTTGTCCCTTTGAACCTGCAGATCAGGGTTTACGATCCAGGTTGGGTTGCCATCATGGGTTTAGGTCATTTCGTGGGCTTTAATCCCATTCCCTTCGATGATACCTCAACTTGGTCTCTCGTTAGACCTTTAGTTAATGGATCGGCGATGTTCTCTTTTGACTTTACATAGTCTAAAGATATCACACCCATTCTCAATAACGTTCTCACAGATTTATGTCTACGACGTATGTGTCTAGACTTTCCATTATACACATTATTTTGTACTCTTTCGATAGCTGATTGACTATTACTGTGCACGCTAATGGGAGGCACTGGTTTTGATCACATCGGGATGTCCTCCAAGAAACTTCAGAGCCAATCCGCCTCTTCATCTGCTAGATCCAACGCTATGAATTCTGATTCCATAGTTGATCTAGCAATGTAAGTTTATTTGCATGATCTCCAGGAGACCGCTGCTCCTCCTCCAATTGTAAATATGTATCCGCTCGTAGATTTTATATTCTTGGAGTTCGATATCCAGTTCGCGTCTGAATACCCTTCCAGAATGGCTGGATACATCGTATAGTGTAATCCATAGTTAGCAGTGTACCTTAGGTATCTAAGAACTCTAACTATCACTTTCCAATGTTCATCATTGGGATTACTCGTATATCTCGATAATTTGTTTACCGAGTTTATAATATCTGGTCTAGTACAGTCCATGAGGTACATTAGACTGCCTATAACTCTAGAATAATCTAGTTGTCGCACACTCTCTCTGCGATTCTTGTAGAGACTTGACACCACTTTCATAGGAGTTCTCGCAATTATATTGCTATCCTTATTGAATTTGTCAAGTATTTTTTCGACATAGTGATCTTGGGAAAGCGTGTAACCTTCTGAAGTCTTGGTGATTTTCATCCCAAGTATTACATCAGCTTGTCCCAAGTCTTTCATATCGAAATTTCGCAACAACATTCTCTTGGTAATTTTGATATTATCATTATTACCCACGATCAACATGTCATCTACGTAGAGACAAACTATCACATAGTCGTTATCATCTCCTTTCACGTAGACACATTTATCACATTGGTTTATCTAAAGCCCATTAGATAGCATTACACTATCAAACTTTTTATGCCACTGTTTAGGTATTTGTTTTAGTCCATACAAGGATCTTACAAGTTTACACACCTTATGTTCTTTACCTAGAATCACAAACCCTTAGGGTTGTTCCATGTAAATCTCCTCTTCCAAATCTCTATTAAGGAATGCCGTCTTCACATCTATTTGATGGATCTTTAGGTTAAATAAAGCCGCCAAGGCTATGACTAACCTAATAGATATTTTTCTAGAGACATGAGCATACGTGTCGAAATAATCAACACCCTCAGTTTGCTTGCAGCATTTAACAACAAGTCTTGCCTTGTACTTATCCACTGTACCATCAGGCTTCATCTTCTTTTTGAAGATCCACTTATGGCCTAGTGGTTTACTACCCGGAGGTAGATCTACTAGTTCCTAAGTGTGATTATGTAAGATAGACTCTATATCACTATTCACCACTTCCTTCCAAAGAGCAGAGTCTGTAGAGGACATTGCTTCTTTGTAGGTTACTGGATCCTTTTCTAACAGATATGTTAGAAAATCTGATCCGAAGAACTTTTCTTTCGTAGCCCTTTTCCAACGTCAAGGTTCTTCAACTTCATCTTGAGGTTCCTCTCCCCGCCACATTGCTCCCACTTTGGTCAACTTAACGGTCAACTCTAGTTTGAGCTTTGTGAGGAAAGATTTCTTAGAAGAATGAAGCATCTCTTGCTTCAATGATAGTATTTACGTGGACATCAGAGTTATCTGACTTGTGTACCAAGAATTAATATGCAGCACTATCCTGTGCATAACCGATAAAAATATAATCCACCATCTTGGGTCCTATCCTTGTCCTTTTAGGAGGTAGAATTGGAACCTTAGCAAGACATCCCCAAACCTTTAAGAATTTGTAGTTAGGTGCATGACCTTTCCACAATTTATAAGGTATTTTATCCAACTTTTTGTGCAGTACCCTGTTGAGCACATAGTTTGCCGAAAGCACAGCTTCCCCCCACAAGTTCCTTGGTAATCCAGAACTAATGAGCATTGCATTCATCATTTTCTTAAGCGTCCTATTCTTCCTTTCTGCAATTCTATTTTGCTCGGGAGAATAAGGCGGCGTGGTTTGATGAATGATTCCATTCTCGACACAAACTTGTGCAAATAGAGATTCATATTCACCACCTCGGTCACTTTGAAGATTTTTGATCTTCTTGCCAAGTTGGTTCTCAACTTCATTCTTATAGTGAATGAACATGTCTATTGCTTCGTCTTTACTTCTTATCAAGTAGACATAGCAATACCTCATACAATCATCGATAAAAGTTATAAAATAATTTTTACCGCCACGCATTTGTACGTATTTTAAATCACATACATCGGTGTGGATTAAATCTAACGGTTCCGTGCTTCGCTCAATCGAGTGAAAAGATGTTTTGGCGTATTTGGCCTCAACATAAGTCTCGCACTTATGTTTGTGATCGATGTTGAACTTTGGTAGTAGGTTAAGTGATATTAGCCTTTGCAAAGACTTATAACGACTCGCGAGAATAAGCAATCTTCACTTTCTTATTAGTCTTATCGGCAACATTCATTACATTATTACTCGTGCTAGCCTTATTGGCGGCACCCACATCAATCTTATCACTAGACTTTGCCTTGGGAGCTAAAGTCATTACACTCATCTTAAAAAGGTTGTTGGTCAAGTAGCTATTGCCAACGAACATCCCTCCCTTGGACATGATAACTTTGTCGGACTCGAACACGAGCCGAAAGCCCCTCTTGTTGAGCACCACTCCGGAGATAAGATTCTTCTGGATCTCTGACACATGCAACACATTGGTCAAGGTCAGCTCCTTGCCCGAGGTCATCTTCAGCATGACCGTCCCTTTGCCTTCAACCTTCGAGACTGCAGAATTTCTCATGTAGCAGTTCTCATCATCGACCAGTTGATAGGTATTGAACATCCATTTGTTGGCACAAATGTGGCAGGTAGCCCCCGTATCCACCGACCATTCCTTCGAGTTTCCACCCACGAGGTTCACCTCAGACACAACAGCCGTGAGGTCCATCTCATCAAGGTTGGAGCTCAAACTAGCCTCCGCAATGTTAGCATTGGCATGCTTCTTCTTTTTGCCCTTGCTTAGTCCTGCCGTCTTCTTACCCTCTGTAGCTAGACGTTTGTAGCAATCTTTGGCTCGATGGCCGATCTTGTTGCAAACAAAGCAGGCACTGGTAAAGCTCTTGTTCTGAGCATCTCCCTTGGAAGCATTTGAGTGTTTTCGTTTGTTCCCACGGGAGCACCCCCCCCCCCCCCCCCCGGTCTCGATCACATTGGCCTTTGCAACCATGCCACTTAGTTTCTTATCAATCTTTCAGTTGTCTTGCTCGATGCACAACCTTCGAATAAGGTCCTCGAGAGTCATCTTCTTCCTCTTGTGCTTGAGGTACATCTTGAAGTCCTTCCAAGATGGTGGTAATTTTTCTATCACCATCGCCACTTGGAGGGCATCATTGATGGCCATTTCCTCCGTTGCAAGATCATGGAAGATCAATTGCAACTCTTCGCATTGTTCCACTTGCTGTTTCCATCGACCATCTGATAGTCGTGGAAGCGCCCGGCCACAAATTTCTTTGCACCGGCGTCGTCAACTTTATATTTGTGCTCCAACGATTCCCAAAGATCCTTAGACGTTTCTTTGGTATAGTACACACCATAAAGCGAATCATCGAGAGAACCCAATATATAGTTGCGACATAGGTAATCTTCATGTACCCATGCGTTGTGGATCACGGTTTGATGCGGATCACTCACATTCTCTTTGGGTTTCTCCTCCTTGACATACCGGCTAAAGTTCAAGGCGGTCAAGTAGAACAACATTTTTTGTTGGCATCTTTTGAAATTTCCACTCTTGAACTTTTCCGGTTTCTCAAGATGAGAGTACGGCAGTGGCATTGGGTGTCTATGACCCGGCATCACGGCCTCAGCGCCGCTAGCCCTCACAACAGGAACCTTCTCGTTCAAGTTATCATTGGCGGTGTTCATCGCACCGGAGTTGTTGATCTCGTGTGAGGGAGAGTTGTTAATTCCAGCCATCTAAAAATATCACCAATCGAACTTTTGTAAGTGACTGATATTAGAACCCAATAACACACACTGTAATCGTCACTTGCAAGTAATTAATCACAATAATTTATTTGGCCACAAATTTAAATAACTCGAATAAAACTTCCGGATAAAATTGCTGGCAAGCGCTTGCACCAAACTTGAAAGCTGAGTTTAATTTCCTTTTTTCCTTTAATTACAGGTAGCAACCAGACGGTTACCAACAGTAGCCTATTTATCTTCCCCTTCAAGCGCAGAGAGGCAATATTTATTGATCGTGAGACAATTAGTTATGCTACTTAATTGTTTCCGTTAAATTCCTTTACAGCAAACAATCGGTTATAATGTAAAAATAGTTGAAGCTATTATTTAAACTCATGAGACAGTAACCAGTTAGAATTGAATAGTCAGTATATGAAATAGTTTATTCTATTGTTTAATTCCAGAAGCCAACAGTAGTATGGAAGAAAAATTTTCCCAACAGAAGTTAGCGCCGAGAACAATAATATTCTGAAATCACTGACAAACGTACTAACAACTGTAACAAAAAAATAATAAATAAATATATATATATATATAGCAACACAGATACTTCTATAGTAACACAGATAAAGCCTCCCCAGCCTACTCAACCTGCCAATATATATATATATATATATATATATATATATATATATATATATATATATATATATATATAACCCTTAACCAGAATCTACTAATACGATAAAATAAGAGTTTAAGATTGTTGGTAAATTATTAGTAAACTATGATTTTAACACGAGTATATATGAAGCATAAACAATATGTAAACTGCAAGTAATATAAAAGAGAAGGTTTAGAGGATGCTCACGATCATACTTGTGGATAAGTGTGTAAAACCTTCGTCTTCAAGTTAGAACTTCGGATTGAATTCTGGACGAGGCCATAGTTTAACCGTGTGCCCTTAAACTCTTATTATCCGCCTATATGCTTCAGGCCTCCGTGGGTAATAGAGCTCCTAAAGTACAACACCCAATCACGAGTACTTTAGGAAGCACTATAGCACACCTTTCGAACCTTTCGTAGCCTTAGAACTCCGACACAATAAAAGTGAGAAATGCTATGCTAAGGAGGGAGAAGTAGAGAGCTCTGAAGAGATGAAGAGCTGGGGTGATTTGGAATGAAGGAGGAGGGCTCCTTTTATAGAGGGCCTAGGACCTTCAACATTCAAATCTGGATTTAATAAGGCCATTAACGCACCCAATAAATAGGCTGTTACAAGACCCATAAAAATTCCATATTTATTTGGCTGTTATCCCATTTATTGGCATGAATTTTAAATTTTAAATTTAAATTCAAAGCCACCTGGAAGGAGAAGAAGGATCCAGAGCGTGGGCTTGTCCAAACAGAAGCCCAAGAAGCCCAGAGGACTTTTTGGGTCTAGGATCGCTACAACAAGTCTGGCTCAGCTCTAAAAAGATAAGGCTCTGGAACCTGGAACAATTCCCACAAACCCACAATCCCGCAACCCGCACCCGAGCCCGAGCCCGGTCCGGGACGGTGCGTGTGTGCTTGCCGAGCCGAGCCGGCCGGACGGACGGCGCGAGAAGCTTCTCCCTTCTCTACCAGTTTACCCATGCTAGACTTCTAGTCCCTTATAAACTTGTCTCAGCATGGTGCACTAACCAATGTGGGATTGTGCTTATTTCAATAACAACCATACCACTTTAAAGCCAATTTTTATTCACCACGAGAATTAGATTTTCGCAAGTGTTATATATCGTATTGATCTCACAAACACTCAAAATTAATTGGTGTGACCTTCAATTAAATTAGCTCAAAGTTGTCCACTAATTACTTAGTTATTATATTTAATTAGGATTCTCTAATTAAATACTTGGGCCAAAGCTCAAATACACTCACTTATATTAGCCATCTCTTCCTTTGTTAATAAACCAATTCTCCAACAAAAACCTCTACGATTACATAATTCGCAACTCCATATTCGTGGAGAAAATCTTAATCGAAAAAATATTAAGCTTGTAAAATGCAAAACATTTCATCTAGGATCAAACTCGTTTAAAACTTTAAATATGTACAAATTACAAACATGATTAATCTAATCGCACAAGACATGTACTAATTTAGGGAGGTCATTAAATGTAAAAGTTTACTTTTAAAAAAAACTACTAACATGGTCATCATCCATCGTTAAGAATATTATATTGTTTAGTGCAAAAGTGGAGACAAGTTTATAACTGTGAAAAATTCAACTCATTGCCTTAATATTTTGGTTAGATATGAATCTCTAACATAGTATCAAAGCATATTGATCTCGTGTCTGTTATTATGCTCACACGACTCTTGTTTCTCGCACGTCGACAAAATCAAAGCCCGTGAGATTCTAACATCTCTTATCATCGTTTGCACCAAATCTTGTTTGCTATTCACTTATAAAAAAGTTCCTGCGTATTATAACAAGAGCTAACTTCTTACCTCCAAATTCCAATCCATTTGGGAAAGACGACCGACCAAAACTCAGTTCCGGTGGACCATGTTGCTGTCTTTTTCTTCATGGTAGCCCCCAGCTGATCACAAGGAATGAGCGACGATGAGAGAAAATCAATTTGAGACCCACATAAGTCCATCATTAATAGTACCTCATATTAAATTCAAGTTGACCCCTTTCATTTGTCTTATAACACCCAGATCCCAATGTGGATCCCAATGGGCGGTGATGGATTTGAGAGAAAAAAAAGGCAAACTGCCCCAGGATGGTCCATCTTGGATTCTTTTGCACCAGTTCTCGTGATTTAACATCCTCATTGTCAGCTTTAACTGCACCAAGAACCGGAGCAGGCACCCTTTGTAATCTCTGTTAACTAGTTTCCGGCATTTGGCCTAAATGTAAGACTCGTAGGAATTGAGAGAAATCCAAGTTTTGATCTCGGGTAGATGTAAATTTTGGTGTAAAATTTTATATTTACAAAAAAAGGCTGAGTATGTTGTATTTTACTTGAGGGTAGTTGGCATAATGGCACAAAAAATATGAGAATTTAACAGAGATTAAGAGTTCAAATTCTTTTACCATCTTTGTAAATGATGAATGGCTTGACCGTTAACTTAAAAATATAGTAGTGTTAAATCTTTTTAAAGAGAATTTTTCACAATTTGAATTCGTACTCGATTCGAAAACACGGTATATCATATGAATTAATATGTTAAAGAACATCCCAAAATTTCCCTTATTCTCTCTACACACTACATATGTCTTACTGATGAATATGGATGAACATGTGATCACCATGTATATACAAGGTCCTCTTCTTGGTTGATGAAGCCATCCAATTACACAGTGGATCAATGGGACTAAAACCCATCTCCCACTTGGAAAAGCTTTCATTTTCCTTCTCTTCTTCTTCTTCTTCTTCTTCTTCTTCTTCCAAGTTAAGTAGAACTTATATAACAAAGTCCCAACTCAACAAATAACACAAGCATTTGGGTTCTCTTCCATGCTCTGGACGTAGTAGTAGGTGGTCTGGTGAGGATTATAAGCCTTGTAAGCCTTAACTAGCTCCATTACCGGGTCCGGTGGAGGTGGAGGTGCCGGCTCTTTCTTCTTCTCCTCTTCCTTCTTTGGTTCCTCCTTCTTTGGTTCCTCCTCCTTCTTGACTTCCTCTTCTTTCTTGGGCTCTTCCTTCTTGGCTTCCTCTTCCTTCTTAGGCTCCTCTTCTTTCTTGCCTTCCTCCTTCTTGGGCTCCTCTTTCTTCTCTGGCTCTGGCTCCTTTGCTGGCCCTACTGAGATTATATCTGTTTGCCAGTATTTCCGCAATTTGGTCACGACACTCACTGGATCAACCGTTCCAATGATTGTTAATTTCTTCTCGTTTATGCTAATTGAGATGGAATCAATTCCTGCACAAACACAAACCTTAGAACATGTAGAAAGTGGAGCAAAATGCATATTAACAGAACAAAAAATTATCTGTGAACGCATAACTATAAGAAATGACTAATCTAACATTAAGCACGATCAAATTTTACGAAAAATCTCATTTCCCTTTTCCACGAGATATTTTGCACAATATTATTAAAAATATAAAAATTATATAGAGCCTAACAATATCGGATAATAAATTAATCGATATTTCGGACACAAGTTCAATATAAACTACAAAATCTTACACGTAAAAAATAAATGAAACTTTTTTTTGAAGAATACCTTACATGAGGTCAATTCAGTTTTTACAATTGAAATGCCAAGATACACACTGAACAAGAATAAAAGGACGTAGTGGAGGAGTAGTATGCAAACATGACAGGTCAATATTATTATCATTATTATTAAAAAAATTGTCCTCAGGTCCTTGGCGTATGTCGTAATTAATGTTGGGATTTCTGCTATTCGAAATATTATCTTGTCGTCCCTATTTTTTGTAAAAATATTGATTTCGAGTCTCTGATGCCGATATCAGAGGGCCCCTGATATCGATGGGGAAGGGTCGGGGTACTTATTTTTTGACTAAGGAGTATTTTAGTCTTTTCAGGTCGCCCTTCACCGGAGAAAATCTTTGATAACGGCATCAGGGACTGGAGACCAATATTTTTACAAAAAATAGGGACGGCAAAATAATATTTTGAATAGCAGAGATCCTAACCTTAATTACGATATATGCCAGGGACCTGAGGGCAATTATCCCTTATTATTATTATTATTATTATTGGAGTGACAACAATAGTTAGATCAGTACTGTCCTAGTCGTATTTGTAGGGCAAATGGCTTAAAGACGAAGGAAGGAACCAAAAAACACTCTTTTTTTAATCTCCCTACTATTTCCTTTTCTGTGAAAAAATATTATGCAAAATCGAACACCATCACCTTATAAAAAAAGTATAAAGAATTTTTTCCGTAATATTCGTAAATTTTTTGCGAGGTGCATCCAAAAAAACAGGTAACCCATGACTGGATAGGCACTCAGATCTGAATTAACCCAAACACAACACTTACCCCACTAACCCAAATACAAACACACAAAAAAAAACATTTATTGTGTACTTATTTTCGGTTGGTGTTCAGCTTTCCTCTACCTAATCTATCCCCGATATGATTCCGCTATTACTTACCTAACTCTCCACATCGGATCACACTCGTCCAACGTGTTAATTATTACAAGAAAAAATAAAACATCTACACAGCATGTAATAACTAAATTAAGGCAACAAAATTTAACCAAAAAATCTGAGTTTTGATATAAACACAAAAATATTAAATATTTGTAGGTGTTCGGAAAAACTAAATTAATACCGACGTCACAGTCAATTATAGAGAGGGAGGAAAGAGAAGGATCTGGCATGCACCTGGAAGAGTAGAAACCGTCTTCATGGCCTTCTGCTTAGCCTTGTCATCAGGCAAGTCCAACTTGAACACAAACTTCTGCGACCCAAAAAAAATTAAGAAAAATCAGAATTAATTAAAAACTTTACAAATAAAACAAGAACTGGGTAATGCAGGGAGAAAATGAAATAGAAATATGAGCTACTGTGTTAATCAGGAGAACTAAATTGTACTGTTATTTTGGGGGTCTTTTCTTACTAAAATCGGAAACGAACCTTCATATCAGGGAGTAGCAGATCAGACCAGAGACGAGAGGAATGTGTGTCCTAAAATTTCTAGAGAGAGAGAGAGAGGATTATGAGCAAAAAGAAGAAGAGATGGGAGAAAGGAGAAGGAGGCGAAATCAAATAATTATAATTTGTTTGACGCAGAGAGCGAGAAAGAGAGAGAGTGGGAGGGAATATGGACAGGCTCGAAGCCAAGAAAATCCGGATCAAAACAAGGAATGCCGAATAGGAGAGAGAATTTAAAAGGTAGAGAGAGATAGACAGAGAGACGGAAATGGAGTGCACAAGTGTTGAAGATGTCTCGATAATTATGTTTCTCTTTCTGTTTTTAAGTGCGTCCATGTAATGTTACTTATTATCTACACATACATGCACCAACTATTTAGTTGGCTTACATAAATCCGTTCAAAATTGTTATAATTTAAAAAAATACTTATTCAAAAAGGACAATTAATACTCTCTACATTAATTTGGTCTAATTAATTTCCTATACTCTCTTAAACAAGACATCAATTTACCGATGACCGAAGACACGATCATCCTCTACCACATCATCTTGTGCAAAAAATTCCAAGTTCTAATCATACCATTTTTTGAAATTAGATCAAAAAACTAAAAGACCATAAATCTTTGTTTAGCCCTACCTACCTTGGTCCGCGTCTTTGCGACTGTCTTGGCCATCTTCTAACCTCGCCCCCAATCTCGCAATAACCCTAACCCAATCAGTATGCATTTGAAGAGGAGGAAAGCAAAATGCAACTTCACAACCCATTTTAAAGTTTACATCCACGTGAGGAAGCTTCTGGCAATGGTCAAGCATGAACGAACCAACAAGTCACGTGGTGCAACAGATAGAGATTGTGAAACAGAAGCTACATCAACATTGTGGATTTGATCAAACCTTGATTTTCTCCCAAATACCATCTCGTCTTGTAGAATAGAGATATTTTTGTCCGATTAATTGTATGCAAAACAAAGACCAAGATCATACAGATCCGATGCAATGGAGTCAATTATTGTGGTCGTCGACAATCTTATTCTGATTACGTTCATTCCAGATTTTGGCACACAATCATAGAAACAAGAAGCAAAGCTAAGAATGAAGCTTGGGGGGCGCTGGCAGAAAAATTAGCGTTTTTTATTTTATTTTTAGGAATAATTGTATAGTTATAAATTTAGGAAAAATTATACAAGATGACATGGCAAATGATGTGGACTATCTGATGCTGATATGTATGCTATTCAAGAGGATGACGTGTCTCTGATCACTGGAAAATTGATATCAAGGTAGTAATTGACTTGTTTAAGAGAGTATAGGAAGCTATTGGGATCAATTTAAAGTAGAGGTATTAATTATTCTTTTTGAATAAGTACAGGGTGGTAAGTGATCTTTATTCCTAATTTAAATAAGAAGTTTCAATTTTAATTTTATAAAATTTGTTAAAAAATATTTTCAATCTTTCAACATACTAATTGTAGAATTGCATAAGCCACTAAGGGCATTCATCGTATTAGACATGTATATATAATGTTACAGTCTAGGTTTACATCAAAGCTAGGGTTTACATGGCTAGCCGTATATGACTTCTAGTTAGGCTATAAGTCTGTTATAGACATTCCTAATCTGTGGGATTACAAGATACAACTTGATAAGTAAGTATATCGAATATATGTAACACTAGTTGCTACCTATTTATCAGTAAAGGTTCCTGATTCCAAGTATAAAGATATTATGAAGAATAGATGTTACTTAAAAAATTAATCTATTATCGCGAAAAGTGCACTTTCACATCGATAATAATTATTGCAGTTGTACTTGATTTCTACATACAACAATTAATTAGATTATAACAAACAATTAATTAGATTATAATAAACAATGAATTAGATTAAATAATAATATCTAAGAAATTTTAAGTTAAAATAATCGGAAATGTTAAATATTTGTTTAAGTGTTTGGACATTATTTAAATACCCGATTTAAATATAAATTATTTAACTTTCTCATATTCATACTAGACCCACAATAATTCACTAAAATCTTTAACCTAAGTTTAAGTTTAACAATTTTCTGGACTTCAAATAGGTTCGCGTGTTATTAATCCCAATTTTTTTATTCACATTGTAGTAGAAAGAAAACTTTGCTTTCTGAGTAAGAAACGTTGGTGGTGATATCAATAAAAATAATAATTTATACCTATAGGTTCTATCAGAGCACTATAAAAACATGGTGATATATATGCGTCTATTTTTATAAATGATCTAAATGCCTAAATAGTAAGTAACTAAAAAATATTGTATAGTAGATCCAAGTTTAAAGTTTATTATCTTTTGGCTTTTGGAAATAATTGTAAACTTAAATTTTTATATTCAGAATCACTGTGAGATCTTATTTAAGTAACAATTTTTTTAATAATATTTTTTTATATTTATAATATTTGAATCTAAATATCTTATCATTTAGACCAACTTCGAGATTTAGGCTATATTAATGACCGTTCGATTCGGTATTTTAATCAATTATGAATAATTAAAGATCCATGTTATCCTCCCTGACATTATTCATCTTTCCATTAAACAGTAACTTTTCTACCAACAGACTGATTTTGCGATTAAAAAAAGAATATTAAAGACTAAATATAACTCACGCTAAAATTTAATAGCCGATCGCTTCAACCAATAACACGGGCACCCTAATTTATAGGCAGCGGATATCTCAATTAATATTCTAAAAAAAAGATATCTCAATTTTTTTGTGAAAAAAAATATCTCAATTAATAAATAAACAAAAATCCTTAAAAGTGGCGGTGTGTTTGCAAAGAAATGCCGGTTTCAACGAATTAGTTGCCGGGCCAAACGCTTCTAACACCAAAAAATATATAATATTATAAATATTTAGAAAGTTGAGGATTCAAATTTTGATATAATATCTTTAAAAAAAGTCGCCACTGCAAGTGCTCTTGTCTTTGCGACTATAATTTCGTGGTACGAAATATTTAACACCCAGATAATTGCCAGATGGAACTGGATTCAGTCCTGTAAAGCATATCCAGTATAGTCCCGAATGACCAGGGACATGGACATTATTGTCATTAATTGTCAATCACAAGGGAAAAAAATAAAGGGAAGTTGTGGTGCTTCGAGACACGCGCGTCTTTTTTTTGGTTGAGAATTGGTATACACGCATTTCATCCCATTTTATTATTTGAGATTGGTCTTAAATTATTTTTATATGAATATTGTTTAATTAATTAGTTAATTTTCTTATTATAAGTATTTTTAATAATCGGATATATAATTCTATATAATTGAGTATACCATCTGATATAATTGGATATACTATTTTAACATATATTCGATTAAATTTATCTAAAAAAATTACAATTGATATATCAAATTAATTATTTAACATGACATACCATTTGACATAACCGGGTATACCATTTGACATAGCCGGACATACCATTCGATATTATTTATTTTATTATTTAATTTTTATTATAAGTATTATTTAATATTATTTAAGTTATTATACATATTCTAGTATATCATTCGATATAATTGGACATACCATTTGATATTAGTAGACATACCATTTGAACACAACATGACGAACCATTTTATCATAACTATGGAACCATTCGATCATAGTCAATCAAATCTTTTAATCGTGACATAACAAACAATTTTATCAGAACATGATAAACTATTTTATCATAATATGATAAACCATAGTATTGTATTTATGCAAACCATTGTATCATAACATAATAACTCATTGTATCGTAATTGTGCAAACAATTGTATCATAATATGATAAATCATTGTATCGTAACTATGCAAACCATTGTATCGTAACTATGCAAACAATTGTATCGTAACAAGATAAAGCATTGTATGATAACATGATAAACTATTATATCATAATATGATAAACCATTCGATATATAAATATAATTTGCAGTATACAAATTAGAAAAAAAAGAAGTAGCAGCAACTACTTTTTCATCCATTTTACTTTCAATTGAGTAGCCAACATTTTTACACAACCAAATTCCAAACATTAACAAAATTAAACATCCAAAATCAAACAAGTTCATGAAATTTATAAATTTCAAACAAGTTAAAGCTGTAGTACATTAATATTTCGAGCTTATTCGGATCTGGAAACGTTCAATGAACTGTAAGTAACTCACAAACCTGCAGCATGAAGGCACCAATCTGTACGTACAACAATTTGCAACAGTTTGTAATTACAATATTGACAAAATCGACACCAGGAAAAACCAAAATCAACACCACATGCGTGGTCGCGTAGTAATGGAGTGGCTGGAAGGGCAGCTGGAGAGGAAGATCTGACTCGGTCTGGAGTAGATCTGACACGGCTCTGGTAAGCCGGACAGGAAGATCTGAATCGGCCCCGTCCCTCATAGGTGAAACCCTAGACTTGCCCCCACCCTGTCGCTTCCTCTTCATCGGTAACCATAGGTAAGCTTCCTCCACCTCTTAATTCAGGTGTCGTTTCCTTCTTCCGCCAACGTTTCCTTCTTTCCTCTTCGTCGCTGATTTGTTATCGCTGATTTGGTGAACAATCAATAGAGATTTAGATTTTTTCAATTGATGGAGAGAGATGGAGAGGGTGGGCGTTGTTGTGGGAAGAGAGATTGAGAGAGTGATGGAGGAGAGAGAAAGGAGAAGAATTGAGATAAAAATACCAAATTATCCTATTCAATATTGGCCATTAAATCTTGTACATAATTAAAAAAAAATTAATCTAATGATTCTTATTTTATCCAAGTTTAGTTTACACATCCATGATCGAATCAATTCTCTCGCCAGATGGGTAAAAATTTTTAGACGACACAAGTCAAAGTCAAAAGCGTCTACGGGTTTTCTCAGCGGCATCGCAGCCGTTGATCCTGAATACCGGAGAATGATCACCGTCCACGTGGTACTCGGACGCTGAGCCGCCACGTCGCTATCTAACTCCGTCATCTTGTGTTTCGGGATTAATATTCCCATGTTTAATTTAATTTATGGCCTTAGTTTTGTTCCGTAAAGTGTGTTTTTGATCCCTTCGAAGGACAACGCACGCCAACGTGGCGGTGGCATCATCGGTTCCACGTCGATGTCAGAAATTCCACCACGGCTCTTCTATCAGAAAATACGTCTCCTGTGATTAGTTGATTACTCGACGCTACCCAGTTCTTCCGTAGCCACTTTTAAGTAGGCACTATTTTTAGTATGAAAATTAATGTAGAATATGTGAGAGTATCTTTGTAATCGGACTCTAAAGTGATATATTTGAGACCAAAAAAAATTATTTATTTAGAGAAGTTATTATATAAGAGAAGTTTCTATTTTCATTCTAATATTGAGTTTTTGAACAATAAATATGTAAATATCAAAAAATTATTTTTGTCAATATTCAAATTATCTAAAATCTCGACATATAGCGTTCAAATGTTACACTCAATTGAGATATTTTTTTACAACAAGACGATGATCACACTGGTCTCGACTCAGAACCGAAATTTTTTATCAGTTTAGAGAGATTATCACTTTACATGATTTTACTATTGATGCAGGAGAACGTGGATATGAGATCGTGAATCCGTTGATTATGAGAATACCCGAAAAATACGATAAAAGTCTCGATCAGTTGATTCGAATGAATACCAAAAAGCGACGAGAATAAGGAAAACCCTTAATTTTCAATTATCAATATCAACTATCCAAAATAACATAGTAGAGGTCCTATTTATAAAGAATCAAAAATCCTATTAACTAGAATCCTATTGTAAATTAAACTACTAATAATAATATAAAACTAGAGATAACTATTACATATAGGGATAAGTTTATTTTAGTACACTGTAGTTTTGCCCTTTTCGCCTGGAGTACTATATGGTTCTAAATTGGTATTTTAGTACCCTGTGGTTGACCACCAATTTTTCAAGCAGGTCCAGGGCAACTACCCGTCCAAACCCGCCCGAAACGACGTGGAAGACACGTGGCGAAAGACTTTCTTAAGTTGAAGCCGACGTGAACTGTAATAAATTACCTATTCAGTCCTTAGTTTGTTTATATCATGGGGAAATTATAGAAAGACTATTTTACGCTTGGCTTCATCTTCAACCTCAATTCATCTTCAAATCTTCGAATCTTCAAACTTTCGATTGAACCAAACCTAGAAATCAACACTCTAAGAACACAAAAACACTAATCATCTCCAACACAGCAAGAAAATTAATTTTGTTTTCCCCCAATAACAAAACCCCAATTATTTCCCAGAGACCATTTTGATTCAATTGGTTGATAGCTACAACCTGCAAAAACAAAAACACCACAAAGATTATAAAGTCGCTACCACTGCAATTGCTTCAACCCTAACTGCAACGACAGCTCTGACGATGAGTTCGACACCTTCTCCTACTCTGACCCTTCCACCAACAACGACGACGCCCTGGAATTTCTCAAAGTACATACCTAGCACTGGTACGAAGAGCGGCTTCTCGGCTTAGTCTCCGCTAGTCAGAAGTTAGGTGCGCCCTCATCGGCACGGCACCGTCGGAGAGGGGCAAGAGGAAGATCTAGTCGAGGGCCGAGGTCCTTCATCGGCACGGGTCCCAGGTTCCTAATATCAATAGCCTTCCTGGATTCGGGCAACCTCGAGGGGGATCTCCAGGCCGGGGCCATAGCGGGGTACTCGCTCCTCTGGCTGCTGATGTGGGCCTCCTCATCCAGATGCTGTCGGCCTGTGTCGGGGTCACCACTGAATGGTGAGAGAGATAGAAAGAGAGAGAGAGAGAGAGAGAGAGAGAGGGAGGAGGAGGAGGAGGAGGAGGAGGAAGACGAAGAAAGAATGCATGTGCCTTGGATAGGGATGTGAGAGAGAGAGAGAAGGGAGGAGGAGGAGGAAGACGAAAAGGGAATAATAAATGAGATATTTTTAAAAATTATAAATAAATTAGGGAATGAATATGTAATTAATCACGGTCCACGTCAACTTTAACTTAAGAAAAAAATTGGTGGTCAATCACAGGGTACTAAAATACCAATTTAGAACCACATGGTACTCCAGGCAAAAATGGTAAAACTACAGAGTACTAAAATAAACTTATCTCTTAAATATATTACTATTCTTTATCTCCATCATTCTTTCCTGGTTGGAGAAATTCGTCCTCGAATTTGGTGTCATTGGCCAGCTTAAAATCTTCGTACACTCACTCTTTAATACCTTTGAGCGACGTAGCGACTTCCCTTCCAGCAGAACAAATACTTGGAACCTAGGCAACCGCGAATATTATCCATATGAAAGATCATGAACTCACTTTTTCGAGCAGCTTGCTCTGCTTCCTTCAACCTATTCCATAAGTTCAACAACGAAGAACCTTCTGTATAGGCGAACTTGTCAACTCCAAGAAAATCAATATGTTCGACATCTTCAACCTCATAATCATGGGCAATCTGGGATATGGGCTCATTCATCAACTCATCGACAATAACTCCTTGAACCTCATCCTCCTCATCAGGATAGGAGTCATAAATTGGTTCGCCATCATAGAATGAGGCAAAACTCTCATCAAATCTCTGTCCATCAAATAAGTCATCAGCGAAATAACCAAACTCTTCCCAACCCAAAGCCTCTTCAACTTCTTTAGGTGGTGAAGTTAATATCTTACTTGAGATCTCTGCCATATATTGCTTCAAATCATCCTAATTAGTTTGAATCTCATGAAACTTCTTGACCATTTGACGACCATATTGTTCCTAAAAGCGGAGAACAATATGTAAGCATTTGGAAAAATAACTTATAAATCAGCTTCTCTTTCATCTTAGGCCATCGAGAGATTTTCTGCTTGCCACATCATTTTCGTCGAAGTTTAAGTCGGACCACCAATGCATAAGATCACCTCGCAATCGTCGTCTGACAAATCTAACTTTATCCAGCTCCGCAAATTTTTGAACATCAAAATATATCTTCACATTGACAAGCCACTTAATAAAATCCCTTGTCGAAATTTCTTCATCGAGATCCAAAAAATCACACAAGGTAGGAGTATGCACCATAGACACCATAGTATTGAGCATCTTCAATTAAACCCAAAAGGGATTAATTTGCAAATTTTGAAATTTTGCCTGGACCAATCAGTAATTCTCAAAACCTTCAGTGACCAATTTGTAAGTATATCGGTTGGAAAATTCTGAATCAGTAACCAATATCTACAAAATTACTAGTGCATCCTCAAGATTCTAGTAGCTTCGCAATCAATCCCAACCTTATGTCAAATTTCAATCAGGCCCGAAATTCCTCGAATCTCAAAACCCTAAATAGACAAAAGGGGATAACCAAACCAGACAACCACCAAGGGTGGCAGAGCTGTTAGCGGCTGACCGAGCGACGTGGGCACGTGAGGCGGCCGGAGGAGTAGGGTCTGGTGGCGGTGATGGACACGCGTGGGTGGCATCAGAGTCCTCTAATGAAAACTCTGCAGGAACTCGCGACGTCGCTCCAGACGGAACATCAGGCGACCGGGCTCCTCTGTGACAGGTGCAACCTTGAGGGTTCAGTTCGGCGAGCGCAGGGGCGCGGGCTGGTACGGGTCACGCTGGAGCCGGGGCTGGAACTCGAGCAGCAGCGCAGACTGACTGAGGGACTTGGACGTTTGACGGTGGGCTGCTGGGACAAAGAAGGTGGACAGCGTTGGCGGGTCTTTTTCACATAATCCTAAAAACGAATCTCCCACTTTTTTGTTGTTTTTATAGAAAAAATTTTGATCAGGAGGATCGAACACGATCGAACATCATGAGAAACGAATACAGCTCTTGATACCAACTAATGTAGGGGAACATGGATAGGAGATCGTGAATCCGTTGATTATGAGAATACCCAGAAAATACGATAAAATGCTTGATTCGTTGATTCGAAAGAATATCGGAAAGCGACAAGAATAAAGAAAACTCTTAATTTTCAATGATCAATATCAACCACCAAAAATAACATGGTAGATATCCTATTTATAAAGAATAAAAAATTTTATTAACTATAATCTTATTATAAATTAAACTACTAATAATAACATAAAATTAAAGATAACTATTAAATATATTATTGTTTTTTATCTCCATCAACTGTACTATAATTAGGGATGGTAGAAATATGGGTCGGATCTTATCCGTTCCCCGTGTGTATATGATATATTGATTTTGACATCATGCATTATTTTTTTGCCCTATTTTAGGTACAACTTTAGTTAAACCATAATTAGGCCTTTTTATTGATAATGTAAATAATATAATTAGAAGTTCAAAGAAACATAACACAAGACAAACCTTGTATCCGAAACAATTCAAAAGATATCGTGAAGGTCAATTTTTTATATATTATTTTTTGAATTGTTGATGTGCGTTAAACTTAGAATGAAGAATCTTGTACCATTTAACTTAAGCTACAAAATTTGATATTTAAATTTTTTTAGTTAATGTTGATGCATAACATATAAAATATATTGAATTGATTTAAATTTTATATGTAAAAAATTATTTTTTGAGTAAAAATTATGAGAAAGTAAAATGTTAAAGAGTTGGACCCTTTAGACCCTGTGTCCTCTGAAAGTAGGGTAGGGATCGGTCAATAACATATTTGTAAGGTCGAGATTATAGAATGGGTCAAACTACGAAACTTGGGTGTGGGTCGGGTCCTTATCTTATCCATCGCCATTTCTAAGTATAATTTTTATATCTAATACAAAGCTATTAGGCCAATCCTTGATGTTTGAGGGATTGATTTAAAATTAATAGTCTATTATTATTTAGTACCTGCTATTTTTATTTTAAAAAAAGAGGTTAGTCAAGCCACTATTCTGGCGAGGCAGCATATAAGATACCAAAATACCCATAAGTAAAAAATAACTGGATTGCTACTATATTTAACCTTTATCACAGGCCCCTGATCTGTAGAAAGTGCTGCTCCAATGAGGGAGATATAGAAAAGAGGCGTTAACCTCGCTAACAAGTGGATCCCTCCATTATTCAAGAAACTCAAATCAAAATTCCCTTGTAAACCCCAATAATCAAATGTTTACTGCTATCACTCAAGCCGCTCCATCTCTTCCTCCGAGCAACCTCACAGTCACAGAAACATCAAGGCACTCACTTCATCACCACCAACAATTCTCTCTTGAAACAGAAGAGTAAAGATCAAAACTTGAGGCCTTTCCTATTGAAAAGAAACAATATTTTATGAAGTAGATGAGAAAATTTTGGAAGAAAAAAAAAACTTCCCTGGAGGGTTTCTTACCAGCTGCTTAATTACGTTTAAATTAGGGCACTCTGATAGAAGTTAGGGATGAGCTGCAATTTAATAATTTTGACTTATGACAATTTAATAATTTTGACTTATGGATATTTTGGTAGTATTAGTTTTGCCTCACCAAAATAGTGGCCGGAATTTGTGTCAAGCGACTAACCAATTTTATTTAGGAAATATTAGGGATTAAACAATAATACTGTACTTTTTTAATTAATTTCTTTGGACTTATTTTTTATTTCAAAATTATCTTATATTTAGATAAACGACTATTAAATTCAAATTAAAACAAAATAAAAAATAGAAATTTGAAATAAATGTATATGATAAATCGAATTCAAAACTTTGGTGGGATTTTGAAATTTCTGTTAGCTTAAACAACGTATTGTATTGTAATTTTTTGACAAGTCATGTACTGTAATTGCATTGCATGTATTATCTTGTATCTCATCATTAAAATTTGCATGCTTTTCTGAATGGTACGTGCATGATCTCGTATATTCCGGCCATTTTGTTAAAAGGACAAACCAACACCCGCAGAAAACAAATTCTCATACTTGCATGACTTTTTGTTCTGTTTCAATAATTATTATTTGTGGACAATAAGCGAATCTAAGAGAAACGTCGTTGGGCAACTTGTAGTTAAGTTAAATTATTATGATTAAATTACCACGATATCGGATTTATTCTTAAGAATAAAAAAATATATTCAGAAGAGACATTCTTTTTTTAGGGATTAAAGAAGAGACCTTCTTAAATAGGACATGCCGTGCATGAGTCAAAATATAGGTGGACTTTTTAGAGGATATAAAGAATCCATAGCGACATGCTTAGTTTTTTTTATTCATACTATATAATATCTGGAATTATTGGACCGACTAATGCAAATCGAAGTTAAATGATATTTTTAAAAGTGACAAATTTCTATAATGTCTTGTATTTGGATGCATTATTTTGTTGACGGGAGATGTCACACCCATTTCCCCCTTTAAAAAAAATTATGGTGGTTTTCGTTTCAATTGCTTTTTGATGTTTGAAGGGTGGTTCTCCTTTTTCTGATTATCTTGTACGAATCTTTTTCCGTAGGGACCAAAAGGTGGAATTAGCCGGCCTAGAATGCGATTTGATGGTTTGTTGTTGTTATGCCAATTTTAATTTTTTAAAAATGGTTTTCATAATAACCTTGAATAATCGATTGAGCCCAGCTTAGATGTGCATGCCATTTTTGGCCACTCATAGGTTATATGGTGGGTAACCGATGACCCCGGAATTTGTCATTCCGACAATTCAATTAGATGTATCAAATTCGAATATAAAAAATATGATTGTATCAAATTTGATAGTAATTATACAATCATACATGATTCAAAACAAATTATTTAAAAAAAAAATTCAAATCTGTATTTGTCAACAATGATATGAAGGCGACATACGTTCGACTTTAAATACGCCCATGAAAAATATGGGTTGGACCATGTTGCAAACCTAATTTGTCAATTCCCACACAAAAGAGGCCTTCGTGCTTGACCTTTGTATATTTTGGTATTCGAGATTTTAGTCCTAAACAAAAAATTTCACAAAAAAGTCTCGGCCAAGTTGGAAATCGCGGCCCAAAGCAGTCCATTAAAGGCAAAATTTAGAATTCGGTGTTTGAAGTTTCTGTTTGACCAATTAAGTCAAAAAATTGGATTCATGACTAAGTCAAATAAGGACTGGTTGGATAATTAAAACACATCTATCTCATAAAACAATAAAATTTTAAAAAATACAAAATTTCATACTAAAATATCTATATTTTTATAGTATCCAATAGAACCAATCAGTTGTTAGCTTTCAACTTACTCTTAATTACGATTATTAAATCAAACAAAAGTTGCATACGGCAACATATATTTTATGCTTTTGGACACAACCTCCTCCGTTCTCCTTTCTGGACGTTCGAGAAGTTGGAGGTGGGAGATGATGAGTGATAACAAGACAAACTCCACAGTTCAAGCATGTGCTTGTCTTCTTCCGGCAAAGTACATTTATGACATCCCGAATTTAAATCGACGCCAATAAAATGTTGTTCCACAGTAAATAAATTCATGAAAGAGTTATTTAATCAAGAATTCTCAATGTCCAGTTCTTAAAAATTATAATTTGCTAAAAAACTTGTCATATTAAAATTTTGTAGAAAAGACAAAATTAAAAATTCACATATGAAAGAATCCAAAAATATCGATTCTGAGAAAAAACATATTTTTAATAAATATATTTTAAATTTTGTGTGTGGAATATATATATATTTTAAATAAAATTCGATAGGAGCATATTGGCTCAGTTCCCAAAACTCGCGACGAGGCCCATGGGCCGACCTGAATACTGCCAACAGACGCCGTGAGGTCTCCGGCCAGGCAACTCGAGACCCGACACGTGTGAGTCGCGATCTCCTCCCTTCACTATTCCTTCTCTCTCCCTCCCGATTGACTTGTTCGTGTTCGTTTCTTTCCTTTGCTAAAATAAATAAATAAATAAAATCTCGCCACCCAAAACGAAAAAAAAACAAAATTAGTTAAATATAACCTGATTTTCCTCTTCCAGAGAAAAACCCTAATTCCGGCGATCACAGTTACCGCGCCCATTCTGGAAGGTTGATATCCCATGATCCCGAGGATCCGAGGCCATTAAGACCCCCCCGAAACGCCGCCGTTTTGGGTCTTATTGATTTGATCGGAGGGGAAACTGGAATCGAATGGAGCAGAATTCCTATAATACCCCCATGTCGGGGTGGCTGGAAATCCGGCTTTTCTACGTGAGGATAACGCCGTGCGTGGTCGAGGCGGTGCCGGAAAGCCTGACGCTCCGGCACCTCCGCCGTGAGGAGACGGCGTTCACTCCGCTGGAGATCAACGGATCGCGGGTGCCGGCGGCGGCGGGGTCCTCGTCGGTGGTTCTCCGGAGGGACCGGCTCGATCGGGAGTCGTCGGAGGTGACGTACGTGAGCACGGACAGCGTGAGGGTGACGGGGGCGGTGGAGTTCGAGGTGCTGGAGGGCGGGGACCTTGTCCTGTGTGGGTCCCTCGCGGCGTGGGTGGGGACCGGTGGGCCCAATGCGGTGGGACCCGAGAGCGACGCGCGTACCGGGTGGAGCCTCGAGTGCTACATGGCGGCATCGGTGGGGGATGGCGCCTCCGCCTTCTTCCAGCCGAAGCTTGGAGTCTCGGCCCCCGCGATCGAGGTCTACATCGCGGGGTGCTGCGGTGGGGTTCCCGTGATCCTGACCAAGACGATTCTGGTGAGCCCCAGACGGAAGCTGTCCAGGCACGTGACGCTGGATGCGATCCCCGAGGATGAGGAGCTCGGTAAGGAGGTGGGCGGCGAAGAGGAACACAATTCCGGTGTTGCTGTTGGTAGCCCTATAATCCGACACCGTAAAGTCCAGGTGAGCATTCTCTTCTCTTGTGATTTCCTTGCCCGGTTTTTTAGATTTGATGATTATTGTGGAATGTCGAAAAGTTTCGCGTTTTATTGCTTCCTCCTTGCACTGAATTCAGTTATATGATGATTTTTTTTTAGAATCTCCTTATACAATTCAAAATACATTCAATGTGGGATTCTCCAAAGATTAATTCATTCAAGTGTATTCTGGAGCGATGCTTGTTCTATCTATGGCTGGATGGTTTTTCTGTTTTGGGTCTCACAGCATTTGGATTTTCCGAGATTTGATGTCCTTGGTTTGATTTGGACGATATGCCACCTCTTAGCCTGAGATGGAGAGGATATACCTCTTAGGATGAGATAAAGAGGATATGTTCCTTTGTCCGACCAATAAAGAGTTATGTTTTTTCTGCGTAGTCTCTGCTTAGGAAATCCCTTTTGTTTGTTCTACATAGATTTATACTGCTTAATCGTTGCATCAAGGATATTCAACAAGTTTAATTAATCACGAGCCGAGTTCTTTTCCTAAAACATGCCCACATCTGCCTAGATTGCTTTCAGAAAAATGATATCTTGCTGAACTTTGACTTGATTTTTGATATGTTCTAAATGTTTCTAACTCTATGTTCCCCTGTTACTTGGTTTGGTATTGCAAATGGCATCCTTTTGTTTCTCAGACGGGTTTCTGAACTATGAATCTTGTTCGTGCAGGTCACTGAAACAGATGGTGATGAGTACGAGCTGGATGGGAAGTTTGGGAACAGATATTACTCTGAAGAGCTTTATTATGGTGAAGATGGGCAACTCTCCTGGTTCAATGCTGGTGTGAGAGTTGGTGTTGGGATCGGGCTTGGCATGTGCCTAGGGATCGGGATTGGTGCTGGACTGCTAATGCGTTCATACCAAGCAACAACAAGCAACTTTAGGCGGCGGTTTTTCTGAAACTACTTCCTCTATGCACTGATCTGCCCTCTGGATCAATAAGAAAACCTGGAAGTCTTTCGGAGTTTTAAAGCTAGTCTGTCTGGAAGATCTTAAGATTGTGGTGAAGGGAATAAGAAGCACAGAAAGACCACCCCAACTTGATACGTTGTGCAGGAGTTTTGTAGAGGGGTTGGTAGGTGTACAGTATCTGTCTTGTAGTCTTGTGATCTTTCTTACAGAGGAAGCAAGCCGATGGTCGTCTTGCGTGAACAGTCTCAACGTTTGTCCGTCCTCGTTTCAATCTACGGATCAACTATTTCATAGACGACGGCGCAACGAAGAACTGGTGGAATGAATATGCACGTGGAGCCCGAAGAAGGTATACATACATACATGTCAAGTGGCTGGCATAATATCGGTTCTGGTTTGGAGCTTGTTACATAGAGATGCATCTTGTCATGAGTTTGTAGAATATCTGTGCGTTTTTTTGCCCCTTTCAAGTTCCTAAAGTGTAATGCAGATGTCCCTTTTTTCTTTGATCTTCTTGTATCTAAACGTACTATTGCTTTCCGTTGCCTGACATTCGATTTATTTGTTGCTACTTATAGTTTGTACGTGACGTGACGTGCATTCGATTGATTTGTAAACTGAACTTCGCATATTTTACCATATTTTCTTCTCGTCATATTCACAAACAACGACTAATTGCCACGTAGCCTCGAAATGGATTCAGCTCCATGGGCGGTCAAACTCTTCATCAAATGAGGTCGGGGCACATGTCTTGCTGATCTTAGAACATGTGTATCCTGATGATTGGTCCTTGTCGGATATTCCTAACGACCACGTGGCATCAGCTATGCAACCAACGCACACCTCCGATGCAATAAACAACCCTTTATGCTGATAAATAGTAAAACAGTGTAATGGCATCGGAGCGTGGCTGTTTTCGAGTTCGAATTTTAGAAGAATGAATATTTAATATTTGTTAGGAATTTTTTTTACCACTTTTGGAAAATTTCATTACATACCTGGCCGATGGGCGTCCGAAATATTAAGGTACTATGAAACAAACAATTCATTGCGGTTAGTAGAGGAAATACTTTGAAGATAGACTAAACAAAGTTAAAATTTTACTGGCCGTCAAAAAAAGAAAAAGCAAAGAGTAGAGAGTTTTTTTTAATCTGAATCGAAAATTATCAAATTTTAATAAAGATATTAGGGCAAATTACCCTCACATCCCTGTACTTTGGTCAGCCTCCTCCTAGGGTCCCTGGATTTTGGAAAATGATTGTCCCGTCCCTAAGTTTTGATGATAATAGACTCTTGGGTTCCTGGAGCCGGAATATTCCATATTCTCTGGCGAAACCCCACTTGAAATGACCAAAATATCTTTCCTTGTTAAAATTTTACTCCACCCCTTAAAAATCAAAGAAATTAATTAATCTTCTTCTCCGGCTAACCATCCTTCTTCTCCGACAATTCAGCCCGCTCAGGTGAATGCTGTAAATTCCACAAGCACCACCAAGTACAACCGAACTCGCAAGGTACCCATCGTAGCTACAGTCTCCTCTTTTCCATCGCAGCGAAATTGCAAGGTACTTATTGCAGCAAAAATTCCCAAGTCGCCGGCGAAAGACTCCCGAGGTATGTTCTTGTGGCAGGAAACCCACACATGAAAAATGAGGTCGACCCCGACCCTACCTCGTCCCGACGGCGAGACGAATTTAGCGATGTGTTCTTGGGTCCCCTACTACAAAACCTCGTCTTCAACTCACCGATAAACCCAGATCCCCTTTGTCGTCTTCAAATCCAGATTATCTAAGTCACGCGGGTGCCATGATTTCTCTGGATGTGTTCTTGGGTCCCCGAAAGACGAAATAGATGAGATAGACTGAGAGAGAAAGCGCGAGAATTGGGTATGATGCTAGGCCTGATTCTGGCGGAGGGCGAGGGAGGACTGGTCGCTCTGGAAGGGCTTAGAACGCTCCTCGAGGAGAACCTGTCGGATCCAGACTCGTGTCCGACCACGAAGGGGATGCACCACCACGAGGAGGCAGATACGGTGGAGGGGGATCAGGAGGCGGATCAGTACGACACATTCCTAGGGTACAGCGACGATGTCGGGGAAGATCGCGGTTCGACGCATTCCTACAAGTCGGAGCCAAAACTAATTAATGGTCGGGATTTTAGCCGGAGAAGAAGGATTGGTTGTCGGAGAAGAAGGATGGATAGGCGGAGAAGAAGATTAATTAATTTCTTTGATTTTTAAGGGGTGGAGTAAAATTTAACAAGGGAGGGTATTTTGGTCATTTCAAGTGGGGGTTCGCCGGAGAAAAGGGAATATTCCAGCCCCAGGGACCCGGGAGTCTATTATCATCAAAAGTTAGGGACGGGATAATCATTTTCCAAAAGTCAGGGATCCTAGAGGGAGGGTGACCAAATCTCAGGGACGTGAGGGTAATTTGCCCAAGATATTATTGCAATGTGTTTTTTAAATTTGAAGCAAGTGAGCGCAAGGGAATCTTGTAGTAGAGGAAGACGAGAAATAGGAAGGAAGGAGTAGAAGAAAAATAGCGAAGAAGAAGACTACAAACCGAGAGGCCTCTCTCTCTCTCTCTCTCTCTCTCTCGTTACGGGAAGATGCGATTTGAAACTTAAACCCAAATTCTGCTTACTCTAAACCCTAAGATAAAGCGCCAGCTCACTGGGGGAAATGACGAGCGGTGCTAATACGACGTCGTCGAGGAGCGGCAGCAAGAGATCCCCCGCTCCCCCGCCGCTGCCGCTGGTGGTGGCGCTCAACTGCGTCGAGGACTGCGCCGTCGAGCAGGACTTGCTGTCCGGCGTCGCCTCCGTCGAGCACGTGCCGCTCGCCCGCCTCTCAGACGGCAAGATCGAGGCCGCCGCTGCCGTCCTCCTCCACTCCCTCGCCTTCCTCCCCCGCGCTGCCCAGCGCCGGCTCCGCCCCTACCAGCTTGTCCTCTGCCTCGGATCCACCGACCGCACCGTGGACTCCGCGCTCGCCGCCGAGCTCGGCCTGCGACTCGTCCACGTCGACGCCTCCCGCGCAGAGGAGATCGCTGATACCGTCATGGCGCTCTTCCTCGGCCTGCTCCGCCGGACGCACCTCCTCTCCCGCCACTCTCTCTCCGCCTCCGGCTGGCTTGGCTCCGTCCAGCCGCTCTGCCGGGGGATGAGACGCTGCCGCGGCCTGGTTCTAGGGATCGTCGGTAGATCCGCCTCGGCCCGGGCTCTGGCGACTCGGAGCTTGGCCTTTAGGATCAGTGTTCTGTATTTCGATGTGCCTGAGGTGATCCCTCTCTCTCTCTCTGAAGCTACATTTTAGGATGAGAAGTTATTTTAGCTTACTTTGTATATTGATCTATTGTTGAGAGTTAATATTGTGAATTGTGGTTGAACAGGGCAAAGCGAGGGCGAGTTTTCCGCTAGCTGCTCGAAGAATGGATACGCTCAACGATTTACTAGCTGCAAGTGACCTTATTTCTCTTCATTGTGCACTGACGAACGAAACTATTCAGATTATTAATGCAGAGTGCTTGCTGCACGTGAAGCCTGGTGGGTACATTTCGCTTTCCTTGAGAGCTAATGTGCTAGGTTGGACTTCTAATTATGTTTAGTTTGTCAGGTGCTTTTTTGGTGAACACGGGCAGCAGCCAGCTGCTGGATGATTGTGCAGTGAAACAGCTTCTGATTGATGGAACCTTGGCTGGCTGTGCCCTTGACGGGGCTGAAGGGCCACAATGGATGGAAGCATGGGTATGTATGGTGAATATGTTTATTGCTTTGTTCTCTTGAATTGATAATGTTTGCTAGTCTTTTTGTTGGAAATAAGCATGGTTCTTGAAAGGTTTGGTAGAATGAGTACTAAATGTAGTTTACAGTGTGCTCGGTTCCTTCCTTGCTTCTTTGATGTTTGAATTGATTAATAGATTCTTTCTTTTTGTGAAAGTCCGATTAATTAATAGATTCTTTCTTTTTGTGAAAGTCCAATTAATTAATAGATTGATACCAACATCAATCAACCATATGCTGCTCATAGCCTAATTCTTATGCTATCATGCTTTCCCATGTTGTCAATATGTTTCAGTAACTTGATCATGTTATCGTAGTCAAGACCACTTATTACATTTAAACTTTGAAGAGACTGGCCTCTTTATCTCTATTGATGCTTCAGACCATGTGAAACATTTCAAATTGTTACACTTGAACTGCACCTTAGTTAGTGTTGTGGCTAGTGAAGTCATAGTGCCCTTTATCATCTGACTGGTTGAACATATCAAACCTTTCTTCAGCTAAGGGAGATGCCGAATGTAATAATACTCCCAAGAAGTGCTGATTACAGTGAAGAAGTATGGATGGAGATTCGAGAGAAAGCCATCTCTATATTGCAGTCGTTCTTTTTTGATGGGGATGTCCCAAAGGATGCCGTGTCCGACGAGGAAGAAGAGGGAAGTGAAATAGCTGAAGAAAGTGAGCAGTTTCACAAAGAAGAGAAAGAAAGCGGCCTGCAACTTTCTACTGTTGAACTATCAACGAGTGACGTGAAAGTTAATCCTGAAAGCTCCTACAAAAAGGCCATTACAGAATTAACAGAATCTAGAAACCGGGCTCAGAGTTCAACATTGACTCAGAACACACCTGTAAAACCTGAAGGAAGACATAGCAGATCTGGTAAAAAGGCAAAAAAGAGGCATGGTCGTCAAAAATCATTGCAAAAGTCGGATGATCTTTTGCTATCAGAGAAAGGAAGTACCTCACATCGAGATGATGATGCTATGAGTGGTACAGATCAAGCACCAAGTTCTGGGTCTAGATTTGCTTCTCCTGAAGACTCAAGAAGCAGGAAAACATCTATAGATTTAATGCAAGAATCAACTTCAGATCCACGCTCAAGATTAAGTGATAAACTCCCAATGAAGTCTGTTGGAATTATCAAAGATGGTTGTGTTATTGCTCTATCTCCAAGAGACCGCCAGGCTCTTCATGTCTCGAGACAAAGAGGGAAAGGAGGTGGTTGGGTTTTGGACACTATGTCAAATGTAACAAAAAGAGATCCAGCAGCACAGTTCCTTGTTGTATTCAGGAACAAGGTAAGTGTGGTTGACGTCATTCCCTTTCTGCGCATCGTCTAGTGTATTAATGCGGTGACCTGCATTATGTGGATGGACGTACTGATGGATATGAATCTATTGTTCAACTGATGCACTTGAAAAAATCATTCTCTTCAGGACACCATTGGGTTGCGTTCTTTTGCTGCCGGAGGAAAGTTATTGCAGGTAAGTTGAAGTCGGTAGTACTAACCTAGTTGACATTTTTCCCTTGGTGCTCCAGTGTTTGACGTTGCGTGATTCAGAATTGAACAGCCATTATTCTTTTTTTCCTGGCTGGAAGCCTGGAGCTGCAAAGATTGATTTCCAAAATAGAATAAATGCTGCCTTATTGGCTTGGTACACATTGATGGTAACGTCGTAACTATTTGCTACATGGTTTATAATGCAGATTAACAGGAGGATGGAATTTGTATTTGCTAGTCACAGCTTTGATGTTTGGGAGAGTTGGACGCTTGAAGGTTCCTTGGAGGAATGCAGGCTAGTCAACTGTCGGAACCCTTTGGTAAGGTCCCATTGGTTTTTTTGTTTTTGTTTTGTTGTGGTCAAAGATATGACTCGAATCATTGAAGTATATTATTAGACAATAGTTGACCCTAATTAATAGTTGAAGTATCTTGAGCTGACAAGTTCTTACACAGTAGTTGGCCCTACTCGTTTAAGTATCTGGAACGGTTATTTGTAAACTTTTGCATTAGGCAATTACTACCCCGTAGCCAAAAACAGCTTTTGGTTCTCCTCTAGTTAATTCATGTTACAATTCTTAACCCTGTTACCTCTTTCACACTAACACACGGGGTGTTACCATTGCAGGCGATGTTGGATTTGCGAATAGAGATACTGGCAACGGTGGGCGAAGAAGATGGAGTAACTCGCTGGTTAGATTAGTTTTGTGAGATTTGATCCGTCCATTTCGGTATATCATTATTCTCTAACCTTCCTTTTGCTTGAAAATCCATGCCCCGGGGTGAGCCACTTGATGAAAATGATGTATTCCTCCAAACAGTTCTTGTCTAAGCTTCCTTCCTCTTGGTGGTGTGGCTTGTTGCAGCAGCCCTGATGTAGAAACCTGTATTGTATTCCACTTTCAAAATGTAGCGTTGTCGTGTCCTACAAAAGGAATATTCTTTTCGTTTACAAAATTATGAATTCGAAGTTTTATTTAGGAGAATCGTACAACAGATTTGTATCAAACTCAAAACTTCAAAAATAATGTATGTATAGAAATATGATAATCTTGATATTAATTAATCTCGAATTGAATTTTTGGGCAAGGTGTCACACCCGTGACAAAGTTTGGATTGGGTCCGGAATGGGTCCATTTCGAATTGAAGACATGCGGGGCTTTTTTTTGCAAAAAGTTAAAATTTGGAGATAAAAATAAAAAAAATCCACGCGCGTCAGGGGATGATCAATATGCCGTTATCGCTAGCTGAGCTTGTTAGTATCGTAATACATGGGCTATTATTATATAACTGGGCTTGTCAGTGTCATAAACGTGACATGCCAGTATCGTAAATGTGATGTACCATTATCGGTCTTTCAGTTCAAACAGTTCGAAATTGTCCCTTCACTCGGGATCTAATCCATTCTGGAATTTGGATTGAGTAGGGACTACTAAAAAGTTGTCCCCACGGAGGAGACTGATTCAGGGCCCTTGGTCCAACTAAGATTCCACCCACATTAATTCCGCCACCCATTTTTTTTCCATTTTTTCCTCTCTTTCCTAGTCTCTTCCTCTTCCCCTCTCTTTCCTGGTCACTTCCTTTTCCCCTCTCTCTCTCTCTCTCTCTCTCTTTCTCTCTCTCTCTCTCTCTCTCTAACCCTAACCCCAACCCCAACCCAATCTCTCCTTCGCCTCTCTTCTCATTCTTGTTCGCCGGAACCACCTTCAATGGGAAGAAGTTCGACGCCGATCTCGCCCGCTTCCAGGTACCCCCTTCCGCCACTCTTCTTCTCTTCGTCTTTCTTTTCTTTTTTCAGTATGCCGTCGACAACACCTTCCTTCTCTTCTCCACCTACATCGTCTTCTCCATGTAGCTTGGCTTTGCCATGATCTGGCTGGCTCCGTCCGCACCAACATTCTTCGGCTTTGTCCGCGCCATAAATATCATGAACATCATATTTACCACCATGATATTTTTGTATTTGTACAATAGTATTTTTTGTATTGGTATATTTGTATACTGATACTAATTTTTGGATGTAATGACAGTGGTTTTCAGATGTAGTGATATTGGTTTTCAGATGTAATGACATTAATTTTCATATTTAATGATACTGGTTTGCAAATATAATGATATTGGTTTTCATATTTAATGATATTGGTTCGCATGTTTACTTATAGCGGTTAGCATGTTTACTGATAGTGGTTTGCACTTGTGGTGATAGTAGTTCGCATATTCACTGGTACTGGTTAGCATGTTAATTGACGCTGGTTTCTATGTCGAGTGATAATAGTTTGCGTGTTTAGTGATACTGATTTTCGTATATAATAATTTTCATATATTAGTTTTCGGATATTAGTTTTCGTATATTAATTTTCGGATGTTGGGATATTGGTTTTCGTATAAAGTGATATTGGTTTTCGTGTGTAGCGATAGTAGTTTTCCTATGTAGCGATATTGGTTTGCATATGTAGTGATATTGATTTTCGAATGTTGGGATATTGGTTTTCGTATGTAGTGATATTGGATTGCATGTGTAGCGATAGTGGTTGTCATATATAGTTATATTGATTTTCATATGTAGTGATTTTGGTTTGCATGTGTAGTGATATTGGTATAGTAGTTTGCATGTGCAGTGATATTGGTATAGTGGTTAGCATGTTTACAAATAGTGGTTTGTGTGTCGTCGTCTCCGGATTTTAAAATATGCGGTCGACCAGTCGAACCAGGATACGAGTGTAAAGGCATACCGGGTTTTGACCCAAAAATAGTTACCTTGCGAACCGAACTAAATTTGGTCTGACCAAATAGTCAGACCAAAAATTTGACCAACCAGGGGTGCTTCACCCAGATTTTTTTAAATAAAAAAGTACATATCCCGTATCCGGTCCGACCCAGTCTAATATTCCTATTGGTTATATTCTAATATTTTTGATGAAAAATATAATATTTTTTAGGTATGTATACGATTACATTTACAATTATACCTAGATTTTATATAAATATATTTATTTTTTAAATTAAAAAATTTAGTCCGACCGGTGGTCCGTCTGGTTGGACTGGTTGACCCAGAGTACGACCCAAAATTTGGGTCGACTCCAGATCGTATTTTGAAGACCATCAATTTTCTTGAGTGGATAATTTTGAATTTTGAAAAGAAGAAGAATGTGAAGAGTCAACCAATAGTAGAGTTTTGAGTTTAGGAAAACTAATTAATTATTTCTCTCTGCTTTGCTTTTGCTAATATTCCAATATTACCCCTGAATATAGTTTTATTGTCCAAATTATTCCTTCACTCCCTTTAGTCCTTATGGGTGGGGACAATGGGGAATACCTCTTGTCCCCACTGAATCCATGCCCTCCATTCTGTCCCGTGACGGGAGAAAATGGGCTCAAATTCAGAGGGGACATGGGTCATCTCCACTGAAAGGGATAAAAGAGAATGAAAGGATACTCTAGATATTATAAAAATTATTAGGAATAATATCGGACAACTCTATTACCAAAGAGAAGCTAAAATTTAGGTTTAATACAATTAAGTAACTAGGGAAACAAAACTAACCAATTGCCCCTAAAATCACGTTAGATTATAATTACACCAAAAAAGACAGGAATCCTACACGATCCCTAACCAACTAATATAACTAATTGTCAACTAATACCAATTAAGAAAATAATTGAAAAAGAAAATAATACCAACTAATTGCCCTAAAATCACGTTATTATACAATTAGTATACGTAAAAAAATAAAAATGCAGCGATCCCTAACTAATTTTTTCTAGCATTCGTTCTAACCAAAAAATCCCAAGAACCTTAACCAAAAAATGACGTCGAAATCCAACGAAGAAGAATTGTTGTTTATTTTTCGTGGGACTATGAAGAAAAATTTAGGGCAAATTACCCTCACGTCCCTGAGGTTTGGTCATCCTCCCCCTAGGGTCCCTGACTTTTGGAAAAAGATTGTCCCGTCCCTAAGTTTTGATGATAATAGACTATCGGGTCCCTGGAGCCGGAATATTCCATATTCTCCGGCGATACCCCACTTGAAATGACAAAAATACCCCTCCTACTTAAAAAAATATAAAAAATCAAGCTTTCTCTCCTTCTTCTTCCCCCACTCCATCTTCTACAATTCAAATCTTCAACCTTCAACTAAAATACAACTTAAACATTCTTAATAAAAATTAAACTAATTAGAGGAAATAAGATTTCAAGAACCCTAATTTTTAGAAATCTAATTTGAATTAAAGTTGAATCTTCGATTCAACACCAAAAATCGAATCCACAAACCATCATCTTCGTTTCCACTTCTCCCAATCTCCTTCTGAATCGACGAAACCTCGAAGATGAAGGCAAACAAAGGGACATCAGACAAAACCCACTCCAGGCAAACAAAGGGACATCCGGCAAAACCCATTCCAGGACATCTGAAAATGAAGAGAACAAATAAGGGACATCCGACAAAACCCACTCTAGGCCTCCCTCGCTGAATCGAAGATGAAGGCGGACTCGGAGGAGGGAGACAACGAACGAGGTCACCAGCCTCCTCACGAGGAAGCTCGGGGAGAACCAATCGTCGGTGAGAAGCTCGTGCTTCACCACCCGGCACCGGATCAACCCCACCCGCCCGCTAGTGGCACACATGGCGGCGGAGAGAATGGAGCGTGTAGAGAAAGGGAGGACGGCGGGGCCCCTGATGGCTGGGTTAGGGATCTCGAGGCCTCGACCGTGAATTCTGTGGAGACGAGCCACCTTGGGAGGAGGACCAGCCAGTGGTAGGGGTTTTCACCCATGCCAACAAGGTACGACCTGCCTCCGGTGCCCGCCTCCCAAGTCTACCATATCCAAGAAGGGGAGAGGCTCCGGCGGGAGGCGGAGAAGAAACAGATCAAGGGGGAGATTATCGCAACCGGAGTCGCCTGGCACCGTGACCTGGAAGCGGAGGTCCTGAGGGATCTCCTAATGGAGGGCTTTGACTTTCCGGGTTCCGAGCTTCTTCGGGTTCCCGAGAGTGACGAAGAGAAATTAATTGCACTGGTGAGAAATTAATCTTGAAATAGTTAAATTCTACTCTTTGATTTAATTTAGAGATTTTCTTGGAATTTTCTTGACTCATATTGCAGAAGTACTGAATCGCCACCAAGTTTGGTCTTTCTCTTTAATTTTTTCCAAGCTGCATCGCCACCAAGTTGAAATTCCCACAACATAGGTGTTCATCAAACAATGAGTTAGATTCCCCATAAATAATGAGTTAGATTTTTTTGTTTTTTAGTGGGAGGGTATTTTTGTCATTTCAAGTATGGTATCGCCGGAGAATATGGAATATTCTGGCTCCAGGGACCCGATAGTCTATTATCATCAAAACTTAGGGACGGGACAATCTTTTTCCAAAAGTCAGGGACCCTAGGGGGAGGATGACCAAACCTCAGGGACGTGAGGGTAATTTGCCCAAAATTTTATCATACTAATATGTTTCCGATATTGGTTTCCTTCTTATATGATATTGGTTTCTTTCTTATATGATATTGGTTTTCCTTTCTCGGTGATATTGGTTTTCTTCTAATACGATATTGGTTTCCATATTCCACGATATTGGTTACCTACTTCTACGATATTGGTTTTCTTCTTCTACGATATTAGTTTACTTCTTCTATAATATTGATTTATTAATTCTATGATATTGGTTTCGTTCTTCTATGATATTGATTTTTCATCTTATATGATATTGGTTTTCTTTGCTTGGTGATATTAGTATCCTTCGAATATGATATTAGTTTTCTTCTTTTCCAATATTAGTTTCCATCTTCTTCGATATTGGTTACCTACTTCTATGATATTGGTTTCCTTCTTATGTGATATTGATTTTTCTTGCTCGGTGATATTGGTATTCTTCTAATATGATATTAGTTACCTTCTTTTTCGATATTAGTTTTTGTCTTCTTCGATATTGGTTACCTACTTCTATGATATCTTCAAGACCAATGAGATCAAATACACTAACTCAAGCACTAAACGTTTCAACAAAATCAGTCATCATCAAAGCATTTATGACACGGTCGGTAAGAACATAGCCTACGACAACTCAAGACATCAAGATCATAGCTAGGGTATTGCACAAAACAGGTAAGCAAATCGAATTAGGATTTTGGATCCTAGCCGGACAAAACACATGTCTAAATTCATCCCCACTTCCGCTCCACTCCTACTAAAACCCTAAAATCCTAATAGACTCAGAATAAGTGCGGAGAAACCCTAACAGTGCAATCGATGATTGAGACCGTATTGAGGGATTCAAACATGAAGGTGACAGTGTCAGAGGCGTCGTCGGCCTTGGTAGTAATGATATCGTCGTTGCCAGCGCAGCATACCTAAATTGGAGACGTTAGCGATGTTCCTCCCGATGGAGAGGTTGCGGTCGTAGCACAGATGGGGGAGAAAATGAAGATGAAGATTTTCGTATAACACCAAAATACGTGAGAAAGGAGATTCGATTATGGGAATGATGGGGAACAATTTTCTTGACAGGAATGATGGGAGAGAGGATTACGGGAATTATGGGGGGAGGGAAGGAAATTAGCTGTCAATTTTTTAGATGATATGGACTAAAATACACTCTAAAGGATTTGGACCGTTAGATGATAAAATTTTTAATTTTTATCAAATCTAAAAACCCAGATTTAATCTATATCATGGGAATAATTTGTGTGTACTCCTGTCTTAATCCAAATCCGGAGAAATCGGACTCCTTTACTTTCTTTTTCTTTGTTGGGGGATAACGACCAACAAACGACGCATCCACCAATCAATATAGGGGACACGTGTTCGACATTTACCAGAAGAAAGAAACTGTTCCCACCTCGATCAGGAAACAAAAAGAATAAAGAGAGAGAGAGAGAGAGAGAGAGAGAGAAGCTAAACCCAGGAATTGGAAACCACGCGCGAGAAACACTCAACATAGAGAGACATAGGTGTGTGATTGAAACGGCAGCGGATGGTGTCGGAGGGGTTTTTGGTCATCGAGAACCGCATGATGGTGGGGATGCCAGCTGGAAACGGGGAGAAAACGGCGTCGTCGGAGAAGGCGAGGAAGCAATACACCATCACCAAGTCTCGGGAGAGCTGGACCGACCAGGAACACGACAAGTTTCTAGAAGCTCTCCATCTGTATGCTCGCTCCCCTTTCTCTTAAATTACTACTATCTTAATTTATATAAATGATAATTTTTTTAATGTAAGCTTAATTAGTAAATTAATAATTATTTTAACCAAACAATTGAATATGCAATTTGCTAGTTGAAGGTGTGAGGGAGCTTGTGGTGGATACCGATTGGGGCTGGCTCTTACCAATTAGGCTAACTAGGGTTTGTTATGTTTGGGACTCGATCAGGTTCGATCGTGATTGGAAGAAGATCGAAGCTTTTGTTGGATCAAAGACTCGCCTGTTTCTGTTGAATGCTGACATTGTGATTAGGCAGTTCGTATGGCGATACGATGCAACTGTTTTTGTTGGATGCTACATTCGATTGATTGTCGCGATTTAGACAGTTTCTGTTGGTTCTTAGACCATCAAGTATTTGCATTCTGTAAGAACAAGTTGATGTTAGTATTCGGTGGGATATTATTTGTGCATAGTTTCCGGGGATTGCTTCTGATTAACATGTTTGTCTGAATACGTGAAATCAGATACGCAGCCACGCTCAGAAGTACTTTCTTAAGGTTCAGAAGAGTGGTACAAATGAGCATGTCCCTCCTCCTCGCCCAAAGAGAAAAGCATCACATCCGTACCCGCAAAAGGCACCTAGAAATGGTTAGTGTGGTCCACAAACCTACTCTCTTTTTGCTTTGTTGCCGAAAATGTACGAGATCTCATATTTTTGTCGTACGTGGCTGTTCTATCTGCAGCTGCTGTTGCATCCCAGGTGACTGGCCCGTTACAATCATCGGCGTCGGTGGAGCCTGGATACATTTACAGGCCAGACTCTCAATCAGTACTCAGAGCTCCTATAGATGATTCTTCTTTGTCTTCTTGTGGTTTCAACTCCGTGGCTCAAGTAAATGTGCCACCTGCTATTAAAGGTATGCTGTCCTGCCTATTTTTCCTATCCTCCTTTCTCTGCTTTAGCTCTTTGCATTCAGTCAAATTGCTTGTCACTTTATCTCGTGTATATTAGGTTCTGATGATGCAGCCTCTGCCATGCCAATGGTTTCACCTACTTTCTGTTACAGCAGTAGCAACGAAAGCCCTTCAAGCACTTGGCAGACTGGTAACATGGTTGTTCAAAGGGATCAGGATCCACAATTGCGAGGTTAGTTCTATATGTATTTAACAAGAGGCAAATCTCTGTATTACGTGATCATTGCAAAGGCTCCATAATCATAACATTAAGAAAGCTGCCTCGAGATTCTGATAGTGTTGATGTCATTTGTTTTCCCTCCTGCTGAAGTAACTTTGAGTGTCTTTACCAGTTGATCTCCGTCGTGGCCATAGATTGTGAAATGGTAGTAAGACACTACAAATTTTCATTGCTTTGTCAGAAGTATTTGGTCACTTGTCTCTTTGGGACAGCCACATGAGATTTGTGTTTTTCTCACATTTATTCTTCCTGCCTTGTGTTGACAAACATGCCGCATGTCAAAATGCAGTTATGCCAGATTTTGCCCAAGTTTACAGTTTCATCGGCTGTGTCTTTGACCCCAATTCAAGCAACCACTTGGACAGGTTGAAGCAGATGGACTCAATAAACTCAGAAACGGTATGTGTCATCCATGATTTTCATATTCGGTTCTCTCTCTGAGACTTGCAACAATCATCACTATCTAGCATGTATTCTCGTTTGTACAGATAGCTAGTGATCTGCTTTTTTCTGATTGTTTATGGTGGAAGAGTAAAACAGGGTTTTTGCACTTTTCTTTTTGTTCCTAATCTTCGTGAAAATGAAAGTGCGGTATCGTGCAGAGAATATTCTAAACTTGGCGAATATTTATGGTACCTGTTATCTCATTTGAGAAACTTTGCAATTTTTCTAGGCACTGTTGTTGATGAGAAACCTTTCCATGAATTTGAAGAGTCCTGAGTTTGAGAATCATGTAAGTGCTTAAAACTTTTTTCTCCCAATTTATGCTTTCCTTCAGCCTCACTTTATCAATGGGGTTCTTCAATTTACGGCTTACGAAAAAGGTGGCAAAGTGATAGAAGTGAAAATATATGTAGTAGGAAGAACTATCCCTATTCAACCTAGATCTGTTCGGAGGTTTCTTCATTTGTAGCAATGGAAATAGGTTTTAAATAATGATTATATGAAGGATAGAAGAGAGAAAATTCTATCTCTAGAAGAATGCTTTGGCACTAGGAATAAGTTTCCTGTTTGGAAATTGACTAGACTCGGCACAGCTCTGCTGCTCTGTTTTTTTTTCCTTTCCTTCTCTGAATAGGAATTGCCTAGAATCTCCAAAACATGTAGTTAATGTGGCACTTCCGAGCTTTTAGCTGATCTAGTTACAATGAAATTTGAAGAATAGAAATCAAGTCTATATAATGGTCTCTCGATCTCAGCCAGTCTTGTGTTAATTGTTTTGGATAATGCGTGGAACATTCTGTTTTCCTAACATAAGCCGTTTTCAGTATCGCCTTCGAAATTTCTTCTAAACCTACTTTAATTTGAACAGCCAATCTGCTTCTTGTGAGTTTTCGAGTTTAAGAAGCTCATTAAAGCGGTGGAAAGATTTCAAAGATTTCTTAAAACGAACGGAAATGAACATGTATTCAATCATTTCTGGCACCACTAAACCGGGATTATAAGCACCCTGCTGTTTCTTCAGTTGCTGATCCGTTCACCTGTTTAATGAGATGGCTGCAGAGTAAGTTGCTCACATCCTATGATGCAAACACTGAGGGGACAATATCACGCGCTCGCCATTACAAAAACTTCCTTGCTACTAACTCAGGGAGTCCGATTCCTGCCCTGTAGGAGGCGATAACTATTTATAGACCTTCGTCAAGCTGTACCATAAAATGGAAGTCTTCAGAAGGTTCCTTATCTCTTTCGGACACATCTCGGGTCAGGTTGCAGAGAAACACTAGTACCTGGACAAATTGGAGCATTGGATTGGAACTGACACACATGTTTGCTTTCGGTGGTGTCGGAGTCTTCCCTTTCGCTCCATCACTCGCCCTGATCATATAATTGTAGATAATATATAAATGTTCAAGCAGTGTTGATCACCAAGTTAGCTAGATTAGTGATGAGTGTAGATTAGCCTTGGCTTATTGAATGGTACACGATGGTCTGAAGTTGCTTAGAGTTTGTGTATTGGGTTTGTATATGAAATACCAACACCATTAAGTTGGCTAATCCAGTTCGGTTTACAAAAGTTAATTTTTTTGCTTGCTAATTGCAATTATTGTGCTTTGACAGATTATTCTAGTTGTGGTCCATAGACATCAATTCATCATCCTATCATAACGATAACCCACCAAATATGAGAGTGAGTGTGCACTAATTGAATCAATTTCATTATATACTGTGGCTCGAGGAAAGCAGACATACATTGGCTATAACTTCTCTCTCTCCTTTATGAACAAGGGTCGTCAAATCACAAACATCGGATCGTAAATCTGAGCCTCATCTAAATCCGAAACCCGGGTCTAGCTCATGACCGTGCACCCCCTGACCATGAACACTAGCAGCAAGTGGATGAGGTTGCTTGGCGTTCGATCTCAGCTCCATTTCGAAGAGCCTCTGTAGAGCCTCGGGATGATTAGCAGCTCCTCCCCCGACCTCTGGAGCTGAAAAAGGCAAATTATTGGTCATGCTTTAATAGATGATGCTAGAAATTCACCACGGGCAGGAACAAGTTGACTACTTGATTGGCACAATCAATTTGTTGCAGCTAAAAGAGGCCCCTTCACATTTTAGGACACCCAAAGTATGTTCGCATCGTAAATTTTTTAGAATAAAACCAGATTCTATAGTCATAGATGCAAGGACCACGTAGTTTATGCAACATAGAAAAGAACAATATTTGTGATAATAAGCCTTCAGCAGCACGAAAGTAATAGCAACTAAAGGGATTACTTTCCCACCACAGAACAAATGAGCTCAGCTTAAAGGGAAGAGAGCGAGTCTTTACCTCTAGGGCCGATCCCAAGACCGCCTAAGTTTAGGTTTGGCTGCCGTTGCCCAAAAGGGATACCTTGCATTGCACTAGCTTCCTGCCTAAAACCAAGATTACTGGGATGCGAAGGCCACGGAACCCCCCTAGGGAATCCAGGCAAGAGATGCGGTGGAGGGAAAGCTCCAGGTATTTGCAATTGCTGAAACATAGGACCATGCGTGGTAGGATCAAAACCACCCGGGCCAGTATCAGGATGATTGAGTGGAGGTTGAATCATATTTGTCAAAAACTGGTGCCTTGAATTGTCGTGATCAAAGATCTTCTCCGAGGGCATGTACTTCATCTGAGAATTAAAATTTGATGGATGGGAGCGATGTGACTCCATTAGACTTGACCTTCCAGAATGGTTCAACAGTGACTGATGAACATGTGGCGATGATGATTGAGCATGAAGACTACTCCACTCAGTCTCTCTCGCATCATGACTGCGAGGAAACGGTTCTTGACTGCCTCTTAAAGGTAGCTCTTCTCTAAACACTGAATTTAAAGGTGCAAGCTTGCCAGATATGTCCGGTGGTGCATCTCTAGATAACAGAAGCTCTGATTTGCTCAAGTTCCTGACCTGCATAAAATCATGAAGATTCATAGGGTCACCGACAGAAATCAGGCCGTCCTCTTGAGGAAGCCCAACTTCTGACCTGTCAAACACACTGGGTTTAGACCCGAATTCAGCTTGGACTGGTGAGGAGTCTGGTTCAGACCGAAGACCAAAGCCAAAGAAATGCCCTTGGACAGGTTCCACTAGCTGACTCTGGTTTGGTGCTGTGATGCTGTTTCCGTGACCCGACAACCTTAATTCATTCTCAGTAGCAGGAGGAAGGGGACCATCACCTAAAATTGGAAAGGAAGAGTCTGCATTATCAACTCTACCAGCTCCAACTGAACCCCTATTGTCAGCAGGTGGTGTTCCAGCTGGCTTCAGTTCCTTCATGAAAGCAGTACCAAATAGTGTTTCAAGAGTCGAGAGCTTCTCAGTGCTTGAACTATCTCCAGCATCTGCATCTTCGGAAATCTTAACTTCAGGTTTAGCTGAAGCATCTATTCCTAGCATATGAGAAAAAGCAACATCCTGAGGACCTGTGCCCTTCTGTAATAATGAAAGGAGATGCTGTGAAGCATGATTATCCATTGTAGCTTTCTGCTGCTCAGATTTAGCTTCTGGACCACTCCAGATCTGAATTAGTGGAGTGGAACGGTTTACATTAACTTCTGACAAAATTGACTGTTCAAGATCTTCACATGTAAGTACAGCTGCAACCTTTTGTGGTTTACCAGCCATTTGTAACCGCTCCGTATCTTGGTGGTTGGGTGCCTTGAAATTCTCTTTCCTGCAAACATCTATAGCTTTTGAGCTCTGTAAGGGGAAGCTTGCAGTGATGGGCTTGCTAGTATCATCACCAACGGTAGAAAATGAGCCTCTATCACTACCAACCATCAAAGAAAGCAAATCACTTGGTCTATCCACAGGAAGATCATCCACTGGTTTCTTGTCTGCAAAGGTAACATCAGAATAAATTGGCATCAACGATGAAAACATGAGTAACCAACTAGAGCATCTAGATGCAGAAGGATGCACCTTTTTCGAGAAACCACTGAGAAAACTTAGAAGATTGTTTCATACGAGGCTTCGAGGAGTCATCTACTTTCATAGCCTGCAGCAAGAATGGTTTTCGACATGAGCACAATATGGTGCAAAACAAAATTGGGAAGCAATCCATCAAGTACATCCAATGGATTAACATGGAAAGTATCAACTTAACTCAGCAAACTCTGCTAACGAAAAGCACACAAGGACAACTCAGAATTACCTCAATATGACTGGAAGAAGCACCAACGTTTGGTGTTTCTTTTACATCAAAACCAGCATTCAACGTCGACGCGCTGCTGAAAAGTTTCTCCAGAATAGAAGATGATTGAGCTGGACTCGATACAGTCACAACTTTATTCATTCTCACATCCTTGGCACCAGGTTCTACGAGCTTAATATTCACTGAAGCTTCAAAGTTCCTAGGAAATTCACCAGTGAAGCCAGCTGTTTCATCAGAATCACCCAAAGCAGATGGAAAATTTTGATTTTTCCAGTTCTTTGTTTCAAGTAGCTCATGAATAGATGGATTTCCAAGCTGTTGCTTTACTAGGTGTAGTTCTTCAGACACTTGTTTCTCCTCTGGATGCCTGGAAGGCCTGATCAGTGTTCGACTTACTTTGGCATGTAAGAGGTTGCCTTCCAGTTCATCGCCAACCTATGTAACCACAAAGTCAGGTGAACATCAAATTGCGTCATGTATGGAGAAACCTTGCATGGAGAACGGACTGCCAAATTTTCCAGGAGAACTCAATCCAACATCTGAACTGACAGTATATCTATAGATGTTCCTCAACAAAACTCTGAACTAGTGGGGTGTGGCATTTGTTCAAGATTGAAGATTATAGATCTCAAATACTAGCACGCTCAGGATTATTCAACAGAGAAACTCACCAGTATAAAAGCAAGATCAGAACAACACAGAAAAAGAAAAAAGAAAAAGGATGATCCCTACAACATATGAACCAAATTTGCAATAGAATATTTTTTACTCTACCACGATAACCTAGCATTGAAGGTAAACCTTGCTAAGCGAGTGAAGAGATCAAGATGACATGAAATCTACAATTTGCAACAGCTGCTCTTCTAGCATAGCACGTAGATATCAAAAGCAAGCAACCTCGTTAGAATGCCAAATCTAATTATTAGAAGAGAAGCTCATACTATTAGAATAACAGACCAACAGTTACCCCGGTGCAGAAACAATGACACCATTGTCTAATATGCAAGTAGAAAAAGCCTTTACTGTAAAGGAGAGTACCTCAGACGGAAGAGGATGAGGGGAAGATTTTGTTCCAAAATTTTTCTCCCCTGATGTGCTTGAAAAGCCAGGGGGCACAAGTGGTCTAGAAGTGGGGACCATTGTGGCAACGTTAGATTTGTTAGAGTCACTGCTTGAAATTTCATCATTCAGCTTCAGCACTCCGCTATCATCTTTTCTACCATCTACTTTGAAAGTAATATCAAAATTATCTATTAGTTTTTCTGGGTTTTTCTGCTTTTCTTGAAAAGCCTCGTGTTGTTCCTTCCTCATCAACTCAAATGAAGCTGAAATGCACAATTCATTACAGTTAGCATATACTAATATCTTGACATCAATAGCTATAGCAGACAGGAACATTACCTCGCCTTTTCATCTCCTCCTCAGCTCTATCCTCATTTGTGTACTCAGAAGAACCAAAAGTCTCATCATTGAAAGAATCATTAGTCTCCCTGCGAGTATGAGGTATTGCCTGAAAACGAAGAGTTTTGAGCTGAGAATCAAACATAACGGAGGATCATGCAATTTGATTCTCATACTAACTATTCTTGAATCTTACAAACATCTTCTGTCCCCCGTGGAATTGATTTACAGCACAAAATCCATTTCTAAGTCCATAATCCATTTACAAGGAATTCATTTGTTGATTGAGCAAACTCGTGATTTATTTGCTAACCAAAGCTATGGTTATTGCATAGCTTTTCCAGGGTACAAAACAGTAGCCAAAGTTTTTTAGCATCAAATCCAGATACCATCAGCCACCAAACTAATAGCAACATAGGGCTTAAGAAACCAAATCACCTTGTACGGCTTAGGCGGGTGATAAGGCTCATTACTTCTATTCAGGGGAAATTGATCACCAGATTGAGATTTTGTAACCCCCGTGCCAGCAGCATATCCAGTTGGTCTGGGAAATGAACCACTTCCAAGAAGCCCATCATGCTCAGGGACTTGCCAGGGCCGACGAGACTGATTAGCATATCTCCTCCCAGGATCTGAAACAATGGTGCCAAAACATTAACTGCTAGACAAAGAAAAATATACAATACGCAACAAAAGGCAAATCAGTAACATCTTCCAGGATTGTGTCTTGTTTGCAATAGTAAATAAGATCAAAAGATGACAAAAATGCACGAGTCATATACACTAATAGTAACTCCAATATTGCATCACAATGCTTTAAACCATAAACAAGGCACACGAATGAGCCAAGCCCAAAGAAAGTAGCACCATACAAGCTAGTCGGAGACAAGTTTGAGAAATACTGCACTCAAGGGTTCTTAACATAGGGTAGGATAAACAACCACTAAAAAACCATTATGAACTTTGAAATTCTTATTTGATATAGAGTAATGGCAAAATAAGTATGTATTGTTTAACTGGTAACAACATCCAAAAAGTATAAACAAGATCAGAACCTTTTTAAGTAGATCAAAATGGTTAACTTATGAACTAACAAAACCGCTGTCAGAGATAGGGTTGTTTGCACTTGGTTTAAGACCCACAACATACAAAGTATTTTTTAGTTAATAGAAGAACTAAATGGCATCACTTCCTATCTTATGCAAGTGGCAGATAACACCTATGTTGTCAATAGCAGATAGCGCCGCGTAGCGGCGATCCCCCTAAAATGCTAAAGCAGTATAGCGGTAGCGGGATGACCGCTATTGCAAATACTAAAAATCAGTGTACAAAGTAAACATAAATACTCAAAAATAGACATATTAACTTATTGGGCAACAAAAAAATGCAGAACTACCAGCAAATTACAAACACAGCAACTAAAAGTAAGCCAAAAAAGAGAAAAATCACTTACCCAATACCCAAAACTTATTAACTTACTCAGCAACTGAAAAAAAGGGAAAAAATCACTTACCCAATACCCAAAATTTACACAGCAACTAAAAAAATCACTTACCCAATACTTACACAGTAACTAAAAAAATCACTTACCCAATACCAAAAACTACCTATATGTCCTCAATAACTAAGTAAACAGTTAAAAAATCAGGAGTATTTAAGGAATTCTTGCCAAAATCTAAAATAGCGGGCAAATAGCGCTATAGCCGCTACTGTCTATAGCGTTTAACAGCAGCATATCATAGCGGTGGGTGCCCAAAACGCTACATAGCGCTGCTATAGCCCCGCTATAGCGCGCTATTGACAACATAGGATAACACATAGATAAGAATTAAAACCAGGCAATGATACCAGAGGTCCAGAAATGGACCAAGCAATATGTCATTTAATCCCAGCGAAGGAAAAATAACTGAGCTTAAAAATTGACAAGAAAGACAGTTTAGATTAGACAAAAAAGAAAGAAAATAACTTAGACTTTATCAACATAAGCACTGGATCCTTGACAACAGACATCCACTATTTGAATATCACCCTACCACATCAAGCGGAATGTTGAGACTAGAAATGGATAAATGAAAGCGAGCAAAAAATCATTAATGACAGAAACCATAAATGCTGCATGCAAGTCATTAACCATAGGGAAAAAAATACACTAATGTTTGGACATACCTGGTTCTTTGTCAGGCTGAGAATCAGTGTCCCGGTCAGTTCGACCACCAGATGAACGACTATCCCACCTTCCTCGGTTACCACGAGTAAAACTATTTCCGTCCCCTCTGTTGGGCGGGGATGAACCATACTCATTATTACGCCTGAAACTTTGTGATGACAGACTGTCGGATGGCCTAAACCGTTCCTGAGGAGCATCCTCAAATTCACTGGTAAAAACACAGAGAGAGATCGACTAGTAAGGAGCAAGAGACGACAGATCAGAGGACTTATTTCAATAAATAAATAGAAAAAACCTCAAACCCCAAGAGGTTCCAACTCACCTGAGAAGGGACTGGTCAAAAGCATCTGGCAACTTCTGGCACTCAACCAGCTCACTCAGGGACAGAAGAGACTCCCTCGAATAGGAAATTTTCGGCTCCCTGAATCATGCGAAACCCAAATTCAGCTTCCCTCCTCCCCCAATCTCTCACTCAGATGGCAAAACCAACAAAAAAAAAAGGAAAGAACCCAATAGGTTATGTAGATGACATTACTTTGGCGATCCATGTCCCATCTCCACAAGTCGGTCGTCATTGTACAAACTCATCGTCCGCTTAAAACCCAAACAGCCCGAATCCAATCTTATGAATCTACCCCCTCCCCTCCCCTCCCCTCCCGTATAATATTCCAACAACAACCCACCAAAGTTGGGCAAAACACAATCAGCAAATTAAACCGAATCGCAACAAACATTTACAACAACCTCCCACCCATACAAGAAACCCAAACTAACACCATTCTCCCTCGCTGGATCAATCAAATTACGCAGACCTAAAACATTAGCCTACAATACAATCTCAACAAATCCACAGCCGAACAAAATCCATCACCAACTACAAATTCGAGCCCCCACAACCCGCGAGCTAAGACGTTCATAAAGAAGAAAACAGCCGCAACCAAGAACAGGAAACTCGAACCCTATTATTCCAAGATATGAACAACAAGGGAGATGAATTCTAGGGTTTCATTTCTGCTTTCTTGAGCTGTTGTTCTATCCTATCGCGGGACTAGGGTTTTGTGGAGAAACGAATTTGGTCTAGCTGGCTAACTATCTTGGATCGTGGAAAATTGATAGGTAGCAGAGGGGGGAAAATTACGACAGAGATTTTTTAAAAATGTAGAAGGAAGCGCTAGGGTTCCGATCTTGGAACCGTTAAACGACGGAGGAGCAAAATGGACTGAGGAGGGAGGGGGAGAGGGAGGGTGAAAAGCTCTTTCTCACCCGTCCATTCTGGTTTTTGGCCAGCGGGCTTCAAATTCAGCGCTATAAAAGAGTCCAGCATAACAAAGTGTAACATTGAAGATTATATACGAATAATTTTGAAATTTTGTATTTGAAATATGGTGCGACGTATTGTATATTATTGCCTGTTGCATCGTATACCAATATTCACTTTATCGTATATCATTATCCATTGCTTGGTGTATAAGTAGTGCCTGCCTGCACATGTCTACTGTATTATGGACCAGTGTCTGCTGCATGATGTACCAATGCCTACTACATGTACATCTACAATCCTTAAATATCCCATCAATGAGTTCTCTTTTTTATAATTTATCGTCGGAAAGTTTATAGTAATATATTATGGCAAACTAATGTACGTGCATATTATACTATTGTATATCGTCGAAATACTAGTGTATGTGCCATGATGTACAAATATATAATATATATGTATCGTTATATATCGCATATCGTATTATTCTCCCATCGCACGTTTGAAAAGTATATAATGCACGCAGCTTCTTCGAGATCCTCCTAGAAATCCTCTTCTAGGAAACATGCAACAACTTAGAGGGCTTGTCATCTTCTTGCAACTTGAAGGAGTTGTTACTCTCATGGTTTAATCTTTAAGTTGCTAAGTATGTGCTAAAGGTTCACAACCTTAATTATTGTAGTAGATTAGTCCTAACCAAACCAGGAAGGCTAAGCTACGACTACCATAGTATTGTACCACTGGATATACAAATGTATGTCACCTTTTGTATGTGTATTGTTGTATATCGCACGGCTCATCGTTGGTTAACGCATGGTGTACGTCGCATAGTATACCAATGTATATCACATGTTGTACCGTTGTTTGATGCGTTCACGTTTCTGACCGTTTTTCAAGTGAAATTCAAAATATGCATGTATATTGCGCATATAGATCCCAACCGTAGGATTAAACGACATGTGCGTCCCACCCTAAATTAACGGCCATGAATCGAATTCGGGTGATGTTGCTCACTCTATTAGTGACAGCACCTAATCCAACTTCATAATTAAAAGCGATATGCTTCAGACATTGTTATTCACAGTAAGTCTAAATTTTTAGTTTATACTATCTAATAATCAAAATTGACTATACTAACTAATCCAGAATCAAACCAAATGAGATTTTTGAACTGTGACCGAAAACTTGATGAAAAAATCGAAACCTAAACTTCAGTTACAAACGACCCGTCATCCGGGAAACCTGGACTTCGCATTATCTTCTTCTTCTTATCCTGTTTATCGTTTCGTCATTACCACCCATGTCTCCGGTATTTACATAAGGACCCCTCCTCCCCAAAAGCAGACTCACCCAAGCCAATGTCATTATCGTAGATAAGGAAAACCCCAGGCCTAATTCTCCTAACCCTTCCCCATTTCAGAACAAGGAAACCCACCCCCCAGTCCCACTCCACACAACAACAGCACAGCTCCTCATCTCAATGGCCTTCTCACCTTCGCTACTCCTCCCGTCTACGGCGTCGTTTCACGGACAGCGGTTACCGGCGAAGGTGCCGTTCCCGAGCCCAAGGCACGTAGGGTACAGGGGCCCGGTGTCGGTGAGGGCAACGTCGTCAATTGGGCTGGTGGACAAACCGGAGTCGGCGAGGGCAACGTCGTCAATTGTGCTGGTGGACAAATCGGAGTCGGAGAAAGTGAACCGCCTCAAGACCACTTACCTCGAGAAGATCGTCCCTCTCCTTAAAGAAGAGTTCAACTACGGCAACGTCCATGAGGTTCCAACTCCAACGACGTCGTTTTCATCCTTTTTATGGTTTTTTTTTAGAATTTTTCGTATCTAACTCAAAATCTCAAGGCAATGAGTTAGTGGATTTTTCACAACTCGAAGATTGCATTGGCTTTGATTTCATCAACGTACGAGAAATAGGAGTCGTGTGAGCACAACAATGAGCATGAGATTAACCCGCTCTAATACCATGTTAAGAATCTCCATATCCAACCCAAAACCTTAAGACAATGAGTTGGTGGATTTTCTACACTTATAAAATTGAGCAATGTGAAATTCTTTCTTGTTGTACAATGGGAACAAATTACAAATAATTGAAGCAAATATATGTGTTTGTCAATATTACATTCACGAGTTCGAGACGATAAACACAATGTGGATGATAACTGTCATAGCCGATTTTGAGAATGTAGCTGTCTACTCAGTTTGAATAGTATCGTATACCAAATTCCTGTGTGATTCTGGTTTATCTGCGGGATTGTGGTGAATTTTTGGATATGGATCTGCGAAATGACTCGAATGTTATGTTTGCAGATCCCCAAGCTTGAGAAGATCGTGGTGAACTGTGGAATTGGAGATGCAGCGCAGAATGCCAAGGGCTTGGATGCTGCAGTCAATGAATTGGCTCTTATCTTGGGCCAACGGCCTATTAAGACGCGAGCAAGGAAGTCGGTTGCCACGTTTAAGATTAGGGAAGGCATGCCGCTTGGTATTGCCGCCACTCTTAGAGGAAAGGTGACACTCTTCTTCTTTTATAAGCCTTGTAAACGTCGGATATCTGAAATGTTGCAGCCTCCCGCTCTGTCCGAGACTTCATTATAATCTTTTCGAGTCCCTGTTAATACTTTTAGTTTTTAAGTCATGAGAAGAAAGCATGACACTTACTGGAGCGTGCTGTGGATCATGATCTAGTCCTATCAGTGTCTAGTTCTGTTTGGGGATGAGGTGCGAGTGCGCTGGTTTCTTCGGGTAAGTTTTGGTGCGCACTGTGTGCTAGAGTGGTTGTGACGATTGCATACGTACTGCTGGTGGAGGCCATAACAATTAGCTGGTGCTGGTTAGGATTACTAAGCAAAGAAGAAACCATGTATTGGTTCCGTTTCTTTCAAAACCTAGAAACCTTTAGCCCCCAACCTTTTGCTAAAGCTAGTCCAAATAGAATTTCGGCATGTGATTTCTGCTCTTCTTTTTTGGATTTCTCTGCTCATCCTTTTTCGTTTCCCGCCGTTGCATCTTTGTTGGTGGATCTATCCTCACTTTGATTCTCTAACCTGTCTTGTATGCTTGTCATCCATCAATCGTTTGCTTGCGCAGCTGATGTACTCATTCCTGGATCGGCTCATCAACTTGGCGTTGCCTAGAACAAGGGATTTTCAAGGTGTCTCACCAAACAGCTTCGACGGGCACGGGAACTACGCCTTAGGAATCCAAGAGTTGATTGTTTTCCCGGAGCTCAACTTCGACGCTGTCACCAAGAACAGGGGCATTGACGTTTGCATCAAGACCTCAGCCAAGACAGACAAGCAAGCCCAGAGGCTGTTGGCTCTCATGGGAATGCCTTTCACCGAAGAAGAGGGCGAGACATCAACCGGCGCTCCTCGGAAGAAGAAGTTGAAGGCTCACCACTTCGCTATGAAAGGAGGAAAAGGCGGCCGGCGATAAGGGTCCATCCATAGGCCTCTGCCCTTGGAGGTCGTCGTCACCTTGGTGTTGTAACGTTTTCCTACATTTGTTTTACCTGTGGTTTATTTATGATGCGAATTGCCTCAGGGAATTTCCGTTCGATGTCATGCAGCAATGTAAGCGACAGAACTATGAATTCCAGCAGAGAAGTAGCTTGCAGATATTTCTCCCCTCCTAGTCATATAGAAGTTTAATTAGACTATGCTCAGAATATACTATAATATATATACATAATTTAATAAAATGTAAAAAAAAAGAGATAGTGAACCGGTCTATCATAAGTCTAATATAAGAAAAGAAAAAAAAATACATTTTAGTACCATCTTGTTTGATGGTTTGACACATACATGCATGACATTCAACGACTCGCCACGTGAGACAAATAACTTACCTCGCAGATGCTGAGCTATCTTGAAGTCATTAAAAAACGAATAAAAAAAAGAAGGGAAAAGTCTACTTTAGTACCCTGTGGTATCGCCCAAAATTACTTTAGTACTCTGTGGTAAAAAATCGACCAATCGAGTCATATTTATTCCAATTAACATAAAAAAGGAGCTGCTCGGACCCGCCCGAACGCTGCCCGGACTACGTGGCCAGCCACGTCACCAAAACTTGATGAGGAGGAGGAGGAGAAGAGGAGGAGGAGGAGGAGGAGGAGAAGAGGAGGAGGAGGAGGAGGAGGAGGAGGAGAAGAGGAGGAGGAGGAGGACGAGGAGAAGAGGAGGAGGAGGAGGACGAGGAGGAGGACGACGAAGTGGAGGAGGAGGCGGAGGAGGAGGAGAGGAAGAGAGGGAAGAAGATGGTTGTCCACGTGGCGCCACGTCATCAAGTTTTGGTGACGTGGCTGGCCACGTAGTCCGGGCAGAGTTCGGGCGGCTCCGGGCAGCTGCCCGAGGACCTTTTTTATGTTAATTGGAATAAGTATGACTCGATTGGTCGGTTTTTTACCACAGAGTACTAAAATGATTTTGGGCGATACCACAGGATACTAAAGTGGACTTTTCCCAAAAAAAATTACCGTAGTTTCCATGACACTAAATGACTTGGACAATTGTCCGTGATTAGTCACTGAAACGACACCGTTTTTTTCTCAAGTGGCACGCCACGTGGACAGATGCTGAGCTATCTAGAAGCCAAATTTTAAAAATGTACAGATCGTTAAAAGAAAGGAGGACGGACACCCCCAATTAGAAAATAATCTCTCTCGAGTTGCCTTCTCTTCAAACCAAAGAAGAACGGACACATCGGCGAATAAACCGTTAACCAGAGAGGGAGAGAGAGAGAGAGAGAGATGGGAACCAGCTGTAATTACTGCGGTTCCATCCAGCTCCACAGCCGCCACCAGATTGCATCGGGAGGCGTCAAGTTAAGTGGCGGTTACGATCGCCGGAGTATTGTTAGTATTAGTAGCAAGGGGACGAGGAGGAGCAGTTTGCTCTCTTCTCCTTCTCTTATGGCTACTTCGTCTAAGCCCGCCTCCCTTGCGGTTATTAGGGCGGGGAGCCGTTCCGATCTCTCTCCCGACCTATCCTCCGCCTCCGATCTGCTCGGCGGCGGCTCCTCCTCGTTGTCTCCTCCCCGTCGCGACCTCGTTTTCGTCGTCAATCCTCGAGGTCTCTTGTTTCTTTTTTTCCTTTTCCTTTTTCTGATTGTTAGTTCTAGTTATTAATATTGGGAGTTGCAGGTGCTAACGGGAGGACGGGGAAGCTGTGGAGGAAGCTCCTTCCTTACTTGAGGTCTCGTCTAGACAAGAATTGCAACGTGAGCTTTTATTTTTTATTTTTTTATAAATCTTAGTTGTTTCATGTTTTTTTGGTACTATTGTATTAGAGAACCGATTTCCTTGCTTGTGATGTTTAATTGTGGATGTGGATATAGCTATTGTACAGTTTTGTCACGAAGCTTCGTTTTTCTTGGGCACCTAATAGAATAAGGCTTATCAGAATTCGCTGTGTGTTGGTGGAGTCTCATCGTCTGTGGATAGCAAATTGTGTATTTATGTCGTGTTCATATCGTATATATGAACAGGTAAGAACTAGCACTCCTAGGGAGGAAAGTTGATCCATAGTTCATATCAGGATTCTTTGAAGCCCAAGTTCCTTGATTCTCTGAACTGAGGCAACAGAGACTGCTTCACTTATGGGTCCCGAGAATTGCACGTCTGATTCTTCACACATTTTGCTTTGTCGTTTCAAGTATGTGAAAATATGGTAGAAGTCTGTAATTGCATTGACTGACGTAGTTCAGTGCTTTTTGGCTGTTTTTAGAATATCTTATATGCTATACCATCACAATGGATGGCACGTTTTTTCTGCTCGTGGACAGATATACGAGTCCCTGACTTCAGGTCCTTACCATGCAACTGACATAACAAGGGAGGTATGTAACATTAGCGAACTATAGTGTGCTTTGATTGGGATGATGTTATCTGTGGGATATTTTGAGTCATGTTTGCTTCAATAGAATTTGATGGCATGCAACATTGTAGGCTATTAGAGAGGGGGCTCATGCTGTGATTGCAGTTGGAGGTGATGGCACTTTGCATGAGGTAAAGTTTGCTATTGATCAATGTATTTGTGATTAAGTAGTAGTAGTATTGTAAAATTTGTTGAGTTCCTACCCGCTTTTCCCTGTTAGCTATATTGAAGAGATCTCATGGATATATGTAATCATGATTGTATTACTCAATAATGTTTTTGATGAACTAATACCTTCATCACCAATGGAGGGATTACACATTTACTTTGATTCCTTATAACCAGGTTGTTAATGGATTCTTTTGGGCTGGGAAAACTGTGTCATATCACAACAAAGAGGCTGGACGGTCTACTGCTCTAGGTGTAAGTGACTATCATTATCTTGGTATAATTTCTCATTCCATCCTTTCGGTCATATTTGCGCTACCCGAGTCATATGAGTGGGAGGCTATGAATGGTTTTGGACATGTTTGACATGAAAGTGAATATGCTCTTTTTTGCAGCTCATACCATTAGGGACAGGGTCTGATTTTTCCAGATCAATGGGCTGGTTAGTTTATGCTCTTGGTTTTATCTTCTAGACAAAATATTAGCTGGATAATAAGTTTCAATAAACCTTGGTTCTATCAGGAACAATGATCCTTTTGAAGCAGTTGACCGTATCGTGAGAGGTACTCGCCTGTTCTTTTTCCTACTATGTTATTTTTTTCTTTGGTCTATTACTCTTGGATTTTTATCAACACTGTTTCCTTGTTATCCTCTTCAAGTTTTAAATAACGTAATTCTTCAGGTCTAAGATCACGAATTGATATTGGTGTTATCAACGGGGAAGATGGAGAATCTCACTACTTCATAAATGTTGCCGATGCTCATTTGTAAGTTGATCTTGGAGTCCTATCATATATTTTTAAAACTTGTTTGCTGAGCTTAAATTTCTAATTGCTATGTTAAAGTGGGCAGGAGTGCAAAGGCCGGTTTCTGTGCATCAAGATATAAGAAGTTTGGAAAACTGTGTTATGTCATTGGTGCTTTGCAAGCTTTTATGGGACACAGTAACCAGGACCTTAGGATTAAGGTTAGTCACTTTAGATATGCACAGGATCTTGCAATTCCATGGGATCAATGGTATTCTTGCTTTAAGAGATCGTGGTTCTTATAGTCTTTGGTTCTTGCTGGAAGCAGGTAGACGATGGTGAGTGGGAAACATTTCCTCAGGTGACAGCTGTTTGTGTAGGAAACGCAAAATACTTTGGCGGCGGCATGAAAATTACTCCAAATGCTGACCCTGCTAGTGGAAATCTTGAGGTGCTCTCCACATGTCTCTTGAGTTGCTCCTTTTTAAGTATTCCCAGCTAGCGATATGATATTTTTCAAATCATTATAGGATCTCGCCCAAATTTGAAATCTATGTCCTTTTCGTTGTATTATCACTTCTCTTTTCAGGTCGTAATTCTCCAGGACTTCAAGTGGTATGACTTCATCCTGAAGCTGCATAGGCTGTACAGTGGAACACACTTATCCATTCCAAACGTGCATTCAAGAAGGTAGGCACCAGTCTCCATTGTCCTATGCGACATTTGTACAGCCTGTTTCTGTGGGAAATAATTATCTTACTCCAAAACATTCCTAAGAGCTCCCTAGCTGCACCCTAGCCGGGAGAGCAGGGACCCCAGGAACACCCGTGTTTCTGCACGGTCTCTCTGATCTTGTGAGGTGGCTAGTTTGACGATTTCTAACTAATAGTCTACAACATGGGGGGTTACTTGGGCTCCTTGTTGGCTCATCATGCAAGTTATGATCCTTCTAGATGGCTAACTTTGTAATTTATACATGGGTGTTCTCTCATCTTACAGGGTTCGGTCTATCGAAGTTGAACAAATTTCTGCCGGTGGCGACATCTTTGTCCAGTCTGATGGGGAACACTTGGGGTTCCTTCCAAGGAAGTTTAGTATCTTACCTTCTATTGTTGAGATGATTCACTAAAAAATAGGCTGGATGCCAAGAATGCTATTAACGAAGTCCTCCAAAGGCGACCCGATTCTTCCGGCAGGATGAGAAGGTGAACGTATCGAATCCCATTTCGGTCAAGTGTCATCACTCCGGGTACTTGGACGATCAAGCGACGAGTTACATGCTCATCCCATATGGATGGTATTGAATTCTGAAGGTTTTGTTCGAACCACTTTTCGTGGAACATGATCGGTTGGGCATTCTTCTAACCGAAAGAAAAAATAAATCAGTTGGCGATTCTAGACTGTAACAATCCAAGTTTTGTTCATTAACCAGAAGACAGATTCACAAGTGTATCTCAGAAAATGACGCTTCGCTGATGATGCCTTCCATTTGGCGGACTGAGAGTCATGTGTGTGCCTATTCGCTTTTGCCGTTAGGCAGAGCAACTTGTGGCTCTTGAATTTTGTATTTCTGTTTTCTTATTTTTGCGGCTTCAGATATTTTGCTTGAGCAGAAAATTCATTTCTGATCTCTCGATAACTTAGTTCCCATGGCGTCCTTTCTTTCCCTCCCTTCGATAAATCCCGGCCTCACCTCCCATCATAGGGCCTTCCTTCCGCCAATTAAACATAGCCGAATCGTCAAAATCAGGTGCTCCGGAGATAAATCAACCAGCAGTTCATCAACCGAGCAACAATCAGAACCAGAGAATGCCTTCCTCAAGGTAGCTTGGTACGGCTCCGAGCTTCTGGGAATAGTTGCTTCATTTCTCCGGTCGCCGTCCGCTGTTGAAGCATCCCAGAAGGATCTGAAGCTCGCCGCTGATGGGTCGGTAACCATTGATCGAGCCAACGTCGTGGAGAGTATTAAAGATGACTTCGTAAGGTCTTACTTTGTCACAGGTAATGATAAAATTACCACCCAACCTGTTTCTGCAAGTTATTGTTCTTTCAAATCCAACACAGGTGGTTCTGTTTCTTGTTATGTGGGGAGTACATTCTGGCTTTGTCTGCAATAATTTGCTTTGAGTTTTCGTTCTCCAATGGACAGGGAACTTGACGCCTGATGCATATGAAGAGGACTGCGAGTTTGCCGATCCAGCTGGTTCGTTTAAGGGACTTAGCAGGTTCAAAAGAAATTGTACAAATTTCGGTTTGCTGATAGAGAAATCAGATATGAAGCTCATGAAGTGGGAAGATTTTGAGGTGAGTTTAGGGGTACTTCGATGGTCTTTTCTAACTTTAAGGTCTGCAGGTCTGTTGATTCAATATGTACATATTCTAGGATAAGGGAATTGGACACTGGAGATTCAGTTGCATCATGTCATTTCCTTGGAAGCCAATTCTTTCAGGTATCTAGCCATCGATCCGCGACTTCTGATTTCGCTCCTTTTCTGAGTTCTAATCGAGGATTAACTTCGACAACAATGTCGCAGCTACTGGCTATACCGAGTACTACTTCGACGCAGAATCAGGGAGAGTGTGCAGGCATGTGGAACACTGGAATGTACCCAAGATGGCACTTTTCAAGCAGCTACTAAGGCCCAGCCGTAGAAAAACGAGTACTTGAAGGACAGTTGGCGAAGCTGGTTGATGAACTTCCAGAAAAGATGAACTTGTCCCTATTATTGTAGTCTTTTACTTTTGTTGGTGGAAAAGGGGTACAAGAACGTCAAGTAACCCGAGATGGTCCGGAGTGATCGTCCCAAAGTCGGCCTAATGGAATGGGTGAAAAAAGAGAGAAGAACCTTAGACGTTCAATTTAAGGGAGAGGGAGAAAAGAGAGCTATGCTAAAGGAAAGAGGGGAAGCAAGATAGATAAGTTGTTGTTTGATGTATTGGTCATGTCGTTGCTCTCGGGCCCGTGCCTTTCTTATATAGAGACGTTGCCAACTTAACTCCGTCTCGTGATGAGAAAATCCGAACCGCCTTAGTCATGTCGATGGCGCCAACTTGGCTCTAGCTCATGATGAGAGATACAAACCGCCTTAGTCACATTGAGGACGCCGACCTAGCCTCATCTCATGATGACAAATCCGAACTGCCTTAGTCAAGTCGATGATGCCAACTTGGCCCCGGTTCATGATGAGAAACACAAACTGCCTTAGTCACATTAAGGACGCTGACCTAGCCTCATCTCATGATGACAAACCCGAACCGCCTTAGTCAAGCCGATGATGCCAACTTGGCTCCGGCTCATGATGAGAAACACAAACCGCCTTAGTCACATCGATGATGCCGACCTAGTTCTGGTTTCCTCTCGAACGTCTCCGCCAAAATAACATCAATGTCTAAATGAGCTGGGCTCGAAGGCCCATCTTGAGGCGTTCTTCAGCCCACCGTTCTTGTCCAAGGCATTCTTGTCCAAGGTGTTTTCTCCCAAAACATTCTCGTCCAAGGCGTTCTCACTCGAGCATTCTCGTCGAAGGCATTTTCACCCAAGCGTTCTCGTCCAAGGCGTTCTTGTTCAAGGCATTCTCACCCAAGCATTTTGTTACGCGTTCTTATCCGGGTGTTCTCGTCCAAGGTGTTCTCGTCCAAGGCGTTCTCGTCCAAGGCGTTCTTGTCCTGGCATTCTCGTCCGAGCGTTCTCGTCCAAGGCGTTCTCGTCCAAGGTGTTCTCCAGCCCGGTGTCCTTACCCAAGCGTTCTCACCCCGACATTCTCACCTCGGCGTACTCACCTAGGCGTTCTTCATCGCGGGCGCCGCTAAGCCCAACACGTGCGTCCTTCAAGTGGGCGTTCCAAAGTAGGCGTTCGCTAAGTGGGCCTTCGCCTAGTAGGTGTTCCCAAACGCGGGGGTCCCGAAGTGGGCGTTCGCCAAGTGCAATTGCGAGCGTCCCAAAGTGGGCGTTCGCCAATTGGGTGTTCCCAAGCATAGCCCGATGCGGGAGTTCGCCAAGTGGGTATTTACCAACTCGGGCATCCCGAAGTGGGCGTTCGCCAAGTGGGTGTTCCCAAGTGGGCGTTCTCCAAGCCCAACGTTCTCCAAAAACGACCATTCTCTCTTTTACCTACATGTTTGACCTTCTTTCCCTCGGAATCTGAAGAAGTCGTAAACTACAAAGTTGTAGATCTTTGTCATATCTTTTCATCGCCGAAAGCATCAACTCAATCTGATGCCCGAGTCAAAAGATATGACTAATCTACCAAAATTTGATACAGCTGAAGCGGACGACGAGGCGAGTCCATCCCAAAGTAGTCTTCGAGATGAGTCCGTCCCGACGTAGAACGATGGAAAGTGCATCCCAAAGTGGACGACCAGGGGGTTCCATCCCGAAGTGGACAACTAGGGGATACGTTCCGAAGTGAACAACCAGGGGGTCTGTCCCGAAGTGGACAACTAGGCAGTCAGACAAAAATGGACGGACGACTAAGTAAGCGAACGATCGAACAATCCCAAAGTGTCACACTACGGCCGAACCCAAGGTCATACTCGAACCTTAATCTCTCGAGGTCATTTTTGAACTCCAACAACTTTATAGGTAAATGCTGTATATTTTTCCTCTAAGAGGCCGTACAGTAATTACAAGGTTGCTAAAAAATCAACAATCCAGAAAAGAGCTCGACTTAGTCTAGACCTTGCAAGAAGAAAACTACACAAGACATTTGAATTATGTAGCTTGTCCTTTGCTATTTCTTTTTTGAAACGTATGTTTTCAGAGTTAAGAATTGTCAGATCTTATTTAGATGACGATTTTTTCAAGGATAAATTGTCCTCAGGTCCCTCATCTATAGTAAAATCACCTCTAGGGTCCCTACTTTTTTAAAAATTATTTAACCGTCTCTGTTTTTTGAAAAAATATTGGTCTCGGGTCTCTGGCTGATGTCATCCATCTTTTTTTCAATTTTTTATCTTAGAAATGACTAAAATACCCTTAAACAAAAAAATAAATATCACATTCTTCACCTTTGAACATCTTCATTAACCTTCAAACATGGAACCCAAAAATGTTAAAATTAAATGTGAAAAGAGAGGGTGAAGGACTTCGTGTAGAGCTTCTGCTTCGTGTAGTTTGAGATAACCCATAATTTAATTTCAACATGAAGCCCAGAATTTATTTCAAACTAGATAACCCAATTAATTAATTTCAACCAAGAACACCCAATCGATAACAACACCCATACGGGAGTGGAAGCCACCGTCGCTACCGTTGGGGTAGACCACTGTCGCCGAATCCAGCCAAAGGACCAAGCTCGGGGACCATCGCCGGAATTGGCTTCAAGCGCGGGGACCGAGCTACCTCCTCCACACCTTCCCATCGATCTTCTCCCTCTTTCTCTCCTCCTCCTTGGGGACCTTCCAGAGGACTAAGCACCTTACCCCTCTCCCCCTTTCTCTTCCCGACTCTCTCTCTTCGACGTTTGTCTCTCTCCAGTGTTGGGTTAAATCCGTGGTGGTTCACCTGCGCCCGGGAAGGGTTTTGGAAAGGGGAGGCAGGGTTTCGAAAAGGGGAGGCAGGGAACCACTCAAAGCTGTCGACGAAGCCCAAGTCCAGGCGGTCATCCTCTGAGACGTAATCCACCGGAAGGGACGACGGTTTAGAATGGGGAAGAAGAAGGGTTTCAACATTTCACGAGAAATGGAGAAGAATAAGCGAGGCGAGGGGATGAATGGGTAGTTGGGGGACGAGAGAGTGTTAATTAATTGGGTGTTTAAGTTGTTTGATTTGGTATTTCTGGGTTGGTGTTCTTAATGTTTAGAGGTTGAAGATAAAGTTTTTTTTGTTTTCCATTAAGGGTATTTTGGTCATTTTCTTGATAAAAAATAATAAATTGATTGATGACGTCAGCCAGGGACGCGAGACCAACATTTTTAGATAAAGCAGGGACGGCTAAATAATTTTTAAAAAAGCAGGGATCCTAGAAGTGATTTCACTTTAGACCAAGGACCTGAGAGCAATTTATCCTTTTTTCAATGATGTTTTCACATGCTTAAAACTTGAATCTAAAATTATCTTAAATGAATCCAAATTTTATAGGCAAGTTTTTAATGCGCAAGTGTAATCATGACATAATATTTACCTTTAAAAAAACCTTGCCCAAAATATGTCAATTTGTTCCATGTGCCTCAAGGTTGAGATTAGAGTAACCATTTGGTGTTCAAAATGAAGAGAGCGTTTATTACAAGCTGAAATTCCTCGTAAGAAAGAAACACTATTTCCAATAATCATGTTAAGAAATGACACTTGAATAGTTAAAAGAACGAAAATGAAACCCGATTAGAAACGCGAAAATTATAAAAATCGGTATAAATAGGGAACCAATGTTGGTATTAGTGTATGTCGCTTGATGTACAAATGTATAACGCAGTTGTACCATTCTATATCGCATAGTGTATCAGTGTATATTACGTGTGTGGATCCCAGTCGTGGGATACCATATCATTGTATGTCGCATAGTGTATTATTGTATACCGCTGAACACAGTCGTAACATAATTACATAATTGGAAACTCAATCATAATTAATAATATCAAATTATAAAGAAATCTCATAATTGCATTTACTTATTGGGAAAAAAAATACTCATTAATAAAAATAAAAAAAATCCTTCATTGTACAGAATCCCCCGTTGAATAAATACAAGTTGAGGAAACAAATTAATTCATTGGCTTACATAGACAATAATGATACACGTATTCTCAAAATAACCATATATATTATGGGAGTGAATGTGAACCAGATTAAAAGACACATACATGTCCATAATTAACCACCCAAATTGCTTTACCGATATCCAACCTCTAAGTCCACCTTAAAAAGAAGAAGAAGAAGAAGAAAAAGAAGCTGCCACCAAAATATTCAAACTACCACCGGCTCGGCTCGGCTCGTCTCGTCAATACCTTGTCCGTTGGTCTGTCCGTCTTCATGGCCTTCCCTTACATGGAAGCCGTTGTTGGTACCGACCCTTAACACATTCTCTCTCTCTCTCTCTCACGTCGCCTAATTTTACATAACGTGGAACACAAGTGTAAGCTAAATCATCCTTTGCTGTTTGGGGTTGGTTGATCGGGGAAGGGGTAGGGGAGTGAAGGAAGAGGACGGGGTTTAATTGGGTTTTGGCTTAACATGAGATTTCAGTGTTAAAGTTTGTATCTTTAATTCGTTTGAGCAAGTAAAGACCAGGTCGCCGATATTCTTACCAAGCCACTTCCTCCTCGTGCTCGGTTTCAAGAGTTACGTTCCAAGTTGACTTTAGTCCCCCGTCAACTTGCGGGGGCGTGATAAAGACTCGTGTACAACAAACCCGATCACATTAGTTACACGAGATCATGTATATCCTGTCAGCTGCTAGAGATAAGACTTCAACTAGTTGTAGAGACCTTGTTGGTCATGAACACTCACTCTGCTATATATTTGTAGACATCAATACAACACCAAGTCATTGTTTACTCAAACTACCACCGCCTCGCCAATACCTTGTCCATTGCTATGTCCGTCCACGACTCCGCCATGGCTTTCCCTTACCTGGAAGCCATTGTTGGTACCAACCCTTAACACACACTCTCTCTCTCTCTCTCTCTTACATCGCCTAATTTGGCTTAACAGGAGGTTTCGGTGTTAAAGTTTGCATATTTAATTTGTTTGAGCAAGTAAAGCTTGAACCTTTACTCGGCTGGCTTATGATTCCGAAGACCCTTCTCGAACTATGTCTGGAGAGTAGATTAGTTGGGGGAATAATGGGGGTTTTGATCGGTTAATCGGTTACTTTCTTTGTTCTTATGGTAGTTTGCGGGTTGAATTTGATTGGTTTGTGCTGCATTTATTTTTGGTCCTATAATCCGAGGATCGGTAGCTGCATGTTGCTTCTTTCTTGTTTTACCAGGTTTTATGGTGTTTATCTACTTTTTCGAAACGTATTTGGATTTGAGGCAACATGCAGCGGTGAAGCTGCATACTCTTCCCAAACCTTTAGTGGGAGTTATTAGCCAGGACAAGTTTGAGAAGTCTCGAGCTTATAGTCTCGATAAGAGGTTTGTCAATTTACTTTTACATTACATTGAGATTCTTTGGCGTAATTGCTATAATCCTTGGTTTACCTGCTGTTATGTCACATATGGCTTCCCTGATTGATTACCCTCTATTATCATTTTCAGCTACTTTCGTTTTGTTCGCAAACTCATAACCATTGTGTTGGAATCAGCCGTTTTGTGGTTCGGGGTCTTGCCCTGGTTTTGGAAGGTACCATATAGTATGCATGTTTGGATGCATTGTTGTGTTTGTTTATAACACTGCCTTCTGAACTGTGATGATGAAACTGCAGAAATCGCAGAATTTTCTAGTTCTGGCTGGCCTTAATACCGAGAATGAAATACTCCACACCCTTTCCTTTTTGGCCGGTTTTATGATATGGTCGCAGGTAAGCTTACAGTGTTTTCTTAGATTCAGAAAATGATTTCTAACTGCACCGGATAAATATTCCTGGACTGTGTAGTGCGGTTGTATCCTAATCCTTATGATTAGACACCCACTTTCTGCTGCCAGTGCAATGTGATAAGCATCAATTCATGTTCTAATTTGGGCCATGATATGCTATATTTCTTGCTCATGTGAGGCAATGTTCATGCAGATTACAGGCCTGCCATTTTCTCTCTATTTTACTTTCGTGATTGAGGAACGGCATGGTTTCAATAAAGTTAGTATTCTCTTCCGAGTCTTTCAACGATTTTTTTTACTACTTCTTTTGATGTGTGCTATCGGAATTGGTACTTTGGTTTTAGCCGAAGATCTCTGTGCCTCAGTTGTTCATTTGGTTTCTTTAACCGACTTATTTCGCCTCTCTCCTGTCTTACAGCAAACCATATGGTTGTTCATTAGGGACATGTTGAAAGAAATTGGCCTGTACATTGTACTTGGCCCACCCATTGTGGCAGCAATCATATTGATAGTGCAGGTACCTGATTTTTTTCTCTCTACGGGTCCCTTTATAGTCATTTTTACATCCGGATACAAAGGACATACACGTGCACATTTCTATCGACGTGAACAATGTCAAATCTCCTTTGCCAACGTGCCTTGAAATTGTAGCCTGAATGGTGTCTATTGCATGCACTATGACCTAGTTGAAATGAATCTTTTGTGTTTGACTTCATGCAGAAAGGAGGCCCTTACTTGACCATCTATCTTTGGGTGTTTATCTTTGTTCTCTTTCTTGTGATGATGACACTGTACCCAATTTTGATAGCACCACTCTTCAACAAGTTCACCCCTGTAAGTACTCTAATGTTTTTCGAACTGGTATATGCCTATGTTCACTCAAATTGGATCCTTTTAATTTCTTATTCTGTAAATTGTAGCTACCGGAAGGAGATCTGAAAAGTAAAATTGAAAATCTGGCCTCCTCCCTTCATTTCCCTCTGAAGAAGTTGTTTGTTGTTGATGGATCAACAAGATCAAGCCATAGCAATGTGAGTTCTAGTGACATCAAAATAGATATTGATTAAGATTACAATGCTTCTTCAATTGCACTTTCTCTTAGTAGCATATAATTTCAATTTTCACCATTTAACAAATCTCTATATACGCAGTTCGTAAAAAGTGATGCTTCAGATATAAAAAGAGGTTGCACTGAGTTTTTTTTTCCTGACAGAAAGCCAATAAAATCGTGTAGCTTTAAAGGATACTTCACAACGAATGTGCTTCTGGAAACCTAGATGTTTTTTATTTTATGTGGAGGTGCAAGTAGGCATGAATCTTGGTGTTCTTTTTCGGTTAGCTTCAATTTTTATTTTCTCTGGATGCATTGTGTTTATGAATTTTTCTTATACGATATGCAGGCCTACATGTATGGTTTCTTCAAGAGCAAAAGAATAGTGTTGTATGACACCCTGATTCAACAAGTGAGCATCATCTCTTCTTTCCTCCCTTTTATTTTTCATCACTGAATGTATTATAATTCAGAAGTTGCAGTAAAATGTTTACATTCATAAATATTCTTTTTTCCTTTTCTGCTGTGTAAGAGGGTCATAGTTCTGTATTTTTTGTGAAGATATCTTAAGTGTCTCTGATGCTTTGCAGTGCAAAGGTAATGATGACGAACTCGTTGCAGTTCTTGCCCATGAACTAGGACATTGGAAGCTTAACCATACAATGTTTGGGTTCATTTCCCTGCAGGTGTGATTACTTTTTCTATCTTACGTTTTGTGTTCACTACATTCTTTCGACACTAAAAACAGTGGCGAAATTTTCATTGTTTACTTGTAATTGATTCAGTAATCACTCTGTTGTATGTGCTCTTGTGCAGATGCTAACATTTTTACATCTCGGAGGATATACTCTTGTTAGAAACTCGAATGATCTCTTCAGAAGCTTTGGCTTTGATACACAACCAGTTCTTATTGGACTGATCATATTTCAGGTACTTAATTTTAAATTATGATGTCCAAAGTAATAGAGTTGCAAGTCGGGTGGGAACTAATATTCGTGGATGTGCATATGATCGTTTCCGCTCTTTCCATGATATAGTTAGTCATTCACCGATGCACATAATGGGGCTGTTTTGTGGCCGATGGACTAACAAGTGCCTTGCCCTTTTTGCAGCATACTATAATTCCTCTTCAGCGCCTGGTTAGCTTTGGTCTTAATCTAGTCAGTCGATCTTTTGAATTTCAGGTGGAGTTTCTTCTCTAAATCTTCATCATGTTTCTTTTCTCGACTATTGAATTCCTATCAAGACCGTCTTTTTTCTGTCAGTGCAGGCTGATGCCTTTGCCAAGAAGCTTGGTTATGGATCTCCACTTCGCGCCGCTCTTGTTAACTTCCAGGTGATTGGTCCCTACTTAATTAACTAGATTCAGTCAGTAGTGTACTCTCATCGGCCATTTCTGTCTTTTGTCTATCGACTTCATTCCTAGGACTTGGACTGCTTCCCTGACCCTTCTGGTTTACTCCAGGAAGAAAATTTGGATGTCATGAATACAGATCCTTGGTACTCAGCATATCACTACTCGCATCCTCCATTGGTCGAAAGGCTGAGCGCGATCGACGAACAAGGAACGAAGAAGACCGAATGATGTGTAAGATGTTGATCATTAGCGCTCAAGGATTTTTCATGTGCTCTACACAGCTGAGAAAGATCACCCCATACACAAGATTAGCAGAGGAAGATCACCCCACTTTGTAGTAGTTTCAATGGAGCTTTTATCTCCCTAATAAAGCCTATCAACTCTTCTGCTAGAACTCATTTTACAGATAAAATTTGAAGTGGGTCCAAATCCGAATTATCTGAATTGATTATTTAATTATCCAATCCGAATCCATTTTTGAATAGTGAATTATCGAACATCTAATTTTTTTCTAAATACTGATATCGATAATTTGAATTATCCAAATTGTGTATATATTAAGAAGATTATTATGCATGAAAAGGACATAGCACAATAATAGTAGTGGAGCAAACTTTTACACTACTCTTAAAGTGCAGCAAGCTTTAGCTTTAGCTGCACTTTTACACTAATCTTACAAGCCTTTGACCAAGAAAGTGCATAAATTTTTACCAATCAAGAAATAGGAGATCTTGGTTTCTGGCATTTCGATTACAACCCAACAAAAAAAAAAGGCTAGTGTCGAACAAAATAAATGATGTCGAGCCACTAGCACCTTACATTTTCTATATATAATGAGCTAGGTTATACTGAATAAGTCGGTTGGGTATAAAAATCCCCAGTCGATCATGTCCATCAATTCGCACATTGCGGTCTTTTGAAAAGTGACAGTTTTTTCGACCAATATTTAATAAAGATTCAAACTCAAGACATCTAGATTAACTTTGTAAGAATTTATGTAAATTATTTACTTTTCTTGTACAACATCTTAATTATTCTCTAAACAATCTCTAATATTAAACACGTGTGCAAAGCAAAGTAATTATTCATCCAAGTCCGAGGCTATCTTAAAAAGAAGGGAAAAAAATTCAAAAGTCGATAAGTTTTTATATAATGTATTAGGAGATTTAATACTTAGTAAATTAGTTCCTAAATTTTAAGAAATTAAATTTATTAGTTCCTCTGACCAATTTATGTCTCAAATTATAACATGAGATTATTAAAACTAGCAAAGAAGCACGCACGATGGAAGTGCCGTGCTGTTTCAAAATCCGTAAAACATATCGTTTATTTGATTTTCTTTTTTAAATTATACATGTATAAGATGTTCTCTTAAATATTTGATTACACTATTTTTTTTTATTTACCTAAGAAGTCATAAGAATTTCTTTATACACAAAGTATTTTGCAAGTGTTCCAACTTTATCAACAACATCACCTCTCTTGACTATAGGGATGACAAAAAGACTCAGACCCGGTGAATCAGACCCTTACTCTACCCCGTGGATCTTAGGGTCTATGTGTCTTGGGTAAAGTATGAGTTTGGGTCTACCTATATAGACAGGGTCTGGGTCTGAATATGGTCTATATGAATCCAGACCCTGACCTTACCCATAGACTCATTAATTAGACCCTACCCTAATTAGATCTTAGTTATACCCTACTTATATTTATATTTATATAGTTGTATATGTTTTCTTTTATGTTGTGGTAAAATATTGTCCATTTGAACCACACTTATTTAGTTTGTTTAGAGTTTATTCTCAACTTTAATTTGATATTATCATTTTTTTTCATGTAGGCTTTCAAAGGGGAGATTTTTTAGTGATTCACCCTAATTTTTTATTTTGATTATATTAAATTGATAAAAGTATATTGTAAAGCAATGGGTCTATGAGTAAGGCATGGATCTTCGTTTAGACCCTAGGGTCTGGGTATGGGTCCGGATCCTTATACAAAATACCCATAGGGTCGTGGGTAGGGTTTGGATCTTACTTCTAAATCAAGGGTCTGGGTTTGGATCATATAGATTCTTATCCTACCCAACCCATTGCCACTCTTACTTGACAAACACCTTAGGTTCATTCCTATCACCAACTCGAATCGAAAAATTAGAGTAAGACACGTCGTCTACTGCACGCATATCCGTCTTCAGATGAAAAACCTCTGCTTTTTGCCACAATGGTTGCCTAATGAGACATCATTTGTCCCTTTGTAGGTACAACTGGCAGAACCTAGCGAAGGGATTTCTCGAGTAGTGGCAGATTCATAGTTTCAGAAGAGAAATAAGGAAATGAGTAGATTCATAATTCCTCATAAGAACAGGGGCAATTCGAAAATTTTGAAAATTTGGTTTTCACCGTGGGAGACTTGGGCCGCCACCATGAAGCCGGCCACTGCTGCCCCGACCAGAGAAGGACTGCCCCAGATCGCGCGCCCCCATTGCGATGCATCGCCGTCTGCGACGCATCGCCGTCGGCGTCGCATGTCTTCGGCTGCCGTCCCAAGAAGAGAAGGGAGAGGAGTTACGAGAGAGAGAAAGGGACACGAATCCCGCCGCTGCCGTTAAAGGGGAGTCTGAGCTCCCGTGTGGCTGCTCGCGCCTACTGTATACGTCGAGGATAGTTTTGACTTTTTCACGTTATGACACCAAATCACCTAAAAAAGAGGTTTCTTTCATTATAGTAAAATAAAAAATGTGTGTGTTAGATTGCATTAGTTTTTCGTAAGGATTTATATTAGTTATGGGGGTTTTATAATTGAGTACGATGCTACTAACAACATTAGCATAATTGGCGTGTTAAAAAAAACCCGTTATATAGCCAAATCAAAAAAGAAGAAAAACCAAATTAGCCGAATCAGAAATTGGGAAGAAAATAGTAGTTAAATGAAAATGCATTCCATATTTTCTTTTTGGCTAACTGTCAATTAAATGTCAAATTATTCACTTGTATTAGCATCTGTGCCTTGGAGAAACAACTTCTTTTCTTTACCCATAATCATATGCACTTTGAATATCTCATAATTAATCTATGCGAAGGTGGAGTGAAAGGTTCTATTAGTGCGAGCTACGTGATTAATTTTAAAATATCCCAATTCTGAACAAAATGTGATATCAAATAATTTATTTGCTAACTTAGGTTGTTCTTGATCGATACTTTTTTTGGTTCTTCTGGATGTATCAGCGACTTTTCTTATCAATGAATGATTTTACCCCTCAAAAAATAATTTATTTGCTAACTTCAAAGTTTCATTGCTATATCTATTTCTTTTTATATTTGGTCAAAAATAACTAATTTATTCGACCTCAGAAAACAAAAACGTTATTTCGAACTTAAAATCTATATCATGATCCAGCTAATTTGCGCACAATTAATTACCATGCTTGAAAATTAGGAAGGGCAAGAGAAGGGACCAAAAGAAAAAAACTTGGAATTTATTGGGATCGTATGTGAATATAATTGTTGCCACGCGTCATCCACAGTACCCGATCTTTATTTTATTGTGAAAATAGTAGTTAAAAATGATGGGATTAGGAGGAGGATCCAAACAAATTATCAGAAATTGGGAAGAAAAACCCGTTGTCGTCCCCTTGCCGCCACCAACCCAGCCCCTCTCCCTCACCCAATACGTCCTCTCCCTGCTCCACTCCAACGACACACCGCCCTCCATCACCTTCCTCATCAACGCCGCGACCTGTCGTTCGCTCACACTACTCCTCCTTACTCTCCCAGACCCGCTCCCTCTCCTACTCCCTCCTCAAACGCTTCTCCCTCTCGATGGCTTGCAGTCCTCCTTGACAAAGGCTTCTTGTCGACCATTTGCCGCTTGTGGAGAAAGGGTAATTTAAATTGAAGGGTAGTTTTGACATTTCCACATTGTCGGACCAAAAAAAGACGTTTACATTATTATAGTACAAGTAAAGACGCACCCGCAATGCGAGTTGCGTTCTATTTCAAAATTCACAAATCATATTGTTTATTGATATTCTTTTTTAACGTGCTTAGTATCAGAATTAATTCTATCGCTGGCTTCCGCGTGTACTCCTCCTTCGGGCTCGTTGACTTTGTCATCAAGATGATCCTTCTCTCCCTCTACAATCCATCGTCGGACGATGCCGTTTTGTGAGACTGAGTCGTGTGCTTGCTAGAGTTCAAAGCGAACGATAACGTGAGGACTCTCTCGGCCTGCTCCCACCCCTTCCGCGTAGATTGCATCGACATCTGGCTCCAATCCTATGCCAACTGTCCCCTCTGTCGCGCCAAAATATTCCTCCCCTTCGTCTCCGTCATGTCCGCCAGGATCCGCCCATCTCTCGACGACGTCCGTTCTCATTTTCCTCGTCGACCAGGCCAACAACATCATGATTTAACCGGAAAAGTAGTTTTGACATTTTTACGGTGTGACATCAAACCACCTAAAAGGGAAGTTTCATTTATTATAGTAAGATGTTGGATCTTATTATCCAAAGAATTTTGGATTTTATTTAGAAGTGATTTTTATACCAATATTTTTTATACATAATATTTAAATCCATATTATACTTAAAAAAATTTAAAAAACTTATTATTTATCATCATAAGTGAATTGGTTGGATGTTCAAATTCATCGTTGAAAACTCTTAAAATTGGAAGAAAATGCATTAATTAATAATAGACAAATTATCTTCCAGTCCTTACTCTACACAAATGTTATATTGTTACTACCATTTTGTTATTTCATCGAATATTAATTCCAAAACCATGTTACATTAATAAATTTTGAGATAGAATTGAAGGGAAACAAATAACATGCCAATTTCTATATTAAAAAAACCCTACTTGCTTAATTTAGTGATGACTGAGTTCCAGGTAGCCCAAAAATGGTGGAGAAGGAGCTCCGAAAAATGCAAGTCAGCCTGAGGAGGCAGTGAGAGAATAGAGGTTAGAAGAGAGAGAGTGTTCGTTATGTAATTGAATTTGTTTTCTTCTACATCATAAAAACTGTTGCTGCTCCTCGTTACTTTATCTATATGAGAATGGATTGAGCAGAGATTAAATAAATCTTGTCCCCAAGTGGGGACTAAATTTTAGACCGTCAGATCCGTTTGTAAAAGAAAATCTTTAAATATGATGGTCAATAACCAATCAAGGGTATTTTTGACTTTTTAACCCTAGAAAGATAATTGAAAAAAACCCTCTCTCTCTCTCTCTCACATGGAAGCTCTTCATCCCTCTCCCTCCCTCCCGTCACCAAAACCTAAGCTCCTCTTCCTCTTTTCCATGAAAATCTACCAATCTTTTCTCGTAAATCCTCCTTTCATCACCCTACACCCAAACCTTCACATTATTGATTTAACCCACCTAAACTCCTTTACCCAAAAAATCCTAGATGAGATCCTAATTCCGTTTTTTTCTTTTCTTCTCCTTAGGTTATCTGCTTCCGCCTCCCATTCCTTCACCTACAGCAACCTCCACACAGCAAACTCCCATTAACCACCCTCAAACAATAACCCACAAGAATCTGACATCTTATTGGAGAGAGAGAAAAAAAGCTCCTGAGAGAAATGTTCGAAATTGATTTTCTTGAACTATAATCTCCAATCCTCCGGAGAGAAAAAAGGTCTCCCATTTGCCTCCGGCCACGCCGCGTCATTCGGTCTGACGCCACTGCCTTTTGGCCTCCATTCCACTTTTTTTACCAATATTTTGTTTAAAAAAATTAGGACCCTAATCGTCGCTCCTCTCCATCTCATCCCCTTCAAATTCACCCCTCCTCTCCATTCTCTTCCCCTCCTACACTGGCGACAAGTGAGAGTGCGACGAGGAGCCCGACGGCGAGCTTGCGACGAGCATGGTGACCGGCGATCGATTGTCCACTCACCACCCTTGATTGACAAACTCAAGTGACCAGGTTAAGGATGAAGATCTGGGAACTTTTCACTGGTAGGCTAAGGACGAGAATCCGAGATCTTTTCACCGCCCACCATCTCGTAGCAATTCTTTGCCGACGGCTACTTCTTGTCCTTGATGTCGCTTGACTTCACCATTTATAAGGCTTACTGGATTTTGCAAAAAGATTGGTTTTAATCTGTAATGATATCGGTTTGAGTATGTATTGATATTGGTTTAAGTCTGTATTGATATTGGTTTCAGTCTGTAATGATATTGGGTTGAGTATGTATTGATATTGGTTTTAGTCTATAATGATATTGGTATGAGTATGTATTGATATTGGTTTGAGTATGTAATGATATTAGTTTTAGTCTGTATTGATATTGGTTTGAGTATGTATTGATATTGGTTTGAGTCTGTAATGATATTGGGTTGAGTATGCATTGATATTGATTTGAGTATGTATTGATATTAGTTTGAGTATGTAATGATATTGGTTTGAGTATGTATTGATATTAGTTTTCGAATGTGGTGATATTGATTTTCAAATGTGGTGATATTGGTTTTCGAATATGGTGATATTTATTTTCGAATGTAGTAATATTGGTTTGTATGTGTAGTGATATTGGTTTTCGATTGTAGTGATATTAGTTTGCATGTGTAGTGATATTGGTTTTCGAATGTAGTGATATTGGTTTTCGAATGTATCAATATTGGTTTGAGTATGTAATGCTATTGGTTTGAGTACGTATTGATATTAGTTTTAGTATGTAATGATATTAGTTTTAGTCTGTATTGATATTAGTTTTAGTATGTAATGATATATATTTAAGTATGTATTGATATTGATTTTAGTATGTGATGCTATTGGTTTGAGTATGTATTGATATAGGCTTTTAAATATAGTGATATTGGTTTGCATGTGTAATGATATTGACTTTCGAATGTAGTGATATTGGTTTGCATGAGTAGTGATATTGGTTTGAGTATGTATCGATATTGATTTGAGTATATAATAATATTGGTTTGAGTATATAATGATATTGGTTTTAGTATGTAATGATATTAGTTTTAGTCTATAATAATATTGGTTTGAGTATGTATTGATATTTGTTTTAGTATGTAATGATATTGGTTTGAGTATGCATTGATATTGGCTTTCGAATGTAGTGATATTGGTTTGCATGTGTAGTGATATTAGCTTTTGAATGTAGTGATATTAGTTTGCATGTGTAGTGATATTGGTTTTCGAATGTAGTGATATTGGTTTTCGAATGTTGTGATATTGGTTTGCATGTGTAGTGATATTGATTTTCGAATGTGGTGATATTGGTTTTCGAATATAGTGATATTGGTTTTCAGATGTGGTGATATTGGTTTTCGAATGTAGCGATATTGGTTTGCATGTGTAGTGATTGGTTTTTGAATATAGTAATATTGGTTTGCATGTGTAGTGATATTTGTTTTCGAATGTAGCGATATTGGTTTGCATGTGTAGTGATTGATTTTTGAATGTAGTAATATTGGTTTGCATGTGTAGTGATATTTATTTTCGAATGTAGTGATATTAGTTTGCGAATGTAGTGACATTGGTTTGCATGTGTATTTATATTAATTTTTCAGATCTGGTGATATGTAACTCAGATATTATTTGATGTAGTTGTACTTGTTTAGTGAATTTCGGTCTTTGGTGTAGTGAATTTTTTTGGCTTTTAGTTTACCGGAAAAAAAATAGCTGGTGGAGTTTTTTAGATTTGAGATGAATATGAAGAGTTCTTCCTAAAAGGAAGTTGAAGCGTCCTTCACGTCCTTCAACTCTTTTGGTGGTTATTTATTTTACCTTTTGAAGTTTCAATAATTTTTAATTTTTATTTGGTTTTTATTAGTTTTTCAATAGTACCCCTAATTAGTTTATTAATATCGAGACTACCACTTTCTCCCTTTTAGTCCCCAAATTTGGGGACTACCCTTGTCCCCTCCAAATCTCTCCCCTATTTATATATAATATAAGACTTATGGGATGACACCCAGATAAGTCACAAAAGGTCCGAACTACCCTTACCAAAGTAGCTTACAAAAGGAAAATGGGCCGAACATACTATGGGCCAACATAAAGTAAAAGATAATCAAACTGATGAGCCAGCTTCCAGCCACGACGTCGTTCCCTTCAACTCTCTTTTTTTTTTTTTGAAACAAACCAAAGAACATATATATTAGAATCAGATAGGAAAATCCGTAAACAAAAGAGCATATAATTCCAAGGGATGGGAATGTGACCAATCCCCTAGAAGAAGACCTAATCTCTCGTGTTTACTAAGCCAATCCGCGACTCGATTAAGAGATCGCGGAATAACAACAATTTTACACAACGGTAAGGCAAACAGAGCATATTTAATGTCTTGAACTAGAGGTTCCAAAAGTCACGGACAAGGGCCAATGGACTTCAAAAGGGAGGCCGCCACCAGGCAGTCGGTCTCCACAGAAGACAAATCACAAGCAAAGTTTGAGGCGACTAAATCAAGAGCAGCTTGAATCGCCCTTAGTTCGGCTTCGAGAGGAGAAGCTACAATACATAAACTGGTATGGCCACAGTAGAGTAGGCCTGAATAATCTCTAGCAACCGCTGCAATTTCTGACTGAGAAGTTGTAATACCCTAATCCTTATGTCATATGTATTCGACTTAAGTGAAGTATACTTAGTCGTATTGACGTATCGGATTAGTATGCGGAGGAAAATTGCTATGTAAATAGAGTGCAAGTTGGCTAAATTCGAACAGCAGAAGCACTACTTGGTAAATTGGGCACAACTTTCGGAATATTACTCCAAATTTGATAAACAAATATGATTTGGAAACTAGACATCTGGGGCTACAATTTATATGTTGACAAGTTTTGATGAAACTTAACATAACTCAGTGGAAAATGGAGATCAATGTGCTATATTCTGATTGGACCACTTGGAGAAAAGGTATCCAATCACAATTCACCACTTGCAAGTTTATTTAATGTAAAAAAATGTGAGTGCTTACTCACCCACGTCTCTTTAAGACTCAGAAAGACCAAGAAAGAGGTAGAAACCTCTGGAACTTGGCCACAAAACGAAGGAGAAGAAAAAGAAGAGAGAGAGAAGAAGAAGAAGAAGAAGAAGAAAGAGAAAGAAACAGGGGAAGGAAGAACAGCTTGGTAAGCTATCTTCCACTCCGATTCGAACTTTCATGTATTCATGAGAGTTATAGATCACTCAAATATCTTTCTAACGGTATATCATATGTTCTATTTGGATCAAGGAATCAACGGGAAAATTAGTTTTGAATAGCGGATTATCTGCTGGGAATACAATTGAACGAGTGGAAGAAGAAGTATTCGGTAAGTACCTTTCGGCTTTGAATCGGACTTTAAGTTCTTCATAAAAATTATAGAGGACTTCAAGATCTTTCTAACCATATATCATATGTCATGATTTGATCATTAATCAGCCTGAAATGTGTTTTGGACAACACACTATTTTCTGGGGTATACAGTCAAGGTAGTTCGAAAGAAGGGCTTAGTAAGTCTATTTGGACTCCGAATTAGATCTTGGTGTCTTGATATATATTGTAGAGGACTTAAATACCTTTCTAAGAATATATCATATGCCTTATTTGGATAAAGGAATCGTCCTCAAAGCTCTGTTGAATGTCGGATTGACTGGCTGGATTCGGAATGGAGGTAGTTGAAGAAGATCTGATCGGTAAGCTTATTTTGGCTCAGAAATGGATTTTTCATAAAACATAAGAGTTGTAGAGTCCTCAAAGACCGTTCTAAGGATATATTATTGTCCAATTTTGACAAAGTAATCAGCCCCAAATCATGGTTGGAAAACGGACTAACTGCTGAGTTTCTGAAGTGAGGTTGTGCAGGAATAACGAATTGGTAAGTGGTTCTTTGGAATTCTAAGTTGGTTTTCGGACTTGGTGAGATGATGAAAGAACAGAGTAATGGTATTTTGAAGAAGATATGGGCTTGTTTTTGTATAATATCAAGTTATATGGGTTGCCTTCTGATGTTAGAAGTGATTGGGCTCATAGTGAGCTCGGTATTAATTCCGTTAGTAAAACAGATTTGTTATTGCACTTTTGGTAACGAACAAATGTTGTACATGTTATGTACATGTGGATGAGTGTGGATGAGTGAATAATGGACTATGGGGTGAAAGGAGAATCGAATTGAGAATAAGCATTCGTCGAGCAGTCTACAATTGTGTAAGCATATAGATCATGGCAACTTTGGTTTGTTTGGTGCATGTGCATGTTTCAGACCTTGATTATGTGCGTCTCATGCATATGAGTTGTCTGTGAAGTGGTTATATGATTGGTTTTGTCTATGATGATGTTTGTGGTTTGTTGGTCTATTTGGGGCTGTTTTGCCCAATTCGTGATATGGGTATATTTTGGTATGAGTTTGGTTACGTGTCCAATATGTTTTGGTCAACGTATATTATGTGTGTGTGGAATATTTGGTATGTCATTTGTGAGATGGCGGATGATGAGGTCTACCCGTGACCAACCGGGGATGTTGGCATATGTGCACATATACTGAGGATACAAGGATTCTGATCTGATATGTTTGGCCGGCGGGTTGGTTTATGATGGCGCCTTAAAGATATGGTATCCTCGTGTCGGTGTGGGAGTGACACTATCTAGACCTATCTGAAGTTCATCCGATATGTGTTATATGTGTGTGAAGGTCTGTCTGAAATTCTGGTTATGTTTGATATGTGAGTACTCTGATGACCTTATTTGTGAGATGGTCTTTTGTTGTCTTAGCTTTGTGTTCGTATTGGTTGGGTTTGATGTGGGACATAGTTAAGTTCTGTCTCTCCCACCTGTATCTGACATAACTGATATGTTATGTTCTATGTGCTTACGGAGTGTTCCAAAACACTCACCCCCCTATCTCCAGTTTTGCAGGTTCTTTGTCTAGCAGCTCCGTAGCCACAGTTTTCAGTTTGGTCCTGGGAGAGATGTAAAGAGTATTTTATCAAGGTTTTGACATGTATGATTTTGTAAAGTTAATGTATGTTTGAGGCTGGCTAGACCCGTTTGATTTTGTAAACGTGTTAGGGTCTAGCGCCGGTCACCGACCCCGAATTTGGGTCGTGCCAGACTTGGTATCAGAGCATGGTTTGAGCCTAAGCTTAAGCTTCAGCTTTGATCTGTAGGTTTAAGCAAAGTCTTATTTCTTGAGTCAACTTTCTAAAGGTGTGCTACGGAGCATAGGATTTGTGATGTCTTGTTATTGTTCGTCGTCCTAATCTTTGAATTGTGAAGGTTGTTGTGTATTTTGTTGTGGGTTATTTGCTAAAGGCAGATGATGTCTTATTGTGATTTGCATTTGTAGTGGTCTCGTGGATTAAATTACTTGAAATATTTAATTGAAATAAATGTGAAAACGATGAGATCATTCGTCCAAGAGACTACCTAGTGAAGCAACCGATTTGGCCCGACGGGGGGATATAATACCCGATTTGGCCCGACGGGGGGATATAATACCCGATATGGCCCGACGGGGGGATATAATACCCGATTTGGCCCGACGGCGGGATATAATAGCCGATTGACGTTTGCTTCACTAGGGAAGGACTTTGGACAACTATATACATTGATATGTATTGAGACATGACATTGCATGTTCTTCATTTGTTATTGGTAATTATATGTTTGTCATATGCATTTTGTTTTATGTTGAGGTTCATACATCTTTTGTGTTACCTCATTAAGTGCATCACTTGAAGTATGATTTGTGAGTGTTCAGATGCAACTTTGATAGGATATATGTACGTTGGATGTGGATGGACATGATATATTGGTTGACTTATGTATGCAAAATTTGGAAGAATTTGGAAGTATTTTTTAGTAGGAATTGGATACGATATTGGATTCATTCAGTAAGATTATGATCTTCAGGACAAAGGGTGAGTCAGAAATTAATGTTTCAGGATGTTAAGGTCTTGTTTGTGAAAGAGTTCTCAGATGTGTCTTCAGAAATTTACCTGATTTACTAAATCAGAGGGATATTCAGTTTTGCAGTGATTTCACGGTTGGTTGGATGAGGATTATATTTTGCCTAGTATTTCCCGTGGCTGTTCGGGTGTTGTTTACATGGAAAAAGGATGAGAGTTTGCTGTTGTGCATCAGTTATCATAAGCTGAATAAGGTATCAAGGATATCACTTGGTAATTACTCAACATTTTGGTGAAGGTTCTTATTCTATTTCGTATATATAAATTCTTTTGACAGGCCCATTTGAGTATATATGTATAATCTTTCTTCGGGTAGATTTTGATTATGTGACTGGCCAGCACATCATCAAAACACCCTTATATAATTGATATTCATTTGTATTTATAAGTTGGGCCATATCATATGATTTGTTAGAACCTCACCATATGTATGAGTGTATGCCTAGTGAATCCAATAAATGTCACAGAGATTTTCTGTATTCTGATTATGGGTTGGCTGGAGTCTGGCTTAGATATTTACTGTGACAATGAAGTATGCGTATGGTAAGACGTTGATATGTCAGAATTTGTGTATTGGGTGATACGCGAATTTGATATATATTGACACATAAAGGATGATATAGATACTTGGATACGTTGAGGAAGTGGAAAAGAGAGTGAAAGTTGAATATGAATTCAATTCTTTTGGTGGAGTATTTGAATATTTTGGAAGAACATCATAAATATCTCTGCTCGGTATTGTTAAAAATACGGGAACACCCAGTATGTGCCAAGTTTTCTATAATTGGATTTTGGATGCAAAAGTATATTGGTAAGACATATTCTGATCAAGCGTGTGGTAGATTACAAGTTGAACTACAATTTGAAAACCTACACTTGGTATTGGTCTTACCTTCGAGGTCAGAACAATATTATGCTTCAAGATTGGGTTTGAGGTGTGTCCTCAAGCAACATGAGAAAGTACCTATGTTGTGGGTCAAGTATAGAAGAACAAGTAGAATTATTCAGAGATGACAACAATGGTCATATGAAGAGAAGTTTGAGATTATTTGTTTTGGATTTTCAAACTTTGATGGAGTAAGAGTTAAGTTGGAATTTGAGACTGTTAAAGAATTGTCTAAGCTTGTGACATAAGTGCACACGTGATTGACCTTTTGAGATCCGATTATGGAATAATAATATAAGGATCCTAAGATTGATGAGCTTGCAGTATAAGTTGGAAATAATAGATTGTCAAGTTTGAGACTTTGAACAAATGGTGTATCATATTTTGGTGATATGGATATTGGAGATGTAGTATGCAAAAGTGAGCAGATCAGATGAATGTATTTGGAATGTATTTGGAATGCTTCTGGTTACTCGGAGATGTTATGATTTCGTGTGGGGAATAACAGACAAATTGACTATGTCAGATTATATTCTTCGAGTAAAGAGAACTTATGATTATTCTAAATTTGCTTAGTGATTCAAAGTTTAGAAGATATGATTTGAACTAGTGCTTTCTACATTCAGAAAGTTGAGACTATGATGGATCTTTTTCAAGATTAAGTGGTTGATACTGGAAATAAGTTGGGACCAGTGAATTGGTAAGGCAACATGAGCATTAGAAAATTTCATATGATGCTGCAAAGTGTGCCCTACTATTCGTAGATCAGGTTGTTCGATTGCATAGAGTTTCTGTCTCGATAGTTACTGATCGAGGGATACATTTTACATCTCAATTTTGGAAGAAGTTTCAAGATGCCATGGGTACTCATTTGGATTTGAGTACAGCTTTTTATCCTCAGACAGGGGGATAGTCAAACGAGTAATTCAAATATTGAAGGATATGATATGAGCATGTGTGATAGATTTCGTGAAAAAAAAAAATATCTGGGAACTTTATTTGTCTTTGTTGGAGTTTGCCTACAATAACAGTTATCAACTAGTATTTCAGATGGAACCTCATGAGATATTATATGGTAGGAAGTGCAGGTCACCGATATGTTGGAATGATGTTGGTGAGAAGCAGCATTTGTGATTTGAATTCATACAGGAGACAGTTGATAAGATTACCGTGATTTGGAAACCAGTAGTGACAGCTCAGAGTAGACGTAAGTTATACTCTGATAAAAGGAGAGAAGATATTAAATTTGAAGTGGGTTCCGATGTATTTTAAGGTATCTCCAATGAAAAGGACTATGAGGTTTGAAAGGAAGGGTAAATTGAGTCCAAGATATGTGGAACCATTTGAAATTCTAGAAAGAGTGTGGCCTTTATGAATATTGGATAGACAAGTGAGAAATCGCAGGACTAAAGATGTTCTATTTGTGAAGGTGGAGTGGAAAAATCATTCTTACGATGAGGCCACATAGGAGTTAGAGGAGGATATGCGAGGAAAATATCCACATCTATTCGAGTGACATTGTAAGGATTTTATACCTTCAGTAAATTCGGGGACGAATTTTTATAAGGAGGGGAGAATGTAATACCCTAATCCTTATGTCATATGTATTCGACTTAAGTGAAGTATACTTAGTCGTATTGACGTATCGGATTAGTATGCGGAGGAAAATTGCTATGTAAATAGAGTGCAAGTTGGCTAAATTCGGACAGCAGAAGCACTACTTGGTAAATTGGGCACAACTTTCGGAATATTACTCCAAATTTGATAAACAAATATGATTTGGAAACTAGACATCTGGGGCTACAATTTATATGTTGACAAGTTTTGATGAAAATTAACATAACTCAGTGGAAAATGGAGATCAATGTGCTATATTCTGATTGGACCACTTGGAGAAAAGGTATCCAATCACAATTCACCACTTGCAAGTTTATTTAATGTAAAAAAATGTGAGTGCTTACTCGCCCACGTCTCTTTAAGACTCAGAAAGACCAAGAAAGAGGTAGAAACCTCTGGAACTTGGCCACAAAACGAAGGAGAAGAAAAAGAAGAGAGAGAGAAGAAGAAGAAGAAGAAAGAGAAAGAAACAGGGGAAGGAAGAACAGCTTGGTAAGCTATCTTCCACTCCGATTCGAACTTTCATGTATTCATGAGAGTTATAGATCACTCAAAGATCTTTCTAATGGTATATCATATGTTCTATTTGGATCAAGGAATCAACGGGAAAATTAGTTTTGAATAGCGGATTATCTGCTGGGAATACAACTGAACGAGTGGAAGAAGAAGTATTCGGTAAGTACCTTTCGGCTTTGAATCGGACTTTAAGTTCTTCATAAAAGTTATAGAGGACTTCAAGATCTTTCTAACCATATATCATATGTCATGATTTGATCATTAAATCAGCCTGAAATGTGTTTTGGACAACACACTATTTTCTGGGGTATACAGTCAAGGTAGTTCGAAAGAAGGGCTTGGTAAGTCTATTTGGACTCCGAATTAGATCTTGGTGTCTTGATATATATTGTAGAGGACTTAAATACCTTTCTAAGAATATATTATATGCCTTATTTGGATAAAGGAATCGTCCTCAAAGCTCTGTTGAATGTCGGATTGACTGGCTGGATTCGGAATGGAGGTAGTTGAAGAAGATCTGATCGGTAAGCTTATTTTGGCTCAGAAATGGATTTTTCATAAAACATAAGAGTTGTAGAGTACTCAAAGACCGTTCTAAGGATATATTATTGTCCAATTTTGACAAAGGAATCAGCCCCAAATCATGGTTGCAAAACGGACTAACTGCTGAGTTTCTGAAGTGAGGTTGTGCAGGAATAACTGTTAGGTTCAGAAGAATCCTTGACTTTCAGGTGTTGAAAGAGACGTTGGGCTAACTCATCCATTGAGAAAGAAGTAGAACTAGCAGTAGAAGCAGCAAGCGCGTTAGGAGTTTCATTGGTCTTTTCTTTCAGGTGCTGGGGCTTGAGGTGAGGGTGAAGAACCCAACATTTCTCCTTGGGATGCCCAAGTTTTCCACAGTGATCACATGTTATATTAGTCCTTCCAGTTCTTCCTCCCCCTCTTCCTCGTGAAGATGAGCCGCCTCTCATGTTTAAGAATCTTTTGGCAGCATTAGCAGTAGGCTCAGTACTGCCAATAAAGGCACTTGTTTCTCCAGAATTTTCAGGCTTGTGATACATGATCTTCTTTCGGGTTTCCTCTTTCTGAATTCTTGCACAAACACTATTAAGAGAAGGAAGCTCGGCAGCAGTAAGTATTTGGTCTTGAATGGACTCAAATTCTGGTCCCAAGCCCATAAGGATTTTGAAGACTTTGTCTTCATCTTCTCTCTTCTTTAAGACAAGAGGATCTACTGAGGAGGGTCTAAGCATAGCAAGCTCATCCCACATGACCTTGAGTTTGCTGAGATATTCCACAAATGGCTTATCACCTTTGTTGAAATCAGAAATAGCCCTCTTCAGTTCGAATACACGATAGAGATTTTCTTGCTGCGAATATAAGTCTCTGATAGAATCCCAGAGTTCCTTGGAACTCTCAGCAAAGGTAAACAGATCGTGAAGCTTGGTGTCAATGGAATTGAGAAGCCACGACATGACAAGATTATCATTCATCCTCCACTCAAAGTATCGCTCATCAGTTGCAGCAGGGGAAGGAAGGCTTCCATCAATGAATCCAATCCTGCCCCTTCCACACAAGGCTATGTGAATAGCTTTTGACCAAGACAAGTAATTGTTTCCATTGAAGGACACGGTAGTGATCTTTAATCCCGTGTTTCCTTCGAATTCTGACAATTTCTTGAGCACATCCGTCCCTGAGCTGCTCGAGATAGTAGCAGGGGAACTGAAAGATGAATTTTGATTTTCTGCCATAGGCAAAGAGGAAAATTTTACGATGATATGAGATCGAAAAAAATTTGCTCTGATACCATGTAGAAATTGATAAGATCTTATTCACATTACTGATATTGTACAAGCAAACCTATTCGGGTATTTATATGTACAAGATAAGAGAGAGAAAGAAATACAGTTAATAACACTTAATGGGCCTAGTCGTTGATCTTAATGGGCCAGGCTGGACTAGTCGTTACCAAGGACAATTGGGAAAGGAGAACGCAGGAGGGAAAAGAGGAACAGTCGTTCCTAATGAGCATTCCCAGGAGAACAACTTCCAACCTTTAAGTAATGAGAGGAAAATGATGATCAATGATTAGGATCATCATTCTCTGACTTCGAAGTCTCCAAGGAGGACTGTAGAGATGGTATTTCAACAATAACGAATTGGTAAGTGGTTCTTTGGAATTCTAAGTTGGTTTTCGGACTTGGTGAGATGATGAAAGAACAGAGTAATGGTATTTTGAAGAAGATATGGGCTTGTTTTTGTATAATATCAAGTTATATGGGTTGCCTTCTGATGTTAGAAGTGATTGGGCTCATAGTGAGCTCGGTATTAATTCCGTTAGTAAAATAGATTTGTTATTGCACTTTTGGTAACGAACAAATGTTGTACATGTCATGTACATGTGGATGAGTATGGATGAGTGTATAATGGACCATGGGGTGAAAGGAGAATCGAATTGAGAATAAGCATTCGTCGAGCAGTCTACAATTGTGTAAGCATATAGATCATGGCAACTTTGGTTTGTTTGGTGCATGTGCATGTTTCAGACCTTGATTATGTGCGTCTCATGCATATGAGTTGTCTGTGAAGTGGTTATATGATTGGTTTTGTCTATGATGATGTTTGTGGTTTGTTGGTCTATTTGGGGCTGTTTTGCCCAATTCGTGATATGGGTATATTTTGGTATGAGTTTGGTTACGTGTCCAATATATTTTGGTCAACGTATATTATGTGTGTGTGGAATATTTGGTATGTCATTTGTGAGATGGCGGATGATGAGGTCTACCCGTGACCAACCGGGGATGTTGGCATATGTGCACATATACTGAGGATACAAGGATTCTGATCTGATATGTTTGGCCGGCGGGTTGGTTTATGATGGCGCCTTAAAGATATGGTATCCTCGTGTCGGTGTGGGAGTGACACTATCTAGACCTATCTGAAGTTCATCCGATATGTGTTATATGTGTGTGAAGGTCTGTCTGAAATTCTGGTTATGTTTGATATGTGAGTACTCTGATGACCTTATTTGTGAGATGGTCTTTTGTTGTCTTAGCTTTGTGTTCGTATTGGTTGGGTTTGATGTGGGACATAGTTAAGTTCTGTCTCTCCCACCTGTATCTGACATAACTGATATGTTATGTTCTATGTGCTTACGGAGTGTTCCAAAACACTCACCCCCCCTATCTTCAGTTTTGCAGGTTCTTTGTCTAGCAGCTCCGTAGCCACAGTTTTCAGTTTGGTCCTGGGAGAGATGTAAAGAGTATTTTATCAAGGTTTTGACATGTATGATTTTGTAAAGTTAATGTATGTTTGAGGCTGGCTAGACCCGTTTGATTTTGTAAACGTGTTAGGGTCTAGCGCCGGTCACCGACCCCGAATTTGGGTCGTGACAGAAGTAGCATCCCACCAAGAGGCATCACAGTTGAGCTTCCAAGAACCCACCACCGGTGTGATCCAAGATGAAGCTAGGTTAGTTCCTGTCTGCTGACACCGCGAAGAGGTACCTAGTACCTAGTTCCCTTCAACTCTCTTGGACGGCATCATTTTTCCCTTCGATGACTTCAGCTTCGGGTGACCCAAACGACGCGTCACCTGCATCAAACGACTTGCCATTTGAGTTCCTCTTCTCTCTTCACAGAAGCTGAAGCAATTCCAATTCCGCGATCCCCAATTCCACTAGTAGGAAACCTAGAACTTGATTCCCAATTTCCTTGATTCTGCTCATCTAGTCGTCCGGATTACCCACATAGCATTTAGGTAAACCAAAATTTCAAATTTCTGTTCGAACCGGAAGTAACCAACCATCACAGGAAGTAAAGGGTAAAGAAATTTGGACTCGGCACCTGTGGAGCTGTAGCTCACACTTCGCCGGAGGAGCACCATCAACAATGGAAAAAGTCGCCAAGGTCGTGCTACCGGTGAATCCAACGACAGAAACATTGAAGGATTTTAACCCCGAGATGATGCGTACCTATAAGCCGGGACTGAAGCATCTTTTCCTTATGTTCATCGTCTTCCTCTCCTTCATCCTAGGTCGGCACTTCAATGCTTTCTCTCTTCACTGTCTTTAAGAAGGGGCGGGGCGGGGGTTGGAAAGATGAAGGGGAACACAGGCGGCAGAGGAGGGGGAGGGGGAGGGGTTGACGTGGAGCTCATGTGTAAGACCAAAAAGAAGGATTGGAAATTTAAAAAAGGATAATTTTGACATTTTCAGGTGGCAGACCAAACTACCCAAAAAAAGATATTTACATTGTTATCCTAAAAAAGCATAAATAACCTTACCTAAGTAGAGATTTGGATTCAGTGGGGATTACATAAAAGTCATTCCATAGTATGGACTAAATTTGGGCCATAGGATTTGCTTTTTAAAACTCATTTTCAGATCTGACGGTCATTATCATTCGAAGGTACAATAGTATTTTTACCCATAAAGACCTAGCTAAAGATCCAAATAAATCCCTCATTTTCTGCCATCCTCTTTTGAAATTACAAAAAAAACATATCAAAAAACCTACAAAAAAAACATACCAAAAAACCTACCCTATCTCTCTAAATACAGCCTCTCATCTCCCCTCCTCTCTATCAAAAACCCTAGACTAAAGAGCCGCTCGCTCTCCACTTATGACCCTCCTCTCGAGGCAACTTGCTCTGATCCGTACAAGTTTAGACTTGTCCTTCATAAAGCCAAGGAGTTTATGAAATTCTCTCAACCCCGTCGCTTAGTACCTACGCTTCACGAAGCTCTCTCTCCCCATCGGCTAGGGGTTCCTCGAATCGGAGATCGAAGAATGCTAGGGTTTCATCTAATCGGAGATCGCTGGTGTTAGGGTTTCTGCCGGAAGAGGAAGCGGTTACTGGCCATCGGGAGACGAAGTCCTAAGCGGCGAGCTGTTTACCGGTCTGATTCTCGACTATTTTGTAAACGATGTCGACGATCGTTCTAATTTTTTCCAATTGTATATCTGAATCTTGTAATTTACGTTAATTATTTCTAGTATTAGAAAAAGAGGAAATTCTGGAATTTCTATTTTCTCTCGTTGTTATCTCGTTTGTGTTTCTCTTATCGCGTTCTATTATCTTGATTTCCGCAGTTTGATTTTCTTCTTTTATATTCTTTTCTTTTAGGGTTTTCTTTTCTTAATCCCCTCCAAAAGAAACCAACAAGAACCGGCTACAAATTTTATCGGTGGTTTTAATTTTTTTAGTTTAGTTAGGATGATTTCCCTTTTTGCTTTAATTTTCTATTCGAGAACAATGATACCAATATTCGAGTATAAGAATACTAATATCAGAGTACAAGGATATCCATATCAGAGAAGAAGAAAATCAATATCAGAGTAGAAGGTTACCAATATTCGAGATGAATGATACCAATATCCGAGTACAAAGATATCAATATCAGAGAAGAATGAAACAAATATCAGAATAGAAGGACACCAATATCAGAGTCAAAGGAAACCAATATGAAGGAAACCAATTTTTGAGAAGAAAGAAACCAATATCAGAGTACAAGAAAACCAATATTCGAGAAGAAATATGCCAATATCCTAGTACAAGGATATCAATATCAGAGAAGAAGAAAACCAATATCAGAATAGAAGACATCAATATCAGAGTAGAAGAAAATAAATATCATAGAAGAAATCAATTTTTGAGAAGAAGGAAACCAATATTCGAGAAGAAATATGCCAATATCCTAGTACAAGGATATCAATATCAGAGAAGAAGAAAATCAATATCAGAATAGAAGACATCAATATCAGAGTAGAAGAAACCAATTTTTGAGAAGAAGGAAACCAATATCAGAGTACAAGGAAACCAATATTCGAGAAGAAATATGCCAATATCCTAGTACAAGGATATCAATATCAGAGAAGAAGAAAACCAATATCAGAATAGAAGACATCAATATCAGAGTAGAAGAAAACAAATATCATAGAAGAAAGAAACAAATATCAGAGTAGAAAGACATCAATATCAAAGTCAAAGGAAACCAATATCATAGAATAAGGAAACCAATATCTGAGAAGAAGGAAACCAATATCCGAGTACAATGATACCAATATTCTCATAATTGTATTTTCATAAATTGTATTATTTTCTGCCTTTTTGTGTTGTTTAGGATAATTGGATGGTATTTATTTCTTTTTTAGTTAATTCTAAAACTATATTTCCTAATTTGTAGCTTTTTTTTGTTAATAGTAGTGTTTCTATATTGTCCCTAATGCCATTCAATCTCCCTTCCACTCTATCGGTGGGGACTAGCCTAGTCCCTACTGAATTCGAGCCCCTGAAGTAGTATTCGCTTATGTATCCATGTTGTAGCAGTACTCGCATGCGATTGTTAAGTGATACGGATCAAACATGTTTTTCCATGTTTAGGACAGATTGCGGCTTGTACTAGAGATTTAATTATGCATCCAACTTAAACTAAAAGAATCTGCGGGGAATTGGTTTAATGCTGGACGGTGTAGCAGTTGTAGCTTGTAGCGGCACCGGAGATTTAATCATGCATCCAATTTTTTTGGTAAGGATATTCTGTAATTTGGTAATTTCAAAATATTAAAACTATAAAATTAAAAATCCCAAAACCCCTTGACTAAAATTTTCCATGCCCGCCACCGCTTCAGCTTCATAGTCGGTCCTCTCTGGAACGCGTACAGATTTGGAACGGGGAGCACTATTTTCGTACAGTCCGGAATAGGGATAAAATAGTCCCAAAAAAAGTTTGACGCACGTCCCATAGTTAAAAAAGCTTACGCGTGTCCTCGTGTGAGAGAAAAAGTTGACGCCCGTTATCATGTGAGAGAAAAGACTTAACCATTTAATGCATGTAATTTTTTATTTAACTATTTATTAAATATTTTATTATTAAATATTAACTTGCCATGTCAATTGATCGTAACTAAACATACTTTTTTATTGTACCTGGGCATACTAATTGATCGTAACCGAGCATGCCTTTTTATCGTAATCGGACCTGTCATTTGATTAATTATTTAATTTATTATAAATTTTATTAAATATTAACCTGACATTTTACTTGATATAACCTGGGCATGCCATTTCATATAATATGGGCATGTCATTTGACATAACCTGGGAATGTCATTTTGATATAACATGGACATGTCATTTCACATAACATGTGCATGCCATTTGATATAAATAGGCATGTCATTTGATATAATCTGGGTATTCTATTTTCATAAATGTGGGCATGCCATTTGACATAATCTGGGTATGTAACTCGGTCGACTATTGACTTCAAATATATTTTTGACATTATTTCACTCTGAATTTGGAGAAGTCATAAGCTATAAAGTTGTAGATATACATCTTACCTTCACACATCAACTTCAATCACCTCAATCGGACTCCGGAGTAAGAACTTGTGGAACTTGTGGTCCCCCAACCGATATCTATTCTCGTAACTCGATCGACTCTTTATTTCAAACATATTTTCGATATCCTTCTACTCCAAATTTGGAGAAGTCATAACCTACAAAGTTGTAGATATACGTCTCAACTTCACACAGCAATTTAAATCACCGTAATCAGACTCCGGAGTAAGAACTTGTGATCCTCTAACCGAAATCTGTCATCGTAACTCGATCGACTCTTGACTTCAAATATATTTTTGGCATCCGTCCACTTCGCATTTGGAGAAGTCATAAACTACAAAGTTGTAGATATACATCTCAGCTTCATATAGCAATTTGAATCCTCTCAATCGAACTTCGGAGTAAGAACTTATGGCTCTCCAACCGAAACTCCTTCCCCGCTTCTCACCGTGGCCCCTTCTTCACAATCGGACTCCGGTCTGCTCCTCGTCGGCGTCGGAGTAGTGGTCGACGTCGGGCTCATGGCAATATTTTCGGCATCAGATCTGGAATCATGGATTTTTAATTAGGGTTGGACTTGGGAGAGAGAGAAATGAGGGAGTAAGAAAGAGAGAGGAGAAAAGTAGAAACGAAAAAATGGCAAGGAAGAGAGAGAAGGGAAAAAGGAAGGAGAATGGGTAAAAAAACAAAAATATCTCTTTAAATTATAACCGTCAAATCTCTAACGCGCCTAGTTATCAAGATCACGCAATCCAAGAGCTTCTGAAACCTCGTCAACACCTTGGTCTGTCACGACCCTATTTCCATGCTTAGTGGTTACGTGATATTTCCCTATTTCTAGTTGGTTGTTATGAGGTTCTCAAAAAAAAAAAGAGTTGGTTGTTATGAGTTGTTACAAGTGCATGAGCACGTGTTCGTAATCCTAGGTTGTCAATTGCTGTCGTGTCACACACGTACGTGACTAGTGGGTTGTTAGATTACTTCTCTTAGAAAGGTATAAATATGTAGTTGCTATTTCCGTTAATGTCATTGCATTATTATAACCCAATTACACTCTATTTCCTCTAATTCTCTTCTTCTCAACCTTCTGTCTTCTCTTCCTACGTTCTTCCCCCTACAAATTCTCCTCTCTTTTCATATCGGTTTGTGACACCGTCCGCGACTCGGCCATGGCTTTCCCTTACATGGAAGCCGCTGTTGGTACCGACCCTTAACTCTCTCTCTCTCTATATATATCTCTTTCTCTCTATCTTCCTTCGCCCAACCCAATTTTATATAACGTAGAGCTAAACTGGAAGCTAAATCATCGTTGGCTGCATCTGGGAGGGTTGCGGTGGTTATTTTTTCGTAGGTTTTACTTTCTTAGTCTCTTTGTTAATGACACGTGTGTTATTGGTTTCGTGATGTTTGGGGATTGGTCGGGGAAGGGGTAGGGGAGTGAAGGAGGACGACATGGTTTAATTGGGTTTTGGTTTAACAGGAGGTTTCGGTGTTAAAGATTCTATATTTATTTAGTTTGAGCGGGTAAAGTTTGTACCTTGACTTGGCTGGCTTATGACCCCTTCTTGAACTATGTCTGGAATGTATAGCATGAGTTGATGGTAGTTTGCGGGTTGAATTTGATTGGTTTGTGCTGCATTTGTTTTGGGTCCTATAATCCGAGGATCGGTAGCTAATGATACCATGGAGTTTCATAATTTTGGATGCTGTTTCTTGCCAAGGTTTTTTGGTGTTGTCTACTTTTTCGAAACGTATTTGGATTTGAGGCAACATGCTGCGCTGAAGTTGCACACTCTTCCAAAACCTTTAGTGGGAGTTATTAGCCAGGACAAGTTTGAGAAGTCTCGAGCTTATAGTCTTGATAAGAGGTTTGTCAATTTGCTTTTACATTACATTGAGATTCTTTGGCGTAATTGCTGTAATCCTTGGTTTACCTGATTTATTGGTACTGTTATGTCACATATGGCTTCCCTGATTGATTCCCCTCTATTATCATTTTCAGCTACTTTCGTTTTGTTCGTAAACTCGTGACCATTGTGTTGAAATCAGCCATTTTGTTGTTCGGGGTCTTGCCGTCGTTTTGGAAGGTACCATATAGTATGCATGTTCGGATGCATTGTTGTGTTTGTTTATAACACTGCCTTCTGAACTGTGATGATGAAACTACAGAAATCGCAGAATTTTCTAGTTCTGGCTGGCCTTAATACCGAGAATGAAATACTCCACACCCTTCCCTTTTTGGCCGGTTTTATGATATGGTCGCAGGTAAGCTTACAGTGTTTTCTTAGATTCAGAAAATGATTTCTGACTGCACCGGATAAATATTCCTTTACTGTGTATTGCGGCTGTATCCTAATCCTTATGATTAGACACCCACCTTCTGCTGCCAATGCAGTGTGATAAGCATCAATTCATGTTCTAATTTGGGCCATGATATGCTATATTTCTTGCTCATGTGAGGCAATGTTCATGCAGATTACAGGCCTACCATTTTCTCTCTATTTTACTTTCGTGATTGAAGAGCGGCATGGTTTCAATAAAGTTAGTATTCTCTTCCGAGTCTTTCAATTATATTTTCTACTGCTTCTTTTGATGTGTGCTATCAGAATTTGATACTTTGGTTTTAGCCGAAGATCTCTGTGCTTCAGTTGTTCATTTGGTTTCTTTAACTGACTTATTTCACCTCTCTTCTGTCTTACAGCAAACCATATGGCTGTTCTTTAGGGACACGTTGAAAGAAATTGGCCTGTACATTGTACTTGGCCCACCCATTGTGTCAGCAATCATATTGATAGTGCAGGTACCTGATTTTTTTCTCTCTTGGGGTCCATTTATAATCATTTTTACATCTGGATTCTTTCTAACTGTGAAACAAAGGACATACACGTGCACGTTTCTATCGACGTGAACAATGTAAAATCTCCTTTGCCAACGTGCCTTGAAATTGTATGCTGCCTGAATGGTGTCTATTGCATCACTGTATGACCTAGTTGAAATGAATCTTTTGTGTTTGACTTCCTACATACAGTTGACCCTTACTTGGCCATCTATCTTTGGGTGTTTATCTTTGTTCTCTTACTTGTGATGATGACACTATACCCGATTTTGATAGCACCACTCTTCAACAAGATCACCCCTGTAAGTACTCTTTTGACTGGTATATGCCTATGTTCACTCAAATTGGATTCCTTTAATTTCTTATTCTGTAAATTGTAGCTACCGGAAGGAGATCTGAAAAGTAAAATTGAAAATCTGGCCTCCTCCCTTAATTTTCCTCTGAAGAAGTTGTTTGTTCTTCATGGATCAACAAGATCAAGCCTTAGCGATGTGAGTTCTGATGACATCAAAATAGATATTGATTATGATTATATGTGGAGGTGCAAGTATGCATGAGTCTTGGTGTTCTTCGTAGCAGACTTTTTCGGTTACCTTCACCTTTTATTTTCTCTGGATACATTGTATTTATTAATTTGCCTTATACGATATGCAGGCCTACAAGTATGGTTTCTTCAAGAACAAAAGAATAGTGTTGTATGACACCTTCATTCAACAAGTGAGCATCATCTCTTTCTTTTTTCTAGAATTATCTTGCCATACCTCAGTTTTTACATTCGCAATTTTTTTTTTCCTTTTCTACTGTGTAAGAGGGTCATAGTTCTGTATTTTTTGTGAAGATATCTCAAGTGTCTCTGATGCTTTGCAGTACAAAGGTAATGATGACGAACTCGTTGCAGTTCTTGCTCATGAACTAGGACGTTGGAAGCTTAACCATCCAATGTTCGGGTTTATTTCCCTGCAGGTGTGGTGACTTATTCTATTATACGTTTTGTGTTCACTACATCCTTTCGACACCAAAAACAGTGGCAAAATTTTCATCGTTTACTTATAATTGACTCGGTGATCACTCTGCTGTATGTGCTCTTTTGCAGATCATAACATTTTTACATCTCGGAGGATATACTTTTGTTAGAAACTCGAATGATCTCTTCAGAAGCTTTGGCTTTGATACACGGCCTGTTCTTATTGGACTGATCATATTTCAGGTACTTAATCTTGAAATTATGATGTCCAAAGTTATAGAGTTGGGTGAGCACTAATATTCGTGGATGTGCATGACCATTTCCGCTCTTTCCATGATATAGTCATTCACCGATGCACATAACGGGGCTGTTTCGTGGCCGATGGACTAACAAACAAGTGCCTTGCCCTTTATGCAGCATACTATAATTCCTCTTGTCTTAATATAGTCACTCGATCTTTCGAATTTCAGGTGGAGTTCCTTCTCCAAATCTTCATCTTGTTTCTTTTCTCGACTATTGAATTCCAATCAATCAAGACCGTCTTTTTTCTGTCTGTGCAGGCTGATGCCTTTGCCAAGAAGCTCGGCTATGGATCTCCACTTCGCGCCACTCTTGTTAAATTACAGGTGATTGGTCCCTACTTAATCAGTTAGATCCAGTACTCTCATCTCATCGGCCATTTCCGTCCGTCCTTCTGTCTATCGACCTCATTCCTAGAACTTGGACTCTGCTTCCCTGACCCTTGTGGTTTACTCCAGGAAGAAAATTTGGATGCCATGAATACAGATCCTTGGTACTCAGCATATCACTACTCGCATCCTTCATTGCTCGAAAGGCTGGGCGCGATCGACGAACAAGGAACGAACAAGACCGAATGAATGATGTGTAAGATGTTTGTTGATCATCAGCTCTCTGGATTTTTAATTCTCTCTCTACACAGCTGAGAAAGATCACCACCCCACCCCACCCCATACACACACACAAAGATTAGCAGAGGAAGGTCGATCACCCCACTTTGTACTAGTTTCATTGGAGCTTTTTATCTCCCGAATAAAGCCTATCAACTTTTTTGCTAGAAGAAATTTGAAGTGGGTCCAAATCGGAACTTGTTGTCACTATTCGAAATATTTAATAAGAATTTATATTTAGATTAACTTTGGTAAAAAATTATGTAAACTTATTTTATTTTCTTGTACAACTTCTTAATTATTCACTAAACAATCTCTAATATTAATTAAACACTTGTGTAAAGCAAAGTAATTAAGTCCAAGCCAAGGCTACCTTCAAAAAGAAAATAGGCTACCTACCTTCAAAATATTAAAACTATAAAATAAAAATCCTTGCCTAAAATTTTCTTTCCCCACCACAACCGCTTCAGTTTCGTAGTCAGGCCTCTCTCGAACCTCTTGGTCCGTTGCACCGTCTGTCCGCGACGCCGCCATGGCTTTCCCTTACATGGAAGCCGTTGTCGGTAACGACCCTCAAATCTCTCTCTCTCTCTCTTGTCCCAATTTTACATAATGTAGAACTAAAGTGGAAGCTAAATCATCGTTGGCTGCATCTGGGAGGGTTGCGGTGGTTATTTTTTCCTAGGTTTTACTTATTGGGTTTCTTAGTCTCTTTGTTATTGACACGTGTGTTGTTGGTTTCGTGATGTTTGGGGTTTGGTCGGGGAAGGGTGGTAGGGGAGTGGAGGAGGAGGACAGGGTTTAATTGGGTTTTGGTTTAACAGGAGGAAAGATTCTATCTTTATTTAGTTTGAGCAAGTAAAGATTGTACCTTTACTTGGCTGGCTTATGATCCCGAAGCCCCTTCTTGAACTATGTCTGGAATGTATAGCATGAGTTGATTAGTTGGAGAGATTATGTTAGTTTGCGGGTTGAATTTGATTGGTTTGTGCAGCATTTGTTTTGGGTCCTATAATCCGAGGATCGGTAGCTAATGATACCATGGAGTTTCATACTTTTGCATGTTGTTTCTTGCTTGTTTTACCAGGTTTTATGGTGTTTGTCTACTTTTTCGAAACGTATTTGGATTTGAGGCAACATGCAGCGCTGAAGTTGCATACTCTTCCAAAACCTTTAGTGGGAGTTATTAGCCAGGACAAGTTTGAGAAGTCTCGAGCTTATAGTCTTGATAAGAGGTTTGTCAATTTGCTTCTACGTTAAAATTATTTGGCTTAATATCTGTCATCCTTGGTTTATCTGATTTCTTGGCTGTTATCTCCCATATGGGTTTGCTTAATTGATTCCCCTCTATTATCAATTTTCAGCTACTTTGGTTTTGTTCATGACCTCGTGACCATCGTGTTGAAATCAGCCATTTTGTTGTTCGGGGTCTTGCCCTGGTTTTGGAAGGTACCATATATAGTATGCATGTCTGGAGGCATTGTTGTGTTTGTTCATAACACTGTCTTCTGAACTGTATTGATAAAATGCAGAAATCACAGAACTTTCTAGTTCTGGCTGGCCTGGATGCTGAGAATGAAATACTCCACACCCTTTCCTTTTTGGCTGGTTTTATGATATGGTCGGAGGTATGCTTACAGTGTTTTCTTAGTTTCAGAAAATGATTCTAACTGCACTGGTTAAAAATACCTGGACTCTGTAGTGCGGCTATATCCTAATCCGTATGATTAGAAATCCACTTTCTGGTGCCAGTGCAGTGCGATAAGCATCAATTCATTTCTAATCAGTCTAGATTGGCTTCATACAATATTCTAATTTGGGCCATGCCGCCATGGTATGCAATATTTCTTGATGATGTGAGGCAATGTTCATGCAGATTACAGATCTGCCCTTTTCTCTCTATTCTACTTTCGTGATTGAGGAGCGGCATGGTTTCAATAAAGTTAGTATTCACTTCCAAGTCTTTTCACTATTTTTTACTGCTTCTTTTGATGTGTACTATCAGAATTTGATACTTCGGTTTTAGCAGAAGATCTCTGTGCTTCAGTTGTTCATTTTATCTCTTCATCATTTCTTTAAATGACTTATTTCACCTCTCTTCTGTCTTGCAGCAAACAATATGGTTGTTCTTTAGGGACATGTTGAAAGGAATTGGTCTGGCCATTGTACTTGGCCCACCCATTGTGTCAGCAATCATATTGATTGTGCAGGTATCCGATCTTTTTTCTCTTCAGTTTCCTGATTAATCATTGTTAGATCCAGATTCTTTCTAATTGTGAAACAAAGGACATATGTGTGCACGTTTCTATCGGCGCGAACAATCTCAAATCTCCTTGACCAATGTGCTTTGAAATTATAGGCTACCCGGATTGTGTCTATTGCAATGAAACCTTGTTTTTGACTTCCTGCAGAAAGGAGGCCCTTACTTAGCCATCTATCTTTGGGTGTTTATGTTTGTTCTCTCTCTTGTGATGATGACACTGTACCCAATTTTGATAGCACCTCTCTTCAACAAGTTCACCCCTGTAAGTACTCTAGTAACGTTTGACTGGTATATGCATGCGTTCACTCAAATCGGGTTCCTTTAATTTCTTATCATGTAAAATTTAGCTACCGGAAGGAGATCTGAAAAGTAAAATTGAAAATCTGGCCTCCTCCCTGAACTTCCCCTTGAAGAAGTTGTTCGTTGTTGATGGATCAACAAGATCAAGCCATAGCAATGTGAGTTCTGATGACTTCAAAATAGACATTGATTAAGATTTTCATCGTGGCTCGCAATGCTGCTTCGGTTGTATTTACTCTTAGTAGCATATAATTTCACCATGGGATCACATTACATTTACCTAGTAAAATAATCTGTATATACGGAGTTCGTAAAATCATGTAGAGGTATAGGATACTTGGTCACGAATGTGCTTCTGGAAACCTAGATGTCTTTTATGTGGAGGTGCAAGTATGCATGAGCGTTGGTGTTCTTTGTCAGCAAACCTTTTCGGGTTAGCTTCAGTATATTATCTCTGGATGCATCGTGTTCATTAATTTTCTTATTCGATATGTAGGCCTACATGTATGGTTTCTTCAAGAACAAAAGAATAGTATTGTATGATACCCTAATTCAACAGGTGAGCATCATCTCTTCTTTCTTCTATTTCATTTTGCTAGAGTTATCTTGCCATACCTCATTTACTTAATCATTTCTTGAATCTTTTCGATTATCTTCCAGTAATGGTAGGTAAGATGGCAATATTTTCACTTTCACAATTTCTTATTGTCTTTTTGCTCAAAATATATAGTGCATCAAAATTAGCAGTTAGGTCCAAATGTGAATATTGCTCGTTGGTTGCTGTATTGAAGTTCTTTTTCTTGTTAGTATTGTGGTTGTTTGAAAGTTCTTTCATCGTCTATATTTGGATATTTGCTTTGCATTCTTCTCACCAGATATTGGTTATGACAAGCTTTATTTGATGCTATGCTTTTCATCACTGTTTGTATTACAATTCAGAAGTTACAGTTCAATGTTTACATTCATAAATATTTGTTCCTTCCCTACTGTAAGAGGGTCATAGTTCTGTATTTTTTGTGACGATTCTTAAGCGTCTCCGATGCGTTGCAGTGCAAAGGTAATGATGATGAAATCGTTGCAGTTCTTGCCCATGAACTAGGACATTGGAAGCTTAACCATACAATGTTCAGGTTCATTGCCATGCAGGTGTGGTGATTTCTTGTATTGTGTTCAGTACATTCTTTTGATTCCCTCCCTCATTTTTATTTATATACTCTTTGAACACTAAACAAAGCGGGGAAGTTTTCATTGTTTAGTTATGATTGACTCAGTAATCACTCTGCTGCATACATTTGAAGGAATAAAAAAACTTCCCTACTAAGTAGTGTTTCAAAGCTCAGAATTGCATATTGGTCAATTCTCGGGAAATGGATGAGCATTAGCAAAATCCTTTACCATAGGTGAAGAATAACAATGAGAATTATGCTTTTGGTAAAGCATTTCAAGCAAGCAAATTCATTAAAAACTACATTCTAACAGAGCATCAGAAATATCAGCATTTCAAGCAAGCAAATTAATTAAAAATCTACATTCTAACAGAGAAATATCATGCAATACACTGATCAAATAATTCATTATAATCCTTGTAACCAAGGTTTCAAGCATTCTGTCTCTATTGGGATTGATAGCTTCAATGACCGACAACATCCTGTGTAAAGGAGTTAGGCATAGCCTGGGACACCTCACTGTCAGTTTCTTCCTGTCCCAAATTGAATAGTTTGAGTTCTCTTACAGCGACAAGATATTACCTTGGTATTCGTCATGGGAAATTCCCAAGATAGTAATTTAAGCATTTCTGGCCATGGGACCTCAATGTTGCACATGGACCAGAGTCTACTGTGGAAAGTGTTTTTGTTTGCCGTCCTCAATGTCACGTAACTCGATGTACTTTGAAGCTTCCTGGTAGATGTCGTTATGCGCTAATACAATTGACTTTGTGGAAGTGGAACATGGAAATGTTTCCTAATAGTTTATCTTATGTTCTTGTGCAGATCCTAACGTTTTTACAGTTCGGAGGATATACTCTTGTAAGAAACTCAAATGATCTCTTCAGAAGCTTTGGCTTTGATACACAGCCAGTTCTTATTGGACTGATCATATTTCAGGTATTGAATTTTAAAATTATGCTGCCCAAAGTAACGGAGTTTGGAGTTGGGTGAGCACTAATATTCGTGGAGTTTAATGTGGATATCATTTCCACTCTTTCCATGATATAGTCATTCACTGATGCACATAATGGGCTGTTTTGTGATCGATGGACTAACAAGTGCCTTGCACTTTTTGCAGTATACTATAATTCCTCTTGAGCACCTGGTTAGCCTTGGTCTTAATCTAGTCAGTCGATCTTTTGAATTTCAGGTGGAGTTTCTTCTCCAAATCTTCTTCTTCTTTCTTTTTTCAACCATGGATTCCAATCAAGACTGTCTTTTCTGTCTGTGCAGGCTGATGCCTTTGCCAAGAAGCTTGGTTATGGGTCTCCTCTTCGCGCTGCTCTCGTGAAATTACAGGTGATTGGTCCCTACTTAATCAGCTAGACTCAGTAGTGCACTCTCATCGGCCATTTTTTTCAAATGTCTATCGACTTGATTCCTAGAACTTGGATTATTCTTGGCTTTGCCGTCCTGTGGATATGGTGAAACCTAAGCTCCTTGCCTTTTCGAAAGTGGGACCGAGTTGATGATTAATTGGCCCGTCCCACCAGGACCGGTTTTTGGCTCAGTGGAGTTCAGCCTTTTTTAGTTCATTGTGAATGTCAGCTGCTTTGAAGATGTCTGCACTTTAATCAAGCATGCGGACATAATGATTAGTTGCTTTCCTGACCCTTCTCGCTTACTCCAGGAAGAAAATTTGTCAGCCATGAATACTGATCCTTGGTACTCAGCGTATCACTACTCGCATCCTCCATTGGTCGAAAGGCTGGGTGCGATCGACGAGCAAGGAAAGAAGACCGACTGATGTGTAAGATGTTGATCACTAGCTCTCAGGACCTTTTCATTTACTCTACACAGCTGAGAAAGATCTCCCCATACACAAGATTAGCAGATGAAGATTACCCCACTTTGTACTAGTTTCATTGGAGCAGTATCTCCCTAAAGCCTATCAACTCTTCTGCTAGAACGAACTCATTTTACAGGTGAAATCTGGTGACAAGAAGTGGGTCCGACAGAAACAGGAACAATGGCGAAAGGGGACATCGATGATATTCCGTTCGCTCTCTCTGTTAGGCGAAACTTGTTTTTCGGCCATCCGACATGGTGTTCACTTGTGTTTGAGTTGCTCTTGCCGGATGCTGCTGGTACGTTATGAGCAAAATATCATATCCTTCTAACCAAGAGATGAACAAAGGCAACGTGTAACGGGGCGAAACATTAGCTCTTGCTTTACATGAAATGTTTCTGATTTTCCTTTGGTAACTTCCTGGCAGCCATTATCTTAAAAAGTGCTGGATTTTTTTTAAAAAAATACAGTTTAATCCTAAATGTACTGGTCTCTCCTCGTAGTTTGGAAAAAAAAATACTAAAATGTTTGTCGTGGCTGGTCAACGACTCTTCTGAAGGTGACCAACTTGGTGGTGGTTTGTAAGATCTATCAACTTTTCAGTATGAAAAAGTATCATCACCAGGTTGTTACCTATAGTAGGTCTAATTAATATTTTTTAAGAATCGAAAGGGAAATGACCTATAATCTTTATTCAGCAGAAATTATTATAGTGATAATACACATCTAATGATGTCATTGGTACATACGACAGGATAGATTCAATAGAAATAAGCATGTTATGATAGTGCATCAATAACAATCCGATCTTTTCTCTAGATTATAAATAATTTCTTAGATCAACTAAGTGAAATCGTTCTAGATTAACTAAAAATATTTATTTTCTAAGGTGTGATCGGGGGGCCAATATGGTCTCTTTATATTAGGTGATCCAAGATCAATATCGAGGTCTAAAGATAATTAAGATTCTAACCCAGGAAAGCCTATGTTTCCCCCAATCAGATCCAAAAGAAGCCAATTATGGGCGATGAGGATAAAGAACTACGGGGATGTCTGTGCCAGTGTTACCAAAACTTTTATAAAAAAAAGCACAACTGTCGTGGAGGGGTAACGATACAATATAATAGAGAATCAAGCCATCTTCTCTTTGCTTTTATTTATTTATTTCATTGTGATACAAATATAATATTCTTCTTTTAATGGAATCATATTATAATAGTCTCAAACATCTATTATTGGCATGCAGGCACTACTCTTACAGGGAATTCCACTATTTGGTGTTTTAATATTAAACTGACATGTCTCGACCAAAAAAACATATTAAACTGAAATGTTTGGAGAAAAAAAAAGGTTGAAAAAAGGAAGTTTGCCACTTTGAGTGGAACATTTTTTGAAAGGTAAACTTCACACCATTTACTTTTTGTTAATGTAAGGTTGTTAAAAGAAGTTGCTATTGTCGTAAGAAATTAATTTCTCCTGAGAAAAATGGGTTCAAGACTTGCATCATCGAAAATAATGCTCCCTAGATAAAGAAGTTCACAATATTATGAAGCGAAAAAAAAAATCCAAAAAAAATTTAACATTATTACAATTTAAAAGTCAAAAATCGAATGTTAAACTCGATACTCAATAAGATCGGGTTGGATTCGGTGTTATTGACCTCTTAGCAGTATCATTCTGGCAACATGGAGATATTCAAAGACACATCATCCCCAACGACACATCATCGCAACGATACATCAAAATTTGTAACGACACACATAACTAACGATACATTACAACGACACATGTATTTTCAAAAGGTAAAATCGTAAATTCGTATAAATCATTAAATTCTTTTTCTAAAAATATAAAACGAATCAAAATTTCATAATTTCAGCACACAAAAAACCCCTGACATACGCACATCAAAATGCGCATCAAACCTGCAGAATAGTACTGCGGGCCCCACATTTTCTGTCCGGAATCCAGCCCCCAATACGATCAACTCAATTCCGCAACTGTGGTTAGATCAGGAAATTAAATGCTATCTCTTGCGTAATTGGAGAAGCCACGAGAAATGGACGCTCCACGTGGAACAGAGTAATAAATAATTCCTTGATCCAAGCATAAAAGAGAAGTCCGGACCGGAAAGAAAAGATAAAACGGAAAATCCAGCAAATGAAAAGCATTGCTATAATATAACCACAAATCAAATTAATTAAAAGTATCATTTGAAAATGTGTTTGATATTTATTAGAAAAGTTTTGTCATATTTTAAAGATCATATCGATTCGAAAATAGATTAATCAATTTATAGAATATTCAAAAATATGTATTATAAAAAATATAACCACAAACCATAACAACATTATTTTTAAAAAATCTATAATTTTCTAAATCGAAGACTCTGGAGTGCCATTTAAATAATTACAACATTCATTAACCCCACTCCCGCTCTCAAAGTCTCAACGGTCACCCATAGATCTCTACTCTCCCATTCGTCAAAACCCACCTACAAATCCCCATTTTACCCCCAACCGCCAAGGCAGATCCGCCATTTCAACCAAAAAGAACCGAATCTAACACTACAAGATAACTGACAGCTCAGCTCCCTCCTCCCCTCTCTCTCTCTCTCTCTCTCTCTCTCTAACACAAAACTCAAAAGACACTAACACAGACTCAGACGCAGCTCCTTCTCTCTCTTCTCTCTCTCTCATGTAAGAAGCGAGAATGTCGGTGTACGACGCCGCATTCGTGAACACGGAGCTCTCGAAGCCGACGTCGATCTTCGGGCTGAGGCTGTGGGTGGTGATAGGGATCCTCTTGGGGTCCTTCGTAGTGATCGCCCTCTTCCTCCTCTCCCTCTGCCTCACCTCCCGCCGCAGAGGCAAGAACTCGACGACCGGTCGCCCGGCCACTCCCCTCCCCGTCTCCAAGGAGATCCAGGAGATTGTCGCCCACGACCACCACCACCACCAGCTACAGGTGGAGATCGAGGGGAAGCCCGACCACCGGGTGGTGGTGTTCTCCAGCGGGGAGAGCAGGGGGAGCGTGCTCAGCGGCGGCGGCGGGGTGGAGACGGCGTCTTCGTTCGGAAGCGGAGGCGGCGGGCCCGGGGTGGGACCCGAGGTGAGCCACCTGGGGTGGGGCCGGTGGTACACTCTGAGGGAGCTGGAGGACGCCACGGAGGGGCTGGCGCCGGAGAATGTGATCGGAGAGGGAGGGTACGGGATTGTGTACCGCGGGGTCCTCGTGGATGGGACCAAGGTTGCTGTTAAGAACTTGCTCAATAACCGGTCAGTGTTTTTTTTTCCAGGAAAAAGTTTGAATCTTTAAGGTTGATAACTTTGTAGGTGGTGGGGATTGGGAGTTGGTTAGGATTTTGGGTTTATTTTTGTGTCATTCAGTTTTGTGGGGGTTAATTGCGGGTTTTAGTTATTTTTAAAAGCCTCTCGTATTCAGAGTCAATCATTGTCGTCGGTGGTGTTTAAGTGAATCCAAGTCACTTAACACTTGGAACAATAACAACTCTTATTGGTAATTGCGGTGTAAAGACGGTTGCTTTCCTTCTTCCACTGTTACTATTTCTCTCCTTTTCATTTTTTTCCTGGGGAACTTCCCTTCTCGGGTTCTTTTTGGGAGTGATTGAACCTTTGTGTGTTTCTGGTCCATGAGTGGAATAAAGGGATTGGTGATTCTTTTAGTGCTTTTTCGCATTTTATCAGATTGAAAAACACTTTGTGGATTAGCTTGTTTTGGTAATTGATGAGATTAAGAAACAATATGATCAGGGGTCAAGCTGAAAAGGAGTTCAAGGTGGAAGTGGAAGTGATCGGCCGTGTTCGACATAAGAATCTTGTCCGGTTGCTTGGTTACTGCGTTGAAGGTGCCTACAGGTGCTTGTTTTGATTGTCCCGGGTTCTTAAATTTTCTCCTGCGTTTGTCGCTGTTCATGGATCCTGGGCCTTCTTCTCCTTGATTGCAGAATGCTTGTGTACGAGTACGTTGACAATGGGAATCTTGATCAATGGATTCATGGTGAGGTTGGAGACGTTAGCCCTCTAACATGGGATATCCGGATAAACATTATACTGGGAACGGCAAAAGGGTAATCGATACATGTGTTCTGTTTTCTCCGTGGATAAATTTTATAATTTGTTCAGTTTGTTGATCAAAGGACCCGTTTGCTACTTTTGCTGGTATAGATTGGCCTATCTTCATGAGGGTCTTGAACCTAAGGTGGTCCACAGAGATGTCAAGTCCGGCAACATACTTCTTGATAGACAATGGAACGCAAAGGTCTCTGATTTCGGGCTGGCAAAGCTCTTGTGTTCGGAAAGGAGCTACGTGACGACTCGTGTGATGGGAACATTTGGGTTTGTTTGTTACCTGAATTTGCTATTTTAATTTGAAAAGTATCATATTATAGGGGATGGCTCGGAATTTTCTAACTGTGGGATAAATATCTGACTTTAAGTGCTGTTTTTTTTTTGTCTAGTTATGTTGCACCAGAATATGCTTGCACTGGAATGCTGAATGAAAAAAGTGATGTTTATAGCTTCGGTATACTCGTCATGGAGTTAATCACCGGAAGAAGTCCTGTTGATTATAGTCGTCCACAGGGAGAGGTCAGCTTCTTAAATCGCTTAGTTCTCAACCGCTTAAACCCGAGTCTCTTGTCATGCCATTGTAACTAACATAAACTTGCAGGTGAACCTGGTAGATTGGTTGAAAACCATGGTTGGGAACCGGAACTCTGAATCAGTAGTCGATCCTAAACTGCCCGAAATGCCTTCATCAAAAGCACTAAAGCGTGTTCTCCTAGTGGCTCTGCGCTGTGTTGATCCAGATGCGACGAAGAGGCCCAAAATGGGGAACGTGATCCACATGCTCGAAGCGGATGACTTGCTATTCCGTGATGTATGCTCCGGTCTCATGAAGCTGTCTTCTACAAGTATAAGAATGACAATGTTCTGTATTAACGCCTTAACGCAATCCTCGTTTATTTCAGGAGCGTCGTGTTGGGAGAGAATCATCAACAAGCTCACGTCGATACGAACATGATAATCATGGCGCGGAGAAGTCCGGCACAAGCAAAATAGGTGCAGGGGGTTCTGAAACTAGTGAAGGTGACAGTAGAAGTAGTCACCATCATCAGCAGCTCAGTAGATGGAGATAGCGCCCTTTGATGACAGATCCTACACCATTTCTTGTTGTATTGTACCTTTAAATTCTTTCTTCTTCTTTTTTCATTACGAAATTGTACCTTTAAATTCTAGCCATTCACATCATTGTTGCTCTTCCATTTTCTGTAATTTAAACACCAAATTCGTTATACATAGAAAGATAATTTCATGATCCAATGCCTTTCTCTTGCCTCGAAAGCCTCATATTTTTCGTTGAGTAATTCATTATCCATTGAGATCTCGATTTCGAATCCAAATAATAATTTAAATCATGAACGCATAAACCAAAGTACGGAATCATTTTTATGATCACTCGATCCAACTAACTGTTAATTCCAATGTTTTAAAAAATGATTCGGAGATTGATTCGAGATTTCTTCCGTCCTCCGGATCAAACAATCTATTCAGTTAGATCGCAGACCAGATTTTTAAAATTTTTTTACTATTTAAAAAGAATATGTAGACTAAATACAAAATAGTCTAAATATATGTTTCAAAATTTATATTCTCATCTGTTTATTTCATATCTAGTCCATTTTTTTTGTTGATTTGATTTATTTTTGTGTTGATTTGAGAACTCGAGCTTGTGATACGCTTTTTACTTAATTTTGTGTTGATTGCGAACAAAGTCTGTTCAGACTTTGCAGTCCGAGTAAAAAAATCTGGTCAAACTATCCCGATTCGATTTAAATTTCATGTGGTTCACAAGGTAAGCGTACTTACTCCAAACCTGGTACGCCGAAATATCGGATTCACGATCTTTATTTTTTGAAACCTTGGTTAATTCTTTATGGCGCGACAACGATATGCTAAACTTCTATAAAAAATACCACTTGACGGCGATCCCAGTGTCGTTTAGTTTAAACCAAGAGTTCTTTTTTTTACGAGCATATTCTTGCATGTGTCCTGATTGCGTCCTCTTCTGCTTATACCAAATGGAAACGTCTCTTACTTGGCCATTGTCTGTTTATCGCTGTCGTTGCCAGCCTGAGAACCGGACGGTTGGAGACTTATATCTATTAGACTAACGATTCCGAATTCGAATAAGTTACAATTTTTGAATAGTAACAAAATTATATAACCAAATATTCAATACTATTGTGCATTCAATTTAATAACTCAAAATTTAAATCTTTTGTTCAAACTAGAACAACTTTTTTAACGCTGGTTGGTAGATGCCGATAGAAATTCTAGCTGCATGGCCAGAACTGCTTTTCCGGTACGTAACGGTTCATTTCTCGCCCTTAAAAAAACGGTTCATTTCTCAGCGCCCCGTTTGGCGGCTAGTACATCCACAAGTGTGATGGGCCCAGTAACCAGCTCATCGGCGGGCAGCTTCTCAACTTGTTTTTTTTGGGTTGAAATATAGGTACGAGGTCTCAAACTCTCAATATTATAAATCTAAAAAAATTACATCCAAGTTAGCCCAGAATCTTCTTCCTTATTGTCGTGGGCCTCGGAGTTGGACCCACTGTAGCTTGTCGTATGCCTGGTGGGGTCAATTGAATGGATTGTCTTTAGGAAAAAGTAGACTATGGGGTCGAGGCTGGCTCGCCGACTATGTAAAGTTGAGTCGAACATGATTTTTGAATTGTTGTAAAATTTTATCAAAATTTTTTTAAATGTTGTTGCGTTATCGTGAGTCAATTAAAAATTAGAAAAATCTTTTTGTAATTTGATATGTTCGTCACCTTAGTAAATAATTATAAAACACCAAGACCGAAGACAACTTTTACAAGTATGTGGCCTAAGGATTAAGCCCAACAGATGATTCCTAGTTTTCGGTGGTATTAACTGAATGGACTGTTTTAGAAGAGCTATTGGGCTTTAAGCCCATAGAGCATACGGCCCATAACTTTTGATACAAAGAAGCACTCGAAATGGTTTAAGCCACTATGTGTACCGCCAAATAGGACTAATCTATGTTTAAGTTTGGTAATTTTTTTGAAAGGTGATAATTTTTTCAACAAATATTTAACACGGTTACTATCCAAATTCTCGATTCAAGACCTAGTTAAACTAAAACACGCTCTAATCAGGTTAGCATCCATGTTTTCTCTGATTTCTTTCAGAAAGTTGAGCTACGTGGCTCGCTATCACGCAGAGGCGCATTGTTAATAGGACGTCTCCGATATAAATTTTTTATATTTAAATGTTTTTCTAGTTGTCACATGTCACCTCCAAACACGAAATCAAACCATATTCGGTGATCATATTTAACTAATTCTAAATTTTATACAATTTGACTATAAATATTATCATTAATAAATTCTATTTATAAAAAAAATATATTGTAACTGAACATTACATGATAAAATTCAATTATTAAATTTTAAATGTAATATTTCAATGATCTAATTTATATTCTCTTAAACTACTCCCATTGGTGACGTTGGTCAACCGGGTCACCAATAGGACAAAAGAGTTTTAATAAAAAAATGAAAAAGGACATGGCCCTCGATTGGTGACCAGGGTCGGCCAACCTACCCTGACATTTAAGGGGTTTTTATTCCTTTCTCAATCTAATACATGTGACACATGATATAAAAAATGATTGGGTTAGTTTGATTTGTGAGGATGAAAAAAATAATAATTATTTATTAAAAAATTGGATCCTATGTCAAATAGTCTTAGTTATATGACAATATGAGATTTGTACCGTGAGATTCTCTGCTAACCAATATGATATTTTACACTTAACTAGTTTTATTTTCTGAAATCCGATTATATATTCCTCATCCAAATGACCATCGTACCCTTCTCATCCGTGGCCGACATATAGCCGTTATATCGTGCTAATCCGATCACCACCCTCCAGTTGTCCCAGCAGTCCGTCGCCAATCCCACCGTTACAGCCTCGTGACACTAGCAGTGGGGCCCAGGCCGGCCGTTCCCTCATATCATAACTTAACCAACCACTCCCCAATCCCAAGCGAATAAAATTAATTATTATTATTCAATATCCTTTGCCTCACGCGTTCCATTACCTTCCCCCGAAATTTCCTGACCTCGGACCAATTCAAAAGTACGAACTTCCCTTCTAATTTGGTCAATTCTCTTTGTAAAGCTGTCATTTAATCTGCTGTTGGGGATACTTAGGTTTAGGGGATTTTTTTTCTGGCTCTATTTCTTTAACCTGTGGATTTTTAACCGTCTGTTTTAGAATCAGGTAGTGGACTTTTGTCTCGGTCTGGCCGTTCCTAGGTTCTAAGCTTCCAGATCTACTCTTACAGGTGAGAATTCTCGGCCCAGCCTTTGGGGTTTTTGTTGTTTTCGGTTCTTGTTTGTCTGTGGATTCTATGTGGTTTTAAGGGAATTGTGAGGGTCTCCTGGTTCAGATCTGTGGAGTTCTGGCTAATATTTGAGGGATTGTTTTGTGTTTGAAAAGATTGGACATGGGAAATTTTTTTATATTTTGTCTGCCCTTTTCTCTGGTTCTGGCACTTGGATCTGGGGTTCTTAGAAGTGGTGTGTGTAGTTGTTTCCTGAGGTCCTGCGTGTTCGGAGTTTGTTGTTTGGAATTGGGCGTTTGTTACGGAGGCCTGACATGATCTTTGGTGGGGTATCAGATGGAGGATGCCCCTTCGATTTGGTTACGGCTGCTGCCAACCTGGCACCTGTTGTGTGCTTCTTAAGCAGCCGGTGGGCGAAGATTTAGCTACGCTTGCTTTTGTATTCTTCTTGCTCGAGGGTTATGATTGTATGATGAGATGATAACTTGTTGGCATGTGGAGCTTCATCGTTGATATATGCTTTATATGTTGAGTCTGCTAGCTTTATCTTCAACGATGTTTAGCTCGGTTGTCTTGTCTCTTTTTTCTCGCAGTTAATATTAGAAAATGAGCCGGGCGCAGGCATCACGTCGTTCGTTCTTCCCATTTGGAAATCCATTCCGCACGATCTCGCCAAAGGGCTCACAATTGTCTCCCAAACTTCTCACTTTGTTGAACGCTTTTGAGGAAACCTTGGCAGAAAGAATGAGGAAACTTCACTTGAAAAACAATGACGATGTCCTTAGCTTTGCATGGATGAAAGCAGCTACGGAGTTACTATGTGAGGTTCATAATGACATAAAGACCCTCATTATTGACCTTGAGCTTCCTGTTGCTGACTGGGATGAGAAGTGGATAGACGTGTACTTTGACATCAGTGTAAAGCTGCTTGATGTCAGTATTGCTTTCAGCTCTGAGCTTACGAGGCTCAGCCAAAGCAAGCTGTATGTCCAGTGTGCTATGCATAAGTTGGATTCTGTCAATCCAGAGCTGTTCGTTGGGGCTCGTTCTTCTTTAGATAGCTGGAGGCAGCACATCTGCTCGAAGAATCAGAGGATCGAGAATTGCCATTCCACCTTGAAGAGTCTTGTGGAGTCTCTGGATCTGCCCAAAGTGAAGAACTCAGCTAAAGGAAAGATCCTGATGCGTGCCATGTATGGAGTGAAGGTGCTGACAGTGTTCGTGTGCAGCGTCTTCACTTCTGCATTCTCGGGTGCTTCAAACAACTTGTTGGACTTGGACGTCTCCGATGAACTACCCTGGGCACAAGCTTATGCTGAGTTGCAGAGCAGCGTGAATGGGGAAGTGAGAGGAACCTTGTCTGGCGGTAAATCTGTAGCCGTAAAAGAGTTGGGTGATGTTGATCATCTTGTGAAGAAGCTATATCCCATGATCCAAGATGGCATTGGACCTAATGCCACCGAAACATTCAAGATTAGTTTATCAGACACGCGGAGGGCAGTCGAGCAACTTTCTGAGGGGATGGATCTTCTCGGGAAGGAAGTAGATCGCTTCTTCAAGATAGTTATGACGGGGCGGGATGCTCTGCTTTGTAATCTCAGGGCGGCGGGTCCTTTCGCTAACCACCAGATAGTAGGAACTAGCGCGGATAAGCAGGCTGTTAGGTGAACACTTGTGGCGCCAAATGTGGGAAGTGATGCACAGGGTTTAGATATGAAATGTCCAACACCTGTTACTATCTTGTTGTACGCCATATGGTCCAAGTTGTGTTACGAAATCTCTTTACTGGCTTGTATAAAAATGTATTGCAAGACAATAATGTTAACCAAAGTTGAAATGCATGGTATATGGTTTTGTCAAAGGGCAACGGATATAATCTTCGTAACCAACTCGATAATCTAGGATAATGCGATGAGTAGATAAAATTTTCACATCTCAGATGAAACATCGGATTTATTTGACATTATAATTGTCTATTGTTCGCTATCTTTTGTTTTGAAACCAACATAATTTACTTCTTGTTTAATGAGTCTCATGACCAGATCAACCTTCAACGTTCGTTTATGTTCGCAGTCCAGTAAACCTTGTTTGTTGTGTTTGATTTTTATCGTGGGTTGTTGTTATTCTCGAGTGTTGGTGACTTCGGTTTGCTTAGGCTTTCGTATGTGCTTTTAAGTTTTTACTATGCTATTGTTTCCATGTGGCTTTTTGTGGTTGTTTTGTTTGTTGTTCTAATCCCCGAGCCACCTCTGTTTAGTGGCCTCGTTGGGTTCTGGCTTTGCTTTATCTGCGTATGCTTTTGCTTGGGTCGAACTTCGCTCGATGTGAATTATGTTCGGTTCTTGAAACCTGTTGGTGCAGGTGGATAGTCTTGACTTGATTGGATTCGTTCGATCGTGTCATTCATTTGCGAGCATCTCGTATGCATTCAAATGCCCACGAGTTTGTGTCAATGACACAACCTTGTGGTTATTAGCCGTAGCTTGTCTCGGTAGCTTTCGCCTTGGACGATCGGCTCTCCTAGTCTTTCGTCCGCCCTATGCCTTCACTCATGCCTCTCTGTTCCGCTAGGCTTGGTTTCGTGTTCTGTTTCAACTTCTTCTTCCCATGTTTATGTTTTTTTCTTTCTGTTTATAATTCGTGTATTAATATAGACTTCGTGCCACATTTCTCAAAAAAAATTGTGATACCCCGATCTGTTCTGTCTGAAACACTTAAGTGATTTGATTGGTACTATCCATACCAACAAGGTGCACCTTCTTTTCTGGCACACTTCCTGAGAGAACTCCAAGGTTAAACGCGTTTGGCCGGGAGTAGGATCAGGATGGGTGACCTCTTGGAAAATTTTCCGGGATGTGTGCAAATGAAGACAAAATACGCTGGGAAAAGACATGTGTTGGTCTGTGGAGACAGTCGGTCGGATCACGGGCGTTACATTTGGTATCAGAGCGACCTCGGCTTGTACGGTGTGGTTCGGGGACTGTCTGCATCTGGCGCGACGAGGACGTCGTGTATTTAAGGAGGGATGTATGTGATACCCCGATCTGTTCTGTCTGAAACACTTAAGTGATTTGATTGATACTATCCATACCAACAAGGTGCACCTTCTTTTCAATGAGGACAAAATACGCTGGAAAAGACATGTGTTGGTCTGTGGAGACAGTCGGTCGGATCACGAGACATTACAAAAATAAACCCTTTATCGGTCATATTTTTAAAAAGGGAAGAACACAATACCATTACAAAAGCTTGTGTCGACGAAAGTGGAAAAGGAAACTTGATTTGACGTCAACAAAAGACGGGAAAATTCTAGAATAAAATTGAACATTGACTGAAAAATGTGAACCCTAAACTTCAAATGAAAAAGTAATCGACAAATTCACAATAGAATAATATCAAATTATGCAGAATAAATTTATTTAATGTTGTCTACTTTATTTATTATAATAATCAAACTAAGAGACTTTACAAATTAAAATTCAAAGCATTTAGTTTGTAAACAATAATAATCAAACTAAGAGACTTTACAAATTAAAATTCAAAGCATTTAGTTTGTAAACAATAATAATCAAACTAAGAGACTTTACAAATTAAAATTCAAAGCATTTAGTTTGTAAACAATACTGGAAATCAGATAGACAATATTAAATATTTATTTTTGTAAAATTTGATATTATTTAAATCTGAATTTACCGATTACAATTTGCTGACTGCCACACGCGACGAAAAGTAGGCAATTTTCCATCACGGGCGACCCACCCGACTCCCTCTTTTTCCAGTTCAAAAGTTCACATTATCCCCAAATTTACAGCAACAAACAAAAACAGAGAAAAAGACGAAACGACGACGTACTCTCTCTCTCTCTCTCTCTCTTACCGGAGCTCAAGTTCGGCGGTTACGGATTTTAGCTAGTAGGATGGATTCCAGCTCGGAGCAGAGCAACAGCATACGGGGGACGCCGACGCACGGCGGCAAGTACATACAGTATAACGTGTACGGAAACCTCTTCGAGGTCTCCCGCAAGTACGTCCCTCCCATCCGCCCCATCGGCCGCGGCGCCTACGGCATCGTTTGGTATCTTTTTTTTTTCCCTCTCTCTCTCTTTCTATCTTCTTCGGTTTGTGTTGGTTGGTTAAGACTTGGATGCTTCTGATTGCGAACAGCGCGGCGATGAACTTGGAGACGAACGAGGAGGTGGCGATCAAGAAGATCGGGAACGCCTTCGATAACCGCATCGACGCCAAGCGCACGCTCCGCGAGATTAAGCTCCTTCGTCACATGGACCACGAGAATGTCAGTTCCTGATTTTTTTTAATGTTTCTGGAATGTTCTCTTTGTGTTAGGTTAGGGTACGGTTAGGTTATCTGAATCTGTTTGGAAATCCGAAGATCGAAGAGTCACGTAGATGTGCTTCGAGTCGTTGTGCTCGTATTGATTGTTCGAGGTGGTGGTGTTGTTGTTGAAGGTTATTGCGATAAAAGACATCATACGGCCTCCTCAGAAGGAGAACTTCAACGACGTCTACATTGTGTACGAGTTGATGGACACCGATCTTCATCAGATAATCAGGTCCAACCAACAGTTGACCGATGATCACTGTCGGGTGAGTGCAGTTGTATTTTTGTTGATGTAACCATTGTCAGCTAACCTTCTTGGATGTTGCTCTTCTTCTTAAGTCAAGTTTCTTTGTCGTTGTAGTACTTCCTCTATCAATTATTGCGAGGGCTGAAGTTTGTTCATTCAGCAAATGTATTGCATCGAGATTTGAAGCCCAGCAACCTGCTGCTAAATGCCAACTGTGACCTTAAAATCGCGGACTTTGGTTTGGCAAGGACAACTTCTGAAACAGATTTCATGACTGAATATGTTGTTACTCGTTGGTACCGAGCACCAGAGTTACTGCTCAATTGTTCCGAGTACACTGCTGCAATCGATATATGGTCAGTTGGTTGCATACTTGGGGAGATAATGACTCGGCAACCTCTATTTCCCGGAAAGGATTATGTTCATCAGCTTCGACTGATCACTGAGGTACTTCTTCTTTTCAGTACCCCAGACCTTTGCAAAGCATGGCCAAACGGGTGTACTCTATTGCTTTAAACTGAAATGCTTCATCAGCTCTTTCAGCTTGTAGAGCATGGATCCCCCTTTCGGTGACTTTTGTACTGTATACTTGTAGGTGCATTCAGTGCGTCATGAATCCCCTTCTCTTTGACATTGCATTGCATTGTTTGCAAGCAGTTGCTATTTATGTGAACTTGAAAACCAAATCCATATTGTCGATCTTAATCACTTTGATAGTGTTCCTAGAAGGAAGTTATTTAGAATTCTTCATGTCCATGATTACTATGTTCCATTCTTGGTCTTTAAGCATATAGCATATGCACAAGGTTTGGTTGGTTATGCTTATGCATTTTCTCTTCTTTCTTAAAAAGCTCATAGGTTCACCTGATGACTCCAGTCTTGGCTTCCTCCGAAGTGATAATGCTCGAAGATATGTTAGGCAGCTTCCGCAGTACCCCAGACAGAATTTTGCCACGAGATTTCCCAACATGTCTGCAGGTGCAGCTGATTTGCTTGAAAAGATGCTCGTCTTTGATCCAAATAAGCGCATTACAGGTAAAAGTATATCATACAAGATTTCATTTCTTTAAGAGGGAGATTTTACTTTCTGGTTCTATCTCTCTCCCCTCCCAATTGGGCAGTTGGTATACTTAAAGAATCCTACCTACTTTCTAAAAATGCATTCAGTTGTCCTTTTTAGGACTCGTGCAATTGCTCGAGAGGATTTGCCTGATGACACTATAACATTGAGATGTGTTTACTTTTTGTTTATCTGTTCACCCAACATATACTGGTTTCTTGTACCAGTTTGGAGAATATTTGTCAATTGCTAAGTTGAACATCAAGCGTAACCTTACTTGTTTTGAAAACCTACTATTTTAGGGGGGTGGGAAGATGTTCCAAGTAGTTTGAATAGTCAAAACATGATCTAATTTTTTCTCATCAAAGAAGCTTTCGGTCCTTAGTTATTGGATTTCCTTCTTGTCGTTTGCAGTTGATGAGGCATTGTGCCATCCGTACTTGGCACCTCTTCATGATATCAACGAGGAACCTGTATGCCCTAGGCCTTTCAGCTTCCATTTTGAACAACCAACATTTACAGAGGAGAACATCAAGGAACTAATCTGGAGGGAATCTGAGAAGTTCAATCCAGAATCTTGAGAGTTATCTGCTATAGTGTTAGAAATGAGTATTTCAAGATTCCAGCTTATGCAATTACTGTGGAAGAGCTATCAGATGCTCATTCCTGTCAGGTGCTCAAGGTATGCCGTGTATACGCTCTCATGCCCAGATCACTAGCTTTATGCGGTTGAAGCATCAACTGCACTCGTTTCCAGATAAGGTAGTAGAAGTTTGACAAGATCTGTGTACTATTTACTTTTAAAAGGAGATCTGTATACTAATCTGTATGTTATCGAGCTAGAATTCTCTGTCGGAATGATTCTAGAGTTATTGGTTTACTCTGTGGTACTGAGCTTTCTATGTATAAAGATCATCTTAATTTCTGGAGGCAGTCTTGCCTTCTCAAATCTTGTACACGGATGAATGAAGTCCAGATTTTGCTCCATCCGCGGAGGTGCCGTCGCAGGTTCAGGAGGGGCTATCTGTATGGTCGTATAAAGTTCAGTCCCTGTGAAGTAGGAACATCAATTTCATGAGCAGACATTTAATAATGAGCTTCTGTTAAATAATGGGATTTACGTAGTTGGTGTAATCTAAAACTGGTTGCTGGACTTTGTATCTGTTATAGTAGGAAGTTAATTGAGTACTTTTATACTAATCCGTTGCTGGAAATATTGGAGTAACGGAGCAAACTTCCAGGACGGGATCTTGTTCTTCTACTTTGACAAGATATTACATCTTCAAGGTACTTATACATGTCTCTTAATATGATGAATCCAGAATCGTACTAGTAATTGATACTGTAAGTGCACTTCTGGAATTGTACCGAGTCTATCGGTAGGTCCTCCAGAGGGAAGTCGCACATCGACATTTTCTCAGGCCCTTGGTCAGGCAACAAGGAACACGGCGATGGAGTCACCCCGCTCGTAGTACCCTCGATGTCGGTGCAAGTCCATGGCACTTTCTTGTGCTTGGCAGCCAGCCCGATCGTCACGTTAGAGATGCAAATCTCGGTGAACGGATCGCCGGAGATCCCCTCCAGTCGAGCAGCCATGGACACATTCTCAGCAACCATGTCCCTGTAGTTGATCCCTTGGATAGCAGGCAGTGCATTTGGGTCATAGTTGTTATCGGCATGTGACCCGTAATTCCCAGTCATCCAGAACACCCATTTCATTGTCTGCATCGTCATTTTCCTGACGTATATATCCTTCACGTACCCTCCCCTCCCGACAGCGGTCTTGATCCTGATCCCCGATTCGGTATGGATCGCCGTGATATCCTCCGCTCGAACGTCCTCGATCCCGCCGGACATCTCGCTGCCGAGAGCAATAGTGGCGCTGTAGGGAGAGATGCAAGTGAGCCGCCTGATGATCACTTGCTTGGTTGGCATACCGAACGCGATTCCGTACTCGTCCCACCCGCTCTTGATGGCCACACAGTCGTCTCCCGAGACTATGTAACAATCTTCAATTTTCGTGTTCGTGCACGAATCTAGACACGCAGGGAAACAAATAAGTGCAAGGATTTTGCGTCTACCGACAATGCTGAACTCTGAATGCAAAAGTACCAACCTGGATTGATCCCGTCGGTGTTTGGAGACGTGATAGGCGCCAATATAGTAATTCCTTGGATAATAATGTTACTGCTATAAACAGGGTGGACGTTCCAAGACGGGGAATTGAGGAGAGTCAGGTTGGAGATTTGGATATTGTCAGAGAACATGAGCTCAATCAGGTAAGGTCGGGTATATTTCAGCTTGCTCTTGTGAAATTGCTGCCACCAGAATGCACCTTGCCCATCTATTGTACCGTTGTCCCCTGAAAAACTCCAAAAAAAAATTCCAAGTGAAAAAGTTTAATTTAACATTAGCATATTCTCGTCAGTGAGGTTTTTTTTGAAACTATATGATATCTGTGACTCAGTAGACCAATTACTCTAAGTGTAAATTGAATCATACTATAAAAACGACAAAATTCTTTTTTTCAAATTTTAATATAGTCGTATTTTTGGTATTCCAAATCACATGTGAAATTAGAACAACTCGTCACCTGTTACAATAACATCGGTGAGGTTGGTTCCAAAAATGAGGCTGGAGTACCTCCCAGCTGCGGCGTCCCTTCCTCGTCCGTAAGATGGTAGAGCTTTCATCACCTTCCACTCGTTTATATCCTGTACCATATTTGATTAATTAGTGCATATGACTAGCCAAAATTAGAAGAATCATTCCCGATTAGTTAAAATTAAAATTTGAGGTAGTTGTTATACGTTAACCAGATTAATTAAAATTCAAAATTAGACAATAAAATGGATTTCTCTCTTTCTCCCGCACATACTTGTGCGCACCTCCAATAGTTTTTAAAATGAACCAGGTGATTATCCAGATTTTCCCTCGTTCTCTCGATCGATCGTTTAGTATTAACATGTTAAATAATTTTGAATTTTTTTGCAAAAATTTATTATTTAAAAGGACCAAATCATATTTTTTGATAAGTGTAGTCTCGACTGGATGAACCAGTCAATTCGACCAGATACTTTAGTGGTCAACGATATTGACCAGCGGTCCAACTGCTCTATGAATTTTGATTTAAAAAAATCTTGTCTTCATATCAAGTCATGCTTCGACGAGTCGGACGGCAAATCAGACCATGTTTTAAAACAATCCACACCTCTTACTTAAAAAAAGAGTAACATTAAATTAGGAGGATCACAAGTTAAAGACACCCCTATAAAAGACCAAAAAAAAAAAAAGATAAGAACAAGCGAAGGACCAAACCTGAGAAGCCAGAAGAGTGGCATCCTTGTGGAGGTAGAGAGTGAAGTGGCTGGTGAGGCTAAAGCTACCGGTCAGCCATTTCCCCGGCGGGACATAGAGCTGAGACCCACCTTGGGAGCCGTACTGGCTCAGATGATCAATGGCTTCCTGGAATGCCTTAGTGTTCGACGTCGTTCCATCTCCGACTCCTCCGAAATCGGTCACCGATGCACTATAAGCCCTACAGCTTATGGCACTGTACTCCAAGGTCTCCTGTTCCCCACCTAATTTTCTTCCTCCTCTGACCAAGGTTATAAGTAATGTGGTGACAAAAAGTAGCGCCCAGACATTTAGTTTGTTCACCTGTAAGTTCATGTACAATGTGACAAAAGATTAGAACAAACGGTGATGTGATGGAATGAAGAGTCGTGCGAACAGCAAAATTTTACATGATCATCTCGCACATTATCACGTCAAAATTTTTATATCCAATTTTAAATTTTAAAACGACGAGTAGGTAGATTTTTCGGACTTATAAACAAGTTTATTATAATTATAACTAGCAACATGATGATCTCTCACACAACATAGCCTTTTAGGAATGTCATGCTCCGATTATTTTGTTGGGAAAATATTTTCCGGGCTAAATTACAAATACCGGTGAAAAAAATCTCTGACAGACAAGAGGACTAATGCACATTTGTTTGTGGATTTGTCAGGAAATGGGAATAGAAAGAAAGAAAGCAACGGATGGAAAGGGTGAGTTGAAAAGGGAATTACTTGGATTCTCATGGGTGAGGCCGACTCCATTGGCGTGAGAGGAAATGTGTGAGATTGATTATGTGGAGTAATGGAGTTGCAGTGTTGGTATTTTATAGGAGGTGAAAAGTGGTGGCATGGGCTTCTGCTTCATATGGACTGAAGAAATGAGTGTGTTTCTTGGTTCAAGTCTACTTGAATACCACTACTGTAATGCCTTGTTTCCTAGAATGTTTGTCATTGCCACTCAACATGGAACTTCTGAAATTATTTTAGGCCGAACTTGTTTAATCTGGAATATTTTTATTATGTTTGTTACGGTACACCTTGTGGATATTAATAATAAAATCAAACCGCTTAAACTTTTTATAACATAACCGATGTACTACAACTGATAAAAATTGATGTACTTAACACTCCACTTTTTGATAAATTTGTTGGAATATGTTTGGTGAGATTGGCCCTTTTCATAAACCATATTGTCATCGCTCAACCAAAATCAATAAATATTGATCTTCCAATATTCCAATCTGGACAACAATCATGAAAATCTACTGTCCACTATGTTTTAGTATTATACCCATTCATTCACGGACCACGCTCATTGCTATCTACTCCCTGCTTCCACTATCTGCAGTCACCTTATCCTAAACCACATAAATTTATCACTCCACAATAATCCTACTCTTTTTCTTTTCCATAGCATAAATTTATAAGAGATCTTCCCGAATTTAAACTTGAATTAATTGGCCTAGTCAATTAGAAACGGTGAGACTCATCACTAGAAATACTTTACGCTTAGAGGGAACATGTTAGTGGTATATAACCCGTGGTGTCCGACCTACTTGATCGATTAATGCAAATTCAAGTAGGATAAATTTTTGAAATGTGGTAAAATTCTCTCAACAAATGTTGAAAATGTCTCAACTTCCTATTTAATTATTGACCGATGTAATATGAGTTCTAATTAGGTGGCAACTCTATTTCCTGTTTAACATATGAAGGCTAGTTCATATAAATAGGAGGACAGGATTTAGGTATTCCTTAGGCTAAAGTAATGGTACGTTAGTGTAGGTACGGAGAAGGGCTTTAGACAGGTAGCCTCGTCATAGTCTATGTATCGGTTGTATTCCATATCATAGTGAAGATCATCTCTACTCCGTAAACGTAAGTCAATTGACCGAACTACGTATATCATATATCCTCAGTATTTCTATATTTTTATATATTTTTCAAACTTAAAATTTTGTTAAATTAGAACGACTACCGTTGCTTGTTATTAGTTGGAGGGAACATGTGAGCTCGTGAGTTTGAGAATTTTTGGGAGAGAGTGGGTGTTGATATTTGGCTTGTTTCGGTTAGAAAGCAGTTAGTGGGTCCCGCGCAATTCAACTTTATTGGATTTAGTGTACATTGTTGAGGTCTCGTGAAGCCTTTCCCTTGCCTCGCTCTATCTCACACGGTCACACCTCCCCCACTATTGCCGACCCACCTTCACGGGTCTCATTTTAATATCGGCTATAGAAAGAAAGACCCCACTTCTGCCATGATCATTCACGGTTACTTTTAGGCATACTCCTCCCTTCGGTCCTTCACTATCTTAAGTTTTTCGTCATTTCGAATTTTATGAATAAAAAAAAAAATTGTCCCTAAATGAAGATTTGATGGTGCTCAACTATAGATAGTAGAGATTCACCAAAAATATTGCCCCTTCACTAGCCTCAAGTTTAAGTTTGATAATGAAATTAACGTTTTACTCGCGAGCGCGAATAAGGAGAGACAAAAGAAACGCATTGTGAACGTAATCATTGAGTCGGATACTGGTTAGCAAAAAATTAAGCGTAATTTAGAATTTGTCGATTTGGAAAACTTCTATAGAAAAATAAAATCGAATCCAACTTGGTAAAAAAAATTGGCTTAGTATTAAAGTAAAGTTTTTCCTAAATTCGACTACAACCCTTCGAAGTATTACATTTGAATGTACAAACTAAATAATAGTCAACTACTACATATATATAGGCTTTAGCGGCCATCATAGGAAAGTGCCACTACTAGCTAGCATCTTTATCATGCTCCTAGACGTTAGTCGATTGAGCTTGCAAGCAAAGTAAATTAGGCAAACTTCTACCGGATTGGGCGTTTTTCTTCTCCTTTTTGAACTTGATTCTCTTGCAATCCGATTTCCTTTTTTTGGAAAGTAAAATTTTTATACCATAGTACCAGGATTTGAATTCAATTTTTCTACCTACCTAATATATGTTTATGGTACCAAAAGATATTTGGTCTAACAGTACAAAGAGTTAATGAATTGACAGAATTTTAAGATTCAATCTTTAGCAAAGTATAATGATGATGTAAAATTTAACTATAACCCCTAAAAAGAGCCAGCATCCAAGGAACACCCTACTGAAAATGAAAAGTTTCGAAAGGCCGAAATCTGACGCGGAAGGAAAACATAAATTGGGCCTGGCCCACCTGAATATCTTGTTGGTGACGGGCGGATTCGGGCCCGGCCCAATCCTGAGAGATGGACCAGCCCGGACCGAGGTTAACTATTGAAATTAATTAAAACATGTGCTGAAGTGGTTGGTACAAACCCACTTCAATTATTTAAATAACGATTTGGCCGATATTACTAGTTCTGTCAAAAAATACGAGCAGGAGGTCAAAAAATACCTGGAGTTGACGCGGGCCAATATTGCACAATTCTTCTCCCTTGATTTGATTTCTTGGATGAAGTTTAACTTATCTACGTCTCAGGAGTGGCTATCCATTTTCCTAATCTCGCTTAATTGTGTGTTTGGAGAGAAGGGGAATGCGAACCTATTTTGAACAGGTGCCGTGAAATAGAGGAGGTCATGCGTACAGCTAGAATGATGCAAGTAAGCCCGGAACGTGAAGAACATCTAATTGACAAGGCTGGACAAAACTCAACACCGATGAAGCGATGCGAGCATCAACAGGTAATGCAGCGGCGGGGGGAATCATCCGGGACCACAACGGTGACTGGCTAGAAGGCTTCATACACAACGTCGGTCGCTGCACTAGTGTTAGTCCGGAGCTTTGGAAAGGACTCGAACTCGCATGGAACCTTGGCCACAGGAAGGTTATACTGGAAGTCGATTCTAAACTTGCCGAGGGCTTTATCAATAGGCCTCCCCCGCAACACAACATCCTAAGGAATCCCCTCCTAGAAACTCAAGTAGGATTGAGATGTTCGGGTTGTACACACCTACACCTACAGGAGGCCAACAGATGTGCCGATATCCTATACTTGTCACCTTCCTCGTCGACCGTGGCGAGCCTGAGAGCCTTGGAGACAGCGTCCTTACTAAATGATCCGTCTCCGGCGGTCTCGACCTCGACGGCGAGTTCTCTGGCGACCATGAACGCCGCGTTGAGAGGTTGGTCTACGATCAGAGGCAGCACCACTAGGCAATGTCCGAACTGGAGAGTCTCTATCATGGAGCCCCATCCGCAGTGGAACAGGGACCCACCAACTGAAGGGTGTCCCAGGATCTTCATCTGTGGGGCCCATCCCATGGCCACTGTCCCATGCCCGCTGGTTCGGGCGGCGAATCCTGGAGGCAGGGCGTCGAGCTCGTCGGCGGCCCAGTTGGGTTTCCTCAGGGACCATAGGAATGGCAGCCCGGAGAGCTCCAGGCCGAGAGCCAGCTCACGGACTTGCTCTCTGGTGAGCTTGCACTCGCTTCCTAACCCGACGAAGACGACGGACCTCGGCTTTTGGGTGTCCAGCCAGTTGAATACTTCCCTCCACGGCCCATCGAGAGGAGTTGCTCCCTCGTCTTTGGCCAGAGGGAGAAATCCGACAGGAATTACCGGTTTCCCGAGCAACTCTTGGTAGCGCTCAATCTGTTTCCCTTCGAACTCGACGCAGCTGCGTGTAGAGAAAGCTGTGTTTGCACTTAAGGTATTGGCTAGCCTCTCGGCTACTAAGATCCCGGACGCGAATTTGCCTTAGAATCCCATCTGAACTCCGAACGCCGCTCCTCCCTCGTACCCCATCGTGGGGGGCAGCACGCCCGCGGCCCAATGTGGGGTCTGGTCATACTCTCTGGAGTTGACCGGACCCTCATCCGGCCTTCTCTGGTCAAGTATTCTGGTGGTCCGAAGTAGAGGGAAGCTGCAACCGAAAACGGGCTGAAGCTCATGAGAGGGATACCATGTTCGTGGGCTACATCTGCGGCCCAAGAAGCCAAATCATCTGCTATTATCCAGTCTAGTGAATGTCTGGATACAAAATCACCGACTGGGTGTTTGAGAAAGTCAAAAGCTACCTTGAGGTGCTCTATTTTCTCAAAAGGGAGATCCACCGTCGCCTCGGCCCCAGGTGGCAACGTCTCCTCGCCCTCCAACACTGGAAGTGGGATTGAGACAAAGTCAATGAGATGGGTTTGGTCCGGAGGGAGCTTGGGAAGCCGTTGGACTATGGTTGGGGTGGACAAGAAGGAGACCTTAACACCAGCTTTGGCTATGGCCTGAGAGAGCTGGAAGAAAGGCATTCTGTGGCCAAATGCAGACCAAGGAATCACCATAACGTGAACATTGTCGCGACTCATCTTATCTCTAACTATTTTGGTCTCTTTTATTTGTTGATTCTCCGAGATTGATGCATATTTTGCATAGTTGCATGGTGCAATTTATAGGACGGACGCTCCTGGTCCAATATCTGATGACAGCATTAACTGTCGATAGAATGATAACATATCTTATTTCATTTTTTAGGAATGGTCGATTCTCATACTTTGCAAAAATAAAAATCATCTTTAAATAAAAATTCAATAACGTTACCGGAAGTTAACAAACTTTTATTGGTGCGTGAAACATCATGTGCATATTGCAAGATCAACCTAACCTTCTTCATTTTACGAGAAGTCCAACCAACTTTCGTCGATTTTCTTATCATTATTGTACGAGTACATATATATAAATATAGACTGACCCACAAAAGAAAGTTCCTAGTAAATGATACACTTGAGAAAATTACATTTTAAATCGAGTCATTTTCGGCTCTGAATAATTTGTTGGTATATATGTCCTAGAGACAATCGATATAGGAATATTATACTTGATCACATTCACTTATTTCGTATTATTTATAATACTCGACATTACACTTATTGAATATAATGTTTGATTGTTTGCATATATTCTTGTTAGTGTTCCCATTAACTAATGTTCTCATTGAGAATGTGAGATCTCAGATGACTGTGGACATAGTTCTTAAATAGCCACAATCAATGATCATCGAGAATGAAATATCGATGATGCGATTGAGATTGGTGTGCGATCTGCATCATATCCTTAGAGGATGTAGTGGTTCTCACAACTACGAGATACTAGGTATTTCATGATGGATGCACAGATACTTTGGAAAGTATTGGCTTGCCCGACCGAGAAACTATTTGGTGTATTCTATTTATGTGTCTACATGAATATCGGTTTGTGGAGTAGTATAATAGTCCTCTGACTTGAGATCAATGCGCACGACATGTATAGAGTGATGGACTTTGATCATGACCGACGCTTGCACTCCTAACGGGGTAGATACGGCATGTGTTAGGTACATCATGAAGTATATGTGCGTGGTAGTTGAGCCAAGAATATGATTCATTCCCCAAATAGACTTGGAAAGAATACTTGTCTTCTCATAACTAATTGGATCGTTAGTCATTGGTCAATGCACGTCACTTTTGGAATGGTGTTTAAAAGTGACAACGTGATCAATTAGTAGAATGAGATAATATGATTAAGTTATTTGAATAGACACTTCATCATGTTCTAGACTTAATCGAGTATTGGCGAATGAAAGGATCGTATCACTGTGAGCTTTACATTACAGGTATCCTCACAACGTGATTGTCTGGTCTATTGTCTAGGGTTCCATTAAGACCATTAGTTCGACTAATTACTTGACATGTGAGGGCCTACGGGTCACACAACAAGTAGTCTTAGTTTACGAATTGAAGTTTGTTAGATTAAATATCGATTTGATCAAGAATATTTAATCTATAGAGAAATCTTATAATTCTATTATATAGTATTATAATTATTTAATTAAATTAGATTTAATAGATAATATATATATTAAAATGTTGGACATGTTGACCGGATCAATCTAATATAAAATTGTGCCATAAGGCCTAAAGGGAAAGTCGACAAATAAGTCGACGTTGGAGGCATAAGGCCCTAACCTTGCTGCCCACGTAATTATCTCCGAATAGGGTTAGGAGTTGATTATTTTATTTTCCTATATATACATATATGGTTCTAGGGTTGATGTACGCCAACCAAACTAGACACAAAATATATTTTTTTAGTTTCTTCGATAAAAATTTTTTTTTGCGAATTTTCGAAAATATCAACTGTCAAGAGTTCGTAAACGAGAGAACTAAGTAGATATCATAGTAGATGATGCGATCTACAACGCACTGCAAGAATTCTCTAACGATTTTGTTATCCTGATTTTTTGTTATAAAGCCATGATCAGATTCGGTATTGATAAAATTTTAACTTCTGCTGCTACGAACTCGAAGTTCGTATTTATAAATTCCAACATAATTAAGATTCAGAAAAAAAAAATCAATTTCCGTGGCAGCCATGTGATGAACGGCGAATTCTTTTAAATGCCGCATAAACGAAATTGTACGTCGAAAATTCAGAGTTAAACCGAACTATTAATGGACTTAAAGTTTTGTGTGTGCCGAACATATGAACCGAGTAAGTCGAATTGTTGTTGTTTATTGTTGCAAATAAATTTAATAGTCATATTTTTTTGTTTACTGTTGCAAATAAATTTTATAAAAAAATATAATAATATAAATTAGGAAGAATTCGGATTGTTCGTTCTAAAGAACAGAAATTTTAGGAAACATAAATTTTAGGAAGATTAAAGAAATAGATTAATTGAGGAGGGTAGAAAGAGCATGATATATGAAAAAAGATTGAATAGTTCGAATTACATGGAAAAATCATCGTTTATAGACATTACTTACAAATCTCACATAAAATTTAAAACTTAGAAAATAAAGTAACGATGATAAAAAGATCATGAGAAAGCATGGAATTTATTAAAAAATAAATGAAATAGATTAGATAGTTGACTCGTGTGAGTTTGTATTGAGAGTAGTCCATCTTAAAAAATAAACCATCGGCCTTTATATGAAATTTATAAACAAACTCTATATAAAATTCAAACCCTAAAAAATCTAGAAAAACTTAATCGTCGGATTGTAAAATTCTAGAAATACTATGTGGCTCATTGGCATTTTATTTCTCATAAGAATTGCCGACAAATTGTGGTGGGACCCCAAACGCAACAAGAATAGGACCAATATTACTTTTCCATATTTAATTCTTCATAAATAACGGGACCAATATTAAGAACGGGACCAATTATAGTGCTACACAAATGTTATAATAGTATAATGTCATATTTAATGCTATCTGTCATCCTTCATTTTAGAAATTTTTTTTTGCGAGGACGAATGCTCCATTACTTCTTTCGTCCCAGAGAAAAAACAACACACACAAAGAAGTGAGGAAAATAGAGAGAAAAAAGGGAGGAACTATTCGTGTCAGAAATATTGTTGTGTGATTTATAATAAATTTTTTATTGGTGAATTTTTTAGCCGTGATATTTAATTATAATGATACATTTTATGTTTTTTAGGAGTTGATCGACAATTAGTTCATCAATCTTTATAAATCATATGCTCGTGCGAACAAAATGGATATAACAAAACAAGATAAACTAATATGTTTTAAATTATCTAAATATATATGTAGGTAGGCAAGATAGGACATAACCATAGCATATGGCCATAGTATGCTTTGAGAAAACACAAGCAACACGATTCTCTTCTCTCTACGTGTGTTATATTTACAACTCCCACTCTCGTGCAAGGAGTAGCTGAGCCCAGTGGACTAGATTAGATAACAGAAAATCACGTGTACAACTTCGGCCAACACAAAGTAGAGTTAGGGAGGAGTCAATTTCAATAAATACGCATTGGAAACCACGTTCTGATACTAACTCAAGTCCTTATATAAAGTCCAAAGCTCTGCCACTAGGGATGTATATGTATAGTGCTCAATACCTGTAGGCTGTAACAAACCCTCAGTCCAATGGTGTAATGCATCTCGAATAACCCCTTGAACTCCAAAGCCAATAGTCTGAGATTACGAGATGAAACTACATCAATGTTCAGCTTCACAAATCTATCTGGGATCGTGTCTATGATACAATAATCTATCTACCTTAATGATTTAAAGTATATTTCAGTTAGACGTAACTCGAGTAATGGAGGGGGTTGCCCCAGCGTAGTAGTGGTAATAAATACAGACATCCAAGAAGAGCCCCTAACATCCCGAATTTCATCTGAGATGTTCGTTTTGATCCAAGCCTTGTAGACTGTAGTCCATCTCAGCTTGGAAGTCACGATGTCTCTGTCAACAGAATGGTTGTCTATACCTCCCATGAAAACCTTCAATCACTAGTTTTTCCACTCCATCTCTGGTAGGTACTGCAATTTGTCCGATGTCGTCAAGTGCGTTCATAGTTCATTCTTAACCTGCTATGATAAAGTAACTGAATAAATTGTGATACACGTAAACAATATATTATGTGTGAATGTAAACAATATATTATGTGCGAAAGGTCTTAAGTGATTTGATTCGTACTATATATACCAATAAGGTGCACTTTCTTTTATAGCACATATCTTAAAAGAAGTCTAATGTTAAACGTGTTTGACCGAGAGTAGGACGAGAATGGGTGACCTCCTGAAAAGTTTTTAGGATGCGTATGAATGAGGACAAAACATGCTTTAAAAAATTTATATTAGTCTATGAAAACAGTTGGTCAAATCACGGGACGTTACATAAATACATGTAACATTTGAGGAACTTTAAGAGATCAAACTTTCGATCAGATGACCTCCCGAGACCCATGCATCTACATCGCCAAATACAAGGACTTTGTGGTCACTTGGTGATAAATTTCATGTACCACCTTGGTGTGGAAATAGTTGACACTTATTTCTTAGAAATCCTCTATATCTGGAAATCGCATAATTCGAACTAGCAAATTGATTAACAGCAGTTCAGTTAAAAACTAACAATCGATATTAAAACGAAAAATAAGTTGATCTTTGATCAAGGCTTTTATAATTAAATATTAGGGAGCAAAAATTGTTTCCCTTAATTTATTCGACCGCCGAAGACCGATAAAGCCCTAATCTAATAATCTCCCATCGACTGACCCAATCACAAAAAGGAAAAAAATGTCAAACCCAGGAGAGTAAGAGGCGGAGAGTGCAAATGTGGAATTATAAATCATTGAATTGGTAGTCATCCATATAAAATGATGATTGTTTTTTTTGGCGAGAAAAATAATGTATTAAAGAAAAGAAAAGAGAGAACAGAAACACGAAAAACCTAAGATCTACTCCTGCTGATCCCACATCCTGGGCAGTCCAAAGGGGTGGGAATCCCTGATCAACAGACCAGCGGAGAGCCCGAAAACTCTAAGACCTACTCCGCTGAAACCCACAGGTTGGGCAGTCAGAGTGGCGTCCCTAGCCAATAGGCCAGGATGACGCCGCCTATCCACTAACCCAGCTGAATTCACAAGTCGGCAGTCTGGGGGCTCAGATATCAAACAGTAGTCCAATAACTGAGCGCCTACAGTTCTAGCCCCGAGATATCCCATACAAGGGATGCCACCCACCCTCCCACCTCGAGGAGAGAAGAAAAAACAGAAATCTCACATACCTATCGTGTGTGATTGCAGCCGAGGGCCTTTGTAAAACCCGTTGGAACTGCGAGAACCTATTACAAGAGTTAAGCAGAATCAACCGCCAATCCCTGACGCCCCTGCGTATACTCACAGAAATCATGAAGTGAAACGAAAGTGTGGAGAAATAGATAAGTCCTGCCCTATATAACGAAGCAGGAAATCAGGAGCATTCGACCACCACCCATAAAAAAGAAGCTTAGATAAAGCATCGGCCACCGCATTTTCTTCCCTGAAAATATGCGAAACTCGAAATTCCATTGCGCGCAAACAATCCTACACCCGCAACCACCGTGTCCTAAATTGCTATGGAACCAGAATCAGCCTGGACTCAAAAAGAAAAAAGACATAAGTAGAGTCAGTCTCCAGCCAGAGCTGATGCCAACCCTGTACATGCGCTGTCTCTACTGTGATGAAAGCTGCAATCATCTCCGCCTCATAAGCATAATGAACTCCTAGCTGCTTCACAAAACAACCCTGAACAAATCCCCTGTGATTACGAAACACTCCTGCCACTGTAGATGGGCCTGGAGCTCCTCGAGCACTACCATCAGTGTTGCATTTAATCCAACCTGGAAGAGGACAGTGCCACTTAACCTCCAAAACTCGGGGAGCTCTATCCGGCTTGCCGGAAACTTGTAAAGAACCCAAAATAAGCAACTCCTCATGCGAATTAAACATTTTACCAAGCTGAAGTTTTCCAGATTCAGCCACAAGAGCCTTAATTTGAGCAATCACCGAGAGGGGGCCCCGCTTGCTATCCCTAAAAATCATGTCATTCTGCTCCATCCAAAGGTTTCACACACAAGAGACCACACCTACTCGCCAAAGCGCACCCAGCTGTGGGCTAAAATACCGTTGCATTGTCTAATCCAGCATGTCAGACAAATGCGCCCCATTCCACCGTTGAACATGAAAAATATCAAAAATCTGACACTAGACCTCGTTAGCAAAATTGCACGTGATGAGGACATGATCCGTACTTTCTTCATTGTTCAAGCAAAAACAACAAGAGGGGGGGACCAATGAAGCCCCTACGTCACAATGAACCTAGTGTAGGGAGGCACCCCCTTAATGCACGCCAAACTGTCAGTGAACGCCTTACCGGGATGAATGAAGCCCAGATCCACTTGCCCCAGCTGACTTTTGGAAAAGCTGGCCTTAAATGGTTATACGTCAGCTTAGTTGAAACCATACCATCTGATGCATGAGACCAAATGACCTCATCACTATCGGGAGGGCCAACCCTAAAATGATGATTGTTATTTTTTTAAGAGTCTACTTTAGTGATTTCGAATTTGAGACACTGTTATGTTGTCGTTTAAAATTTTCTCACTAGGTGCATAGGTTTTACCTAAGTCACACATGATATCTATAGTTAATTTTATCGAGTGTCACATCACCTCACTATTTTTATTTGTGTCATATGTCACTTCACTAATTTTAAAAAAAGTGGAGTAACTCGGTAAAATTCAGATTCAATCTTGAACTAGGATGAGATCGATGATGTCAGATCTAAAGCCATCGACATGACATGCATATGAAATTAGTGACGTGCAATGAGACAGTGATAATATCAATGAGGTGACATGATAGCTCGAGTCGAATAACTAGAATTAACAAATGTTAGCGAGGTAAAAACTTTCACCTGGTGAGAGAATTTAAAATTACATGGTATTAATATGTCAAAATGTAAAGCTATAGACTTTAACTCTTTTTTTTTACAAGAGATCATTTCAGACAATATTCGACTTATAATTTTATAAAGTTATAATCTAAATTTGAACAGGCAATATCCGACTGTATTGGGCTTAAGGCCTACTTACGCGGGCTCTCCCATTGTCCAGCCCAGAACAGCTAGTGGGACCCATGAGTTAGCGCGTTGAAGGAAAACACACGGTACGACCGGTCACAACTGCCAGCTGATCTATCAACCCCAACTTGCGTGGTGGGACCCACACAACCCCCAGCCAGCTCCATACAATTCATTTTCCTCTTCCCATCTACTTGCTCTATTCCCCCATCTCCCCCCCCCCCACCCCCCCCCACATGCCCAGGCGCAAACGACAGGAAATGGACTCTCTCGTGCTGTCGTCCGTCCTAATCCTCTCTCTCTGCACCATCTCCACCCTCTCCCTCGCCCTCTCCGTGTTCTCCCCGGCCGACAACCACCTCATCACCGCCGGCTCCTCCTCCGCCTCCTTCCACAACCGCAACTTCCTCCCGGACGACCGGTCGTCCAACCCCAACTCCCCTCTCCTCTCCTCCTCCTCCACCACCACCCGCTCCATCTCCCTCCTCCCCAACCCTAACCCTAACCCTAGCGTTGACCCCGCCTTCCAGATCCACCGCTCCGCCAGGATCTTCACGAAGCCAACTAAGTACGCTTTCCACGTCACCGATCGCGGGACCCACATCGTCCGCCTCCACTTCTACCCCTTCGTCTCCCCCGGGATCGACCTCTACGGCGCCGTTTTCCACGTCATCGTCAACGGGTACGTCGTTTTGACCAATTTCACTGCCTCCGGTCCCGTGATCCAGGAGTATTTCGTCCCTGATGATAATGATGACCTAGTGATTAGCTTCGTCCCGGCCGAAAAGGGGAAGTTAGGGTTCGTTAACGCGATCGAGGTTATATCCGCCCCTAGGGATTTGATCCCGGATACTGTGACCAAACACGCTCTTGAGACCATGTACCGGGTCAACGTTGGGGGTCCAAAGGTGACTCCCTTCAATGATACGTTGTGGAGGACGTGGATGCCTGATGACGGGTTCTTTGTGTCGGGGGATGTCGCGGAGAGGGTGCATTTCGGTGGTAGGGTTTATTACCAGAAGGGAGGAGCTTCCAGGGAAGTGGCGCCGGATTTTGTGTACAATACAGCCAGGGTGATTTCCAGTAGGAATGCATCGGTTCCAGATGTGAACATGACGTGGGAGTTCCCCGTGCCTGATGGTTATAAGTATCTTGTCAGGCTGCATTTCTGCGATATTGCGAGCATGGCTCTGTATTTTATCAACTTCAATGTGTATGTTAATGGGGAGCTCGCTGCTGAGCGGGTGGATCTCTCGTCAATCTGGAATTCGCTGGCTGCTCCAATCTACAAGGACTTTGTGGTTGATGGTAGCAGTTCGGAGGTTTTAAAGGTGAGTGTTGGGCCTTCCAATGAGAGTCAATCGTTTAGCATTGATGGTATTCTGAATGGGGTGGAGATCATGAAGATGAACAATTCGATGGGGAGTCTCGCCGGCGAGGTTTGTGTCGGAATGGTCTTGAAGAACTGGCGGGGTGGGAAAGTGGGCATCTTGGTTCCATTCCTTGCTGTTGTCTGCTTGCTGTTGAGCTTATCTGCACTTCTGCAGCGGAGGACGGTTGGGACTAATGGGGCTTCCGTGTGGACGAGGTTGCCCACCAATTCTCCAGAATTGAGCCTTAAGCAGAGCGATCAGCAGCTCACGAGCAAGGTATAATCTCCTTTCGGATCACGGACTGTATATGTTATAGGAAGTTTATCTAGTTTGATGCTGTAAAATTTGAAGTCAGCTTGACTTTGCAAGCTGTTATTGTGTACTTGAGTGTATTATAGTGCTGATACGACAATATGTATGTGAGTACTGATGTTTTGCCATCAGTCCATAGTTGAATGGAGCTTACTAAGTCTTATTTCCTGTGGGCTTCCACTGCTCATTTTTCTTATAGTTTCTTCAGGATAATTGCTATGCGTGCTTCCCTTTGTCCGCAACTAAAATAAATTATTTTAGTTTAACTAAGATTTTGATTTTGAACTCTCGTAGGGAGAGCTAGGCCTTCCGTATAGACATGTTTTTTTAGAGATGCCATATAGACATGTTCTATCGAAAGAGAATATACGAATTTATGTAACTTCAGGTAACCATGTAATTTTGCTGTAACTTTTCACGTCCGTTTGAATATACACGAATTTATTGTTATTTTTTTAAATATAAAAAACCTTTCTCCTACCTTTGGTAGGTGCCACATCTTTAATTTTTCTTTTGATAAGTAGGTCACATGTTTAATTACCGCAACAGTGCAAGAAACTTAAAAATTTTAGAAAGAAAACATGCATGCATTAATTACTATAAAAATTTATTCCCAAAAAAGTGCACTTTATTACCGTATCCTCAACTTAAAATCAGTAAAACCATGTCCTCAACTTAAAATCAATGAAACCAAGTGCACTTTTTCAAAGTAAATACCACACAATCATCTTATAAACTATAGAACCAAAATCGTTAACAACAACGTAATCAAGTTCGTATCATTGAACATCAATTCTTTACCTTAATACAATCATGGTTAATTTACCTTGTCAACCTCCTTGTTTTATCGTTACGATATTTAAAAAATGTGATGGGGCTATTGGTTTGACTGATTTGTGAATCGAGAAAGGTCCTGATCATTTAATAGGTCAAAATTCGAAGAGCGTACAAACCGCTTAATTATCGGAGTGAATGATTCGTAAAATCGGCAACCATGAAAGTGAAAAAAAAGTTTAAACCCCGATATATCCCCAATTTAACCTGAATTTTCCCAAATTTGGAAGCAAATAAGCCGCCGCTACCTTCCCTAATAAACCAGATAAGCAAATGATCAGAACGAAAAATTATAAACTTAAAACTCAGGATTGGATAGGGGCCGCGCGGACGCAGGCCCCCTCTGCCACAAATTATGACGTAGGCTCTCCCTCATTGGGGAGACCTTAAGCTTGCACCCCTCCTAAGTGCAATGGAGGTCACAAGCCTAGGCCATGGGCCTTGTTGATCACCCATTGACCCCGTCCAGGTAAGTATGTTGTAATGTGGGCATTATATCTTATTTATAGTCACTTCCCATTTGCCTAATGTTGCGCTTTCCGATGTGGTACAGTGAAATCAATAAATCCAGGATTTATCTGCCTGGTTTTTACTTTACATTAGAGAATGGGATGGGGACGGACTACGGAGGGTAAGCGACTAGAGAATTTACAATGGCCCAGGTTGGATGAATGACCCATTAATTGATTGGGCCGTCTGCGCATGGACTTGTTAAACTTTGTATTTTAATGGGTCGTCTGTATAATTATTAGTAGAAAATTTTGGGATAAAAGACAATTTAGTAACCTGTATTATTAAAAATAGACATTTTAGGCCCTGTATTAAAAAAACTCCCGAAAAGTAACTTGTATTTATCTAAAACTACCATTTAATTATAGAACTTGAAAATTTCGGGAACTAGAGATGACATGGAAAAAAATATAACGTGGATCAATAAAATTTTGGGATAAAGACACTTTAGTACCATGTATTATTAGAAATAGATACTTTAGTACCATGTATTATTAGAAATAGATACTTTAGTACCATGTATTATTAGAAATAGATATTTTAGTACCTTGTGTTAGAAAAACTCCCAAAAAGTACCTTGTATTTATCTAAAACTACCATTTAATTGTAGAACTTGAAAATTTCGGGAACTAGAGATGACGTGGAAAAAAAGATAACGTGGATCAATAAAATTTTGGGATAAAGATACTTTAGTACCTTGTATTATTAAAAATAGACACTTTAGTACCCTGGATCAGGAAAACTCCCAAAAAGTACCTTGTATTTATCTAAAACTACCATTTAATTGTAGAACTTGAAAATTTCGGGAACTAGAGATGATGTGGAAAAAAAGATAACGTGGATCAATAAAATTTTGGGATAAAGATACTTTAGTACCTTGTATTATTAAAAATAGACACTTTAGTACCCTGGATTAGGAAAACTCCCAAAAAGTACCTTGTATTTATCTAAAACTACCATTTAATTGTAGAACTTGAAAATTTCGGGAACTAGAGATGACGTGGAAAAAAGATAACGTGGATCAATAAAATTTTGGGATAAAAATACTTTAATACCTTGTATTATTAAAAATAAACACTTAAAAAAATGACGTGGATCAATTTTTTAAAAAGAAAAACCAATCGTCTTCCTTTCCCCTCTCTTCCTCTCCAACTCTATCCCTCTCTCTTCCATGGTTTTCCACCTTGGAACTCAACCTCTCCCTCGCCACTACAGAAGGCACCTCCATCTAAGCCAGCTAGATCTGGCAGTTATCGAAGTTCGACAACAACGAGGATGGCAAACCAGTGGAGGCGAGGAGGTCGTAGATTCAGGCGGTTGGGGAGCTCGACGGCGACCTTGAGAAGGAGGAGGCGAGGACGACGATAGTGCTATTCGGCGTCCGGAACGTCGGGATCAAAAGATTCCGCAGTCGAGGACGATGACCAACTTCCTGGACGATGAGATCTTCTGGCTTCCGATGCAAAGCTCAGGACAACTTCAATGGATGGAGTGCAAGGATGAAGGTGTTCTTCCCGCAATTCAGTAGGGTGCCCGAACCCGAGTTTGCTATTCTAATTCAAGACAGGAAAAAAGACCTGAAGCTGTTGACGTCTTTGACAACAAGATCCTTCCTCGGGGATAAGAGGAGGAGGAAGATGATTGATTTTTTTTATTAAAAAAATTAACCCACGTCAAACTTTTTCTATTCATTGTGGCCACATCACTACCAAGTTGTCCACATCATCTCTAGTTTCCGGAATTTTCAAGTTCTACAATTAAATGGTAGTTTTAGATAAATACAAGGTATTTTTTTGGAGTTTTCATAATATATGGCCTAAAGTGTCTATTTCTAATAATACATGGTACTAAAGTATTTTTAACCCAAATTTTTTTAAATTTGAATTTCTTTAATAATATTTTTAGTGGCAAATTTATAATCAGATATTTTTACCAGCTGATATTCGTATGTGTGGATTGTCACATCCGCAACACATCACTTTTTCTCTCCTCATTTGCGTTAACATGAAAAGTGTGATCCATGCACGCACTCTCTTGTACGCTTCTTCGTCCATCAGTATTAGAACCCCCGTAGTTTGGTATGACCCTACTTACCATGTCAACACAAACGAGTAGAGAGAAAATAATGTGTCACGAACTGGCCATCAGCTCAGACACCAACTGGAAAAATTAAGATTAAAAATTTGTCACAGTAAACTTTAAACTGAAAATGTCATTCTAGAAAACATCTGTTTATAAAAGAGTTATTTTAGAAAATATATGTCCCGAAAAAAAAAAAGAACTACATGGTAGTTAGTAAAATTTACCTTCTAAAATGGTACATAGTATATAGTAAAATTTATCTTCTAAGAACATTTAACCTAACTATATAAAGTTCAGGTTCAAAACTCTAACAAAGTGTATTAAATTTACCTTTCAAAAAATTAGTAAACTTTATCCTTATTTATTCGTTCTTGGTACAAATTTATTTGTAGTCCTGCACAAGTTTGACGGGTGTTTGAGCTCCATTAATATAATTTAAAAGGAAACAAAAAGACTTGCAAACATAATACACAATAGATAAATAGAAGTTGACCATACAGACCTACCCAAAAGTCGTCGTCATCTGGAATGTCAACTATACAATGGCCTTAATTACTTGTTTCCAATTCCTTTTAGCAGAATCCGAACCTTACTTGATTCTCGTGGCACTTTTTAAACTCTCAGATTTATACATAATCTCTCTCTCTCTCTCTCTCCTCTGTCATTTTTTTATTATTATTTTGGAATGTACACGCACCGATCAGCAACCGCGAATGGGGGAGGACACGTTGTTTTCACGAGACTCGTGGAATTGGCAGCATTTGACTTGAAAAAACAAGATATTGGCCTCGTGTCCTAACCAGCCATTCCTTGGGTTCTCGTCTTTGACGCGTTGACGTCGCGCGCTAGCTACAATCGCCGCTTATTCCGATCATTCTCCCGCCGACGCAAGCATTACATTCTTTTCATACAAGAGAAAGAAGGCATTATTTATTCCCTAGAATTGATTCAAGTGGTAAAATAGAACTGTGTAATAATAATTTTGTCTTAAACAATTTCACCATAGTAGGTGAATTATTCATGTACATATACAATTTTTGGGAAAACAAAATTAAGTACTATTTCCGATCGAATAAATTACAGACATATTTTAAAAAAATTAAAATGCGTATAAATTTTGTAGAACACTCATATTTTGATATATCAAAGTATTAAATTTATGATATGTGTTATTTTTTTAATAATATAACCGTACTTTTTATGTACTTTTGGATGAAAAACATATAATTCGCATTCATAACAATATCGTACTATACCAAACCACTTAGATTTGCGTGATTAGAATTCCAAATCTCTTTAATAAAAATTTATATTCATAGCTATTTGGGCCAACTTCAATTGCTGACGCAAGCATTGCATTAACATGATCTCAATATCTCAAGAAGCAAAATGGGGGAAGTAAATATTTATTGGGACGAAGTAAATTAAATGCATCAACTTTAATTCAGACGTTTCTCAACCCCAGTACCTCCATTATGCCTTTTAATACTGCATACATAAATGACCAAGAACCTTTTTTTTTCCTTCAAATGAGATCACTCCACAAAATTAGTTTTGTTTTTTTGGTGAAACACTCCAAAAAATTGGTTAACAGTTCATGGCGTGTACCAAGAGGGAGATACAAATGGTATGAACATTACGTATCAAAAAAAGGTAGGAACGTTAATAGCCCTACCATAGCTTAGTTGATGCCAGCAAAGGCTCATAATTTAGTGATGAGATTACTAGATTAAGAAGATTCTTGTTTGATTTGATCATAGAATGGTCATTGGAAATGGAAAAAAGAACAAAATGGTGCATTCGTTTAGATTAAGTGGACAACGACTTTTGTTGTGCTGCAAAATAAAAATTTGTACAAAATATATAAAAAACGGTCCAAAGCTACTCTCAAATCTTATTCCACTAATATTCGCGGGCTTAATTATTTTCTATAGGGATCAGATTTATTCTTGGAAGTCTGTTTCTAGTACGGTCCTAGATGACCCATTTGGTAGACCATTTTATCATAACTGGATAAACTATTTTATCGTAACTATGTATACTATTTTATCATAACCAAGCAGACTATTTTATCCAACTCTATTTATCCGAGACGTTCCGGACCCCGTGAAATCATTTTATCATAACTGGATAGACCATTTTATCATAACCGAGTAGACCATTTTATCATAACTGAGTAGACAATTTTATCCAACCCCTTATCTGGGACGGTCTCGGTTTATCCGGGGCGGTTCTCGTGAAACTATCTTATCATAATTTGGTATATCAGTTTATCATAACCAGGTAAATTATTTTATCATAGCTAGGTAGACCATTTTATCCGCCAAAATAGTCCTGGCGCATTTTTCACATCCAGGACCAAATCTAACCCAAATGAAATATTTATTATCCTAATTTGTTAGCATATTGACCTTAACTAAATAATCATTGTGTTTCTTTTGCATGAAATTCATTTCCTTTTATTATGTTTCTTTCCATTTTATTGTATATTCATCATAAATTCTTTCTTTTCCTATAAAAAAGACAATACAACCAGAATTATATTGTTTTTTTGTTTATATCACTGGTATTCGTCCTAATGAGTCGAATAATTTAAATTTGAGCTAATTAAGATTTTTGAAAAATAATAAAAAATTTGCAATAAATATTTAACACTCTTACATTCTCTATACTGTTAATACCGGTTATAGAAAAAATCCAATGATGTTCAATCTGTTTTTCGAAATCTGCCCATGATATGCACCCGATACAATCAAAGAGAACCTTACCTCAAGTATCCTTATTCATGAACTAACATACCAAAAGCAAAAGTTCTAGAGGAGTTGACAAAAACAAAACTTACCAAAAAAACAGAGATTGTATAATTTTGTATAACATTTCCCAACATTGTATAATTCTTTTTCAATCTCCAACTATAAAACAGAGATTCTATTCACTTCGCAACAAATAAAATAGAAAATAAAACAGGCCCCTTTCTTTCCCTATATATTGCGGCTCTCCAATACCATCATCCATTTCACAGCTCGCTTTCCTCCAAACATCTCAGCCCTTCCTCTATCTCCCTCTAGCCACCCCTCTCTTTCTCTCTTCCGGCGATTAAAAACAATTATCAGAAACCAAAATGGTTCGTCTGGTGATAAAAGCAGTCGTCTGGGTAGTGTTACTAGGATACATGATGACGTGGATTATGATGCCCACTAACACCTACTGGAATAAATGGTCCCCGAGTATCCGGAGTCGCACTAAGTCGACTTATTTCGGTTCACAAGGTATGTTTTCAAATTATCCTAAAAAATAGCACGTTTTGCTAAATTTTAGTATATTTTTAGAGTAAGTTGATCTCGTACTCATTGTTATCATTATACAATTTATGTTTTATTGTACGTTCGTAAATCAAAATCAAAATTTTTTTTTAAAGACTCGTTGAGATTATCGCATTTTACCTACACAAGATGTTGGGTTGTTGAAACAAAGATGTTAATAATTTTTCGTAAATAACCTCCAGCTTCCAAATAATCCATATTTTTCTTCTGTGGCATTCCTGATTAATTTCTTTTTGTGTATAATAATTTATTAATTATCAAACAGGTTCAACCCTTTTGATTTCCACATTCCCCGTCCTATTCGTCGCCGTTTTGGGGTGCCTGTATCTCCACTTCGGAACGGGCATGGGACCAGCCAAATTCCACGAGAAAGGAGAGAGGTAAATTTCCCATGGGACTCTAATTCGGATATTCACAAACTGTTATTTAATTGATTTTTGGGATCCACTAATGATGAAATTAATTATTTCTGCGAATGAAAAAAACGTCATTAGGGAAAATCGATTCGGTGCCACGTGGAGGAGGCCGATGCTGGTGAAAGGGCCACTGGGTATCGTGTCGGCGATAGAGGTGACATTCTTGGCCATGTTCGTGGGCTTAGTGGGATGGTATCTTGGCATTTCTTTGAAAAATCAGTTCGACGTGCTCACCCCTGAAGTAGCCATGATGTATGGAGCTCACCACATGTAAGAATTTTCTTTTGAACTAGTACCGACCTAAGTTGTTTCAAGTGAAAAATTACGTAAAAATTGTGTAATTGTCCCCTCATAAAAAAATGATTTTTTGGGAAATGATATTAGATCTAAAATTGATTTCTAAGACAACCATATTGTTATTCATCAATATGCCCGTTACAATAATAACCTAGTTTCATTGCTTCGGCTTCTTTGTAAGCATTGACTTTTACTACCTACATTGAAAATAGGTTTAATTACTAGTACGTGAAATTATATTTTTTTGATACGAGAGACAATAATAATTTGTATTGATAGTTTACTTATTTTAAATATCTTAGTAAATCAACGTTTCACGTCCACGACCCAAAGAAAAAGTTTGATTTCCAACCTTGTTGATGGAAGAGCTACATTTTCATAAGATCTCACGTTACTCAACTTTGTATTAAGTCAGTTCTCGTGAATATACTTCATACTAGTAGATTATAGCGTACCAAAAAAAATACTAGTAGATTATAGACCAAATCAATAGTTTTTTTTACAAGAGTTTAATGAGATAAAATTACATTAATCGGTTTTGCGGATATCCAGGTGGGAAGCAAGATTGGGATTGGTGGCATGGATTCTGGGCCCGGTGGGGAATGTGTGCCTAACATTTCTGTTCTTCCCGGTGGCTCGTGGCTCGTCGGTGCTGCCACTCTTCGGGCTAACGTCGGAGGGAAGCATCAAGTACCATATATGGTTAGGTCACATGACCATGGCCATCTTCACTGCTCATGGAATTGCCTACGTCATGTATTGGGCCGTCATCAATCAGATTTCTGAGGTAATATATATAAATTTCAAATTTACTTTTTAATTTTTTTTCTAAATTTACCCCAAAATCCAAAACTTAACAGCCTTTTTTTTAATTTGTAACGGTTAAACTTCAATCAGTCCTAAGGCATGCGTTACGTGGATAAAGACTAATTCTTTACGGAGAAGCAAACAAAACCAATTAATGTCGCTATTTGTCCAAGACAGAAAAACACAATTTAACGTTGTTCGTTTACACGTTCATACGAATTTAAGTGTACCCAAACTCATACGATTATTAAACTTGGATTATGTGAAAGTAACTTTAGACCCGAAAATATAAATATGTATGTCGACGTCCTAAATTTAGTCAAAATTAATATACTCTAAACTTGTGGAGTAAAGTTTGTGTCTAATCAATATACTCTCAACCCTCTATGTTTCATTATCAATTGAAAAACCCCATGAAGTGAACTGCAGTTTTGTACTAGCTGCTGCTCTCCGTTTCTTTGATTTGAAGCACTAGTAGCCAGTAGGCCATTTCCTAAAGCACATGGGAAGCCCACCCAATTTGGACGGTAATGTTCGTCTTAATCTAATTGTCCGACTTCTAGTGGGCGGTCCATTACATCATACGAGTCTGTGCTAGAAAGGACATGAACATCACTCTCTAGTCCGACTAATTCAACGAATTCGCTGCATTATTGTTTTCTCTTGGTCTATCTCGTGAATCTCCATTCGGAGGTGAATGAACCTGTTTAAAATGGACCATGTTAGAAAGGGACGATACCAATTGGGTCATGACCTCCCGAATTCGGAGCTGTCAAATTGGGTCACAACTCGAAATAATTTTCGTCGGAGACAATACTTTTGTTTTCCCGGTCTCTCCATGTCGATTACTCTGATTGGCTTTCTTCTCGCCACTCACAATCCAATCAATTTGCCGTCCCTAGTCCCTACTTTGATTTTACCATAAAGAGGTGATAATTAGATATTTCAGAAACAAATTATAAGCGTACATGTACTAATATATTAATTAACCGATGATTTAATTGATTGGCAAGAAAAAATAAATTCTGACTCATTTTGGTAACATGGGAATAAGACCATCACCACTCGAGAAATTTTATGGTGATCCCTACGTACCAAGTCATTTGGTGACTTGGTATGTACCCACCAATCAACAATTGCCAAGGGAGTTTGGGCCAAATTAATTAATTAGATGACTTGGATATATATTTATGGTAACTAAATTAAGTCATTAATGTAGAATAGATTAAAAACAAACTATTTCCTTATCAATACAACTAAATCATAAATGAAATGAACATGTTAAAATTTTGTTATACTTTAATTTTCTTTAAGTACGTAAAATATTTTTATTTTAATTTTATGAAAAGTTATGAAAAATAATTGTTCACCAAATAAAATAATTGATCTATTTTATGTCCATCAAATAATTGTTATAGAATACTTGTTTTAATTAAAGTTACGCCAATTTTATTTAAGAAAAAATTTCATAAATTTTTATAGAATCGTAATTAAAAAATAGACCTAAGTCATATTTTAATTTTCTTTAAGACCATAAAATATTTTTTAATTTTAATTTTATGAAAAGCAATTGTTCACCAAATAAAAGAATCCTTCTAACTGATCTATTTTAATTTTCATAATTTCAAGGAAATAGACCTAAGTCTATCAAATAATTTTTCTTACGAAAAATAATTTCAATTTTAATTATTTGATGGAAGAATAATTATTTTTTAATCATGAAAATAAAAAATATAACACTTATTTTTTTGAACAGTTTTTTGAACAATTGCTTTATCGGTTTGCATATTTTTGGACATGCACTTAAAGTAGTTGAACTTAGTTTTATCTTCTTGAAATTAAAGTAAAATACTTAATTATTTTTATAAAATTTTCATAACTTTTTGTAAAATAAAAATAAAAATATTTTACGTACTTAAGAAAATTAAAATATAACAATATTTTGTCATATTTGTTTCATTTATGATTTAGTTGTATTGATAAGGAAATAGTTTGTTTTTAACCTATTATACAATAATGACTTGATTTAGTTACCATAAATACATATCCAAGTCAACTAATTAATTAATTTGACATAAACTCACTTGGCAATTGTTGATTGGTTGGTACATACCAAGTCACCAAATGACTTGGTATGTAGGGATCACCATAAAATTTCTTATCAGCACTCACGCCCTCGCCCCGCCTAAGCCATGCCATGTGGCAAAAAAAATTAAAAAAAAAATTCTCAGCCTCACCATAAAATTTCTCATCAGCACTCACGCCCTCCCTCGCCCTCGTAGATTTTTTTTACTTTTCTATTTAATTAGTTATACTTGGTATAATATTATTCGAATAAATAAATTTTTTTGGGTATGATTTGTGTGGTTAAAAAAATTTAGAATTATCTATGATAAAAAATAAAAATAATTTATATGAAAATTTACATTTTTCAAATCTCTATAAATAGAGTCCAATATTAACATATTTTCACACACAATCTCAAATTCTCGTTTCTTTTACTATATACTATCTTCTTAATTATTTTTATTATATTATTTCTAATATGGATCCAAATGATCATAATTTCCCTAATTTTCAACCATTTGGATCTTATAATCCTTCATCTTTTTCAAATTGCGAAGACAATCCGAACTCTCAATCTTTTTTTTACGCCCACTTATTTTTTTACTCTCAATCTTTGAATCAATGGAGTTCGAATATCAGATAGTATAAACGAAAAATATATTTCAATTAGGGGAGTTTCTAGCTTGCACTTGGTAAAAACAATGGATTTTTGTTGCTCAGATGGCGAAGTGGTCTAAAACTGGGATATCAAATGTGGCCGGGGAGATATCACTGGTGGCCGGGCTAGTCCTGTGGGCGACCACGTTCCAGCGAGTGAGGAGGAAGATGTTTGAGCTCTTCTTCTACACTCACTACTTGTACATCATCTTCATGCTCTTCTTCTTCCTCCATGTTGGCATCTCCTACTCCTGCATCGCGCTCCCCGGGTTCTACCTCTTCCTCGTCGATCGTTACCTGAGATTCTTGCAGTCGAGACAGCGAGTCCGTTTGGTCAATGCTCGCGTATTGCCTGGCGAAACCTTGGAGCTCAATTTCTCCAAATCCCATAGTAAGTGTTACCCCTGAAACTTTGTTTAACGAGGCGCATTGAGATTACCGCATCGATAATAAGAATTGCATGTTACTGTTGCTTCCAGGTCTGAAGTACAACCCGACTAGTACCATGTTCTTGAACGTGCCGAGCATTTCCAAGTTACAGTGGCATCCGTTTACTATCAATTCCAACAGCAACTTGGAATCTGACAAATTAAGCGTTGTGATTAAAGGGGAAGGCAGCTGGACCAAGAAACTCTACCAAATTGTTTCATCTCCGAATCAGGTCGAACGCCTTGAAGTCTCTATGGAAGGACCTTATGGACCTGCTTCAACTGACTTCCTCAGGTTTGTCTCGGCCATACTGTATATGATCTTTTCCTTGAGTCGAGCCAAAAAGTATGTCAAAATCACCCGATATCTAGACACCCAATTGGTCGACTCTAGTATTCGGTTTTCTTGTCCTAACAAAGAGATATTTTCCTCAACTCTCTGATTGTTTCCTTCACATTTCAGGCATGACACTTTAGTGATGGTAAGTGGAGGCAGTGGCATTACTCCATTCATATCGATAATCCGGGAGCTCATCTTCGCAAGCTCGAACCAGACCTGCAAGACTCCGCGAGTTCTTCTGATATCCGCATTCAAGAACACCTCAGAACTCGCAATGCTGGACCTCGTCCTCCCGTTATCTGGCACCCAATCAACACTTTCTTCGCTGCAGCTCAAGATCGAGGCTTATGTGACACGAGAGAAACAAGCTGCCAATGATCACTCGAAGGTCATCAGGACCGTATGGTTCAAACCCGACCAAAAAGATTCACCTGCGTCTCCCATACTAGGCCCCAACAGCTGGCTCTACCTTGCTGCAATAATATCCTCTTCCTTCATAATTTTCCTCATCATCATCGGCATCATCACCCGCTACTACATCTACCCTACCGATCACAACACCGATAGAGTCTTTTCGCTCTCGTGGAAAACTTTTCTCAACTTGCTGGTCGTGTGTTTTAGCATATCAGGCGCGGCCAGTGCAGCTGTCGTCTGGAACAAAAGAGCAAATGCAAGGGAAGCCAATCAGATTCAGAACTTGGATATGCCAACTCCTGTCCAATCCCCAGCTTCTCAGTTCTATCAGGCTAACATGGAGTTGGAGAGTGTACCTTACCAGAGACTTGCCGAGTCAACTACTGTCCACTATGGTGAAAGGCCGGACTTAAAGAGTGAGTTAATTTCGTTCCCGGAGGAGTTCTTTCACCAATGTCGCGTTTTACTTCGACAACTCATACTAACTCAATCCCTCCATTTGTTTGAATTGTCTTCCTTCTCTTGTTGTCTGCAGAATTGTTGTTCGACTTGAAAGGATCGAGTGTAGGTGTTCTAGCCTGCGGGCCAAAGAAGTTGAGGCAAGATGTTGCAAGTATTTGTGCTTCTGGTCTGGCTACCAACCTGCACTTTGAATCCATTAGCTTCAGCTGGTGATGGATTTCATTCCTTCCCGCATCCTCCAATATATTCCTGTTACCAACAGTTTCCGGTGTGCTTGTGTAGTATTTGAGAAAACCAAACAGAATTAAAAAAGAATTTCCAATTACAATTATATATATATATATATACTTGTTGTCCTTGTTACACCATGTTCCAGGCACCTGTATTAAGTTTGCCGTTGCCTTTGAGACAATTAAGTCTTGTATAAGGGATACAAAGTCACCAATTACTATTGTTGTTTTAGCCCACAAAGTTCTCATTCTATGGAAATTCTGCACAAAATTTGAGTCATTAATTTGATTTGACACTTAGTCAAAAGCTAATAAGTATGAACACACAAAAGCCACAAAAGTAAAATTAAAGCAACAAACAAATTCCAGTTATCAATAATGGAATAGCCTACAAAATGGCTAAAAGCATATAGATCAACTAGGGGTTGTTTTATCTTTGACCGGAGGTTTCGAATTTGAGTCTCGGAAAAGCAATTACCTTGAAACTTTGTACGTAGGAGCGAGAAGAGGAACGAGGAAAGGAAGAGTAGTAGTACCTGAGATCGGGGATAATAAATGTGTTGATTTGAGCTTTTCTATACCTCTTGTGGTTGTAGCATCACGGGGTAAACCTCACATCGTTTGGGAAATGGAGTACGAAACAAGAGGAAAAAACAATTGAAAAACCTTATTTTAAGAGAATTGCTACATATAAATACAGCTCTTTGCACAAAGGTATGAAGTAACTAAAAGGAAGCGAAAAGCTAGAACCGATAAATTTTATTAGAAAAACGAGACAAAAGTAATTACAAAAAGATCGTAAAATAATACCCCCTCCCCTACCCATGTTTCTTGTTTGATTTAATCATAGAATGGTCATTGGAAAAAAGAACAAAATGGTGCATTAGTTTAGATTAAGTGGACAACAACTTTTGTTGTTGTGCAAAAAAAAAGTTTGTAGAAAATAAAAAATAAAACGGTTCAAAGCTTTACTCTCAAATCTTATTCCACTAATCTTCACGGGCTTGATTATTTTCTATGACACATTTATTATCCTAATTTGTTAGCATATTGACCTTAACTAAATAATCATTGTGTTTCTTTTGCATGATATTCATTCCCTTTTATTATGTTTCTTTCCATTTTATTGTATATTCATCATAAATTCTTTCTTTTCCTATAAAAAGACAATACAACCAGAATTATATTGTTTTTTTTATATCACTAGTATTTGTCATAATGGGTCGAATAGTTCAAATTCGAGCCAATTAAGACCTTTAAAAAATAACAAAAATCTTCCAATAAATATTTAACACTCTTACATTCTCTATATTGTTAATACCGATTATTAAAAAATCCAGTTATGTTCAATCTGTTTTTCTAAATCTTCCCATGATACGCACCCAACACAATCAAAGAGAACATTACCTCAAGTATTATCCTTATTCATGAACTACCATACCAAAAAAGAAAACTTACCAAAAAACAGAGATTGTATAATTTTGAATAACATTTCCCAACATTGTATAATTCTTTTTAAATCTTCAACTAAAACAGAGATTCTATTCACTTCGCAACAATAAACTAGAAAACAAAACAGGTCCCTTTTCTTTCCCTATATATTACGGCTCTCCAATACCATCATCCATTTCACAGCTCGTTTTCCTCCAAACACCTCACCCCTTCCTCTATCTCCCTCTAGCCACCTCTCTCTTTCTCTCTTCCGGTGATTAAGAACAATTATCAGAGACCAAAATGGTTCGTCTGGTGATAAAAGCAGTGGTATGGGTAGTGTTGCTAGGCTACATGATGATGTGGATTATGATGCCCACTAGCACCTACTGGAATAAGTGGTCGTCGAGTATAGAGAGTCATACTAAGTCGACTTATTTCGGTTCAGAAGGTATATTTTTAAATTATTCTTGAAAATGGTACATTTTGATATTTGTGTTGCCAAAATTTTAGTACGGTTTTAGAACTGATTAATCTCGTACTCATTAGTTCATCCAAAAAAAATCTTGTATTTATTGTGGTCCTCATACGATTTCTGTTTCATCCCATATAAGTTAGTCAAAATCGAAACAAATTCTTTTGGGAGAATTGTAGAGATTATCACATTTTACCTTTACATGAACTCAAAATTTTGGATTTGAAACGGAGGCGTTTGTAATTTTTCGTAAATAACCTCCAGCTTCCTAATAATACATATTTTTCTTCTGTGGCATTGCTAATTAATTTCTTTTTTGTGTATATTAATTAATTATCAAACAGGTTCAACCCTTTTGATTTGCACATTCCCCGTCCTATTCGTCGCCGTTTTGGGATGCCTGTATCTCCACCTTGGAACGGGTATGGGAACAACCAAATTCCACGAGAAAGGAGAGAGGTAAATTTCCCCTGGGACTCAAATTAGGATATTCACAAATTGTTATTTTTTTTGGGATCCACTAATGATGAAATTAATTAATTTTTCGAATTTTGTGAATGAAAAAAAAAACGTCATCAGGAAAAATCGATTCGGTGCGACGTGGAGGAGGCCGATGCTGGTGAAAGGGCCACTGGGTATCGTATCGGCGATAGAGGTGGCCTTCTTGGCCATGTTCGTGGGGTTATTAGGATGGTATCTCGGCATTTCTTTGAAGAAATGGTTCGACGACATCACCCCTGAAGATGTCATGAAGTATGGAGCTCACCACATGTAAGAATTTTCTCGACTCCGAGACACCAAAGTTGATTCAAGTAAAAAAGAACGTAAATGACCCGTCATAAAAGAAATAATTTTGAGAAAATAATATTAGGTCTAAAATTGATTTACAAGACAGACATATTGTTATTCACCAATATACTCGTAACAACAGTAACCTAGTTTCTTTGTTTTGGCTTCTTTGCAAGTATTGCCTTTTATTACCTACATTGAAAATCGGTTTAATTACTAGTACGTAACTCAATGTTTTATTTGAATTCGAACCTTGTAAATAAAGTTGCTGAAAAGGCCACATTTTTGTAAGATTGTACTCGATTTTGAATTTATTTATTTTTCGTGAATATGCTTCATACTAGTAGATTATAGACCAAACCAATAATTTTCTTACAAGAGTTTAATGATATGAAATTACATTAATCGATTTTGTGAGTATTCACGTGTTTCCGGGGACAGGTGGAAAGCAAGGTTGGGGTGGGCGGCATGGATTCTGGGTCTGGTAGGGAATGTGAGCCTAACATTTCTGTTCTTCCCGGTGGCTCGTGGCTCGTCGGTGCTGCCACTCTTCGGGCTGACGTCGGAAGGTAGCATAAAGTACCATATATGGTTAGGTCACATGACCATGGCCATCTTCACTGCTCATGGAATTGTCTACGTCATCTATTGGGCCGTCATCAATCAGATTTCTGAGGTAATATATCTCAAATTTACTCCTCAAAATATTTTTCTTCTAATTTTACCCAAAAATTCAAGACTTAACAGACTTCTTTAATTTGTAACGGTTCAACTTCGATCAGTCCTAAGGCATGCGTTACGTAGATAAAGACTTTCTTTTTTCCAAGACAAACAAAACCAATTAATGTCGCTATTTGTCCAAGACCCAAAAACACAATTTAACGTTGTTTGTGTACACGTTCATACCAATTTGTTAAAAAGGCATTTAGCTCACCGACGCAAAGCGTTGTTAAATTCAAAGAGGTTCAAAATCCAACTCCTAACAAGTGTATACCTGGTGTAAAAATTTATCTTAAAAAAAATGGACCCACACTCTAACAATTATCACACTCTAGATCATGTGAAAATAACTTTGGACCCATAAATATGTATGTTGATATCTTAAATTTAGTCAAAATCAATATACTCTAAACTTGTGGAGTAGAGTTCGTTTCTAATCAATATACTCTCAATTCTCTGTGTTTCATTATCAATTGAAAACCCATGAAGTGAACTGAAGTTTTGTACTAACTTTTTTTGTAAAGATAAAAAAAAAATTATACCTTGTTATAACTTGTCAAAATTTGAACTTTAGATGCGAGACTAAATTTGAGAGTTTTGTACTAGCCGCTCTCCGTTTCTTTTGATTTGAAGCACTAGTTGGCGATTTCCTAAAGCATGTGGGAAGCGCACCCATTTTGGACTGTAATGTTCATCTTAATCTAAGTGTCCGACTTCTAGTGGGCGGTCCATTACATCATACTAGTCCTGTCCTAGAAAGGTCATGCAAATCAACATGAACATTTTCTCTTGTTTGACTAATTCAATGATTTCACATTGTTTTCTTTTGGTCTATCTCGTGGATCTCCATTCGGAGGTGAACCTGTTTAAAAATTAAGACCATGTTAGAAAGGGACCACACCAATTGGGTCATTACCTTCCAAATTCGGAGCTGTCAAAATTGAAATTGGGTCACTTACTTTAAACATGTTTTTCCTCGGAGACAATTATTTTGTTTTCCCAGTCTCTTCATGTCGATTACTCTGATTGGCTTTCTTCTCACCAATCACAATCCAATCAATTTGTCGTCCCTGCTTTGATTTTCCCAGAAAAAAAGGCGATAATTATATATTTTAGAAACTAATTATAAGCGTACATGTACTAATATATTATTTAACCGATGCTTTTATTGATTGATTGACAAAAAAAATTGAATTCGGACTCATTTTGGTAACATGGGTATAAGCCCACTTGAAGCCAAAAGTGTTGTAACCCAATGACACAGAACTTATTTAGGAGATCCAAGGTTGATCGAGATTCAATTCGGTTTCAGCAGGAGAAACAGATTTAATCTGAAGACTTGTTGAAAACATCGACATTAGCATGATAATATGTTTTAATTAGATTACCCAACTAGTCATTGATTGTTGGGCTCAATAGAATTTGGATATCAGATGATATAACCGGAAAAAATTTCAATGGGAAGCTACAGAGTTGTAAGAACAATGGATTTTTGTTGCTCAGATGGCGAAGTGGTCTAAAACTGGGATATCAAATGTGGCCGGGGAGATATCACTGGTAGCCGGGCTAGTCCTGTGGGCGACCACGTTCCAGCGAGTGAGGAGGAAGATGTTTGAGCTCTTCTTCTACACTCACTACTTGTACATCATCTTCATGCTCTTCTTCTTCCTCCATGTTGGCATCTCCTACTCCTGCATCGCACTCCCCGGGTTTTACCTCTTTGTCGTGGATCGTTACCTGAGATTCTTGCAGTCGAGACAGCGAGTCCGTTTGGACAATGCTCGCGTATTGCCTGGCGAAACCTTGGAGCTCAATTTCTCCAAATCCGTTAGTAAGTGTTATCCTTGGTTAACGAAACGTGTTGAGATTATCACATCCATAGTAACAATTGCATGTTACTGTTGCTTCCAGGTTTGAAGTACACCCCGACGAGTATCCTGTTCTTGAACGTGCCAAGCATTTCCAAGTTACAGTGGCATCCGTTTACAATCAATTCCAATTGCAACTTGGAATCTGACACGTTAAGCGTTCTGATTAAAGGGGAAGGCAGCTGGACCAAGAAACTCTACCAAATTGTTTCATCTCCGAATCAGGTCGAACGCCTTGAAGTCTCTGTCGAAGGACCTTATGGACCTGCTTCAACTGACTTCCTCAGGTTTGTCTCGGCCATACTGTATATGATCTTTTCCTTGAGTCGAGCCAAAAAGTATGTCAAAATCACCCGATATCTAGACACCCAATTGGTCGACTCTAGTATTCGGTTTTCTTGTCCTAATAAAGAGATATTTTTCTCAACTCTCTGATTGTTTCCTTCACATTTCAGGCATGACACTTTAGTGATGGTAAGTGGAGGCAGTGGCATTACTCCATTCATATCGATAATCCGGGAGCTCATCTTCGCAAGCTCGAACCAGACCTGCAAGACTCCGCGAGTTCTTCTGATATCCGCATTCAAGAACACCTCAGAACTCGCAATGCTGGACCTCGTCCTCCCGTTATCTGGCACCCAATCAACACTTTCTTCGCTGCAGCTCAAGATCGAGGCTTATGTGACACGAGAGAAACAAGCTGCCAATGATCACTCGAAGGTCATCAGGACCGTATGGTTCAAACCCGACCAAAAAGATTCACCTGCGTCTCCCATACTAGGCCCCAACAGCTGGCTCTACCTTGCTGCAATAATATCCTCTTCCTTCATAATTTTCCTCATCATCATCGGCATCATCACCCGCTACTACATCTACCCTACCGATCACAACACCGATAGTGTCTTTTCGCTCTCGTGGAAAACTTTTCTCAACTTGCTGGTCATGTGTTTTAGCATATCAGGCGTGGCCAGTGCAGCTGTCATCTGGAACAAAAGAGAAAATGCAAGGGAAGCCAATCAAATTCAGAACTTGGATATGCCAACTCCTGTCCAATCCCCAGCTTCTCAGTTCTATCAGGCTAACATGGAGTTGGAGAGTGTACCTTACCAGAGACTTGCCGAGTCAACTACTGTCCACTATGGTGAAAGGCCGGACTTAAAGAGTGAGTTAATTTCGCTCCCGGAGTTCTTTCACCAATGTCGCATTTTACTTCGACAACTAGTACCAACTCAATCCCACCATTTGTTTGAATTGTCTTCCTTTTCTTCTTGTCTGCAGAATTGTTGTTCGACTTGAAAGGATCGAGTGTAGGTGTTCTAGCCTGCGGGCCAAAGAAGTTGAGGCAAGATGTTGCAAGTATTTGTGCTTCTGGTCTGGCTACCAACCTGCACTTTGAATCCATTAGCTTCAGCTGGTGATGGATTTCATTCCTTCCCGCATCCTTCCAATATATTCCTGTTACCAACAGTTTCCGGTGTGCATGTATAGTATATGAGAAAACCAAACAGAATTAAAAAAGATTTTCCAATTATAATTTTATATATATACTTGTCCTTCTTGTTACACCATGTTCCAGGCACCTGTCGTTGCCTTTGAGACAGTTGTGTATAATGCATACAAATTCATCAATTACTATTGCTGTTTTAGCCCACAAAGTTCTCATTCTGTGGAACTTCTACACAAAATTTGAGTCATTAATTTGATTTGACACAGTCAAAAGCTAACAAGTATGAATGCACAAAAGCCACAAAAGGAAAATTAAAGCAACAAACAAATTCCAGAAAGAAAAATCATCATTAAAAGAACAGCCTACAAAATGGCTAAAAGCATATAGATCAACGAGGGTTTGTTTTATCTTGGTCAGAGGTCTCAAATTTGAGTGTCGGAAAAGCAATTACCTTAAAACTTTGTACGTAGAAGCGAGAAGAGGAACGAGGAAAGGAAGAATAGTAGTACCTGAGATTCGGCATCGGTGAGGAAGTAGAAATCGTTTCATGAAGCCCAAAACTGGAGGAAGTCGAGCATATTCCAGAGCTCCTACTCTTATAAGATCCAGGCAGGCAGTGACACTGCTAAACATGGCAATAAATGTGTTGAATTGAGCTTTTCTATACCTCTTGTGTTTGTAGCATCACGGGGTAAATCTCACATCGTTTGGGAAATAGAGTACGAAACAAGAGGAAAAAACAATTGGAAAACCTTATTTCAAGAGAATTGCTACATATAAATACAGCTTTTTGCACAAAGGTATGGAGTAACTAAAAGGGAGCGAAAAACTAGAACCGATAAAAAAAATCTCTCTTATGAACAAATCGCCTTTACAATTTCAAGAAACCTGCATAATCAAGAAGACGGGATTAACATCCTGGTAGCATCTTGGAAATCCAGGGCTTCAGCTTGCTGTTTTCACAATCCAGTGAATCGATGAACTTCTGTCTCTTGACAGTTGCCGCTGAATTGGATAGCCAATGCAGCAGTGGCCAAGGAGATGTTCCCAGGAGAATCTTTTTGATTAACCCAAGTCGGTTGCAATACATGCAAAATTGGAAGATCCGAGTCTGCCGCTCATCTCTCCTCCGATGTATAGACAGATGAGAGTCTCTCTTCCAGCGCTTCCAGCAGATCATGATATTCCACAAATGCATCACCAGACTGAGGAAATTACATGAAAACAAACTTGAGATGGGTGATCTCAGATTCCACAAAAGAGAGTATTACTGCCAGTCATTTACCTGAAGCGCGTAGCTATATGCTTTCCAAAGCCGTAAATCATGACGGAACAGATCAAAAAGGACCTGGATAGGCATTCAAGAATCTGATTAACAGTTGCAAGACAACCACAACAAGACAGACACGCCCACTTTATAGGAATTTCTATATCCTACCCAAAACCTTAAGGTAGTGAGTAGGTGGGTCATCCACACTTATAAACAGGCCCCATCCACTTGCAACTTCCAATGTGGGATTCTCTCCAACACGCCCCCTCAAACGAAGTCCATCAGGCTGAAGTTTGCACGGGCTTCACACTGCCTCTCGTGCTTTCAAAGGCGGGCCGTGCAAGCACAACGGGCCATGGGCTCGTTAGAGCAATTGGCTCTGATACCATATAGGAAATTTCCATATCCTACCAAAAACCTTAAGGTAGTGAGTAGGTGGGTCATCCACACTTATAAACAGGCCCCATCCACTTGCAACTTCCAATGTGGGATTCTCTCCAACACACCTAAGGCTTTGAAAGCCATAAATCATGATGGAGCAGATCAAAAAAGACCTGGGCATCCAATAATATGGTTAACAGTTGCAAGACGACCACAATAAGACAGACATGCCCACCTAAGGCCTCAGCATCTGCAATTCAAGTGAATGATATCTCTTGGTATGCTCACGTGAGAGGGTAGAAAGGGAAGCATGGCTGATGACTACTCGTCCTGATGAGCATGTGAGAATCACTGACCATGCCCCTCAAAAACGAAAATCAGCGACAGCATCTAAACCCCCGGTCATATAAAATTGAAGAAGTGAAAAACTAAAATGCTCTTCTAACAGAAAATGCATCCATTATCAGAAGGTTGAGCAGTTAAATTTGGCAGTTCTAACAAAACAGCCACACATCTCAGACAATCTCGTGTCCCCAATCAAGAATTACAGGCAACAAAATACTAACAATAGAAATGTATGCAATATGGAGCAAAAATTGGCAATTACCCCGGTCCGTCTCAAAAGTGTAGCCAGAACGACTATCCATTCTTTGAACTTGACAGAACACATGTGTGCCAAAAGAAACTCAGCATCCAATCGGCTCTGCAGTGTACCCATTTGAAACTACAAGGAAGATAAGAGTTCAAGCAGGATAAAGGTAAGGCCAAAAGCTAATGAGTGTCAACACCCATGTGCTAAAATACCAACAAAAACACAGTACGTAATAGCCAATAGCAAAAATAACTTTTGATGCACAATACATAGCAAGCCTAAACAATACGAGTCACTTGCCGAGTTTAGAGATCATTCAAAGATAGTTGCAAATCTAAGGTAGTAATAGTTAACTAATAAAACACTCCCGGAGCACTCGTTAGGTCATTTTTTCTAGAAAAAAGCTGGAACAAATCTATTGTGCATCACGCATCAAACAGAAGTGATTGCAATAAATTAGGTCCTTGTTGATTCTATTTCAACCTATAATCCCATAAGAAATGAAATGAAGAGATCAAGAAAAGGAAATGCATGCTGGGTTGGGTGGGAGATCAAGAAAAGGAAATGCATGCTGGGGTAGGTGGGGTGGAGGGAGTTTCTAAGGAACTGCATACCTTCTGCCCGATTAGTTCCAGCCCTGATGCAAAATTCTCCAAGCGTGCAGAACCATATCTTTCCCGCTGAAGATATTCCTGCAATCAATCTACAACCTCAAGAAACTGCAAAACAGAATTCACAGTCCTCGCAGAAGTTGAAGTTCAGATACTTCCTTACCACTAGATCAAACTGAGTGCCTTTCACAAAAGCAACAAGCTTAGGAAGTTCTTTCCCTGACATCAAATAACTAGCATGGCTCTCTAAAATATTCTTCACTGAAGTAACATGAGCAGTCTGCTCTTTATATGACGGGCTGCATAGAGAACGCATAGCAGTGAGAATCATTTGCATCTCAAAGGCGCACATATGGTCTCCAAAGAGTGAAGTGGGTATCAACCTATTGTCCAACGATGGCTTCCTGTAGCTTGAACGGAAAAGAAAATAGCCCAAGAATCTGGGAGATAGTTTCTCAGAGTCAGTTGACGTCTGCTCATACTCCTTCCCTGATCTCAGCAAAAATCGCACCTAAGACAAATGGGAAAAAAGACTAAATTGATTTCACGTTCAAATGCAATCGTCTATTTGGTTGATAGATCGTGCACCGGAAATACCAGCTCTCCAGCAAGTTCGTACAATGATTCGTCAAGGGTTGCCTGCATATGCATGTTGATGGCCAGGCGAAAACAGAGAGAGGAATCATGATATGTAAGAGGAACCACAATGTGTAGGAAGAGTGTGACAACGGCAAGACAACAATAGTTCTCAACCTGCAGCAGACGCAATGCACAATATTGACTGACTGCTGGACCTTCAAGTTTGGCAATCACCTGTGAATTCCATGAAACAGATCGGTCGAGTTGAAAAGGCACGTCACATGAATTTAATTAATTCAAGGAAAGGATTGCAGTTCTTGCATATTGTTGTATCTTTTGATACAAAAGAAGTTGCTCTGACCTCATCAATTATTCAATTGCATAAGCTGATAGTTGTGCTGTGTGCAACGTGAGTTTCAGACTTCCCTTAGAATGGAATGAGCAGAACAGATTCGAAAGGGAGTTTGTAGTTCTTACGAGTATATAGCCGGCAGCTGTGCGATACCATCTTTGCTGAAAGCACTCCTCAAATAACCTGGAATTTGGAAATACTGAACATGATCACTATATAATACATAATGACGATCTGATTCCCATGTGCATAATGGTGTAAGGCAGATGAATAGGAACATAGATGTACAATTTTCCATCGAGAAAATGCAAAAGTCGCCAAAGGATGATTTAATTCAAATATGACAATCTACACACACTTATTAGTTCTTGGCTAGATAGTAATGCTTTCTTTGTTGGTTGATGTCTACTGGTATTAAGAAAAAACTGTACTCTGTTGATCTTCCAGCAGCAGAGTACAAATCAGCCCAGTGTCTGCCGTCTGTCTTTCTTGCAACGCTCACAACAACATCATGATATTCAGGGAAGTTTCTGATCAAATCACAAGTCTTCCTCAAAAGAGAGTCACTTCCCCCACCCTCGGAGATTTTTGGCTGGTTCTTGCTAATATTTTGCCTGCGGTTACATCAATTCAAAGATTCAAAAAGAAAAACCTTAGAATATTTATCAAAATGACACCCTAGCAAAGGAAGGCTTCAACGTTTGCTACATGAGGTTTCTGTTGAATAGCTCCATAGGGTAATAGCTTCCATTCACCAATATTAATCATAGTTTATTCATTAGAAAGGAGGACCACCGATAACAGCATTCTTGCCATATCATTGCCAAGAAAAATAATGTATGGCTTAAACTGAGCTAAAAGCTAAAAAATAGTTTAAGTGGTGTAGGGACAGCGCTAATACTGTTTTAATTTATCGCTGTCTTGAGAAAATAATGGCAATGTACCACTCGTGAGAAAGGATGTCTAAGAACAAGAGGTTGAACCAAAATCAAGTTGATTCAATAAGATCAGAAGTTTTAACATTTTTTTTACATTTCATTAACAACCAGGGAATCCTTCATTTTCAATATTCCACTACAAAAGATAAGCCCAATTAAAGAAGAAGAATTTAAAGATTGGAGTGTACCGGGAAATGTCAGCTTCAAATACAGTAAAAAGAAGCCATTCCAGACAATAGGAGAAATGAGGCTTTTCTGCTGACAATTGTGCCAAGCGCAATGCCTCCTCGCGTTTATCCCTCTGGTGAACATAGATGGAGAGTTAGTAGGACACATACAAGATTGTAATTGTTAGAACTACGGAGATTGTAACTATGAGAGGCAGGCATAAACTGGAAAAGGAGACTTCTTTATTGTTTTTCTGATGCTTACAACCAAAGGGGTCATAGGCTATATATAGCCATAAACCAATACTGAAACCAGAAAATCCTCAACCTATTAGGTAAAGAGCTTCCATGTCCTATTAGGAGAAGAACTCTAACTAGGAATAGCCAATACTGAAAGGAAAATACTGAAAGGGAAATACTAAACGGAATAGAACTACTAATCCTAATGAAGTCTCATAGATACTAGTTTCCTACATGTCCACCTTGTCCGGAGCTGACTTGGCCTTTCGGCGAGCATAGGTCTTTCCCCACATAACAAACACAAGCAGTTAAAAAGTAGGCACAAAGATAACTCTTGCCAAAGCAATGGGGTAATCCATAGATAAACATCTTCTACAAACAATGGATCCCAGTTCTCTTCTTCTTGAAGAGAGTGCTGAAAATGAACTTCAGTGAACTTCTCTAGAACGAAATGAAAATACTTTTGAATGACAACCTAAACTCAAGCACAAAAGTGCTAGTGCATAGAGACCGGATCTCATTTCTTCTGAAAGGTAACATATCAAAGCGGAATGACATCCTCGATCATTCTTTTTCTCAAGTGAGCAGTTCAAGAACACAGTATGGTCCCCTGAGCTTGAGATCTGTCCAATTTAGTTCTTTTTGGAATTATCGGCTACAATTAATGTTGCACAATCACACTTTCCATGTCGGTAAAATAAAGAGAAAAAAAAACCAAGATATTCAACATAAAGATCCATGATATAACACAAAGAACTCATTTAGAATTCTCTAACCAATCCATGCAAAGATGCTGAAAATAAAAGAAGATAGTACCTGAAGAAGATGCCGGAGTAGGCAATGCAATATAGTTTGGGCTTGAGGAGATGGCTCAAAACATGGAAACTCTGTGCATGCTGCAAATGACATTCTCTGGGACACACCAACAACAACACCAGCATTTGGAAGAAGACCCAATGGATACACTTCACGGTCAAATTCAAGCTCTGGATCCAACTGCAAGAGATACTGGGTTAAGTATGCTATCCAGCAGTCAACAAATAAAAAAAATGATCACGTAAAAATATACCAAGTATGCCAAAAGAAAAAAATGAAGAATCTCTAGAATTTTACAGCAACAGAGCATTGAAGAGTTCCGTCAGGTTTAATCTCCAAAAGCAAAGCAACTTTGAATGTATCTGCAGGCATACCTGCAAGAAATCCTCCTGCTTATAAGGATGAGCCCCATCAGATGGATACCACACCTGCAAAAGTAAGTCTCCAACAAGCATCTACATCAGACGAGTACCAGAAAGCCTAGGCCTATGAAAAAAGATTTCAGAGATGGGCAATAATAAGATACTAAAAAGAGGCTTAATGTGACTCTACCTGCATCCCTCGGTATCCATAATCCAACCAAGATACCTCCTCAATTAAATTCGTTTTTTCCTCTGACTGACCACAGGTAACCCAAAATAATTCCACAGAATCAGTTAGCTCTCTTTCACGTCCATCGTCTAAATCCAAAAGTGAAAGTTCTCCATTTGTTCTCAGGATCAAACATCTGGAAATGCCGGGAGCTAATAAGGTTAAATAGCAAAAATAAACAAAGGTCGGATGCAGGACTTGCTCAAAGTCACACACCTTTTAGGCTCTCTAATTGAGAGCTTTGAAGAGGAAGGAGTATCGTTGCTCACAGAACCTTCTCTTGGAATCTGGTCAGTGATAAAACGCATAGCAGCAGGATGGCTCTTTGTGGTCATTATTGAGAGTTCACGAACTGTAGAAAGCTGTTCGTCAATTAATCACTTAACACGTGACAGTTAAGATAATCTTAAAGGCTAAAGCACTGTCATCCAAGAAAATATTTTAACTGTCACTAATCACCAAATAATAACTATATAACAAGAAACGAAAATGCCCAAGCCCATTACCTGCAGGTCTGGACGGCTTGAGGGTGTCAATTCACCAAATAACTTCACATGCAATATGTGGACATCAAATGGACGATAGGTGACAAGAATGTAATCTTGATAGACATCCATAACCATCGGTTTGGCAAGTAGAGGTTTCCGGCAAAGCAAGGAGCTCTGGTCCAAATGATACCGGGGATAAAAAAGCAACTCATGCCTAGAGTAATTCAATTGATCATATGAAAACCAAGTCCAGAAAAGAGAACCAATTAGAACTTAATACTTAGACAATCAAAAAACCTTTAACGCACGCATCAGCACCAGGTAACGGCAGTAACAACTTCAACAATAAAAATATCCCCAGTTCTCTTCTTTCTTTCATAGCCTTCACTTTGCTAGGTGGATTTTTCTAAAAGAATTCCAGTTCATTAGCTGTCTTGAAAATCCCTAATGCTTATCATCCATTTCACAAGGCCAAGACATCAGATATACCTTTTTTTTCGCATATTAAAATTCCTAAAACGAGAATCTTGCTGTTACCCATAAGTGGATTGCAGAAAAAATATTTAAATCGCATTTACAACAGTACACATGGAATTCAAAACTTACGTGTCAGAGGCGTCCACATAGTTGCAGACAACAACTATCTTCCCTAGCCATAACAAACCTTTGCACTGAATCTTCTGTTCTTGGGTAACATCTCCAAACACTCGCCACGTTTTCAGTCTTATATCATACAAAATTAGTCCACGAAGACCAGCAACAGCTAAGTACATTCCATCCTTGCTGGCAGCTACATGTTGCACTGGCCAATTCTGAGAAATATATGTCACCTGCTAAAAAAACTGTTTAGAACTTGTAACAAAAGAAATATGACAAGTAAATGACATGTTCACTGTTTGGAAACCTAACTGGAAGGGTAAGGTGCAAAATTTTTAGTTCATCGGTATCTTCTGACTGTACAACAAGCAACCTGTCTTCACTATACACCACTTGACGGACATAGGCCATGCCTGAAACTCCCCTGCTAAGGCAACATTTGCCAAATGGAAAAGCAAGAATTCTCTCCAAGGATCTCTCTTCAATTGCATAAAGCTTGTAACCATATTCATCCCACTGAAAGAATGAGGTTCCACTCATCATCGGCTCATATTTGCAATCTTGATTCTGCTTAACCACGGGAGAGGATACACTTAAGCCAACTTGGCGGATTGTTGACATTAAGCGACAGCCGGATACAGACCATACAGAAAGTCCTCTTGACTTCCACCCAACAGCAAAAGCAGAATTATCCGGCGTCCAGGCAATACAACTGACAGGACCAGTATCATCCATGGAATATCTGCAGTTGTGAACAGAACCGCAAATACAACAAGACTTTAGAAAGCAACAGAAAAGCAGGAAAAGCACAAAGCTCCAAGTCACCATAAAAGAAAGGTAAAGAAAAAATCGTGACCATCGAACAGTGAAGAAGCTTATTCAAGCAAAAATCATACAGATATCTTCAGCAGCTCTTCTGATGCAGGTAAAACTTACCCCCAGTCATACAAAGACACAGTACGGATTAGTGATGCTGCATCTGCAAGGTCATATAATTCCACAACCCCTCTGCTGGTACCAACTGCAAGGATCTGCTGATCTGAAGTCACTGAAGCACACACCGCCTCGCCAGAACCAAGAACTTTCTCAGCTTTAATGAATTCAACATGCCTTAAACCTTTCTTCCCAATGGAGAATGAGACAAGTTGTCCGTTGGAATAAATGACAAACAGTAGCCTCATCGGAAGACAAAGCTCCATATATGTTATAGCAGACTTCTTGGTCTCTTTATGATTGGACAAAAAGCCCCCTCGGACAACTCCAGAAGCAAGGCCATTACTATAAGAAACCGGTGATGATGTGGATCCACTTTTTCCATATGAATATGGATCGAGTTCAAAAGCTCCATAGAACTGTGGAGAAGGAAAAGTCAAAACAAAAAGAGGACAGTTCATACAAATGAAGAGGAAGATGCAGATCCACACCGAGAAGATAATTATCGAAATCAATACTTCCTTCTGATTACCTCTCCTTTCCAAGAGATGCTATACAAAGAGCCATTAGAAAGTCCAATGAGGCAGTGCTTGTTATCACAAACAAAATTGCTCCTGAAAAGAACAGTCCTAAGAAAATCATTTAACAGTCTGGAGATCAGAAGCTGAAGAAAGAAGCATTGGATAAGAAGGGTATGATAGTTTAATATGAGAAAATATTCCACACTGTATGGATAGATCCAGTCTCAACAAAATGTTTTCTCTTGTTTACATAATGCAATTGCATTCATTAACACGTCATGAGTTCAAAGTTCAAAATTCGACAAGCATGGAATCACGTCCTTCGACTGCCACCTAAAGTCCAGAAAAGGGTGAGCAAATGATAGCACACACTTACAAAGTCAAGTCATTTTCCGCAAAAGGAACCTGTTCATTAAGGACAAGGTTTATGTTGGCAAGGAACAAGCCAGAATGTTGCTTCCCTCCAATATGCAACTTCTTGTCAGTGAACTGAACCTTGAATATGTAGAGATAGAAAGACGAGGTCTGCAATTGCAACATCAAAAAAGACAGGTAAGTCACAACTTCGCATGGACCAAAAACAAACAAAATCACGCAGAGGACCCAACCACAATCCAATAGAAAATACAGGTCATTATTACTCAATAAAAGATCCAACGGCATTACCCTATGCCAAATTTCCAGAGAATCTCAACCGATCAAGCATTGTTAAGATGGTAAGTTGCTTAGGGAATAAGCATCAGCCTGCAAGGAGCTGCAAGGGTTTCAATATCCGAAGACCAATTTCCACACGTATCCTGCATCTAGTCCGACAGGTACATGTCCCCCCTCCCCTAACTGCTAACACTAAAAAACGGCTCGGTTTTACAATTCTTTCGATGAATAACACAGCTCGAATGTTATATAGAAGCAACCATGGTACATCTCGAGTGCACTCCACTTCGAACTACAAGAATCTAAAGCTCTCACTATAACAATGAGAAAAGAGCGCTCGAGCAAAATGCAAGCAAAACAACAGAGAAAAAAGCTTACCAGAACGGCGATCAATTTGGCGTCGGGGCTCCAAACGGCGCGTAGGTTCTCGCCTTCCCTCTCCAACGACCGCGCGTCCCTCTTGTACTTCCCCAACCTCACCTTGTGCTGCTCGCCACACCACAACGAAACCACTCCAAGTCAACAAACACGACAGGAGGAAGAAGAAGAAGAAGAAGAAGAAGACGCGAGCGAAACGAATCGAAGTATAGCGGGAGCAGAAAGAGACCTGGGAGGAGGACCAGAGCTCGAGGTGCGAGGGAGAGACGACGAGCAAGAGGCGGTTGATGAGCTTCAGGTAGACGATCCGCTGGGAGGAAGGGCAGTTACCTTGTTCTAAAGGGATCACCTGCGGCCATCCATACGCCATATACATTTTCCCGTCTCCTCCTTCTTCTTCTTCTTCTTCGTCGTCGTCTTCAACGGGAACCTAATAGAAGGATCTAGAGATCTAACGAGCTCCGACAGCGATAGATCGTCACCGGAATTTCCGTCCTCTTTTCCTGATGTACTTTTTTGTGTTGTTGCGGGAATGAGTCAAAGCGGTGTCCACGTCATCACCAAGAGGCGGTTTAGTGGTACGGTGTCGTTTCGTGGGAAAAATATCTCGGGCCGTTGAGCGAGGATCCGAAGCAGTCGAGAGTCGAGAGGGAGCTTATAATTTGTAAGAACTCTTTTTGGGCCCAATAGAACCTCGGGCATGAGTTGGGGATCTCCCCACGATCGAGGAGAATCACAATATAATGACAATTAGAATCGGTTTTTTTAAGGTATATTTTATTAGGGAAAAGTCCACATTAGTACCCTGTGGTATAGCCTAAAATCACTTTAGTGCCCTGTGGTAAAAAACCGATCAATCGAGTCATACTTATTCCAATTTACATCAAAAAGGTCCACGGGCAGCTGCCCGGATCCTGCCCGACCACGTAGATAAGCCACATCAACAAATTTGATGATGTGGCGCCACGTGGACCTTCATTTCTATCTCCTCCTTCCGCTTTCTTCTTCTTCTTCTTCTTCTTCTTCTTCTTCTTCTAGTTATGGCAGTTCACTTTTTCTTTTTCTGGTGGTGAGGAAACAGAGCGATGTCGACGCAGTCGTCACAATTAATTCAATTGCTTCACCCTTTTCTTCCCTAAATTAACCATACGTCATAATTAATTCAAACTCAGAGAATCAAACAGAAATAGAGCGATGTCGACGCCGTCGTCGGATACTGGGTTTGAGGGTAGGGTTAGAGACGAGGGGTTGGGTCCGGTTCGTGAGGGTCGCCACTGGGGGGAAACCTCATCGTGGTTGATGACGTGAATATTACAAGACAAAGTTGGAAGCAACCTCGTTGTGGACGACGGATCTGGGTACCAGATTTGGGCCCGTTCTTTGCGGTGATGCTCCAAGGAAAAATGACGGTCTTATAGGCGAGGAAGAGGAAGCTGATGTTGGGGACACGTGGATGATATGGGATTTTTGGCGGCCGTAGGGATACAGACGGTGGGCGTTGGGGTTGAATGAAGGTCCCGACGATGATGTTCTGGGCGTTGGGATCTTTGGTTAAGGCCGGCAGGGCGTTGGGATTTTTAAGTTGTGAATTTTGACCATCAGAGAATTTCAATTCCTAGCGAGTTCTGGGTTTTGTTTTAGGGTAGAAGAAGAAGAAGAAGGGAAGGAGGAGAGAAAGATTGGATGTGGCGCCACGTCGTCAGCTAATGCTGATGTGGCAAATCCAAATGTTCGGGCAGGGTTCGGGCAGGTCGAAAAGGGTCCGGGCAGCTGCCCGTGGACCTTTTTGATGTAAATTGGAATAAGTATGACTCGATTGATCAGTTTTTTACCACAGGTACTAAAGTGATATTGGGCTATACTACAGGGTACTAATGTGAACTTTTCCCATTTTATTAAAATATCATGGTATCTATAATTTATTTAGTATGATATTTTCTCTGTCATGTTAAAACGAGATTATAACTGCCGACCTCATCTAAATTCAACCTCACCAAACCCCGTTGGAAAAAAAAGTGAGGTTTAGAAAGAGTACCTGGATAATTTCAAGTTAATTAATACATTCACATAATTTTATTTTGATAGAGAAAATATTCAATAGTGCTTTTTGTAACAAAGTTAGTGATGCTAGATTGGAATTTTTTTTAAAGGTAAATATTTTACCCTATAATTATAATTAACATGGTTTGAATCAGAATTCTCTGAATTTAACACCATAATTATGTTTTTTTTTTCTGAAAACACCATAATTATGTTAGATTGAAAGTATCGGAACTCGTTATCTTTACGTCGCGTTATCTTTACGTGAAAGTCACCAAAATTTAAAGGTAAGTCAAAAAACAATTAAGGTGAAGTTAGTTAAAATTGAAGAAAATGTAGAAAAAATTAAAAATTATCGTTTTGGTTAGTACATGAAATTTTGATTGCTATATAAAATTAAATTACTTCACGAAAAAATTAGTAAAAATAACAAAATTTTCAAAAATGTATTAAAAAATTTGAGTGTTATCATGATAAGTCATCACAAATATTGTATTTGTTACGAGAGTTTTCTCATCTTTCGAATATTTTATCTGAATTAAATTTGAATTATTCAATTTAGTTGGTATCCGAATAATCTCCGGGATAAAACGGAAAAGTATTGTAAGCGGAGAGTTAAAAGTGGGTGAAAACCAAAAGGCAATCAAAGATGGAGACAATTCACACCCAAAAAAAAACCAAAGATGGAATAAAGAAACTGAAGGGCTCTTTAACAAAATCCCAAACCAGCAGTCAAGCAATTAGAGTTAATCACATGCTCGTGCTCCTCCCAAAAACGATGAAATTATAATTTGTTTGGGTGATTTATAGTATTCAAAATATAATATTATCATATATTATTTAGAGATAAATTTCTAAATAGTATTTTTTACATTCTTACTTATAGTTAAGACTTTTTCAAATAAATTAATATTTCTTACTATTTGGACCGTTGCAAGAAAAGCAGGTAAATGGGGAACATTGATCAGACATGTTAATTATGGGTTATATGCGTCGGGTCCCGATCGGCGATACGGGTAATTAACCAATTATTGTCCACAAAGTTTCAACGTTGCATACAATAATTCCACTTTATCTCACTTCAGGACATAACAATAACATCAAAGTCATCTTTGCACATTCTCTTTCAAAAAAAAATCTTTGCACATGGACCCCTTTAAAATGAAACCAAATTATAGTTTGTCCTCATTCGAAATTCCAATTATAACAAAATAACCAAATAAATTTATTTTTCTTTAACCTTCCAACTAAATGATTCTATCCTCCCGAAAAGGATTTTCCAAGTGTTTTCGGAATTTTTTTCAAAATAGGCAAAAAAATATAGATATATTTCCTAAATATGCAAAAACTTAATATATTTCTAAAATAGATAAAAATTTAATTAAAAATTAAAAAAATAGTGGAGTCGACCCAAGAGTGGGTCGACTCACCTGCTCTCAGTGGCAGGTACTTTAAAAAATGTAATAAAAAGGGAGGGGAATGAGTTTTTTTTTATTTTGTAAGTGTTATAAGTCAGTATTAGATTATCTGAATGAGTTAAATTTTGATTTAATTTTGCATACTTTTTTGAGACCTACGTGTGGAGCTCAAAAAATTATGAGAAATTAAAAAAAAAATTAACTCATTCGGATACCCGAGCAATAGCTTGTCACTTTAATACTCTTAAAAAAATATTAAAAAATTGAATACTAGAGTTGACCTATAACTATAGGTCGCCTCCTTCCGCCACTAATTTTTTACATTTTTTTTTCTTTGTATAAGTTGGTGATCATTTATCCGAACAAGTTACTTTTTTTTTATTTCTCATAATTTTTTGAGCTTGACGCGTAGGTCTCGAAAAATTAAGCAAAATCAAATCAAAATTTAACTCATTCGGATAATCTAATACTGACTTATAACACTTACAAAATAAAAAAAATTAACTCATTCCCCTCCCCTTTTATTACAATTTTTTAAAGTACGACAGAGGTGAGTCGATCCACTCTTGGGTCGACTCTACTATTTTTTAATTTTTAATTAAAATTTTGTCTATTTTAAAAATATATTAAGTTTTTGCCTATTTAAGAAATATATCTATATTTTTTTCTATTTTGGAAAAAAATCCCAGTGTTTTCCGGCGTGTTCCATAGGGAAATCGTTGTTTGGAAATGGAATTTTGAGAATAAGGTGGCTGCCCAGTTATTGTCTTTGTCTAGTAATAATGGTCCCGTTGATATGAGAAATTTTACCATTTTCTTAATATATATATGATCTATTTAAAATGATTAGAATTAGACATTTCATTGATTATTTATTACTTGTTATCATAAAATTTCTCGTAAATTAACTTCCACGGATAAAATATGCCAAAGGTACAATTAAAGTTTTTCACTTTTACGCAACTGAATTGCCTTTGTCTGAAAAATGAAAAAATGGCCTACTTTTTTTTTTTAATAGTTCTTGTGATTCAATTCAGATAATTTGGTCCCAACTATTTACTCGTTTCCGAATGGCACTCGAATTACGGGACTCGTGTCAAAACAAATTAGGTCTTGGAATAAAAAATTCAGTATCAATCTGAACCGAATGAAAAAATAAAAAAGGGGAGACTTCGCGCTGCCGACTACTTTTGTCCTGCTCCATCTTTACCTTCCACTGGCCATTACCCTCACCTAACACTCATCGTTACGTACCCTTCCTTTCTCAAAAAAAAAAAAAACACTCATCGTTACGTACCCTTCCTTTATATTGTTGTTTTTTCGTACTATTTCGATGTTTTAAATCAGACTAATAGAATTCGAATTGGAGCAGATATGGTAGTCTTTTTTTTTCAATTTTGTCTCTTCGCTCGTTACATGGATGTATAATTGATCTATGATCAAAAAATTCCACTTGTGCTCCCACTAATTAGAAAACATGCATTCCTGGGACCTTTTCATTTGCAGGTATGGACTTACTATGTTTATTGCTTTCGGTTTAATCCGTCAGAATATCGATCAGACTATTTCTTTAACAACTTTATTATTTAATTATACATTTATATTTAGTATTAAAATATAAAATAATTTATATATCATATAACTTTGCTATAAACTTATCATCTAACTCTATGTATATCCTGTTTTAAAAAACTGGCTTGTTAGATTTAGATTGACCAATTCAATCGGGTTGATCAATGGTTCATCCTCACTAATCATCCGTCCAACTATTTTCTGAATTGCGGAGTTAAATCAACCTGAGATATGATCGAACCATATTTTTAAAACATTAGTTTCGAACAGGACGTGCGTGAGGAACCTATCACAATCGAAATAATACTCTATTCACGCAGTACATGGAAGGAGATCCCCACTTGCTTTTTTTTTTTGGGGAGATCCCCACTTGCGAATTAAAACACCAAAGTTAGGCCGAAATTTGTACAGAGCATGCCGATAAATTAAGGTATTCTCAGAAGCACAATGATTAGAGGCGGCGTGAGCTAGTCCAAAAGAATTTTTAAAGATTAATGTTTAGATATATTTGTTATGTACAAAGTGTTTCACCTAGTATTACAAGGTGTAAGATAATTTTACGAAAGTCTCAGAGTTTAACATCTCACAAAGTGTAATTCTTGGTATAAAAAATTAACTTAACAAGTTATTTTTTATTATATATATATAATTTGTTATATTTTATTTTTTTTGGTAGAATACGAGGGGCGGGGATGTCCACTAGCCTTTATTAACCACGTATTGAAGCACTAGAACGAATACAACGCGGTAAAATAACCCCCTTCAGGTCATCCAAATATACATCTAAACAGGATGAAAAAAAGAGAATCAGACAAAACATAGTCATAACCAATAGTCAAGGCATGTTTAGAGAGAGAATCTACCACCTGATTCCTTTATCTAAATGTGTGTTGTATCTGTGTCGTCCACTCTATAAGTGCCTTGACCCGACTAACAAGGTTGGCCAGTAGATGCTCTCGTGTACCATCTCGCCTGACACAAAGGATAGCTAGGGAAGAGTCGATCTCAACGAGTATCTATCGTAAACTACGCTCCCATGCCAGCTCAAGTCCCAACACCAGAGCCCAAACCTCAACTACCAGGAAACTGCAATGTTTGATTCTCTTGGCAAAGCCCCAAAGCCAATGTCATGCTGCATCACGAATAATCCCTCCTGCTCATGATGGTCCAAAGTTGCCTGCTGAGACAGCATCAGTATTCAGCTTAATAAAACAAATGACAGTCGCATCCATGATACAAGTACCTCGCGTCGAGGAGGGGTTGGAGTATTCTGATTAGACATAACTCAGGCAAACTGCTGCTTGTGAAGATATAACGGGGGGCGCGCAGAAATATGCTCTTCCTAGAAGATCACATCGTTTCGCCACTTCCAAAGCCACCAACATGTGGTAACATAGTAGGACCCTCGTTATTCTGACCACCTACAGAAATGTTAGTTTGAATCCAGCTCTGGTAGTCCATCTCCTCTAAAAAGTCCATCCGGCCATGCGGTAGAATCACAGCCCACACCTCCCTCAAAAACCTGCAGTCACAAAATAAACTCATTAGAGACTTCTCCCCACATAAACATCTCAAGCAGGTGCTCCAGTCAGTTTGGTGCCGTTGGAACCTCTATGCATTCGCCATTTAAACACACGCATACTCTCGATAACCGGCAATGACCAAATCATAAACCAAGATATCTCCCTGTGAACAAGCACCAAATCTCCAGAAATTGCCCTATACAGTGACTTGGTGGAAAATGGCCGTCTGAGGTAAGCCCCCATGATAGGGTATCAATAGAGGCTGGTACAGTGGATAAATCTATAGCCGTTATCAAGGCAAGGTGAGATACCTACAAAAAAACTGATAATCGAGTCAAGTCCCATCCTCCCACTGGGTGCCATTAGTCATATTTGCTCAAGATAACCTTCGCCCAAAGGGCCTCCTGTGGCTGTAGTAATCGCCATGGAAGCTTTGCAACGGTCGTAAAGTGTTATGTTTTGTTTACTTACAATATTTTCCCTAAATGAATGTTTTGGGGTCACAATATTGAAAATCCTATTTTTATAGTAAAAAATAACTCATGTTAAACAATTGATAAATTATTTCTCAGGAAAATAAATTTTACGAAGCGAAGCCTAGAATTTTCATATCCAACATAAAATTTTAAGATAATAATTAGTAAATTTTTTACGTTTATATAAAAAGTCATAATTGTTGCAACTAATAATTTATAATTTCAACATTTGTATTTAATTTTTTTGGAAAATATCTAGTATTATTTATGACGGTTTGGTTGGGTTTGATGAGGGTGGAATATTGGTGAAAATTTGGTATGCATTATTTGCTGCGGTGATGAGGAACACTTGGAACTATATAACGTGTAATTTTCTAAGAAACAAGATATAATCGTGAGCATCTTATACATTCCACTTTACATGGAGCACGAGAATAATTATTTTGGTAGTTATTTTGGTCGAACACTTCAAATTGTTGTAATCAAGTCTTAGTCCTCTGCCTAGAATACATCCGAGATTCCACCATTGTACAGCCAACCAGCGTAACAAATTAAATTCAAGTGGCAAGACGATAAAGGTGTCATGTCATTTCCTCGATCTTTCATGAATTCCGCTCACGTTGCAAGTGCGATATTTCTCAGGCTGTCTGCAATTAATCTACGCCTACCACCGCCTACGCGATCGATCCTTATTAGTTCTTTATTACAATAAGTTGTGTAACTAATTACGATAACCTTAGATGCATTAATTAATTAAATTCTTCATCTGCCGACCTATATTATATAATTGCATCAGGAACCAGAAGCAACCCCAACGTTAAAACGCCAAAAGGCTCAACCTAGTTTATAAGTTGGTAGATCAATTATAGCCTCTCTGAAAATGGAAAATTTTTTCTTAAATAGTGAAAAAATTAATATTATTTAAAACTTTCGAGTTTAGATGACCACCAAATTTTTAATTCACAAAAAAGCACCTACTGGTCCACAGCCTCACGGAGCCACCAACAATTGAGTAATGGTGACCGAGCCCACCGGCTCATCCACAACGTGATTTGAATTCACCAAAGTTAAGGTAAGTATGGAGTTCAAGTTTTACAAATAAAAATTATTATTTAAAAAATTATTATAAAATAGGTCGTGAGTATTAAACTTTGAATTTATGTAATTTTTTGTCTCACTTATAAATTAAACAAATTTAAATATATATTAATTGGTTGAATAAATATTTGGATGTGAGATCAGATCATTTGAAATACTTGTTAAAAAGATAATTTCAAAAAAAAATCTATCGGCCGCACTACCTACCTTGATGCTTGAACTGTAAGCCGAGGGCAACATGGTTGAAAACCAAGAAATTTGGAGGGAAATATTGTTAATATACGGCCATGCACTTAAGAATTTCGCCAATAATTAATTATTTAACAGGAAGAATTAAATAACTCGTATTTGAGATTATAATTTATGCAAAGTATGTACAAATTTTGATAATCGGACATGTTTAAAAATCTCAAACTGAGTTTGGAGTCAATTCATAAGTAAAAAAATACAAAAATTATCTGTTTTAGAATTATGAATAATACAAACATTTGATACTTATAAAAAATACAAACATTTGATATATATATATTAGTAAGCCCTCCTATAAAAAGAAACCCACGCCCAGAAAAAGAGGGGGGAAACTAAAATGGGGTTTCCAGTTGGGTACACGGAGGTCTTCATGCCCAAACCTTTCGTACACTTGCTTTCCGTTTTAGGATTCCTCAGCAACCTAATAATCTGCCTGCTCAGCCACGTGGGCCTCTCCGATCTCCTCCTCGAGCCGGACTCGTCTCCCGCCGCCCCCGAGCCTTCCCAGCTCCGGCCTTCCCTCTCGGCGGCCCTGATCCGGGAGCTCCTCCCGAAGGCGAGGCTCGGCGAGGAGGAAGGTTGTGGCCGGGAGTCGCCGGAGAGCTGCGCGGTGTGCCTGTACGAGTTCGAGGGAGGAGAGGAGGTAAGGTGGCTCAGGAACTGCCCGCACGTGTTCCACCGCGCGTGCATCGACAAGTGGCTCGACCACGACCGGGACACGTGTCCCCTCTGCCGGAACCCCTTCGTCCCCGACGACCTGCGCGAGGAGTTCAACCGCCGCCTCTGGTGCGCCGCCGCCTTCGAGGACCCGCTCCTCGACGCCGAGTTCGGCTCGATCTACTTTTTGTAAGAAGAAAAATATGTCCCTTTTTTCCATTTTGGTGTACTTTTTGTAAGAAGAAAAATTTGGTGTGCTTTTTTGGGAGGGGGGCTTATTGTAAATAAATACGCGATGGGGACTTTGGCGGTAGTGTCGAATCCACGAGAAGAATAGGGATATTTTTTTACGATTGGGATAGTCTTCGAGCTTAGATTCTATGACTTTCGAGTTTTGAGTTACCAATTGGATCTTCTCATCTATACGGTGTGTTGAATTGATCATCAATCATATAATGGAAATGCATCTTTACCCCTCAAAAAACATATGGTTTATTCGATCTTATATCTTCTAAAATTATATCTTCTATTAGTTGATTTAGTAAAATTTAGAATTAACCAAAACTGGAAAGTTTTTACGAAGAGTAGGAAAGGTTCTCAACCATTTTTGGGTGGCCGGCAAGGGACGGATTAGCACGGAATGTGCTTTTCCTTTGCGAAACGGGGAAGGGGAGACAGGGGCAAAAAGAGAAAAAGTCCATTTTCCCACACATCCCTCTCCCCCACGTGTAGACCTGACCACGGTTCGAATTTGGACGAATTTGAATCAAATTTATTCGAATTCATCAAAACATTAAACCATATTCAATTCTTCACAAGACGAATCGAATACGAATTATGAATTTTCGAATTCGAATCGAATTATAATCGAATTATAATTGAATTATAACCGAATTTTTCCCTCTCAAATCCCCCCATTTTATTTGAATTTTTTTAACATATATTATTATTATATGTACATAAATTTGAATTGAATTTAACACGAATTTAACTCGAATCAAATTTTCGAATCGAATTCAAATTAAATTCGCCGGTTTTGCGAATTATAAATATCTTGAACCGTATTCAATTCGTTTTATGACGAATTCGAATCGAATTTTTTACGAATCGAATTATTGACGAATCGAATCGAATCGAATTTTTAACGAATCGAATCGAATCACGAATCAGATTCAATTCATGGCTAGGTCTACCCACGTGCTTCAACACTCTTTTTTTTATTTTGTCTTATTCGTATATTATACTGAAACAAATTAAACTGATATATTATTAAAAATTTTATCATAATTATTAATTAATATTAATCATTTTAATATAACAGGTTATGCCATTTTACCATAATCAGGCGTGCCATTTTACGTAACCAGATATGCCATTTAATAGCAATCGGATCTGTCATTTGATTAATTATTTAATTTATTATAAATTTTATTAAATATTAACCTCACATGCCATTTGACATAACCAGATATGCCATTTAATTAATTATTAGTTTTATTAAATATTAATGTGACATGCCATTTGATATAATCTGAGCATGTCATTCGATATAACATGGGCATGCAAGTTGACATAACCGGACATGCCATTTAATTTATTATTAGTTTTATTAAATATTAACGTGACATGCCATTTGACATAACATGGACATGCCATTTAACATAACCGGGCATGCCATTTAATTTTTTATTAGTTTTATTAAATATTAACCTGGGCATGCCATTTGACATAACATGGGCATGCCATTTGACATAACCTGGGCATATGCCATTTGACAAACACCTTCCAGCCAGCTTGTAACTCTGTCGACTGTTGACTTAAAATATATTTTTGATATCCTTTTACTCCGAATTTGGAGAGGTCATAAACTACAACATTGTAGATATAGTCTCAGCTTTGCACAGCAGGTTGAATCATCTCAATCGGACTCCGGAGTAAGAACTTGTGGCCCCAACCGAAACCTATTCTCGTAACTCGATCGACTTTTGACTTCAAACATATTTTCGACATCTTTCCACTTCGAATTTGGAGAAGTCATAAACTACAAAGTTGTAGATATATATCTCAGCTTCACACAGTATTTTGAATTACCTCAATCGGACTTCGGAGTAAGAACATATAGCTCTTCAACCAAAAAATTAAAAAAAAAGAAAAAAAGGGAAGAGAAAAAAAAACATAAAATGCCCCCTTGCACATGCGGGCAATGTCAGCCATTTGATCTGGGCCATGACATGTGGGCAACCTAGATCTTTTCCTATGCGGCACAGAAAGGGCCTATCTCTGTCCGTGCCCAATCCAACCACGGCCGATAGGTTATTCAACTTTCGCCTGGACGGTGCTTGAAAACTACTGCTTCCTCGAATCTCTCTCCCCACTAGCTTTCTTTTTATTTTAAAAGCAAGGACTAGCTCCTTAATAATATTAGTTTAATAACAAGTTAGGGTTATTTCAAGGTTTAGGATTATTTTTTAGGTTATTTGTCCACTTAAAGAAAATTTTAGTTCAAACTTCAAAAAAAATACTATTGAAAAATCGTCTGCTAAGTAGCAATGTTTTCAAAACTATGGTCTGATCGGTCGGACTGCTACTCGGGACCAAATTTAGGTTGAGTTTTGCATAAAACCCAGCCAGCTATTTAACCGGTCAAAATTTGGTCGGACCACCCGGTCAGGTACTTTCGGATGACCCGGTTCGCCTGGATCAGAAAAATTAGTATTTATTTTTTCTATTTTATCAGATTTAATTTAGAAATAAAATTTTTACTTCCACGCTCAGAGCGTGTACATCACTTTTGGATCATAACAAACTTATTTTTTTAATAATTCTCGATAATATGTGAAATAAGTCAAACGAATTGGACTAATAGTAATATGTCAAATAAAAAAATAGTATAATCATCTTCTTTTACTTCTATACTTGTTAAATTAATGTTTGCAGACTTTGTTTGGATAAATTGTATAGCTAAATATTTGAGCTTATTTGATATATTATTTTTTTTATACTAAATTAAATTTATTAAATCGTATTTAATAATATTAATATAAGATTATAAGTACCAGTCTGACCGGTGGTCCAACCAGTCGGACCGGGTGAACAAAAAATTTTAAGAATTCTGGGTCGCCTTCCGGGTCAGTTTTAAAAACATTGCTAAGTAGAACCCGACATTGCTTGACTTTTTAAATTAGACATTAAAAAAAGAAAAGGAAAGAAGTTAGCTTTTGTTCATTACAGGATAGTGCATTGTTGGTTCAGTTTAAGTCAAAATGGGAACCATCTAGTCGGTTAGATCAGATCTTGTCAAAAAAATGTGTGTGAATTGGAGGGCAAATGCCCATATATATAAATATAATAACCAATTACATCTTACATAGTGCAAAGCCTCCTCTCGATCTCTTGTGAGCTTGCGATTGCCGGCCTCATTAGAACTCTATCACGGAAAAAACTAGTGGGAAAAACCTGTGATAGGAAAGGAGTACCTCAGGAAGGAAAGTCCCCCTTGATGTTTGGTGTATTGCTAAACTTGGCTCTGCACCATCACAAACTAGTATATCTCGGGATGGAAAATCCCTCATTGGCTCCGCGTTAACTACATCTCTAGACATACGAGTACATCGGGGGAGGCTAATTCTCTGCAAGTCATTAAAGTACACATCAATACAATAGTCTAAGGGTACATCAAAAATAAAATAATAAAAGAAAATTTCCAAAGCATGCTTGGAGAGTGCGTATCTGGTTGCCCTCGTGCCAGGTATGCTGAATGAAAATCTCTCAGTCTCTCGCCAGTAACTCATGCGCCCTCGAGATCAGTGAAACTAATGAGTGATACAATCAACATCGCATCCCATAGAGGATGGCCAGTCCACCTCCACATGGACTCTCCAGAACTCCCTCTCCCAAGTTAGCTCGAGCTTGAGGATCAAAATCTAAAGCTCCACAGCCAAGGAGGTCTAGCTCCTAATGTCATTGACGAAACTACATACCTAAAAGTCACCCGAATCGCGGATCTTGTCAGCTTATGTATAGGCCAAGTGTCAAATTTTTCTCGAACCTCGACGATTCTCTTATGACTATTATTGCATCGAGAAAATATCGATCACTTGTTGGTAAACTAATTCAGGTTTAAGATAAGTTTAACTATAAAATGTTACAATTTTTATAATTAAATCTTAACATAACTATGTTCACAATATTTGAACTCAATTTTCGTTACGCCAGAGTAACCCATGTTCTAAGGTGTTTGGTGGCTTTTAAGAAAAATAACTACTAACTATTGGCGAGTGTCGTAATTGTAAAGCGATTTTACTCCTGCAAGATTTCCTCTCAGACGGTTGAGTATCCATGGACCGAAAGAAGGAATGCAAATTATCAATATTTTAAAAACTGTGGTCTGACTGATCGGACCACTACCCAGGATCAAACCTGGGTCGATTTTTGTAAAAAACCTAATAACTGGTCCGACTGGCCAAAATCAGGTCGGACTGCCCAGTCAGGTACTTCCGGGTGACCCGGTTCGTCCGGATGAGAAAAATTTATGTTTATTTTTTCTATTTTATCGGCTTTACTTTAGAAACAAAACCTCAATTTCTATACTCGGAGCATATACATTACTTTTGGATTACAACAAACTTATGTTTTTAACAATTCTCGATAATATGTCAACTAAATTAAACGAATTGGAATAATATGTCGAACAAGAAAACTTGCATAATCATCTTTTTATATTTCTAGACTTGTTTAATTCATGTTTGAAGATTTTTTTGGATAAATTGTATAACAAAGTTGCTAAATATGTGAACTTATTTGGTATTTTATCATTTTTTTAATGCTAAATTAAATTTAGTAAACATAATTTAATAATATTAATAACAAATAGAAGTTCCGGTCAGACCGACAGTCGTACCAGTCCGACCGGTCGAACCGGAAAACTTAGAAATTCTGGGTCACCTTCCGGGTCGGTTTTAAAAACATTGCAAATTATACACTAGAATCTATGTGCCTCATGCTATGCAGGTCAAAAAGTAAGTTAGTAATGCTTTGAACTTCCGCAATCTAGGGTGCAACACTCCACCTATTAGGAAACTCTTTTTCTAACAATATAACTCAATGAAGCAGCATTTTGATGCTTCTATTTGTATATACGACCTTTTTCAAATGTATATGTGACTTATCTCTATCTGTGGATGCATTAAACTATATGCACCAAGTGAATTTCAACCTACATCAACGAAAATTAAAAGCTCGGTCTGCAAAATTGTAACGGCAAGGACATTTTGCAGATTGCTTGTATGTGCAAAAAACTGGCAGACCCTTGTGAATGTATCCAAGGTTTACTTGGAGGGGTAAGCAGGAGGCGGTGGCGTTGCGCCTGCGTTATATCCGTCATATGCGTGGCTTTGAGGGGGAGGCATTGGTGGCTGTTGCCCGTAGGGGGGCACATACCCTGGCCCTGGTGGGTAGTAAACCTCCTGCTGAGGCGGGTAGCCCGACGGTGGATAGCCAACCTGATGAGGGGGGTAGCCAACCGGTGGTGGCATTGGCGGATAGCCGACTTGTGGAGGCAATGGCTGATCGATCCGAGACATTTGTTGGATCCCTGGTGCTGCCATCATTGGTGGCTGCCCGAACTTGCCGTCTCGTTTGTCCATTTCAAGCTTGTGCTGCGTCTGCGTTGTTGGGAATACCAGTGCAGAGTTAATGAATACAATAGTCCCTTCATTGTTAAAGCCAAATCAAGTGCCAAAAAAAAAGGAATCAACAGTAGTTGATTTGTTACCTGCATACATGGACAAACCCTGAAAAGGCAGAAGAACGAAAAGACTTAAAATTCGAGATTCTGGAACCTCTCCTGTCAAAACATCAAAAGAGCCAAACTCGAGCACTTACGAGCAGAAGACTAAATCAGACAAGCAGCTCAGCAACTCGGAGAGATCCTCAATTTCGTCGCTTCCAATGAGGCAAGCAACTAACGAGCATATGCATGCCAACTGGTTCAAGCATAGCATGAATCCCTGCAGAAATACAAGGAAGATAAAGTTATAACGCAATGCCTATTGACGCATGGCCGACCGATTGGTTAAAACTCCTCCGGATCGCATGTCCAACCCCTGTCCCAGATAAGAAGGTGAAGGAGATTACAATGATGCAATTATCACAAGGTGTAGTCTGTATGTTGAACTCGTCCTGCAGCAGAAACCGAGTCGACGCAACGGAATTCGTGAAGCAACAGAGCACCTGAAGGACACCAAACACAAGACAATAATCCGTCTTATCAACTGGACCAACTCTGAATAGCGCGAAGCCGCGAACAGATACCGAAGAGCCTGTATGCATACCTCAGTGCAGAGGCAAAACTCAGGGCAACTGCTCTCTCCGCAGCTGCCACTGCACGGGAAGTACCCAGCGCAACATACGTACCTATACGGTAAGAAATATTTAATATTTAAACGAAACAAATCCCAAGTATCCGTCGTCTTATATAATAAAACGGCGACGTACCTCGACATGTTGTTGTAAAGAGCCCGCTTCCGCAGCATGTACGAAGCACAGGGCCCACTTTTGAGGAAACAGAAAGGAATTAATCAATTCAACCTCAGAAAAAAGACGAGCAAAATAAAAATCGAAAATAACATAAACTTACCAGAACAACGCGAAGCAACAGACTGCAACGAAAAAACAAAAACGAACCAAAATAATTAGAGATAAAATGCATGTGTACGTACTTAAGTAATACGTCATTTCCAACCACTTAGATTAAGTTTTTCTAGCTTAAAAAATGTCTCGAATTCGAGTCTTTAAAAATACAACAATGTTAAATATTTTGTCTTCGGTCTGGAAAACCGGCGACGTACACGGGGCATCGGCGGCGACGGCGTCCATGAGCTCGGTGTGCCAGACATTGGCGTAGCCCTGCCGCGTCTGCATCTGCTCTGTCCGAGCCTTCATCTTCATGTTTGCTTCTCCTTTTCTTTCGATATTTCCTTTCCTTTTTTTTTCCTTTTCCCAGAAGATTAAACACAGATTTATTCCCCTAAGCAATTTTTCAATAAAATTCTGAAATTTTAAGCCGAGCACAATTTTTTACTCGTAAGCGATTTCCAACCAGAAGAAAAAAACGGTGGGGAAGCTATAGGGAGGCCCTGTAGTGGAAGCGCGAGGACGACGCTTTATTTTACGTGATTGGTCCAGAGCCGCGTCTATTTATAGGAGGAAACGATCAGGGACGCGCCACGTGGCCCCGCAAGGAACAAGACGGAAACTTCCTTGTTTTGTTTTGTTCGCGGACGGGCCAACCCGTTCTCGTCGCGGGTTGCATGCTCGAGTCTTAATGGGTTTTGGTTTCTAACGACAAAGTAGAGAAGCCCGTTTAGTGTGCAAGTTACAACGGACGTGGGTTTTGCTGATTAAGTTATTTTCATGCATCGACTATTTTAAGCTCAATTCTGGTGGGATCTTGGAATTTGGAAAAGCGTGAAAGTTTTTCTAGATCAACATATTCATTATCTGAATCTAAGTGTTTGTTGGTTTTGGCTAATTAAATTGATCGAGTTAAGAATGATAACTAGAAATTAATCAGGATGAGACAGTCAATTTATGTGATAATCAAGTTTTTTTTTTTGATAATGGTTGGCTGAAAACGCCCGTAGCATTAAAAACACAAGTCTAAATTACACAGGAATAAATCTCACAGAGCCCACCCCAATACTATCCTCCTCCATCAGAGGAATACAATACAAGGGTGGGAGCTCCAAAACATGAAAGCCTAAAAAATAATGGAGAGCAAAGTTGGACAACCGATCTGTCACTTTGTTACTCTCCCGATAGTAATGAAGGACTTCGACTTGTCATTGACGGCGGATGAAATTTTGGCAACTAATCACGAGGGCCGAAAGGGGGTGTTCTTTCGCTATTCTCTCAGTAAGACACTTCGCAGCTACATGCGAGTCGATCTCCACTATGACTTTCTTCAATCCTTTCTCCCAGGCTAAGCGTATGCCCCGACGGAGGGCCCACATCTCCGAGGTGAGCGAGTTGCAAAAATCCGTGTTGTTTACAAATCCTGCCACCCAGAAGCCACAGTCATCTCTAATCACTCCACCGTCCCTGGCAATCCCCGGGTTCCTCTTAGAAATCCCGTCTGTGTTCAGCTTGTACCATCCCTCCGGCGGCGGATGCACACGACCTCCCTTACCACACGCTCCGCCTTCCTTGTCCCTGATTTCTTCTCCCGAGCCCAGGCATCCGCGAATCCCCTCGCATATCTCATTGCGAACTCAAACATATCCCATACCTGGGTGGTCTCGCCGTACACCTCCTCATTCCTCCATCTCCACGCCCACCAAGCAACGGTGGTGAAGATTATGTTCCATTTGCAGCCCAAATCCATTTTAGCCTCCAACCCAATGTTGCTCTCCAGCCACTGTGACAGAGGTAACTGGAAGAACAAAGATTGACCTTGGGTCGGGACCAATTTGAACCATAGACGCTTCATCTTCGGGCAGTCTCGCAGTATGTGATAATCAAGTTGAGACAGGCAAAAGTACCTCTCACGTAAAGACATTAACCTCGGAGTTAAATTGTACCCACCGACGAAACTCTGGAGGATCACATGTTCCAGGTATCATCGAACAAAGCGGTCAGAAATTTACATTGATTGATGCAGGTTGGTCAAATTCATAAGTAGAAGTTTTTTCATTTGGTGAAAAAATAGAAGTTCTCACGTAAAGACATGCGTGTGCGCCACTAGCTTTAGGTCGCATGGAGGTTTAAATTTAAGGGAATAACTTTAGAGGTCTAGTGTCTTATTTGGCTTATTTTGCGATATGAATGAAATACTTTGTTTTAATAGTGTCAAAGTTAAATACGAGGATTCCCTAAGCTCAAAAAAAAAAAACGAGGATTCCCATTGGTTAATAATAAAGTTTTGACTGATTGGTTTATTTGATAAATGTTCCTTAACTATTGAGATGCAAGACTCTTATTAAACATATTTTTTTACTATCAATAATATTTCACGAGACATGGGGTATAAAGTGGAGATTTATTTTTGTGTTCATTATCAAATGTGTTTTAATTTTACACATAATTTTTCTGGTAAATATTTTTTTTAAAGGTGAAATTTTTTATACCATCATATTGTCAAGACTTAAATCTTAGATCTTCTTAAATTTGACAACAATATCGTTGGGATATATGCCCTTTGACTTCTGGTGAAGATTTTTACTGTGCTGCATAATTATCTTATCAAAAAAGTAAGAAACATATAGTTAACAAATCAGCAAAATTTCTAGTGAGAACATATGAGAAAGTTAAGATGAAGAACTTTCCATATATACAATTCATTTTAATAGGGAAAAGTATACATAAGTACTACGTGGTTTAGTGAATTCTGCATTTAGGGTAAGTAGTTTCAAATTTCATATTTGAGCCATGTGGTATTTTTTTTAGGACACAACTCAGTCCCAGGCAGCCCGGCCATTTGGCAGTCCATGTGAGTTCCACCTCAGCCTAAACGTCACCGTATGTTGTCCTACGTGGACAGCCCGATGTATAGGTCGTTGATGACGTGACAGTTGGCATATTATCAAATTAGTCCCAATTTTTTAAATAACGTTGGACATTCCGAGTTGCCTTAAAATATATATTTTATTTCAAAAACTGGGACTAATTTGGTAATTTGTCAACTGTCACATCATCAACGACTTATACATCCGACTGTCCACGTAGGAAAATATACGGCAACGTTTAGGCTGAGGTGGAACCCACGTGGGCTGCCAAATGGTTGGGCAGCTACCCGGGACTGAGGTGTGTCCCAAAAAAAATACCACAGGGTTCAAATATGAAATTTAAAACTACGAATCCTAAATGCAGAATTAGTTAAACCACAAGATACTTATATGTACTTTTTCCTTTTATATAATATCATGTATCCCATATAATTGTTTAATAGAAAAAATATATTTTGATTTGTCAAAATTACGATACAACAACGAGAATGCTCATTGAATAAAGATGCCATTTAGTGCTTGGCTAGTCTTGACCAAAATATGTGATTATTTGACAAATTTTCCTTTTATATAAATGATTTGTATTAATCCGACTCTTTTAACTAGTAACTATAATGATTTATTTTCTGAAATTGTAGACTGCATATTTTTTTAGTAATTTGACCTTTTACATTTAGTGCTCTCTCACATTTTTATTTGATCATGGCACATTATTTTAATACATTTCACCTTTCAAAAGAAAAATTAATGCATGTCAATTTTGGATTTTAGTTCGATAAAGGAATCGATTTGCACATATGTCTGACTTGAAAAAAACAACGTAGGAGTATTTTTCTTAAAATTAACTTTGTATTGATTGATATCACATGGTATTTAGACATTTTTCTGAGAGATAAAATGAACCATATAGATACACATATATCAATTTTTGTGAAAGTAAGCTATAGATATACAAACAAAAAAATCTACTTAACGTTATTGAATATAAACCACCAACATCAACCATTAGTCCTTCTATATAAATCAGAGAGTTCAAGTTTAGTCACGAGAATATAAAATTAGTAGTTTTATCAGATTCGAATATAAATTAATTGATTTAATATGTGTCCAAATATTTAATAATTCAGAAATACAAAAATTACGGTGCATTCAACATTTTATTTCTAAATGATACCGAAATTCTTGACGAAGGATAATCCAGGTGCTAAATCATATCAAATCTAAAACTTAGAATTTAAGGGTCAAAACACATACAAAAATCCACATATGTAGTATGGTCCAGCAACTATCCCAATTGAATTATTTGGTCCAACTCGTTATCAATGTGTCAATTTTTTGCTGACTATCTTTATCGAGAAAGAGAGGACCGAAACATGGGCGGTCAAAAACATAGAGAGGGTTCATGATCTTTAGATTCAATGCCAGGTGCTATAGTGGAAGTTGCAGGTCGATTCGCCAATTCACTTCAACACACTGCGATAGAGTTATTGGAGCATAAAATGAGTTCCTTGCCAGATGAGTTTCAAGCAAAGGCCAAACTTGCAAGTTTAAAACTTACTTGTATAAGTAGGCAGCAATGCCTAAGATGATAATCAAGAGAATGATGTCAATGCAGAAGTTCCGGCTGGATCGCAGCTGAAACAAAAGACGGAGCGAATTGATAAGAAATCAGACCGAGTCGAGTAGCCGAGTGATGGTTTTTGGTTACCTGGTTGACAGTGTCCTTGAGTCTGACATTAGTACTCTTGAGGTCAGAGGCTGCCCTGTCAACCTGGAATCAATGCGACTCTTGTAATGTATGTTTATTAATGTTCAACACTAGATAAGGAAAGTTGTTTTAGGTTAACTAAAAGTCTCCAGCAAAAGAACAAAGGTAAGAAATGTAGAATCACCTTGTCATCTATTTCATCCATGAGGGGCAACTGCCTATCAAACTCCTGCAGGCCCAATCTGATGGCATTTAGAAGCAAGAAAATACCCAATTTCCCCCCGAATTAGCCGAAAGGATGAGTGCCACAAACCTCGTTAATATCACGTGCCATGTTCTTCAAATTGTCTAATCCTTCTGCTATTACATCTAGGCCTTGGTCCTGTGTTCAGACAAGCAAGGATCATTGACCGGCCTCACCTCTTTCATTGACCAAGACCATTGTGCTTTTATTTTTTCTTACTGTAACATTTGCCGCCTCATATTTGCTCAAATTTTGGCACTTTAGTGTTGAAATTTGGGCTTTGCTTTTTTTTTTTTGAGAAATAAATAGGTTATGTTTCATTAAGATTTTGAGGAAGTCAGCAACCGCGGGAGAGAAGAGTCTTCTTTCGACATATATATTCTAAATGAAATTTACTTTTTTTAAAAACAACATATATATGTACTCGCCTGCTTAATTCTCCGCATCTCGTATTCGTTCCTGAATTGCTCCGTCTCTTCAGTTGTCCGAAAATATTCATCATTAAGTCTCGCTTTCTCTTCTGATCAGACATACATTAGCAATCAATATATGACTTCGATACAGCCAGAAGCCAAAATCTGAATAAATTTATGGTGGTCCTGTAGAGCCCGATAAACTTAGAAAACGCTATTGGGAGAGTATTTACAAGCTGGTCTCGGAGGCAGATAGCGTTATAAGCGAGTTCAGAGACGGATTTGACCTCCAGTTGGGAGATGGAAGGAAGTTCCTTTTCTGGATCGGATGTATCCCCTTGAAGCGGAGATTTGGCAGGCTTTTCATGGTTTCCAATCAGAAGTCGGCTACGATTTTTGAGTGTGGTTCCTGGAATGCCGAAGGTTGGATTTGGGCTCTTTCATGGAGGCGATCTTTCAGGGTGTTTGAAGAGGTTATGGCTCAGGAGCTGATGTCGCTTCTAAAGGATTCCGAATTGCATCGTGACAGAAGCGACACCATCAATTGGAGATGGGCTGATGGGGGTACACGGCGAAATCTTGGAGGAATCAGCTGTGGAGGTTTAAATTTGTTCATTCTGCTCTAATCAAGGAGGTGAGCAAAGTTTGGAAGGGCTCTATTCCCTTATAAGTCGAATGCTTCATGTGGTTGACAATTTAAGGAAGAATTCAAACAAGGGATGTGTTGATTAGAATGAAGCGTATTTAAGTTTGGGAGGCTCTTTGCCTCTTTTGACTAGATCGGGACGAAAATGGCAGAACTTTTTCTTTTATTATGACCTCTCTCTCGTTCAATTTGGGATCACTTTGTGAATCAGAGAAGATTGGCGTGGAACGGGTTCCATTCTATTAGCACTGCACTCTCGGCTTGGAGTGGGTTGGAAGGTGGTGGAATGTTAGGGAATGTTTGGTATTCGTTGTTCGGGGCCACCTTGTGGAGCATTTGGTTGCTTGGAAATAAGATGATTTTCGAAAAAAAGCAATGTGATCGTGAGCTTCTCAAATACTTCATTTACTATAGGACGGGAGAATAATTTTGGTGGGCCAGGACGCTCCGTGACATGGGTAATCAGGAGCTTAACTTTTTTTGGGATTCCTTAAAAGTCCGATAATTTCTAGTTTTTGTTCAGGGTTGGCTAAATTTTGTGTAAATAGCGAGATTGTTCGCTATTAATTTTCCCGAGAATTTATCTCGGTGGGGGTTTGGGGTTCCAAGTAGGTTTGGGTTGTGCTCTGTAGATACTTGCTGGTTTTCTCTCTGTTTTGTTTTCGTTGTTTCCCTTTATTTTTTCCTTAATAAAGCTTCTTTATTTACCCAAAAAAAAACTTAGAAAATGCTATTGACTAGATGTAGCAAGTCAACTTGCACACGAGACCGTTAAGATCTATCTCAAATTCTTAATCATCCTAGAACTCATAATGATGTGTCTCCTATAGATATAGGTAAGGGTTATGAATTATTTGGCTTTGACATTGTCTTCGTCTTTAGGTCTTTCGATCTTTAGGAGTTTCGATCAAACTACTGTAATATTTAGTGTCTTTTTTTAACCTATCTCTACCCTAACACGTACATAATAAAGTTTTTCCTCAAAATCTGTACTTGTAAACCGTACAATGGCAAGAAAATGCAGGCCTTCATTAATTCCACTAGAGAAGTGATTACCATAGTTGAAGTCAAACTTGATCCCACCGGCGCCACTGTGGCCACCCTCTACGGCGTTAGCTCCGCCACCTCCAACGGTTCTAGTATTGCTTCCATCAGGAATCGCCTCTATCCTCTCCTTCAAGATTGCAACTAACTCGCTCCTCGCCTCCAGCTCTTCCTTGGGCACCCCTTTCACCTATATACCACGTCAGTATTTAATTCGGAGAATTTTGTTACCATTCAATAATATTTTCCGACTCAAATATAGATAAGCCGGTCTACAGAGTGCGGATACAAATTGTCATCAACAATTAGTAGAAAAAACACTCGTTACCCTTTTAAAGGCAAGCCTCTGCAACTTAGGAAGCTCCTCCATCAACCTGGCTTTGGTCCTCCTGATCTCCGCGTTCACCGCTACCGCCCTTGCCCTGTTCTTCTCCGTCGCCACCGTCTCCGACTTCTTCTTTTTTCATTTTTTACATGTACATAAAGACCATTTTTTAATGAGCTGAATATTCATGTTCTACAAAACTTGGTACGTCAAATTTTAACAAAACTTCATAATTCGAACTCGAGATTTCTCGTTTACTTGGAGAGCAGCGTCGAGGTCGGCCTCGACGGCGCCGTAGAGACGGGCGAAGGCGTCGTCGGCGTTGAGGTTGGTGCCCTTATTGTTGTGATGCTTGTCGACGTCGAACTTGTCGTACTTGTTGCATATCGCGTCCAGCCTCGTCACGAGGTCGATGACGCCCATCTTAGTTTCTATCTCCTCCCCGGCGTCGTTTTGGCTCCGCGGAGGAGTAATTAATGCGTCTGTTTATTGGAGATAAGGGAGAGGAAGGGCGGCAAAAACAACGAGGAAGGACGTCCCCGGCGGACTTCCATAAAATTTACTAGTAATATTATTTTTGAATTTTTTTTCATAAATTATTTATAAAACTATTGCAAGTTGACACTCTTGACAATGAAGTATTATGTGTCCCTATACGGGTCTTTACGAAAAATTGTAGGAGCCATGAAATCTTTTTGGTGGGGCTAATATGTTAATTACCAATTTTGCTTAACAAAGTACAAATTTGTAGGTGCAAATTGATTTTTTTTTTTTGCGAGCTTTCAATTAATAGTTTTGAAAAAGCACGTAATCATTCCAGATTTCGAGAAGGAGACAGCCACCTCATTTCACTTATTTAAAACGTATAAATTTTAAACCATCAACTTTATACATTCGTATAAAAAGAATCTTGTTACAAATAACATTTTTTGATAAGACGTGTGGCGCCCAATTGGAATGATAATTATGTGATAGTCACAACTAACTAAGAGGTAGAAATTTTTGAAAAATGGACTTTTGTATGCGAGTGAAATACATGATCATAAAGTTTTTTGGACTTTTTGTGATGATCACAATTCACTAGACTGACTAATCGAGGTTTAAGACATGTGAACTTGAAAGGTGACAAAGTTCTCACAACAACTCTATTACGTACCTAATTATTCGAGCTCAAAACTTCTTTGCTAAATAAAACAACACAAATTAATTTTTTTTAAAGTAAATTTTTACACCAAGCACCTATGAAGATTGAAGATTGAACACTAATAGAGTAAGCAACACTATCCGATGTGCGATCTGGATCATTGGATAGAGGGAGATGCACGTGATTTTAATCACAAAGTTAAGATTCACTGGGACGGGTGCAAAGATATTTTTGGCTTTTCAACTATCAGACAATAGTAGAACATGTGACCCACAATGTTGCTTCGACGTTAGACAAGGGTGCAACACGAGATATACAGTGATACAACATGCTTTAAATATATTAATTTTCAATTGTACAACATGAGACGGAGAGTAGTGCAATATGCCTAAAATATAAAATTTTAAAATTGTCCCTGTATGTTTTTGATATTACAAACTTGTCATCATTCAAACGGGCCGTTCCACATTATCGTACTATGTTGATGGGCCAACAACACTTAATCGAAACCCATATTTTAGAAATGTTTTACCTTTTTTAAGCAAACTTTTTTTTAAAGATAAATTTTTATACCATAACATTGCTAATGTTTAAACTTTTGACCTCCTAAATATTTACAACGCCTTCTGCCGTTGGAATAATAGGCCTTTGACAAACTAAAACACTTGGTTGCACGTAGTCATTCCACTAGGATGTTATGTCACCCTATTTTAATTTCAAGGTGTTAGTTGGGACAACCTTTTTCATTGCAATATTTTCCGTCATAATTATTTAAATATTTATTAAATTGATTAATCTAAACTCTAAATTATTCTTTTTTCAAATAGTAGTGACATAACACTCCACACCAAATTCCATTAGTTATATCAAAACCTCTGTTAAGCTCAATCCGTATCAACTCATCAAAGTGTTTAGATCATTCAAATTACAACGTATAATCTAACTAACAACAATATGGATATAAACAACAGACATATAAATAATATCATAAAACTAAACTAAAGATAAATATAAATATAAAATTTTAAGAGATAAAGTTCCACTCGTATGTAAATTTTGCTTTTCAACATTGTTTGAGCAAAGACTGAGCACAAAAAAAACTTAAAAAGATGCATGCCAGGAGACATCTCATAAATAATACTTTCGTGCACGAAATTTCATTTTGGACGTCACCTTCGTTTTTGGTACTTTTTTAGCGTCTACTTTCGTGCATGGATTTTTTTCCCCGAAAATTACTTCCGTGTATGAATTGGTCATCCAATCCAACTGTAATAAATATACTAGTCCAAAAAAATACTAAAAAAGGGGGGAGAGTTTCTCCGAGTAATTTCCAAAATAAGTAGATTACATATATAGATTTTTTACAATTATAACTTTCTATTTTTAGTTAGATCAGAATTTATCCTAACGTAATTTTATCTTTCATATTTCCAAACAAACCACCTGATTTACCCCTTCTGATAGCACACCACAATTTTAAAGATAATAAATAATTAAATTTTTTCACAATTATAATTTGACTAAACCACGTCCATAGCTACAGTACCAACCACAACTCGCCCACTTCCACCAATACCTCTTCAATGCAAACCGCCAAAACGCCACCGTTTCATACCCTCAGGAAGCGCGTAGTCCACACTCTCCATACCCCAGCGTGGCCTGGAGACTCCCCAGGCGTCTCAAGTCAAAAACATTCACAAAGTTGACCAAGCAGGGGTCAAGGTCGCTCCTTCACACGAAATCTCTCACACCAACACCAAAATAATTGCTCTTATTATATCTTAAACCCTATAGTAATCATCACTCCAGCCACCCAGTAAGAGCCACCCGTGAATCCGTTCGTTCATAGTCGATCACTGTCGGGTCAGAATGGCAGGAAATGGGATCCTGGGTTTTTGTTTTGATCACCCAATTCTTCTGTTCCTATTTCTTGTCGTTTCGTGTCTCCTCGGCCTCTCCTCCTCAGTAGACGAACTGGGTTCCGACACTTACACTGTTTCCAGCTACCGGTACCCCGAAACAACGGTCCACCCGTATGATGCACGTTACATTAGAGGTGAAGTAAAGTAAAGTTTTGATCTTTTTTGGCTCTCTGTGTCTTTATAGTCTAAAGACTGAAGCTTTTTAGGACTTGGGTTGGGTGGTCTTTCTCTGTTTCCTTGTTTTTTGGTCTCAATTTCGTGTTTCGGAAGGATTACTTGATGATTTGGTTCTTCAAGTTTCGGTCTTTTGGAGAATTGTGTGTTCTTCTAAGATGGTTGCTTGGTTTGTGCTTCTACTTGTTGTGAATTTGTGATGATCGGATATTTTTTTTTTTGGCTCTGAGGTTGTTTGATCTATTTTTGCTTTGCGCCAAGTTTTTTGAAGAATATACGATGTAAGAACGTGTCAAATCTATGTGGTGTCCGTTCCGGGATTATGGTTCCTATATTTGAGGTTTGTGGTGATCTGAATATCATTTTAGAGAAATCCCGCTGTTTCTTTGTGAGAAGAAAACTGCATGGAAGTGTAAACAAGTGAGCTGAATTTGTGGGCCTTAGGAATCATGGATATCTAGAGTTTCATGCTTCAGAGTGAACAAATTCTGCTTTGCGCAGGCGGGTTTGAATTATTCTCAAGCGACAAAGACTTGTCTGCTTTACTTGGTCTATCGATGCCAATTACGGGCGATTGTGCAGAAGTTAGTGGACTCATTGAGCTGCTCGATGCAGATTTGATACGGAAGTCTCTTCATTATATGCAGTTGAAGCGATGCTAAATCTTATTCTTCTTTGCTTTTGATTCAGTCGATTTGCCTCAATGGTTCTCTTCCGTATCTATAGCAGTGGAATCAGATGTGAATCTTGTAAGTTTCCTCAATCAAACAAATTGTAAGGTCCTAATCAAATGACTATGTCAATGGCCAAATATAAAAGTGTAATTTAAACTGACTTTGTTAGACTCATGATTGATAATTCTATCTGAAGATAACCACAGTAGAAGAAGAAAAAGAAGAGAATAACAAGAGAATGTTATGTGCACCTTCCTAGTGCTAATTTATGCACTTACTAGTTTTTTGTCCATCTTCTCTTGAATAACCGTGCTACTTGCATTATGTTGTCATATTACCCGAGATATCTGCTCCTCTCTTGATTTAGCAGAATGGGAACATTTAGCTTTTGTTATCTGGATTCTTTGTTGTTTTTCCAGCATCTAACTGCATGGTGTTATAAACAGGATTCAGGAAGTGTAATAAAGACTTCCATGAATATGCTTCCAATCATGTGCTTCAGAGAGGGCAGTCTCCCTGTGCCAGATTTCTTGAATAGTTCTTATGTAAATACAGGTAAAAGAGCTACAATTTTATAGGATCACTCGTTGAATTACTCTTGCAACATCTTTTAGGACTAAAGAACAGGGATACGTTTGACATAAATGAGTACCGACTCGTGTGAACCTTTTTGTCTCCAATAGTAACAGTGTAATTGGGAGGGAAATGCTGAATTGGCTGGTTTTGTTGAAAATAGAAGCTGCCGCCTCTGAAACCCTTTGAAATGTCTTAGTACGGATTGCCAGTATCTTGTTTGGAAATTATTGAGAATTTTGAGCACTGACTGTCTCTGCTTCTGTATTACTAGGTCCCATCTCCAATGTATCCTTTGAAGAAGTTCAAGATCCTCAGACTGTGAAATGTTATGCAATGGAGAAAAATGTTGCCTTGAGGTTGACAAATGAGCAGGTTATAACATCACTTGTCAATGTTCTTTTATCAATTATGCCTAACAACTCCGCCTATGTTGAGTGTATCTCTTCATAGCCGGTCCCAAGCCCGGAGAAAGGAGGAGGGGGTTATGCAGTTTACCATAGAAACTTCCATGGTGATTTATGTTTTTCTTGCAAATAACGAATCATCAAGTTCTTAGATATCTTATTTTACTAAAATTTCTTTAGAACATAAAGACGGGACTGTTGCTTTTTGTATGACTGTCATGTTGTTGTTCTAATATTGTTCTGGCGTTTGGCAATTTTCGGTGATTTAGTTTTTTTCAAGAGATTTTTTTAGCCTCATGCAGTTCTATTTATCTCTGTAGATTGAGACTGCAATTGTTGTTTTGCAGATAAATTCGGGAGTCTGGTATCTAGGACTTTTCAATGGCATTGGACCTACCAAATCACAATCCAAAATGGTACTGGATCAAACTTGTTATTTGACTGTAATTGTCATGAGATGTCACTTTAAGATTTGTTCAATTTTTTAACTTGTAGGCAACCATAAAAGGTTTTGCTTAATGGTCCTTATATTCATATTTCAAACATCATCGTCAGAGTTTTTATATCACTGGAATGAAGTTAGGTGTTAGGTTATGCATAAAATATTGGTGTATCATTTGAATACTACTATCAATGTTTTTGCCCTGTAGATAGACCGCAGCTCGGCATACTCTTTTATAGCGTACATCAGTATCGAAGGATGTGTGTCCTCAACAATGTGGGGTCAATATTGTAACCAAACAGTTTATCCACTTTCATGCTCTCAATCCGACAGATACAATCTTACACAAAGTTATTTTGGATCTAATAACCAAATATTTGGAGCAAGTGTACTCTCATGCTTTGCATCTACAACTTCCTGCCAAGGAGAAGGTGAACAAAGAGTCTACTCGTTGGATGTGTTGGGAATCGCAGAAAAGTTGGTAATCACGGCATCAAACGCCAGCTCACCAGTATCTGCATCATATTACATTGAAAATAACAGCAGAGCTAATTTGATGTTGTTTGCTCGCCTTGGTGCGTTACCTTCATTGACCACTTATGATTATTCTCAAGATATTAGTAAGTCTCCTTTGGTTATCCAATCGCCAAAAGTTGGTCGTTGGTTTGTTACTATCGTGCCTGCCAATCTTTCCACTGAACACCGAGGAAATGGGAGTGCAAGTGGACGATTGTGTTATTCCATTGAATCCCAACTGCTTGAATGTCCAGTGGGAAAGGCCGGAGAAAATTGCACCTCCAGAAGCTTCAGACTTCAGGTAAAAAAGATCCATGCTCTTGAATTTATGTTATGGGATTACTGAAATTATCCCTTTTTAAGTGAGTGATTGATGCTTCAGGTAGTTCCATTGCTTGAACTGAATCTGCCTATTTACATGCCGAAAATATATATTTTTTCTGCAGACAGTGCTCAGGAGAGGCACCCCGATCTTAGACTCTTTTTTTCTGCCCATCAGCCAAGATGTCACCGTGGATTCGGCTAATTTCCCTCTTGAATCTCTCTCAAGTAATTCCACAGATGGTGGAGAGGCAGCTGATTCCTGGACTTATTTTGTCTTGAACATTCCTCCGGGCGCTGCTGGAGGAAACATTCACATTCAGTTATCTTCGTCCGCAAAGATAAATTATGAAGTGTACATGAGATTCGGCGGATTACCTTCTCTTGACAACTGGGACTATTATTATGCTAATAGGACAAGAAGCAGTGATGGTTCCATGTTTTTTTTGTTGTATAATTCAAGTGTAGACAAAGTTGACTTTTATATAGTTTATGTCAAGGAAGGAACATGGAGCTTTGGACTTAGGCATCTGAATACCAACAACAGTACTTCAGATGACCCAACCACGATGTCTGTTTCTGTGGAGAGCTGTCCGAATAGATGTTCTTCCAACGGGGCTTGCGAACCGGCTAAGGATGCAAGTGGGTTGACATCATACAGGTATTTTTTTTTCAATTTTTCATTCTCTGCATCTTTATTTCTTCTCTGCCTCTGGTGTTTAAATCCATGACCGACCATTTGATTTCATCATACACATCATCCGCTGTGAAAGTTTCAAAATGCTGGTCCTTGACATTTTGCAACCATTCACTTGTTTGGTCAACTTTTTTCAGCTTTTGCTCATGCGGCCGAACCCATGGAGGCTTTGACTGTAGTGTTGAAATCATATCACGTCAAGGTGATTTTCTCCTCGTCAATTTGTAAAAGTTTGTGCATTACTGTTGCTTTTTTCCTGCACCCTGGTAGATCAGATTTCGCCGTACAATATTTCAACTGTCAGTGTGATTGGCATTTGCTCCATGCCTCTGTTTCGAGGAACTGAAAATGAGCAAGAGAGATTCATGTTTACCTTTGATTATTAGACACCGTTTTTTGCAACGTGTGATCCTTACCGCAGGGACGGAGAGAAGGAATGCGAGGGTCTTTATCCTGTTTATTTGCAGACTCATTTTCCTTCCTGATCAAGATCCACATGCCTCATGCAGGGCATATATGGCAATCGATAGCTCTCATAGGATCAAATGCTGCTGCTCTACTTCCAGCAATTTGGTCTCTCAGGAAAAAGGTAATGTACTTGCCAGAATTCGGTTTTCTTGGAAAGAATGGCGTGGAGCGTTGATGAAATGTCTTGTTGTCCAATGATGGCATTTCTGGACTAAACTTTTCTTTTCAACCAAAGGAGAGCAATAGGTTCACAGGAGACATATACCGCTTTTGAGTTAGTTATAGTACACTCTACACACAGAAACTAAAGCTGGTGAGGATTAACGACTGTTCGTTCTGTTCATTCGCCATTACCCTGTGTGCAGGAATTTGCAGAATGGATCCTCTTCACCTCAAGTGGAATTTCAAGTGCATTATACCATGCATGTGACGTGGGGACCTGGTGTGTGTTGTCTTTTGGTGTCTTGCAGGTATTAATCTTCTACTCAAGTGAAGAGAAGACATGTTTTTCGTACTTTTGGTCGTAAATGTTAATTTTGTTTCCAATGATAATTTTGCATCAGTTCATGGACTTTTGGCTCTCTTTTATGGCCGTGGTGAGCACATTCGTATACTTGACAACTATAGACGAGCCTTTGAAGAGGACAATCCATACAGCTGTAGCCATCCTTACTGCCCTCTTGGCCGTAACTAAGGCAACAAGGTACTAGAACTTGGTGGTGGATATTCTGATGCAGTTACATATAAGTGGATACTAAACTTATCCAAACTCTACGGTAATGGTTGTTGCAGGTCTTCGAACATTGTTCTTGTGATGGCAATCGGGGCGACTGGCCTTCTTATCGGGTGGATGGTGGAATTTTCTACCAAAGTTAGGCCCTCGTCCTTCTCCATCGAGTTCTGTTTAAATCTGACAACCAGGTGAATGTCTTGTCTCAATTAATTTATCCTTTTGTCAGCTGTGATGGTAGTTCCTATCTATATTCAAATGACTTGCAAATGCTTACAAAACCTCTAGCATTTGAATTGTTGTGCACGACACGGTAGATACCTCTTCTGTTTTTTCTCCTGGACATAAACCGGAGTTATTGCGACAGATGGAAGATGATCGGAGAATGGGTGCGAAATGTCATGAAGACCGTAATAAGAAGGTTTAGATGGGGATTCGTACTCGTAGGCTTCATTGCATTGGCTATGGCTGGAATAAGTTGGGAACTTGAAAGCAGTGAAAGCTACTGGGTGTGGCACAGGTATCATAATCTCTATCCGTCTGTCTCTCTCTTCCACTTTCCGACTCTTGTCTCGGATACTGACGTTCCCTTGTATTGGTTTGCAGCTTGTGGCATGTCTCCATATATACATCTTCCTTTCTCTTCCTATGTTCAAAAGCAGGTACCGTAACTAGTAATGAGGACCACAGACCTTTAGGTGAAAGCTACACTTTAACCAGGCAGGACTCGCTTTCAAGATCTTAATACAAGTCAAAACCCTTTGGCTATATTTACTATTTAGGTCTCATAGCCTGTAAATAGACAATCAAACTGTAAGCAGTCCCGAAAAATAGTTGACAAACGGTCGAGAGAAAGTCGATCTAGTGGATACCGAACAAGAGTTCTCGGGACACATCAACAGCAGCAGCTCTGGGCCAAGGAAGGTTTCATTGAATGCTGCAGCAACTGCCCATTTGCTGCAATATCTATGTCTGAAAGTTATTTGCTGCAATATCTCCGCCCAGTGGATGTTTGTAGGATTATCAACTTTCAAGAAAATGGAAAAGAACAAGAGAGCACTGCACTCTTTTACCGTTTCTGCCTGTACAAACTTGTGTTCTATATATCTTCAAAGAACACTCCAGTTCAATAGGCGAAACATCGACCATCGACACGCTATTTCTGTACAAAATTAGTAACAACCAAGCTTGAAAGAGGGGAGGCATACGGAGCAGGATAAGGTAAATGGCCCTACCTGAGAGAGAATTCCTGGTATGCACAGGCTAAAGCTAACTATGATCATTGACCTTACAAATGAATCTCAGGTGTAGCCAACTCTGGTATAGGCTGGATCTTGCTCATTCTTCCGTTATCATTGCAATCTTCCATTGGGAACAAACTCCTCAACCACTACACTCTGGTCTTCATGCTTCAAAAACCCGAAGAGCTGGACTAGGTTCAGATGCTCCACTCGCGCTAGAGTGCGAATCTCGCTCTGGAACTCCACGTTCGGATGCTTACCATACACACTCTGCAGAAAGTAAAACCAAGTTACAAGCATGTGTTATATTGTCTTACATTTCTAATAGTATCATAGCGGGTTGATCGCGATATGGACAAAAGGGAGGGGAAAAAACTTGTCTGCGACACCAACGGGCGGTAGGTATAAGCCCGGTTCAGATTTCAGCATACCATCAGTCCAGAGAAAACTTGGAGACTAGCAAAATGAATAAATGATCACCACTTCTGATTCTTATCAACAAGCCAAGAACCTTACGTGATAAGACAGTAGGATATATGTCACTCTTAACATCGCGGCATGCGAGGCAAGTAATTGGACCAGATTCCCTTTCCATGCCCAGATTACGACTCCTGCATGGTAGCCGCGAAAGGGATTCAGAATGGAATTCTATCACCCGGTGCAGATTTGTGCATGGCACGAGCAACTTCTGTCCAGCTATATGCGGGAGGTTTATGATCGCAGTTCTTCTTCATTGTCTTGCGAACTTCTGCCACTTTACGCCAGCAACCTTCGGATGCATACATGTTGGAAATAGATGTATAGCTTGCGCTCCTTTTTGGGTCAATATCAATAAGCCTCTCAGAAGCCCATTCCGCTATTTTTATGTTCCCATGGGTTTGACATGCTCGGATTAAGGCTCCTAGAGCATCTGATCCATGATCAGATGGAACAGAGGCTACGATGTTAAATGCTTCATCCAGCAGGCCGGCTCGACCAAGGAGATCAACCAAGCAAGTATAGTGTTCCATTTCTGACTTCAGGTGATAGTCCTTTGCCATTGATTTAAAGTAATGGAGCCCCTCGGCTACTAGTCCTGCGTGGCTACAAGCCGAAAGAACGCCAAGAAAAGATATTTTATCTGGCCTTACTCCACTAGTTAGCATCTTCTCAAAGGTCTCAATACTATGATCAGGAAGGCTGTTGTAAGCATAAGCGCAGATAAGAGAACTCCATGTGACAACATCAGGATCTGCAATAGTATTAAAACAGTGAAGTGCGTCATTAATGCAACCGCATTTGGAATATGCATATATCAGAGCATTTACAACTGATAAAGTGCTTCCAAACCCGACTTTAGCCATGTGAGCATGTATGCACGTGATCTCGCAACTGGTCGATGCACTACCACAGGAACTCAGAGTGGTAGCCAGAGTGACTTCATCAGGAGAAAGGCCTTCTCTCAACATTGCCTGTAGAAGTGTCATGGCCTCTTTCCATTCTCCAATCTGCCCGTAACCCACGATCATGGTATTCCAAGACACCAGAGTTCTTGCAGCCATTGCATCAAAAATTTCTCGAGCGTCAATCGTATGCCCGCTCTTAGCATACATGCCGACAAGTCCAGTATCAACTAAAGCATCTGAACACAGGCAAAGCTTCACTATAAGACCATGATTCTGTGTTCCCAAATCATGGGAGACCAAACTTCCACACGCCTTCAGAATACTCGAAAATGCAAAACCATCCGGTGAAACATCTTCCCGTCGCATTGAGTTAAAAACAGCAACTGCCTCTTCTGCGAATCCATTGAGAGTATAGCAAGACAGCATCACGTTCCAACAAACCACATCTCTGCTTGCTGCCTGATCAAAAACAGATCTCGCCTCTTCAACTAGTCCGAATTTTCCGTACAGATCAACAACAGCACCACACACAAAGCGACAAGGCTCGAAACCAAACTTTACTACCGAACAATGCATTTGCTTACCCAAATCAACATCATCAAGTGCTGCACAAGCACGGAGCAACCCGTTCAATGTTACGCCATCCACCCGCACCCTATCCATCAACATTCTCCTAAAATAACAAATCCCCATCAAGAGGTTCTCCTCAAAATCGCAGCCGCGGCCGACAAGCCCGCAAATCACCGTGTTCCACGTCACCACATTTCTCACAGGCATTTCGTCGAACAGCTTATGCGCGTCCCCGAACTCCCCGCACTTAACGTAGGCGTGCAGGACCTGGTTCTGTAAAGCCAGGGAGCTACACAGCCCCAGCCTTACTAAAGACCCGTGAACTTGCTTCCCTCCCCAGGAGAGACCCATCCGGGCCGCGAGTTTAACGACATTGGACAAGAAAGAGCGGACCGAGTTCGAATCGTTTAAGTGAGTCGACTCGGGGGAGGTTGCCAAGCATCTGGCTCGACCCGGGAGGGGGATGATGGGGACGGGGAGAGGTCGAACTCTGTGGAGATGGGCGGTTGTCTTAATCGACATTTATAAATATCGCGGTTTACGAAAATTCAAATCTTTTATTACTTCGATTCACGAAAGCACTCATCTTGGGGTGGCAGATTTCTTATTTGGATACTTTCAGCACTTAACCACTCCGCACCTGGTTTCCCGCACGAATACTTGGCGGGAACAATGACCGTTTTCTGAAATCGACGAGCCACGGAACGGAAACGTCCAAAGGGATTGCATCTCCCGTGAGTTGTAAATTTCGAAATTAACCCCTAAAAAACTCTTCAAATTTGCCGCGGAGGCCTGTAATTGTTAAGGGAAAAGTCTTAAAAAGTACCATGTAGTTTCAGACTTTCAGAATTAAGGCCATGTGGTTTCAAATTGAGAATTTAGTACCCTGTGGTTTACAAACTTTTTCCCGGGCAGGCCCAAGGTAGCTGCCCAGACAAATAAGCTCGAAACGATGTCGTTTTATACCTGATGTGTCGACCAAGTGGATTTGATTAATGCTGATGTGTGATGTGGTAAATTATCAAAACAATCCCTTGTTTTTAATATTTTTCAAAAAATCCATACTTTAGTTATTACTTAATTACACTTCTCCCCTCTTCTCTCTTTCTTCCATCCTCGTCTCCTCCCCCCTCTCTCTCTCTCTCTCTCTCTCTCTCTCTCTCTCTCCCCCTTCTCTCCCCCCTCCTCCTCCTTCTCCACGAGCATAGGGGTCGATGTGCGGGCGAAGATGTTCCTAAAAGAGGGGTTGAGGTGGATGGAGAACGGGGGGTAGCCTCACTTGAGTGGATCAGCGGAGACCATGTCGGTGTGGGAGTAAAGAACCACAGAGCAGGCGGGACCCGACCCATTTGATTTGGAGACCCTTTTGGAGAGGAAGTCGGTGGTGGGGTGGGCGGTGTTGATTTGGAGACACTTTTGGAGAGGAAGACGACGATTCCCAAACCCTAACCTCTCAAATCCCACCGGCGAATTTGGTTCTTCTTGCTGAAACCAATTACGTTTATTTGTTCTTGCTCGGATGCAATTCGTGAAGGAGGCAGTTTCAGTCCAAAACCCCTTTGCGGTGGCCCACTCCAGCTACTCCATAAACCTTAAGAACATCGGCGCTGCCCTCAGCAACTTCAGCTAAGCCAAGATCCCCTCGCATCTCGCCTTCTCCTCCGCCAGCAACACCGTCAGAGTGGTTTCTTCCTCCTCCATCGCTGGCGGAGGCCAGTCCTTATGGTCCGCCGTCGCAAAGATCGTTCCTCGCAACCCACAGATTCTGTTTTATTCTAATTGCAATAAAAAGCGATGATGCCTAGGGTTCCATTTTATTCTATTTGGAATGTGTTTTGATTGGATTAGGATTTTGGGTGATGGGTTTTAATTGGAAAAAGATGAAGAAGGGAACTAATTTTTGGGGAAGATGATGAATTTTTGGTGATGGGTTTAAAATGGGGTAGACGATGGGTTTGGGTGATGGGTTTTGGGACCAAAATGGTAATTTACCAAATAACATGTAATCATCGACTTAGCCCAATCACTTGCCATGTGGACACAAAAAGGGTACCGTTTTGAGCTTATTTGTCCCGGCAGGTACCCTGGACCTACTCGGGAAAAAGTCTGTAAACCACAGGGTACTAAATTCCCAATTTGAAACCACATGGCCTTAATTCTGAAAGTCTGAAACTACAGGGTACTTTTTAGGACTTTTCCCAATTGTTAATGGATTTTTACAAATTACTATATAAGAAATTTTGATGTCTCAAATTTCCTGAGACATTGTCACGATTTTTCTTTTCTCATAAACATTGTCACTTATTTGAATTATAAGTGAGAAAAAAAGAGTTTTAAATAACTTCACTTTTTTTTTTGCGAGGCTGCTCTTTGTAGTGTAATATTTTCAGAGTGATTTTGGTTAGAATTGTTGAATATGAGATAAATTTGAAGAGTTTGATATAGAGAAGGAAAGGAAATCTCCAATTAACTAATATTTTTATCGACAGGTCTATATTTATATTACAAGAAAATAAACTAACTAGCTAAATTGTATGAGCACTTCTAACTAACAGTTACAACGTTGCAGAAGGAAAAATAAACTATAATGGAATCAGTCAAACTAAGATAATGGGACCGGAATTTTTTCCTTGACAGGATCAAACGTCCCAAACCTAATCGTGGGGAGCAAGGTATGGAAGTTAGTTGGCAGCTGGTTGACTCTGTTATGTGAGCGAGAAGGTCGGGATCCAACTGTATACTTCAACAAGAATTGGTAATTAAATTGTCCGATAATTTATTTCGTGGGGTGAATTATATCTTTTAATTGCATTGGTAAATGAAAAAAATGACGTTTTGGACTTGAAGTCCCGGTAATTAAATTGGGAAAAAAGGGGAAACATTTTTTTTGAGGAAAGAATACTCATATATTGATTGAAATAACTGAAAATGTGGCTACATAACATCCAAAGCTAGAACCTCTGAAAGAACGGAAGGAATAGAAGAGAAAAAACAGGACTCGCTATCAGTGACAATGTTTGCCTTGGCAAGAGTGTGAGCTACCCGATTAGCTTCCCTTCTAACAAAAGAAAATCTATACTCATCTAGTTCCAAACCCCTGCAGCGGATATCTTCAAGAAGCATTGCGAGATCACTCCTGTCCTGGCTATTACGCTGTAGAGCGAGAATAATAGGTTGACAGTCAGATTCGAAGACCACCTTCTTAAGACCAAGTGAAATTGCCACCTCCATCCCAAGAAGAACTCCATACGCTTCAAGCAAAACCGGATGTTGAATTTGTGGAATCTTGCGCAGGGCAGCAGCAACGAAAATTCCAAATGAATCTCTGATTATTGCACTGACCTGACCCCCTCTAGCATCCCCCATACCCGCATCTGAATTAACTTTAAGCCAGTCCAGCTCTGGAGCTACCCAAAGTGGATTACTTCTGTGTACCGCCGATGAAGACTTGGGGTTTGCGGATTGAAAATTCACAAGGAATTTAAGAGCATAATTAACCTCTCCTTGCAAGCTGGTCGTAGTGTTAGGACTAAACACTATAGAATTTTGATATTTTCGCACCCCCCAGAGGCATGCCGCATATGTGCAGAGCTCCGACTTATCCCCAGCAGACATAATCTTTTCCCATTTGTCCATGAAGGTTGTCACCGGTAGCGAGCCGGGGTCTATACCAAATGAGTTCCACATCGGAGAGACATAAGAACAGTCCAGGAAAAGGTGGCTTATTGATTCGGGATGTTGACTGCAAAGAGGACAAATCTCGTCAACATCAATACCTCTCTTCTTAAGATTAGCCCGAACAGGTATCTCTATAGTTTGGTGGAAGAGTAGGTTGGGTCGATGAGTTCCACCAAATATTAAAATCCTGATGGTACCCACTTTTGACAGTAAAACATCCGTCATTTGTAAACTTCCATCTCCAAATATCGCGGGGTGCTCTTGGGCTCAAGTGAATGGATTTTATACGTACTGTTTCTTCCGATTGGAAGGTATTATCAATGAGCTCCTCATTCCACCTCAACGGGTCCTTCTCCATTAGCTGCTCTACCTGCTGAAGATAATCCATCCCCGGCCTGAGGTAAGCAGGTCTGCCTGTGGGGTATCCAAAATCCAGGAATCCTCCCATATATTGATTTCAGCACCATCTCCAACCCTACACTCAATGCCTTCCTTGAGTAGCAGCAAACCCTCACGAACACTTCGCCAAACATAACTAGGGGAATGACCTTCCGGAGCCTGTAAGATGTGACATCGGGGATAATACCTGGCTTTATACACCTGTGCCGCCAAAGATGTAGGGTTTGTGAGTAATCTCCAAGCCTGTTTTGCTAACATAGCTCGGTTAAAATTTTGGAGTCGTCGAAAGCCCATACCACCACAACTTTTAGCCTGACACATTCGCTCCCAGCTCCTCCAATGTAGTTTGCGTTCACCATTGTTGCTACCCCAAAAGAAATCCCCCAATATCTTCTCAATACGGTCACAGGTACCTGCAGGCATAAGAAAACAACTCATGATATAAGTTGGTATGGATTGGAGCACCGACTTAATTAGAGTTTCTCGTCCCGCTTTGGATAAGCAACGTTCCTTCCAGGTGCCCACTTTGTTACGGATTCGAGTCTCTAGCTCACTAAAAATATGCTTCTTAGACCTTCCAACTAGAGTAGGAAGGCCTAGGTACTTGTCCCATTCTGAGCCTAGGTACTTAGACCTTCCAACTAGAGTAGGAAGGCCTAGGTACTTGTCCCATTCTGAGCCTAGGCGCATATTGAGAATTGCTTGCAAGCGATCCACTAAATCCGGAGAAAGATTTCGACTGTATAAGACAGAGCTCTTTGACAAGTTGACTTGTTGGCCAGATGCGCCCTCGTAGATCTTCAATACATTCAACAGACAACGAAGTTCCGTTTCGATTGCCCTAGCGAACAGCAAAGAATCGTCTGCGAATAATAGATGTGTGATAGAGGGGGCAGACCTAGACACTTTGAGACCATGGATGACCCCTGCTTGTTCATACCGTGTAAGGAGACCTGCAAGCCCTTCTGCACAAAAGAGAAATAGATATGGAGAAAGAGGATCTCCTTGCCGAAGACCTCTGCTCGGTACAAAGTAAGACCCCACTCTTCCATTTACCTGGATGGCATATTGGACAGTAGTAACACACTTCATAACCAGTTGAATAAAAGAGACAGGAAAACCCAACGATTTCATCATCTTCTCAAGATAGGGCCACTCGATATGATCATAGGCTTTTGCCATGTCTAGCTTGAGTACACAATACCCTCTCCGCCCCTTTGTCTTCCTCTTCAAGAAGTGAAAAGCTTCAAAGGCAATATAAGAGTTATCAGTTATCAATCTGCCAGGCACAAAAGCGCCTTGATTTTCATGAATAATATCATCAAGAAACACTTTTAGTCGATTAGTAATCGCCTTCGTAATTATCTTCATGATGACATTACAGAGACTTATTGGTCTGAATTCAGCACAGGTCGTCGGCTTCATTACTTTAGGAATGAGTGCAATGATGGTTTGATTTATAAAGGTAGGATCCAAACCATCATTTAGTATTGCCAATGCCGTTGAAATGACTTCAGCTCCCACCGTAGGCCAGAACCTCTGATAAAATAGCGGTGGCATTCCGTCAGGTCCAGGGGACTTTGTTGGATACATCTCGAAAAGTGGAGGTATACTAAGAGGGAGTGGATTGGGTACGGAGTGAAAGAATTGATTCCGTACGGTTTGGAGTGAAGGGGGACTGCAGCGGCAAGCGCATGTATGTGATAATGGCAAGCGCAGTTATGTGATAATGGCAAGTGCAGCTATGTGATAATGGCATGTGTATTTGTGACAGCGGCAAGTCCCGTTTATGATAATGGCGCGTGTGACTTTTTTCATTTTGGTCCCTCGTATTTTAGCATTTTTGCAAAAAGGTCATACTGGCACGCACAATTATGTGATACTGGCAACGCAGTTATGTGATACTGGCATGCGCAGTTATGTGATAATGGCATTTGTATCCGGCCTGCGTTTGTGCGTGACTTTTTTCATTTTAGTCCCCGTATTTTAGCGCGTTTATAAAAAAATCCTCGCGTATCTTCATTCCGAACGATTCGGAATCTGAGCATTCCGTACCCAATCCATACCCATACTAAGAAGGAGAGCGATAGAGTCAATCCAGGTATACTAAAAGGTAAGCGGCTATTTCGGTGAGGATTCACTTTACACAATGGGATTTTATTGGTGGACGCAATTGTTGTCCCTGTCACAATTCACAATAAATATTCAAATTAGTTTTTTAAATCATCAAAGATCCACATCATCGCCTAGTATCATAATTAAATTGAGCAGCTCGGTATTTTTTCAAAATTATTTATATCTGTTAGAATTTTGAAAAAGTCCTAAGAGGATAACAATAATCATTGTGTAAGAATTTACATATTCAACTCAAAAACATAAAATAATGTGTATATAAATTTTCTACATTTATAAATCATATCACTTACTCAACTACAAGCGTAATTTAAGTTTTTGTTTAAATTAAAATTATATATTACCGGTTAATTTTCGTACTCCATGGTGTACATCAATTTTCTATCCCCCTTAGTTTTTGATTCAGTAACATCATCCAGTCGCAACAATTTAAAAAAGTTATTGTCGACGTCTACAGGTTGAGTGCTCAATATTTCTACGCCAAATTCATTTCTTTTTTTTCCTAGGAATAAATGTTTGTGGAGAAAAGATAGTAACACAATACAAGTTCATCAATGAGATTTTTAAGATTTAAATTATATTCTGAGTTTAAGATTCAGATTCCTCTTGAAGGATCTAAAGGGAACTACTACTTGTCCCAAAAAAAAAAGGGAACTGCTAAATTAAATAATGATGATTGATTAATCTAATAGTACTTACTTCTCGTGATACCCACTCTGTCTTTACCAATATGATATATATAATACTAAAACAACATTGTTGGTTGAGTATGAAAGATTCATTTGACCATAAACAACTAGTTGGGAATTGTATCACTTTTGCCAATATAAGGTAATTAAGAAAAGTTGAGGGTGTACTTTCTAATTCATAAAAAAGTAAATGCTACTTTAAAATTACGCATTGTTAAAAATTAAGAAAAAAATAAAACTGAGAATAATAAACATGTTTATATATATATATATATATATAATTTATCAAATAATATTTATCCTAACGGTACAAAGAGTTGATAAATTGACGGAAGTCCGAAATTCAATCCCTGTCAAAGGTGTAATCTTGATGTAAAAAAATTATCTTTCAAAAAATATATAAAAATTTATAATCTTAAAGCTTTTGGATTGGAAACTAATAAATAGCAGTAAGTGACGTGGGGAGATCATTTCGTCAACTTGAGACTCGGACGAAATCGGAAATTCAAACTTACACGCATCATCCATAAAAACACACACCAAAATGAAAATGGAAGTAAATGCTGTACTCACTAAGACGTACACTGAATAATTTCTGAGAGATCGCCTCTTATGAAAATTCCGAAGTCAAATTCCATCGATTTCTGAATCTACGATAACGACTACTAGTGTAGGATAGGAGGGTGGGTCGAGTAGGAGGAATAAAGTTCGTCGCAAAAGTTACTGTTTTGGCCAAAAATTAGATGTAAACAAAGCTCGGAATATATTTTGGGCTTTATCTTTCATCTCGGTTAAGAGCTTTGGCTTTCATCCTGGTTAGGATGAGTCTAAACCGGCCCGTCACACATACAATTAAACCTGCCTGCCAACTGTTAAACAACTTATTAGAAACACAAGACAGCCAACCAGAAGGGTTAAAAAAACTCCGCTCTTGCGGGATGTCCTCAGCGACGAGGAAGGTGTACTAGGACGTATGTGGGACTTGTTTAGATCGGCAGTTGGGACAGCACAAAAGAAATCATTTTTTTCAGAATTGATCCCACTGACTTTGGGATCTTTGAAGTCAATAACTCATCAATCTAATAGCTATAAAAATCTATAACTACATTGACTTCCCTCGTGACGTTTCTCATAAAAAAATGTGAATTTTAATAATATGTAACGTACAATCAAATTAGTTAAATTTTTTTTGACATATTTTAAATGAGGTATCAGATTTTTTTTTGAACCTGCATATATTAAATAATACCATTACGTCAGAAAGTCCGAACATAACGAAGCCCGCAGCTTCGGCGGCGGATGAAGAGTCCAATTAGGTGCACAAAGTCCTACACGATAAGTGGTTGTAACCCAATTGGCCACCTCATTAGCTGAACGCGAAACAAATCTAAGGTTACATACGTCCAACTGGCAAAGTTCAGCTCTAGCAAGTAAAGCTACATTTTGTGATTGCCAATCAATTGATTCAGTCACCTCATTGATAAAGTTCACCGCGACTAGACAGCCAGATTCAATCATTACCGGAGATGAGTACTGAAGCCTTTGCACCAAGTTAATCGCCATCTGAATGGCATCCACCTCGGCATTCGCATATTTTAAATGAGGTATTAGATTGTTCCAATACAAAAGAGACCACTCCTTGCTACATCCTGAGGGCTCAGGGCACCAAAAAGCTTAGGAAAAATTATTTTGTAGCTCTTCGGGTTTGTTTAAATATACTAAAAAATTCCCCATGTTTGTAAAATACACGCCGATGTTCCTCTAGTTTACTTTTATTATACTTTCAGGTCCTCAATGAGTTTTTTTTCTTTTTTTGTCATTAAAATGATGAAAATATGTTAGAACAAAAAAAAAGACATAATCTCTTCTTCTACCTCCAGCAATGATTCTCTTCCCATTAAAACCCGTCCATCCACCAATTTGTCCAATTTCTCGATCAACAAGCTAAATCACGCCTACATCCGCGTCCACCATGCACCCTCACTCCTACACCGCCGATTCCCTCTCACAGTCCCAGGACCTCGCCTCCTCGACGGCCCAGATTACCTCCGCCTGCGCCTCCATCGATGCCTTCCTCCGGTCCCGTGCCCCCGACTAGTCCTGCCACTTCTACTCCCTCGCCTTCCCCGCTCTGATTTGCAAGCTATTCGACTTCGGCGATGCCCCGTCCCCCGCGTCCTGTCCTGGCAGTTGGATCGTCTAATCAGACGACCCCAAGCTCGTATCCATGATTTTCTCTCTCCTCTCCCCCGAAGGGACGCTCTTCCAGTCTATCTCTGCCGTGGACCATCACGCTCTCGTCTGGTACGTCTTCCTTGCGGAGCAGCCCCCTGAGTAGGCCCGCTCTTTAGGACTAGGGTTAGGGAGAGTCTGGTTAAGGGCCTGAGTTGCTCCGTCGTGTACCCCACCGCGAATGCTGCTGCTACGAACAACAGCAGAAGGATCTCGTCAGCTGCTCTGCCGCCGCCTTCTCGTCAGCTACCTAAATTGGAATTGGGGATTTCGGAGAATTTGTGATGACTGGGTTTTGGATTTTGGATGGTGATGATTGGGCAGTGATGTTGCTGAAGATGGTTGCTGAAGATTGGGTTTTGGATTACCCTAAATCGAAGGTTTTTTTAGGGACGAGAGAAGTCGAAGGTTGAAGAAGGGTATTTTTGTTTGATGATGTCAGCATTTTATATATTTTTTAAGGGTATTTTATCATTTCATTGACAAAAATAAAAAAGAGCTGCTAACGTGCGTCAGGGACTCGAAAGTATAATAAAATCAAACACTAGGGACTTCAGCGTGTATTTTACAAACAGGAGAGACTTTTAAATATATTTAAATAAACTCGAAGGACTACATAATAATTTTCCCAAAATCTTATTTAAAAGTCGAACAAAGCCCAAACAGTAAAAATTTTGGAAGTTCAAGTTAACCTATCTAAATTTAAACTCACCCAAGAGAGAGAGCGCAAAAAAAAGAAAGGGGGGAAGGAACCAAACGCAGGCCTATTCTTTTTGGCTTTTAGTTTTGAGAGCTATACGAGTGGACTTCGTCACTGACGCATTAACATCTGGGAATATTATGAAGGGAAAATTATCTTCAGGTCCTTAAATTATAGTTTTATTACTCGCAAGTTCCTGTATTTCGAAAATAGTGTATGAGATCTCTCCTTTTGAAAAAATATTGGTATGAGGTCCTTAGTCATCGGATCAGAGATTTTCTCCGGCGGAGAGCCATCTAGAAAGACAAAAATACCCCGCTAGTCAAAATTTAAGCTCTCGGTTAAAAAAAATTCACCATTTACTTTATATAAAAGCCTCCCACACTTTACCAACCCTAATTTTTGACCAAAACTCTGATCTGGTGCAATTCATATTAGTTGGAAAAACATGAAGACATAACAACGCAAACTTCATAGACATTAAGACATTACAAAGAACTTCATCACAACTTCATTGTCTTAACATTAACTGGAAAAATATGAAAACATTACAGATAACTAACACAACTACAAATTTCTCCAACAAAGCTATTGAACTAGTTCCATTGATGTTCTTGCTAGCTTGCTCTTTGATCAACTCCTTCAACATCCTTATTTCTTCCACAATATTGTCACCAGCCATGTTTAGTACTTCTTTCTTTGACTCAACATGTGTAGACCGATAATAAGAGCCATGTTCACGTGGAACACACTACCCAAGCCATTTACAATTTTTTTCTCACAAGCATAGTACAATCAACCATTGTTTTTCTCACTTTCGACAATTTTTACGAAGGCCCGAACACCATACTTGCATTGCATATTCATGTATCTTGCACCATCGTCGAACTCAATCGAAACATTGGAGAGGCCATTGGACCCAGTTTCGACCTAGCTTCAATCTCCTAATTCTTCGACCAAACTTGAATGCCAACTTCAAACCAAGCTCCGTAATGCCAACTTCAAACCCAGCTCCGAGCACAACTTGCGAACCACAAAACTTCAACCGACCATTAACCCAGGATCGACCCAAACTTAGACCCTACCTTGAGCTCCAGTTTCCACCAACCTCGAACCTAGAATCGACCCAATCTTGCACCCCACCTGTGACCGGAACCTTCAATGGAGATAGAGGTCATAGCTTGGGGAAGAGGCAATTTCGATTTTGGGGGAGTTTTGGTCGAAAATTAGTGTGGGAGGCTTTTATAGAAAGTAAATTGTAAATTTTTCTTAACCGAGGGCTTAAGTTTTGACCAAGAGGGGTATTTTTGTCTTTTCAGATGGCTCTTCGCAGGAGAAAATCTTGGGCAAATTACCCTCACATCCCTGAGATTTGGTCACCCTCCCCCTAGGGTCCCTGACTTTTGGAAAAAGATTGTCCCGTCCCTAAGTTTTGACGATAATAGACTCTCGGGTCCCTGGCTGACGTCATCGGCTCTTTTTTCATTTTGGTCATGAAAATAACCAAAATACCCTTAAACAAAAATCAAAATACCCACCCCCTCCCGCTCCCCCTCCCGCTCCCCCCCTCCCGCTCCCCCTCCCACTCCCGCTCCCCCTCTCCTCCCCCTCTCCCCCTCCCGCTCCCTCCCTCTCCCTCTCCCCCTCCCGCTCACGCTCCCGCTCCCCCCCTCCTCCCCCTCTCCCCCTCCCGCTCCCTCCCTCTCCCCCTCCCGCTCTCGCTCCTGCTCCCCCCTCCTCCCCCTCTCCCCCTCTCGCTCCCTCCCTCTCCCTCTCCCTCTCCCCCTCCCGCTCCCGCTCCCGCTCCCGCTCAGCTGACCAGGAAATTTGCTAGAACCGGGGTGGCGCTCCACCTGGAGACCAATGACATCGTAACTGCCATCAAGAAGGCCGTCGAGGCAGGTGCGGTTGTCGACAGGGAGATCTCTGAAGCCGAGGGCGCGTGCCTTGTTGGTCGCGTGAAGGACCCGTACGGATACCTCAGGATCTTTTCCTCCTCCCCAACCAAGGAGCCTGCCGCTGCTGACGTGGAAGCCTGATGGCCGTCGGATGCATCTTTTTAACTGCTTTAGTAGTACCGTATCTGCTCTGTGTTTCTTTTTTGCTTTTGCCTATAGTGGGGCCCATTTTCGACAACGGCGGCGACGAAAGGGAAGTTGAAGACAGCGGAGTCGTTGGATTGGAAGAAGTTGATGGCTGAGGATCCTAATTGTGCGTTCGTTAGCATTGAATTGCTTTGTGTTTCCCTCCCTCTCCCGCTCCCGCTCCCGCTCCCGCTCCCGCTCAGCTGACCAGGAAATTCGCTGGAATTGGGGTGGCGCTCCACCTAGAGACCAATGACGTCGCAACTGCCGTCAAGAAGGCCGTCAAGGCAGGTGCGGTTGCCGACAGGGAGATCTCTGAAGCCGAGGGCGCGTGCCTTGTTGGTCGCGTGAAGGACCCGTACGGATACCTCAGGATCTTTTCCTCCTCCCCAACCAAGGAGCCTGCCGCTGCTGACGTGGAAGCCTGATGGCCGTCGGATGCATCTTTTTAACTGCTTTAGTAGTACCGTATCTGCTCTGTGTTTGTTTTTTGCTTTTGCCTATGGTGGGGCCCATTTTCGACAACGGCGGCGACGAAAGGGAAGTTGAAGACGGCAGAGTCATTGGATTGGAAGAAGTTGATGGCTGAGGATCCTAATTGTGCGTTCGTTAGCATTGAATTGCTTTGTGTTTGGTAGCTGGTGGGGAGGAGGGGGGGAGCGGGAGCGGGAGGGGGAGAGGGAGGGAGCGGGAGGGGGAGCGGGAGCGGGAGGGGGGTGGGTATTTTGATTTTTATTTAAGGGTATTTTGGTCATTTTCATGACCAAAAATGAAAAAAAGAGCCGATGACGTCAGCCAGGGACCCGAGAGTCTATTATCGTCAAAACTTAGGGATGGGACAATCTTTTTCCAAGTCAGGGACCCTAGTGGGAGGGTGACCAAACCTCAGGGATGTGAGGGTAATTTGCCCGAAAATCTTCGATCCGATGACCAGGGACCTCATACCAATATTTCTTAAAAAGGAGGGATCTCATACACTATTTCCAAAATACAGGGACCTGCATGTAATAAAACTACAATCCAGAGACCTGCGGATAATTTGCCTAATTATTAAGCAACCCAACAGAAAGCCATCGGAGAAAGAAGGAAATTGTTATCCCCTCTCTCTCTCTCCCCCTCTCCCCTTCCCTTCTTCTTTTACTCTCTTTTTTGCCCTTTCGGTTCACCGACTGGAATAATTCAGTTCTTTCTCTCTCTCTTTCTCGCCCACCAACTTTTTACCTATCTCCAGACAACGAAACGAGGTCACAGCTCCTATTCGTTCCCTATTCGTTCCCACTACTTCCTACTTCTTCTTCTTGTTCTTGTTGTTGTTTCTACGGCTTTTTTGTCTGCTTCCCGCTTGTTGTCTTCCTCTTTAACGAGGCATCTTCTTCCCGTCTACACAGAAGACTGGCTTCCGTACAGTCGGCCAGTGGGTTTTCAGCTGTTCTTTGAACCTGGTCTCAGTGGAGTACTGAGTAGTAAAGTCTCCGACTTTTTGGGTCCAAGGCAAGAAAGGAAGGGGATGGCTTCTGGGTTTTGATTGTTGTTCTATTTGAAATTCTGGGTATTGATTAAGTTTTGTTATTGTGGAGCAGGTGAAGGAAAGGAGATCGAGAGAGAGAGGGTTTGAGCTGGAGGTCTTCTGGGTGTTCCTGAGTTGAATTTGGAGTAACTTTTGTATTATTTGTATTTGGAGGGGATGGGAGGTTGCTGTTGCTCTGCCAGGAAGCCTCATATCCATGGGGCTCCCCTCTATTATTATGTGAGTTTTTGCTTCAACTTGAATTGAATGGACTGAATTTGATGTGCAATTGTGTTTTCTGTTGCTCTGTGATAATCAGCTTTAGTTTTGTACCCCGTGTGCTTATGATTGTTGCTCGGATTGGTCTGCGATTTGTTTCGATAATTGACTTTGCCCCTCATAGTCGCCTCTTTGTTGATAACGCTTTGGCCGTCGCTGATTTTCCCCTGGTTTGGTTGTTGACGATCGGTCAAACTTGTTGTTTCTTTCCATTTTCATTATCATGTTAAAGCTTAGTATTTTACTCCCAGGGAGTGAAATTTTGTATCGGCATTAACCGAAGAGTCATTTTTAAGCTCGAGTAGTTATAGAACTTAGGTGAAGTCTTTTTCTAGTGATTGCAATAACATACATATATTTCTGCAGTATCCTTCATCATTGGAAGCTAGTGAGTCCTTCACAGCTCATAGTGGCGCAGCCTCTGCATTTGCTGCAGGTCTCCTGGTTGAGTTGAACCTCAATACTTCAACACCTGATACTTTCCGTTCTCCTCCCGCCCCTTTGCCATACGATGTGCTCTTGGGATGCCCATCAACAGAGACTGATTCCGTAAGGAAGTCATTAAGTGCAAGTAGTTTTGAAAGTTTGGCAATATGCGAGGATCTTGATGATCCAGATTACAAAACTCATGCAAGTCCCTTTCCGGAGTCCCCAAGGAAGCCACCAAAACTAGATGAACTTGTCATGTCTGAAACAGAGGAAGAGGATGATTGTGTCATTTGTCTCGAAGGTGCTGTACTGCCAGAAATCTTAAATTCATTGATTCAATTGTCTATATGTTTCTTTGTAGAATAGTTGGGGTCTAAAAATCTTTCTGAATCTCTGCAGAGTACGACAAAGAGAACCCGAAATTGATCACGAAATGCAGACACCATTTTCATCTTTCGTGCATTCTGCAATGGATGGAAAAAAGTGATACCTGCCCCATGTGCGATCAGGTTTATCTCTTGCCAAGAATTCAGTGCACTTGAATAACAAACTTGTCGATCAACTGCTTTTTCTTTTGACGACTGCTGTATCAGTAGGTTGGTGTATGTAGCCCATGCATTATAATGAAGTATCTTTGGTGTATTTAGGGTTTTTTTCGAACTGGGAATTATTTTTGAAAGGATGTTCTAATTCCAACTGTAGTCTTGCGGTGGAATGATAGAATGCACTAATCAAAAGTGATTAGTCTTTACACCATGCTTCTCACTTCAGACTCGGATTTTTATCATCGATAAGCCTGTTGATAATGCAACGCTAGCTTGACGTTTGCCTATAATACACTGCCTTAAATTTTCAGGAAACGATGTTTGACCCTCCGTTAAGTTAGAAGCCCGGGATGCTCTTCGGAGATGCAAATATGTTGGACAGTTGGTGATGCCTGGCCAAATTTAGCGGGCCTCTGATTCTCTTCGTTCGGGAGTTCCCAAAAGAGTTCTTACTCAGCATGTCCTACCAGTTTACAAAGTCCAGGTCCGAGTCTCGACAGCTTACGCGCATGGTGAGCTTGGTCGACATGAAGGAAGCACGAGGTTTTGGTATGACAACTTCCGCTCGTTGTGCCTCCTTTCCTAGTGTTTATACATTCATAGTTAGTTTAATGGTCACGGGGGTTTCTGTTCTCTAGATAACTCCTCTCATTGCCCATCAAATTTGGGGTCCAAAGTTGAAGGTAGTTTGCTTGCAAGCTGTATTAAAACTGCTTGGTCAGACTTGACCTGTGTTGTTGGTTTTATCGTTTGTGCTTTGTATATAGATCTATTAGTATCCAGAAATTGGTCATTGGAAATGATAGAATGTATAGAAATTTGTGAAAGAAATCTTTTGATGATGGTGTTGGATTTGCAATGCTTACGAGACTATCATATTTCATAAGAGTGGGTTGCAGAGTAAAAAATTCATTAATAAGTTATATATAAAGATTAGGGAAAAGTTTACTTAATTACTATGTGGTTTCAATTTTTTTATTTTAATATTTTGTGATTTAAAACATATTAAATAGGTGATAAGAGTTTTTACGATAGGACACTCTAATAATACGAAGAGCCTCTCACCCAACAGACTTAGTGGAATTTTTTCTGAAATGGGCAAAAAATATATATATTTTTATATAAATAAAAAATTATACATATTCTCAAAATAGATTATAAGATTATTTAATATTAAAAATTAATTCCAGACTAGCATGCCACATTATCGTCACATGAATTGCCACATATTGATGACGTGGCTTATTCAGAACCCCTTTGAAAATTTTAGGGAAAAGGATACATAAGCAGCCTATGATTTTACGCTTTTACAACGGGGTACCTTATGGTTTTAAATTGGTAATTTAGTCCCTGTGGTTTTCAAAAAAAAATTCGGGCAGGTCCGAGTTAGCTACCCGTCTACATGGTCTTCGAACATCGTCATTTTTGGTCCTACGTGGCTGACACGAGGGTAATGTGGTTAATTACATACTAGTCCTCAATTTGTTTATTTTTTTCAAATAACCCTTTATATATATATATATATATATATATATATATATATATGACGTTTTGAAATTCGCTTGGGGCATTTTTCAAACCGAATGGCATAACGTTCCATTCATACTGGCCAAAAGGAACAGTGAATGCAGTCTTATACCGATCCTTTGGATGAATCTGTATTTGCCAAAATCCAGATTTCATATCAAATTTTGAAAAGATGAAAGAGTTATGAAGGCGATTGAGTAAATCTTTTTTGTTGGGAATTGGATACCGGATCCATTGTATATATATATATATATATATATCTCTAATCCCCGACCGACCATCTTCTTCCCCGTTCTGGCTCCAATTCGTACCTTCCCGAGACCATCGATCCGCGATCTTCCCCGACGTCGTCGCTGCCTGAGACCCGCGATCCCCCTCCTTCGTCTCTGCCTCCTCGTGGCGGTGCATCTCCTCGAGGACCAAACCCTCTCCCTTTCTCACCCTCTCATCCTCCCTTCCTCGAGTCGTCATCCTCTTCGTCCGCGGCTCCTGTGTCCGAGCCTCGGCGGCCGAAGGCGGAGGCTCTTCCGGAGGTGGCGAAGAAGGAGGAGGTGGTGGTGCCGACGGTTAAGGCGGCGAACAGGTGCGCGTCGAGCAGGAAGCGCGTGGGGCTCACGGGGTTCAGGTGCAGATGCAGAGACACGTTCTGCAGGGCCCACCAGTACCCGGAGAAAAAGAGTTGCAGCTTCGACTTCAAGAAGGCCGGCCGGGAGGAGATCGCTTGGGCTAACTCGCTCGTTGTCGCCGATAAGCTCCAGAGGATCTAAGCCGTTGGATTGTGTGGATGATTCTGGACCGTCCGATCTGGAGAATTTGTTTCTTAGACCAAAAAAATTGGGAGAAGGGAAGGAAAGGGAAGGGGAAGTCGTAATGCGGTTCTCCGTCGTCGTTGGCGGTGGATCAAATGTCAAATTCGGGCCAGGAGCTGAGCTGGCGTGTTTCTATTGCGTTCGAAATTAATTTATCGTTTCCTTTTAAATTTCCTCTCTTTTTAGTTATTAATTAATCTCGAGACCAAAATGAAAAAATATAAATAAATATGGGATCAAATCTATAATTAACCATATTACCCCACGTGTCAGCCACGTAGGACCAAAAAGGACGACGTTCGAAGGCCATGTCGACGGGTAGCTACCCTGGACTTGTCCGGGAAAATTTTCGAAAATCACAGGGACTAAATTACCAATTTGAAACCACAAGGAACTCCGTTGTGAAAGCGTGAAATCACGGGGTAATTATTTGTACTTTTCCCAAAATTTTAATATTGTTACCCTGTGGTTTATTTGTAAATCCACAATTTAAGTTCTGTGAATTTCTGTATAATTACAACAAATTCTATCAATTTTCATTTGTAATGAGATAATATATAACCAAGCATGGGCTAGGCCTAAACTGCTAAGCTCAGATAGGTGCATCAATGTTAACTCTCCATTTTTTTCGTCACAGCAACCTAATATCTAAACACCTATTAACTAACAATTGAATCTTCATATGAAGCATACCGATATACTTAAATTGACTGGTCAATATTAGATATGGTCATTTAAAATAATCTCGTACCCTTTTATTTATTGGTTTGGTGGTACAATAAAATCTCTATATAGTGTGCTCAAAAGAAAATCTATCCTGTAAAATAACTAATAACCTTTCTAAACTGATAAAAAATTTCGGTCCTGAGTTGGGAGCAGTGTTATAAATTAATAACATCTATATCGTAATAATTAATACTTTTTCAGAAAATTTTCGTGCTAAATCTCGCTCCCAATTTTCGTATAAAGTGATATTTTTTAATAAATACATATATTTTTACATACCTTATGCGTTCAAAAATATTTTAAGATACTAGTTTGTGCTAAACCTTTTTGTTTGATAAATGTTACATGATCATACAAATTCATAATTGTCTTCAAATAGTCATTGTGATCGTTGTCATATTGTAAAAAAAATCTCAATCGAGTGTATATCTCAATCAAGTGTAACATTTGCATCACGTTGTAAGTCAAAAATTTTGAATTGAATATATACAAAGTATTTTTTTGTATTTACATATTTATTGCTAAAAAACATAATTTTAATATTTTTGGAGGAAAAAAATGTAAATTTCTCTTATATAATAATCTCACTAAAGTAATATTTTTCTCTCGTCCCAATGATATCATTTTAAGGAGGTTTTACTGTAACTAGGGTTAGCCTAATTTTCCTAAAAGGGATGTTAGTTATCAGCAAAGAGTAATCCGAGCAAGGTTGTCAGGATCATGATTATAATCGTAAGATCGCACGATTTTACTAGTCATCATTGCTCCATCGTGCTGGATCGCATGCAAGATCTTAAAGTTGAACGGATCGGTGGGATCGCCGAGTATAATCTTAAGATCGCAAGAATTTTTACAAGTAATTCTCTCCATGTTCCTGCGAGAGATTTAGTGAATATTTTTGGTATTTTAAAAAAAATCATATTTGATATTTTTTAGAAGTTTTCTGGTTATTTTAAAGATATATGGTATTTTTTTAATAGTTTAAATCAGTTTAACCCTAACCTTGACTTGTAGTTCATCGAGATGTGAAAGAAATTAGAGTGCTTGACTTGCAGTTCATCCGGATGTGAAAGAAATGTTGTTTGTCGGAGGAGGTGTACTTGATTAGGATCTTTATTAGTCGAGGCAAGAGTTGGACTCTTTCTCCGTAAGACGAGATTGCCACGTATTTAGTGCTTACGGGCTGCGGAAATCGTCCCCAAGTTACAACGACTTTCAGACTTCGAGTTTGTAGCACAACGACCCTCGAAGCTTCTGGCGAACCGTCTGATATTCAGAACTTTTTGAGAGAGGGAGAGAGAGCCTACAATTGCTAACGAATGCTTATGCAAGTTGTAGTGGGGTGAGAGCAAATGATTGGAGATGAACCTACTTATAGGCGCTGAATGGGAGGGAGGCAGGAGCTCCGAAGGGGTGCGTCCGTTCGGCCAGCAGGCAGGCTGGCTGCGCTCGTGGCCCTTCTGTGGCATTCTGGATCCTTCCAGGTGCGCCCCAGACCGCTCGCACTCCTTTATGAGGGATCTCGCAACTCTTCGGCCGTCTGGAAATTTCTGGGATGTTCCAGCCCTTCGTGCCTCTTCGGTGGCCATCCTGGAAGGCGCTCGCAGCCCCTCGTCACTTCGGCGCAGCTCTCTCCAGACTTGGGCAAAATACTTAAGGCTCGTCCAGACGATGTGCACGTGCAAAGTGCCAAGTGTGCCACAAAGTGCCCATTGCGACTTGCGTCCAATGCGCCATATGCACACGCACGTGCACATGCGCGGGTGCGAGCGCGTGCTCGTGCTCTCGCCCCGGTCCGAGTTGACTATCCTTCCAGGCGGTCAACTTATTTTCTAGTCAATAAAGAGTATCTCCTTATAAACTAGAGAAAATTTGTTGCACTTTCCAATGTGGGATTAAAATTTTCCATTTTCACTTTGGACTTTCCACTTGGGCCTTCCACTATGGACTTTGCATTGAACTTTCATTCAATTTTTTTCCAACAAGAAATTGGAGTACTTTTGAGATGGTAAAGTTTCTTTAAACTTTCAGTTTTGAAAATACCTTGTAGGTTGCTATATACTAATGGTATTTTTATCTTTTAGGTCCACACAAAGAGAAGAAATCACCTGAAACAAAAGGCAATGAATGATGTTGTGGTGACAAATTCAAAATTAGCCAAGAAAAAATAAACTAGAAAGGAGGTCGAATATAGCTTTGATGACATTGAATCTGATGATGAATGGGTTGTGGACAATTATAAAGGTTCATTTGAGAATGAGATTTTGGATTTCACAATTGAAAATAAATATTTGGAAATAAGCAATCAAAATGAAGGAGAGAATGGAGTTGGAGATTCACAACCTTGATGATGAATTTGATGGAGTAGGAGGTGAAGATTGTATGGAGGAAGATGTTGGATTTGATGAGCAGACTGAATACTTTGTTGAAATAAAATTTTTTAGATGATCTTTGAAATATTATATTTTTAGATGATGTTTGAGACAATGTGTTTATGACTTATGATTAAATTAATAAAAGTTTATGTTAAGTTTATTTTTTTTAGTTATTTCTATAATTTTGTCTATTGGGTGAGATCTTGTGATCCGTGTTACGATCCTCCGATCTACGATTTTTCTATACCCAAACAATTCTCAGTGGGATTTCGATTTTGACAACCTTGAATGAGAATATTGTAATTTCTAAGTGGAAACGTGCAACACGGTATATCAATATTTCCACAGTTTTTTTGGTTAAGATTCCACACAGTTTGTTTAACTAATCAGTTGACCTATCTAAAAGTCAAGAAACCAATTTTTTTTTTAAATTGAGAAGATATCAAGCTAACATTTCCCGAGAATGAGTGAAATAATTGTTGGGAGAAATTTGTTATCTTTTAAAAGTCTTACCAGGCTCAAAATATCAAATTACATAAATTAAAAAACTAAGATTTCTCATGTGATACGTGTTAAGATTATTATATTATTAGTTTCGATTATGGTGGCATATCATTTCTAGATTTATAGATTCCAACGGGATTTAAAATCAGCAGTCAGGCCGGATGTAATCAAATCCACGAAGAAGATGAACCTTTTAATTTCGCCAACGCCAGCATATCGATCTCATTATATCCAATGCATGCACAGCGCGATTAATGTAAACTTTTAATAATTAGGCGGAAGAGCACAAAGGTCAAAGGGTGTGGGGCTACCTTGTTGACTTTGGATCTCACTAGCCAGAGTGTTTCGTCCAACTTCTCCTCCTTGCAAGAGAAAAAAGCTTACAACCATCAGATATGCCGCCATGTATTTTTGAATAAAATTTGTTACATTTTTAGAATTCGAACATATCATTTAAAATCTACATTTTATTCGTATGCCATTGTAGCAAGTGCTCGTAACTGAATGTCATCCATATTTTTATTAGGGTGAAAGAGCCTTGCCCATTACTCAATTCTTTAACAATAACAATGGCATAGCTTGGTGCAAGTTCCTTCACGCATTGGTGCTTAGTTTTCTTTAGTTAAAACGTGTTATCTTTTATTAATTATAATGAGAAGTAACGATACATAAGATAATTGAACTCTTCCAGTGAAGGTAACGATCTCTTCGTTATCCAATTAAACATATTGGTGCTTATTTTTACATGAAAAAAACAAACGACTTTATTTCTGGGATTTTGTTCTTGTTCTTTCGTGGGCTGAAAGGGCTGACCGGACCACCTCCTCGTGAGTCGTCAGTGGATTTCAGCACTTTGTGTCTGCCATGCCCTATTTTACAGAAATAACCCCATTTCTTTTATCGAAAATAGGAAAAACTACAATATATATGATTATATTTAGAGAAACGGTTGAGTTTGGCGAGGAATAACTAAACGAGGAATTATTTTTCTGTTTTGTTTCGGAATCTTAATTCGACCTAAATAGATTACTTGACTATATAAAGGCATGTTATCCAAGAGTTTTGTATGACTTTGTGACTTTGATCCATCAATAAAAGTTCTCATTCCTCTCCGTAGACATAGGCATTATGCCGAACCACGTTATATCTTGTGTCCGTGTTCTTCGCATTTTGTTCTCGAAGTTGCTGATTTCTTACAAGTGGTATCAAGAGCTAAGGTTGGAGGATGTCGGATCACGACGTGAAGTTTGCTCTTGTGAAGTAAGATGATTCATCAAATTTTGGGTTCTGGCAAAGGCGTGTCAAAGATCTCCTCATGCAACAAGGGATGATCATCGCGCTCTCGGAGAAGAAACTCGAGAAGATGGAGGAGCAAGAGTGGAAGGAGATGGAAGCCAAGGCGGTGGCGATAATTTGCTTATGCTTGGCGGACTATGTGATGTATCATGTCATGGATGAGGAGTCACCAGCTGAGGTATGGAAGAAATTGGAGGCAAGGTATATGTCTAAGTTTTTGTCGAACAAGCTTTATCTTAACCAAAGATTGTACGGGCTCAAGATGGAGGAGGGCTGAATTTGAGCCAACACATTAATATTTTTTAGTCAACTTGTGAGCGACTTGAGAAAGGTTGATGTGAAATTCGAGGAAGAAGACAAGGCATTGTTGCTCCTGAATTTCTTACCGGGCTTCTACAAAAATTTGGTTACAACTCTAACTTGGGGGAAGGAGTCCCTGGTGTTGGAAGATATCACAAGTGCTCTGCCAGGGTTTCATCAAAGGAGAAAAACTGGCGATGAACAAGCGGAAGGGCTGGTTGTGAGGGGTAGCCATGGTGGTCGTAGTGATGATAGAAAAGGATCCAGGTCGAGGTCAATGAGGTTCAAAGGAAATTGCTTCGAGTGCAGAGAAAAAGGGCACGTGAAGAAGGATTGTCCAAGAAGAACTCGGGATCGCGAGGGAAAAGTATCAGATTCCGTGAATGTGGCCTCATATTCTGACGGGTCCGATGGTGATTTTCTTTCTGGTTTGTCAAGTCCAAAGTATTTTGATTCCTGAATTTTGGATAGCACTTGTTTCTTTCACAATACGCCCAAGAAAGGATGGTTCGACACCTACAAGTTCATTGATTCAGGTATGGTGATTATGGGTGATGGTTCTACTTGTAGAATTGCTGGCATAGGTGATATTTGAATCAAGTTGTGGGATGGTGTTGAGAGGAAGTTGTGTAGGGTTAGGCATGTTCCAAAGTTGGAGAGAAATTTGATCTCATTAGGTGCCTTGGATTATAGTAGGTACTGCTATAGAGTTGTAGGCAGACTAATTGAGGTGGAGAAGGATGATGTGGTAGTGATGAATGGTGAAAGGAATGCTAGGAATACCTACATATTAGTGGGGAACACGGTTGTAGGTGGAGTCACCTCGTTGGGTTCTGATGGAGGAGAGAAAAGCTCTTCTGTGATGGAGCGAAAGCTTGACATGAATGGTTTGAGTAGAGTTGAGATTCGCGGAGACAAAGTTAGCAAGTTTCCGCTTTAGTTTGCTAAAAGTACGTGCACGTCAAAAGTGTTGGGTAAATTTTGCATAGGGAATACAAAGCCGTTGGTAGCACCAAGGGCGAATCGTGTATCTCACTCAAGGCCGAACGGTGGAGTTCATGGCACGTCGAGGGTTCTACTTGGTGGAACAAAAGGTTGCCTTTTGTATGCTATGGCTTGTAGCATTGGTTTGAGGCAAGATAGTTCAGCGAAAAAGCAGTCCGAGGATGCGGAGCGTGGGGTTGACCAAAAAATAGAGGACGCGTCTATTGATCGCAAGGTTGCTTCGGCAGGTGGACTTGCTAGTTGGGATTCAATAGAGGTTGGAGGGAAGACGCCAAGCAAGCTTGGAAGCTCGAGCTTGGGGGCTGGCTCCAAGTGATTGAACAAAGGTGGTGAGAAAGTTGAGATAGTCTTATTGATGGCGGTGTATCTATGGTCCGAGGTAGAATCGGTAGAGTCAGATTGGTCTTGCAAGATCTCATCTCTTCATGGGGCGGTATTTTTGTCAAGGTGGAGTTTTGTTGAAGTTCGGATGGAGCTTCATGGTTTATCCACGGGATGATTTCTCGGCAAGGTAGAGATTGTTAAGTTTGGCGAGGAATAAGTAAAAGAGAAATTATTTTCCTGTTTTGTTTCGGACTCCTAATTTGACCTAAATAGATTACTTGATGTATAAGGGTTTGTCTCTATATAAATGCATGTTACCCAAGAGTTTTGTATGGCTTTGTGACTTGGATCTATCAATAAAAATTCTCATTTTTTTCTGTGGACGTAGGCATTAGGTCGAACCACGTTATATCTTGTGTCTGTGTTCTTCGCGTTTTATTTTCGAAGTTGCTGATTTCTTACATAAATAATTAATCTAAATTCGAATCAAATTTAACTAAAAAAATATTAAAATTATATTTGAATATATGTGTGTTTCATGTCATTTGATGAACCATCAATTGGCTTAAACTAAATGGCAGTATTTTTGTTAATAATTAATTTAAAAAGTATGAAAAGAAAAAAGAAAAAATGAATGTGTCATTTGTAACTTTTCATTAATGATGATTGTTGGACATGAACATTGTAATTTACTTCATTTATAGTCTTTGAAACATGTTTAATATGTCCATTGAAATCCTATAAATAAAAGTTTAGTGTCGTCATTCTATTCATCCTTGTTCAACTAAAGTATTTCATGTCTTCTCTCTTTCCTACATACTCACCATAAATCATTATTGTTATAGTTTTAGAGATGAATTTGAAAGATTTGATACATAAAAATTCAAGAATTCTTCGGCAATTTTAGAAGTGTACTTTTTGGAATTCATTAGCAACAAATAGTTGGGGCAAAAAGTACTTTAAAGACAATCATTATTAATCAAGTCTCAAGAAAATAAATTCGATACTTTCATCGAATTGGTTTGAAGCATCGAGAAGTTAACATGGTGATCCATCCTTTGGTGACTAAAACATCATATTTGAAATTCCAAATTTGGCCGGAAGATAGTTCGTGTCTGATCAGATTTATCAAAATTTCAAAATCATATTTTGTTCCCACTTTCTACAACACATTTTAGATCTCTATTATTAAACTAGATCAAACATCATTACTTGATCTACATAGCTCATGATTATGATTCCGACCCTTTTAGACCATGATCCCATTTCCTAACATTCTATACCCTACAGAAATAGGACCTAATGACTAATACATAAACGAAACAGTCTATATTTTCGATTTTCAACCACACATTTGACAATATTCAAAACAATTCTTAAGTCAAGACACTACTTTTGGAATATTTGGGACAACATGAATTATATAATCTTTGGATAAGAAATGATCAAGCTCGACAAAATTGAGTGATTAATCATAATTGACTTGAAATAGTTTTAGTGCTCCAGTCTCAATAAAAAAAATAGTTCTCAAAATGTATTATTTCTCAAAAATATCTATTTACGATTTTTTATGTTGTAACTCTTCTCTTATAATTGTTTTCCTCAAGCAAATACACACGAGGGCATAATTTAAAAAAAAATGTGAACTCGTGAAGAAGTAAAGTTAACTCGAGTTTCAAATATCACAAATGTAAAATTAAAAGAGCCGCCCAATCAGATGTCGACATCATAGGCTAAAAGCCACTAACTCTCTTTTGTCGTTATGTATCGACCTTTTTGCAGCTACCCATAAAATCCACGACGTTTCCCCTACACCCACCCCTCCTTTCCATTTCCCACCTCGCTACTTGGTCCGAACCAAACTGCGAACGAAAATGGAACCAAATCACAGATAAATCATCATAAACCCAACCCAAAAAAAGAAAAAAGAAAATGCAAAAACCAGCTCGGCCCGGTCCACGTCAGCTCCTCCTCCTGCTGTACTACTACTACGTCGTCGTAGCGCCGACGCTCTCCACGGCCAATGTGGTGATCCTGGAGTCCCCCAGCTCCACCCTCCGAAGCGAAAACGCCACCTTCGAGCTCCTCCTCTTCGCCCCGCGGAACGACACCGTCTCCTCCTCCTCCTCGTACTACCTCGGCATCCGCTACGCCTCCGTCCCGGCCCCCACCTACGTCTGGGTGGCCAACAGGGACGCCCCCGCCAACGCCAACGGGACGACCGGTCGTCTCCCCTCCCTCCACCTCACCACAGCCGGCCGCCTCGCCATCGTGATGGGCCCCACCAACCTCGCCGCTTGGGAGACGGACAACGAGGCCCCGGCCGACAGGGTCGTGTTAATGGAGACGGGGAACCTCGTACTGTTGCCCCCCGGCGGTGGGGCCCCCGTGTGGCAGAGCTTCGACTACCCTGCGGACACGTGGCTCCCCGGGATGAACCTGACGAACGGGAGGTCCCTGACGTCATGGGCAGGCCCCAACGACCCCTCCCCCGGGGGGTACGCACTCCGGATTGACCCGGACCGGTTCGACCAGTTCTGGCTGGTCTACGACGGGAAGGAACCGTACTGGTCGACCGGGGACTGGACGGGGACCGCCTTCTCCGGCGTCCCCGAGATGACGATCCCTTACATCTACAGGTTCCACTTCGAGAGCCCGAAGGAGGAGGCGGCGTCGTTCTGGTTCACGGAGGCCGCGCCCGAAGGCGGCGGGGGGTCAACGCCGTTGACCAGGTTCCGGGTGGAGTCCAACGGCCTCTTCAGACAGTACACGTGGTCCCAGCAGACGGGGCACTGGGACATGTTCTGGTCCCGCCCCGATGACGTCTGCAAGGTGTACGGTCTGTGCGGGCCCTTCGGGGTTTGTAATGGAAGCAGCGAAACTTCAAACCCTTGCTCTTGTTTATCCGGGTTTAGGGCTATTAATAGCGAGGATTATACGCGTGGGTGTGGGAGGGAGGGTGGTGGGAAGGAGAGTGATGGGTTTGTGCCGGTCGGAAGAGCGGAAACGGTGTCGTTTCCGGCGAGGAAGAGTACGAAAGGGGAATGCGAGAAGAGTTGCTTGGGGAATAGCTCCTGTGTTGGGTTTAGGTATGATTCCGGTGGTGGACTGTGCGAGAATTTATTCGGGGAGATGATGAATTTGAGGGGGTTGGGGGATGGTAGTGTAGGAGATGGTTTGTATCTTCGTGTGGGTGGGGGAGGAAATGAGAGGAGGAAGGTCGTGTTCGGGTCCGCGGTTTTGTTCGGGGGAGTGGTGGGGTTAGTTGTGGTTATGGGGGTAGGAGTTGTAGGGATGGTGGGTGTGATCTTGGTGAGGAGGAGGGGGAAGGGGGAAGGGAAGGGTGGTGGTGGTGAAGTTGGTGGTGTGTTTCCAGAGTTGAATCTCAAGGTGTTTGGTTACAAGGAGCTTTCTGCTGCGACTAGGGGGTTCTCGGATAAGCTCGGGCAGGGCGGGTTTGGGGCGGTGTTCTTGGGCGAGCTAGAGGGTTCTACTCCAGTCGCGGTGAAGCGCCTTGAGCGGCCGGGGAGCGGGGAGAAGGAGTTCAGGGCGGAGGTGCGCACCATTGGGAACATTCAGCATGTCAATCTTGTGAGGCTCAGAGGTTTCTGCTCGGAGAACGCTCACAGGCTCTTGGTTTATGATTACATGCCGAATGGTCCTTTGAGCGCCTATCTGCAGCGGGACGGCCCTCATCTGAGCTGGGATGTTAGGTTCCGGATCGCTCTTGGGACGGCCAGGGGCATCGCTTATTTGCACGAGGGTTGTAGAGATTGCATCATCCATTGTGATATCAAGCCGGAGAACATCCTTCTGGATGGCGATTACATCGCCAAGGTGTCTGATTTTGGCTTGGCAAAGCTTCTGGGCCGCGACTTCAGTCGTGTACTGGCCACAATGAGGGGCACCTGGGGATACGTTGCTCCGGAATGGATATCCGGGGTGGCTATCACCACCAAGGCGGATGTTTATAGCTACGGAATGACACTGTTGGAATTGCTCGGAGGCCGCAGAAACGTGGAGGCACCTCCATCAGCAGGTTGTGGTGGTGGTGGTGGTGGCGGCAGTGGCGGTGCTACGGAAATTGAGAAAGGGGAGAAATGGTTCTTCCCTCCTTACGCGGCTCAGCGAATAATCGACGGAGACATCACAACAGTGGTGGACGATCGGCTCGGGAGCACGTACAACGCGGCGGAGGCAATGCGGCTCGGCCTCGTGGCGATTTGGTGCATACAAGATGAAGAGGAAATGAGGCCTGCAATGGGGATGGTAGTGAAGATGTTGGAAGGGGTAGTGGAAGTGGCCACTCCCCCGCAACCAAAGTTGTTGCAGGCGCTTGTTTCCGGGGAGTCCTACAGAGGGATACGGAGTGGTTCAGGTGTGGGAGAATCTCACTGTAATTCTGAGTCATCTCCTGGTTACGCCTCTTCGCCTGCTAATTGTATTAGGCAAGTTTAACTAGCAAATAGCAAGTCACTTAGTTTTTCGTGTCCGTACACTCACTGAACTGAAATAGCTCTCTGCATTGAAGGGCTGGAACCAAGTCACTTGGTCGGGGATGGTAAGAGTGTTTACTAACATTAAGCGCTAATTAAATTTTGTCCTTTCTTTTCAAGACGTAAAGCAGAAGAATAGTTCCTCTGTACACTTTTATTGGCCCAATTGGATCTCATCTCTCATGTACATCCAAAAAAAGAAAAGCCCAAAAGAGGAACATTTCTTTTTCCCCTTTTCCGGTACTTTGAGTTGTGACTTGTCAGCCTCATTCATATGATTGGACAAAGTTTTGAAAAATGCAATCCGACCGATAATGTGGTCGATAACGTTGAAGGTCAAATTTGGAAAAATTATTTCACAACTCTCTCCCTCTCCCAAATTCGTCCAAAATCAAAATAGAAAAGAAAACCCCCTCTACTACTCTGTCCCAGACGAGCAAGGAAGGACAGGACAGAGCTTGAGCAGCGGGACTCCTTTAACGGTGACGGAATTCCTGAAACAAGTGATTGACTGCCAAAGTCCTCGCTGGCGATTGACGGAGACGAGGCCGAGGAGAGGATGCACTGGTGGTGACTAGGAGGTTTATGTGTTGGTGGGGAAGATGAAGTGGTGTGAAGATGGGACTACTGCTATTTATTTAAGAAATATGTTTATTTAAATATACTCAAAAGTTTCTAATGTTCGTAAAATATATGTCGACGTCTTTCTAATTTATTTTTATTATACTTTTAAATTTTCCAATGAATATTTTTTGTTATTGAAATGATAAAAATATCTCTTAAATAAAAATAAAAAAAATGTTGATATCATCTCTTCTTCTCCGATGATCAATACCAAACATCGGCCAGTTCTTGAAACAGTTTTTTGGGTTCATCTTTATAAAATGGGATGAACCCTAATTCGTCTGCCATGAACCGATCTCAAACCACTTTACCTGACATCCCTCTTCTTCCACCTTCTAAATACCCCTTCCAATCTCCACCACCGTAATCCTACCAACCCCAAGAGACGAACCGCCACCAACAACAAGTAGTGTAAGAAGAAGAAGAAGAAGAAATTGGCAGAGGCGGTGCCATCGATTCAATGCTTCGGGAGGAAGAAGACCACGGTGGCGGTGACCAAGAGGTTCCTCCTTTGGTTGTAGTTTGTTATTTGCCCGAGGGAAAAGATATAGATCTAGAAATTGATGATGGGGATTAGCTTCTGGCATTGAAATCTCCGACCGGTAGGAGCGTGGATGTCGTCGGGAGAGCGGTGGGGGACCGTCGTTTGGTCCGATGTGTACGACGTGGAGGAAGTGCGCTCTGTACGGGCGACGTAAATGGCGGCTGTATGGGTGGCGGGTCCCGACCCAATTATGCCGAGGCGGGTCTTTAGCTCCTCCATGGCGGCGGCGGCGGAGGTCAAAAAGGAGGGAGCGAAAACGACAGCTATTGTGGCGGCGAGGCCGAGGAAGTCCCGGTGGGCGGACGACCCCAAGCCCGTGGTCCAGCTTTCCGATTTTATCAAATTATGTGCTTTTTTTTGTCAAGAGATGATGTCAGCGGTCGTAGATGGTTACCGGGTTTTTGGCTCGAATTTTGAGGTTGAAGAAGAGATGACATCATCGATTTTTTGTTTTTGAGAAAAATTTATTTTAATACCCTGTGGTATCGTCCAAAATTACTTTAGTACTGTGTGATAAAAAATTGATCAATCGAGTCATACTTATTCTAATTAACATCAAAAAGGTCATCGGGGAGCTACTCGGACCTGCCCGAACCCTGGCCGAATTACTTGGCCAACCACGTCACCAAATTTTGATGATGTGGCGCCACGTGGACATCCATCTTCTTCCTTCTCTTCTTCTTCTCTGCCTCCTCGTCCTCGTCCTCCTCAAAACACGGAGTTAACCGCGACGACCTCCTCCTCGTCGCCAATCCCGAGCATCTCTGGCGAGGACGGCGAGCTTCCAACCTACCTCCTGGAGGAGGCAAAACGACAGAGTTAACTGCGACGACCTCCTCCCCGTCGCCAATCCCGAGCATCTCCGACGAGGACGGCGAGCTTCCACCCGACCTCCTAGAGGAGGCAAAAGGACGGACTTAACCGCAACGACCTCCTCCCCGTCGCCAATCCCGAGCATCTTCGACGAGGACGGCGAGCTTCCACCCGACCTCCTGAAGGAGGCAAAATGACTGACTTAACTGCGACGACCTCCTCCCCGTCGCCAATCCCGAGTATCTCCGGCGAGGACGGCGAGCTTCCACCCGACCTCCTAGAGGAGGGCCGGCCACTGCATCCCTTGCTTGAGCCAGAAGTCGATGATTTGGAAGTGCGGGCCGGAGGCCTGAAGTGGGCAAACCTGAGGTACGAACGAGGATTGGCGACGGGGAGGACTTGAACCGGAGATGCTCGGGATCCCGAAGTGGAAAAATGGGCGAAGCAGGTGAACTTGAGCCACAGATGCTCGGGATTGGCGACGGGGATGCTCGGGATTGGCGACGGGGAGGACTTGAGCGACAGGATGCTCGGGATTGGTTACAGAGATGCTCGGGATTGGCAACGGGGATGCTCGGGATTGGCAACAGGGATGCTCAGGATCCCGAAGTGGTCGAACTTGAGCCAGAGATGCTCGGGATTGGCGACGGGGAGGAGGTCGTCGAGGTTAATTGGAAGAATAAGAAGAAGAATAGAAGGGGGTAGGGATGGCAATTAGACCCTTATCCCGAGGGTCTACCCTGATCCAGACCCGAATAGTTCAAGACCCGTTGACTTTGACCGGGTCTAGACCTTGATCCTGCCCGGATCCTGATATTTTAAAAGGATAAGGGCATTGGTATGGATCTATAGGATCCTGCCCTGATCCTACCTAAATTTTTTTAATTAATATTAAAATAATATACATGTATATTAATTATTAGACATAATACAAATTCTCAATTTTGTTGGTAGGTAAATATTTTTTATTAAAACAAAAGTTCAAAACAGAGGAAGCGCAAAAGGAAAGACAAGATAAAGGAGCCCGATATTACATCAGTTATAACTCCACCCCGACCAAAACGTTCCCTCAACCTCAAGAGGTAAAGAAAAGGGACCTATAAATTCTTGTAGGCAATCAAGAAAGTGAGCAGCGATAGATTGTGAATGATCAAGGCATCCGTCCAAAGGATCCACTCTTGGATATGAAAGAGCACAAAATACAGAAGAAACTCATTATCGTACCTCGCCTCATTGAAGATAATACCATTACGAAGCAGCCACATGCCCCAAGTAATAGCAGCAAAAAATATAAACCAAATTCTCAATTTTAACTTACCCAACTTCAACTTTTTTTATATTTATTTTTTTTGTTTCTTTGTATTGATATGTTTAATGAATGAAAATGTCACATTGCTATTTGAAAACTATCAAAAGATAATTTAATTTTTAAAATTGAATATATTTTAAAAAATACGGACCCGCGGGTCGCCCTGATCTTGCCCGATTTTTTAGGACTCAGATCCTGCCCGAATTCTTATTTTTAAAGAGAATAAGGATAAGGGTCTGGGTCCACCATTTAAAAAGAGGGTAAGGATCTAGGTCCTATAGATCCTACCCGAATCCTGCCCATTGCCATCCCTACAGATAACACTAACAGGCCGAAATAACGTCAATTTTTAATATATGTTAGTGTTACAATATATCTCGAGACCCATATGAAAATTTAATTCTACTCTTGTTCAACAGTTTTTTCGATAAAGAGAATAATTTTCATATCTTTTGGGTATTTTTCAATTTCGATAAATATTGTCTGGCAAGTATAACGAAACTTAATAATGATAAAATAATCTTGTATCGTGCTCACCAAAATTTTCTAAAATACTGAAATGTATTGATCGTGCATTCCAAAACATATTTATATTGGGGGCCGTGACCCATGCCAATTATTTATTTATTTGGTTTCTTTGTATTGATATGTTTAATGAATAAAAATGTCTCATTGCTATTTGAAAACTATCAAAAGATAATTTAATTTTTAAAAATTAAATATATTTAAAAAAATACGGACCCGCGGGTCGCCCTGATCCTGCCCGATTTTTTATGACCCATATCCTGCCCGAATTCTTATTTTTAAAGAGGATAAGGGTAAGGATCTGGGTCCACCATTTAAAAAGAGGGTAAGAATCTGAGTCCTATAGATCCTACCCGGATCCTATCCATTGTCATCCCTAGAAGGGGGTGTACATGTGGCGCCACGTCATCAAATTTTGGTGACGTGGCTGGCCAAGTAGTCCGGACAGGGTTCGGGCAGGTCCGGGAAGATCTTTTTGATGTTAATTAAAATAAGTATGATTCGATTGGTCAGTTTTTTACCACAGAATATTAAAGAGATTTTGGGCGATACCACAGGGTACTAAAGTGGACTTTTCTCTTTCTTTTTTTGTTCTGAAGGTATTTTCGTTATTTTATTGATAAAAATAAAAAAAGTTGCTAACGTGTGTCAGGGACCCGAAAGTATAATAAAAATATACTAGAAGGACTCGACGTGTATTTTGTAAATAGAAATTTTTTTTGAATATATTTAAGCAAGTTCGAGAGACTACAGATTAATTTTTCCTATTTTCAATGAAGAGGGAGAAAAAACTGTGTCAATTTGTGAAGAGTGAACGAAGGGTACAAGGATGATGTAATTAAAATATTAATAAACATATATTTTTACATACAAAACGTACCGGTCAGATTGGTATTCTAACCAGTCGGACCATTTGAAATGTAACTTGGATGCCAGAGCATATCGCTCTCCGGATTATTTTTTAAAACTATATAATTGGATAGTTTACGTAGATTAGGTTTGAGCTGGATAAGATATTTAAATATTGACAAATTTTTCTCAAATTGTTTTACATTGTTTCCTTCTCAGTAGAAATTTAATACTGCTTGGTTAAAAATTCTCAGTTGATTATGCTTGATATGCTGTAGTAGATTAGACGTTGTGAATTGTAAAGCACTGACTTTGTGTTAATAATGACTGTATTAATTACAAGAATATTTATTCGGCTCTATAAATTTCTAACATTTTCAGTTTCTATAATGGACATGTAAAGCGTTACAGCATTTCATATTTTTTTTAACCGAGTACTTCAGGCTCTATTTATCGTGTGGCTTTTTCTATTGCTAACCACAAGGCTTAGCTGTGTGGCGACATCGCCCTCACGGCCACATATCGGGCCAATTCCTTCCGACCTCTGGCATTGTTGCCTCCAACAGACAAGCTGCTCTCTTTGACGGTGAGTGAGCTCTGACTGCCGCCTCTGGATAGTCTTCCTCGTTAGCGATATCGACGGTCTTCCTCATTTTGTCCCGCCATCTGATGTAATACAAAATTTTGAATCTTTCTTGTGGGTGATAATGTGGCGTACCAAAAAATAGAAAATTTTCATTTACATACTCTGTGATTTGAGCAATTTTTTTCCTCCAAATTTTGTGGTTTTAAAAAGCATATAACTAGTGAATGGTGGTTGAAATTTTGACACTTTAGTGTCATAAACAGATGGAAAAAGTCCACATAAGTACCCTGTAGTATCTCCGATTATCACTTGAGTACCCTGTGGTTTAAAAACGATAGAACCGGTCTAACTTTTTCCAATTTCTCTCACTTAAGTCTACCCAACCCGGTTCAACTATTTTTTGTCAAAATGACGTCGACTGGGCACATACGTGGACTGCCACGTCACTCATTTTGTATTAAGTTGTTGCTGACGTGACAATGGAAAAATTACTATATTGCCCCGTCTTCAACTTCCACTCAACAAACAAAACACTCAATATCAAACACCCAAAACCCAGAAATTTGAATTCCCCATCTCAACCAAATATAACGACAATGGACAAGAATAGTACCTCCTCTCATTGATGCCTCCTCTCAATTTTTTTCCATTCTCTAACCTCTTCAACAACAACCAAGAACAAAATTAAAACCAAAACCTAAAAAATTACTCACGGACAAGAAATGGACAACAAATTAAACCCAGAAAACTCAGATCGAATGGCGGCCTTCCTGAATGTCAAGGTGAGCACAACCGCCAGAATCGAGGCCTCCCTCGTCGCGCCAGAATCGAGGCCTCCCTCGTCGCGCCAGAATCGAGGCTTCCCTCGTCGCGCCGCCATCGAGGCCTCCCACTGTGCTCCCTCCACCGACGACCTTCTTCGTCGAGCTGCCTCGCCCTCGCAAAAACAGAGAAAATGAAGAGGACAGAGAAGACAAAGAGGTTTCAGATCCTCACCCTCGCTCGATTTATGCCGCTTCGTCCCCTTCGGGTTCAGCCTCATCCCCGTTGGTTTTCCACCGCCTTCCAGAAACCTCTGCGAGATGGACGGCCAGATTTCACCGCCGCAGCCCCTCCCTTACTTCACCGCTTCCTCCTACGTCCCTCCCTGTAAGTTCAAGTTCCCACCCCTCCCCGGACTCATATTTACCATTTTGCTGGGGGTTGAGGCTCAAAATCTCCATCCCTTGCGATGTCGAGGCTACCAGGAGGGGCCTTTTTGGCCTTTTGACGGCGAAAGTGGAGGGAGGGAGGAGATTAGGGCTGATTGGGTGTGGGACTCGCCGGGGGGGGGGGGGGGGGGGGGGGGGTGTGTTTGCGGGGGCGAGAGAGAGAGAGAGGAGAGGAGGAGGAGGAGGATGGAGACAATTTAGTTTTTAGTTTATTAGAGTTTTTTCTGAGAAATTATAAACAACTTAGGTACTAATATGGTAATTTTCTCATTGTCACGTCAGCAACAACTTAATACAAAATGAGTGATGTGGCAGTCCACGTATGTGCCCAATCGACGTCGTTTTGACAAAAAATGGTTGAACTGGGTTGGGTAAACTTAAGTGAGAGAAATTGGAAAAAGTTGGACCGGTTCTATCGTTTTTAAACCACAGGGTACTCAAGTGATAATCGGAGATACCACATGGTACTTATGTGGACTTTTCCCTAAACAGATTGTCTCTTCTGCATCGTGTGTGTGTTTTTCTCTTTCCTCCGTGTGAGACGAGGCGCGGCGCAGAAGATCCTCTCACACTTTCTCACTCCTCGTATGAGAAGAGCTCTAGAACTGGTTGGAAATATATTTGCACGGTCGGTGTGGCTTCTTGGTTGTTTGCAGGAGTGGAGAACGTGGTAGGATTTCTCTTTGACGATATCATCTCTATTTTCAACAACTCTCTCGAGCTCGACTCACATGAAGGAGAGAGAAAGTGCATGAGATCTTTCAAGTCTAGTCATTTTGCTTGCCAAGGTGTTTGAAGGGTGGTCGTCTTCGCCAGTGGACGGTCTCTTCATCTTTGATCTTTGGATGTGTGGAATTAGGCTCTTTGCCAAAAGGTCTCATGTACTTTTTTTTCTCTCCTTCGTGTGAGATGAGCTCGATGGACTTGTCGACAGTAAATATAATATATAACAAAGAAGCCCCACCGTGTTCTCAACCCCCACAAACAACCGGGAAGCCACACATATACGTAGTTGTGTTTCCAACTAGTCATCGAGCTCGTCTCACGCAGAAGAGTGAGAGAGCTAGAAGTGGCAATATGCAGGTAAGGCTCCAAAGAACCCATACCTTAGATTTAAAGGTAGGATTCAGACTCAACTCTAGACTCTCATATTTTTATGTAAGGATATATATCGAAACTTTAGAATTCTTAGGGTCTAATCTAAGATTTGTGTCGTACTGATGGACCAATTAGTTCATAAATAATTTCAAAATTTTTTTTTGAAATACATTCATACTTACATCTACTTTAATACTCAATGATATAAAATATTAATATTTAATTTTAAGCTGAGAAACGATTGATCTTCCCTAATTTTATAAAAATTGCATATAAACATTTTAGAGTTCATAGAGAAAATTATTTTATTTAGATTGATCTGATTAGGGTAAGGTTTATCTATCTTGACCATATCTAGACATAGATTTCAACTTTAAAGATTGACCAATATCAACATCATACTATGTACCCTAGATGCATAGAGTATTGCAAGGGTCTGTGGTCCACGTGGTTTGAGTTATTTTGTCATCCCTAGAGAAAGCATGAGAGAGTATCCATCATCATTATCAACGTGTTACTAAAAAGTAAAAAAAATTTCAAACTTGAGCCAATAATTTTATGATTATTGAACCACAATGTATGAAAGTGAAAATGACTCAAACCATATGTAAGTGAACATTTTCTATTTTTTTTCATGTCATATTATTAGCTATATGGAAGATTCGAGATGATGTGTCATATAAGGTGGTCCGTGATATTCCAAATATGTTAGAAATGTTTGATATGTTCAGAAATGGTTAATTAATTTGATTAGTACTATTCATATCAACAAGGTATACCTTATTTTCTGGCATACATTTTGCTGTGAGAAAAAAGGGTACAAGAATGCTAAGAAAATCTGAGACAGATTCGGATTGGTCGTCCCAAGGTCGGCCTAACGGAGGGAGAAAAAAAAGCTATGAACTACGGGCTAAGCTAAGAAAAAGATAAAGAGTAAAGATAGTTGTTATTTGACGTGTTGGTGATGCCATTTCCCTTCACCGAGCCCTCTTTATATAGACGCCTTGACCTAGCTCTGCCCATCAAAAATAGGAAAATTCCTATTAAGCCGCTTCCCGTTTAATCCGGCTTAGAATAGGAAAACCTAAACCGACTCTCCAAGGCAAGAAAATCCATTCCCGAACGAGTATATTATTTCCAACTCAACCCGGCCTAGAATAGGAAAATCCAAGCCGCCTTTCTCAAATGAACAAATCTCATCTTCTCGATCGTGCCGACCAAGCAACTGCGGTCCAAATAGGAACATACCAAGTCTTGTCCGAATCTCGGGAATCCAGGCTCAACTTAGGAAAATATAAGCTGACCCAACATTCTCGAACTTTCAAATCAAACCTTCAAGCCTGTCACTACCCAAAGCGGGCCTCTAAACCCAAAATGGGCTTCCACGTTCATGCCTTAGATGGACCGCTCCCACTTTGAGGACCAAAGCGTCCTCCCACTTTCAGGCCCAAAACAGACCTCCCACTCGCTCAAACAAAGCGGGCCTGTTTAGGGCCTCAACACGGGCTTACCGTCTTGAGGGTCAAAGCACCCTCTGGGCTCCCTCCTTGAGGGCCAAAGTGCCCATCCGGGCTCCCGCCTTGTAGGCCAAAACACCCTCCGGGCTTCCCACCTTGAGGGCCAAAGCGCCCATCCGGGCTCCCGTCTTGTAGGCCAAAATGCCCTCCGGGCTTACCGCCTTTTGCCCCTCTAAGCTTACTGTCTCGAGGGCCAAAGCGTCCTCTGGGCTCCCGCCTCGAGGGTCAAAGCGTCCACTTGCTTCCCGCCTTGAGGACCGAAGCGTTATCCCAATTTGACCTATATTTTTTACCTGTGTTTGCTTCGAATCTGAAAAAATTGTAAACTACAAAGTTGTAGATATTTGTTTTGCCTTTCCATAGCGAAAAGAATCAGCTCCATCAAATGCCTGAGTCAAAAGATATGGCTGATCTACCAAAGCCTAATAGAGCAAAGACCCTACCGTCCTCTTTGAGAGCGACCGTCCTCATGGAGACCGACCATCCTCAAGGAGATCGACTGTCCTCTTAGACAATCGACCATCCACATGGAAACCAACCGTGCTCTTAGATACCCAAGCATCCTCATGGAGACCGACCGTTGAAGACCCGACTGTCCTCTTGGAGACCGGTCGTCTTCTTGGAGACTGGAGGTGACCTTGCAAGATGAAGCACCGAAAATGGTCTTGTCGCACCGAGGAGCTCGAGATATCGTTGACAATTCCGAGATTATTTTGTAACTCAACACACTTTGAGAGAACTTATGCTCGCTTGGACTCGGGCAATTTGAGGATGGGTGACGTTCTGGGAAAGACATTTATTGGTCTATAGAAATAGTCGGTCTGATCACTAGACGTTACATGGTTGGACAACATGAAGGAGATTGCCCCTAACACTTATGTTTTTTTGTTTATACCATCTCATATCCGGTTCGCTGAGCCGTCTATTTCAGATTCGAGCCGATTGAGACCTTTAAAAGATGGCAAAGTTCTCTCAATAATTATTTAACACTACTACGTTTTCAAGAGCTCAAACTTAAAACTTAATTCATCAGTTGATCTAAGTACTTGTTGGTACCCTAACACTTATATGTAAAAGTTTTAAAGCTCTGTCATTAATTTTGTGCATTTAAGTCAGGTGATATCAAGGTTGACATAAATTATAATATAATGATAGATTCATTAGTTACCCAAGTTGACATAACCAAAGCACCTTAGACCAACAAACAGTTACAACAATCTTATCCTGGTTTCGAGTTCGACCGATTAGGAATGTATCAATGTTAAATATTTGTTGAGAGAGTTTTGTCATTTTTCAAAAGTCATACCTGACTCAAACTAGGATTAGTCAACATGTATTGTTTAAACAAAAAACCAAAGCACCCTAAGAACAACAAACAATTAAATCAACTAACGAATGAGTTGTTCTATCTTAACAAAGTCTCAAGTTCGAGTCCTTTAGAATGCAACAATATTAAATATTTGTTGTCATAATTTTGACAACTAGTCCTACCCATTTCGAATCTGTATTAGTCGGCCCAATGGGCCAAATATCGGGTTGTATAAAAAATCTAAAGCACCCAAAGAGTTAAATTGATACAACCATAGCACCCTTAAGAGTTCTTAAAAAAAAAAAGCACCCTAAGAGAGTAAGATAAAGAAAAGGCACCTAAATATAAAAAAGTTATATTATCTATAAGAGAAAAAAATAAAAAATAGTTCCTTCTTCTTGTAAACCTAGGGTTTTAGAGAAGGGGAAATCATCTGGTCTATTTCGCCGTAATCGGCAAGAAGGAGCAAAGGGCAAGAGATGATAATTTGAAAGCCGAATCGACCGTCGCGTGGGAAGAAAGACCGAGTTCTGCTCCTGATTTTTGTAATCCATCGTCTGGGCGAAAAGGTATGAATCCATCCCTCTGTTGTTTGAGCAGATATGAACACCTTGCAGATTTTTATCGATAAGTCTTACGAATAAAAAAAATATTTTATAAAAATTTTGGATTGGCAGATCTGTTAAAAAATCTGTATCAGTATAGTTTCTTTTCCTTTTTAAAAACGAATTTTTTGGTTTAAAAACCCACGACTCTTTATGCCGTACTCGGCGGATTTAAGTTGGGGTAAAATCAGATCTAAGACTCTGACCTTCCCCGCTTATTTTTTTAGGAAGAACATCCCCCTCTTATGAGATCTATCTTTTTTTTTTGAAGATATGAGATCTATCTTTTTGGGTTTGATTTTTTATAGCTAACTTTTAACCAATATGTTGGTTGAGAGACGTGAGGTGGGGATGTGACCTTAAAATTTGAGAAGGAGAGTTTTGTCATCTTTGTTATCTTACATATTGTCGGTTATAAATAGTGTAAAAAATTAGGGTTTTCGTGCGCGTTCGCACGTAAAAATACGTATATATAGTAAATCTTATGATTAAAGCACGTATATATTTATTGAATTCTAATTTGAAAGTTTGCATTTGGATATTTAAAATGGAAAAAGTATTAAAAAAATTAAAAAATGGACTTGACTTTTCCCAAAGATCAATTACAAAATGAGTTGCTTTGGACTTGACTTTTCCCAAAGATCAATTACAAAATGAGTTGCTTTACATACAATATATTTCATGTGGTCAAAATATATAATTAAATTAGAATAATTCATCTAAAATACTCGAGGATATTCATTTTGCTTTCCTTCTTTGCCATTCTACATTACAAAAAAATAGACTTGGTAGGTTAGTGGGTTAGACTTTTACCTACCATACAAGTCCATGGTGTAAATATATAGCTCGCCCATTGATCTAGACTCAACTCCCCTAAAAAAAATATCTGGACTCAACTCTATCCATGGACCGAGAAATATAATAAATTTCACTTAGAACTATCAAGATTAACATCTGTATGTTATATTTTTCTATTAAATTTTCTTATGCCGCTGAGTTATGTAAGATAACTCAAATCTAAAATTAAAATTAAACATCAATATTTTATCATAGTTTTAAAAAAGTACAGTACAACCATGAATAGAACCAAATCGGTCAGGTTTGACCGTAAACCTAGCATCTGGTTCAATCAATGGTCAACATCATTGACCACTAGATTTTTTTGTTAGATTGGCCGATTTTGTCTGGTTGGACCAGTTGGCCAGTAAAAAAGTAAAATCTTTAATATATATTTAAAATTTTAAACTAACTAAATTATGATTTTGGTGCTTATATATTATAAGTTGAAATGAAATTAGATAATATTGGTAACTATTTGCTTTTAATTACTTAAATATACTAAAACAATATTTTTAAAATAAAAAATATATGTCAGATTGATGGTCCCACTGGTTGGACCGGCCGACTCAGAGGATAGGAGAAATCATTGGTCGACCTACTTGCCGTTTTTGAAAACCATGTATTTTATGTCATTGAAAGTTGAAGTGAAGATAAGCGTGAATGTATTTTTTAATGGTTTACATTAGAATGTTAAAACTATTTTGTAAGTTGATGAGTTTATGAGTAAGACAAGTATCTTCTATTCGACCATGCTGACCCCGAGGGTTTGGATCTAGATTTTTACATTAAAAAAATAACAAGATCAAAGGTATAGTCGAGTCATACATCTAAATCTAGAGTCTAATGAATCATATGAAATCTTATCGTACTTATTATCACCTCATCTTTAGCATAAATGAATTTACATTACGTAGTGTGTATCCCAATATTTTTATCAACTTTTCATCTCCCCCAAAATCTAATAGAGAGACTAGTAAGACTCAAGAAAATTTCAGAATAGCCTCTCTCTCTTCATCCTCTCTACATCTTTTATCTCCTCTCTTTTTCAATCAACCCCAAAATCTAGTTTTAATATATTATTATATAATATTTTAATAATATCTTAATTATCAAGTTAGAATCTTATAGATCTATATCTATATCATTTTTTTTAATAAAAAAATTTGGGTTATAATTGGTCAATGTAAAAAACCTTGGACCTGTCGTGTGAATCGAGGTCTATTGCCATTTGTACTCTCCTTCCAACTAATCCAAACATAAAGGACTAACAATGTAAACCCTACATAAGTAACATAACCCATTATTTTCATCAACTTTTCCTCTTCCCCAAAATCTAATAGGTTACCCTTCAAAAAAAGATTCTAATAGGTTAAAGAGGAAAGGAGGAGAAGTAAAGGGATAAAAGAGGGAAGTTGAGTTTCACCCCAGGTTAGCCCCATTCTCTCTTCATCCCCTCTACATCTTTTATCTCCTCTCCTTTTCAATTCACCCCAAAATCTAGTTTTTATGTATAATTATATATTATTTTAAGAGTATCTTAAAAATCGAGTTAGGATCTTATAGATCTGTATCTATATCATTATCTTTTTTTTAAAAAAAATTTGTGTCTAGAACCGATCAATATCAAAAATTTTGACCTATCGTGTGTAGATCCAGGTCTAATTGTCATCACTAGTCTCCCTCCAACTTACCCAACATAAAGAACTAACAATATGTATCCCTACATAACCCATTATTTTCATCATCTTTTCCTCTCTCAAAATAGGTCAAAGAGGCAAGTAGGAGGAGAAGCAAAGGGCAAAAAAGAATAGAGTTGAGTTTCTCCCAACAAGGAAATTTCAGGTTAGCCATTTTCTCTTTTCATCCTATCTACATCTCTTATTTCCCCCTTTTTCAATTAACCCCAAAACTCAAACCCTAATTTATTTTAGGGAAATCTACCCCTTCCAAGTCTCAATTATATGTACTCGCCTGTTTTCTCTCCCATTCCCATTCCCATCTCTCTCTCTCTCTCTCTCCCCCTTGGAATTCAAGAGAGTTGCTGGTCCAAAATTCCCTTCTGGTCTCTTCAACTTCAAAACCCTAGTTCATCATTTTCCCGCCAAAACAAAAACCCACCCAATTAACTTCGCCCCTTTCCCTCTACAGAAAACGGCCATCGAGCTTCTATACCTCAATTCAAAATCTAAACTTGCAAAAACCCTTTACGCGTTCCACCTTTTAATTCCCGAATTTAAAGGGAATGTCAAATGGGTATCCATTTTTTATGGGTTTCCAAGTATACTCGACACGATATTTTCGATTGTAATAAATCCGATAATTGTTTCGTTGTCTTGGTTTCGATGTGGCAGCAGCAGGACGCGGCTAGAACCCCTATCGGTAGCTCGATTAAGAACTGGTTATCCCCCTCCCAATGATTGGAAATGGGCAATCTTTGGATTTGCTTAAGCTATTCTCTGTTGTGAGGGAGAGGGGGGGATACGACGCGGTTTCGAGCAATGGGTTGTGGGGTTCGGTCGCTGACGAGTGTGGAATGGGGCCGGGGCTCGCTCCATCTGTGAAGTTGGTGTGTTTTAAGTACTTGGACGCGTTGAAGAGGTGGCTGGAGACGGTTGTTAGCGCCCAGGAGCGCGGGATTCTATTGAGTGGTGGGGCCAATAAGGGAGGGGATTTGACTCTGGTTGGATCCGAGTTCGAGTTTGCTGAGCTAGTTAGGAAGTTCTTGCATTCATCAAAGGTTGTGTTAGATGCAAGTGTTGCACATATGGGGAAAACCGGTTTGGCTGATGATGGGGTGTCTGCTCATAGTGACAAGATGAAGAGTGGGAGATTGGGAGAGGGTGCAGTGAGGGGCTCAGTTCTTAATTCTGTTTCTGATCGGAGCAAGGAATATGAAAATGCATGGTCGGTTTTGGTTTCTGACATGAGGGTGAGTACTGCGATGTCTGATAAGAGTGAAGGGAAGAGAGCGATTGCGGAAGTTGGTGGATGCGCCTCTAAGGTTGATGAAGGCGATTGCCAGGAAATAGATCCCGAGACGTTCAATTCTTCTAGTAAGAGGAAAAGGGAGTCTTCGTGTAAGATTTTGGATTGGGTCACTGGGATAGCCAGGAATCCTGGTGATCCTATTGTTGGTTCTTTGCCGGAGAGATCAAATTGGAGTTCTGCTGGGCGTGAAGAGATGTGGAAGAAGGTATTGTTGGCCCGGAAGGAGTTATTTCTGAAACGGTCTTTTGAATCAACGATCGAACAAACTGCATGGCAGGTAAATATAATGATAACTTTGTTGCTTGCCAAACTGTGTTTTCGTTGATGCAGTCTTTATTCTGTTTCCATTTACATCATGATGGATGTGCCATTTCGAGTTTTCTGTTTATGGATTGCTGTTCCGGGATCCTATATGCTTGGTCAGTAAATTTGTTTTGATGGCCGAAAATGAGCTTGGAGATCCTTATGCGAGTCAATCCTGTTGAAATTCAGCGCTTGATTTAGTCTGATGCCCATTTCTATTTGTATTGTTAGCTTCACTAGCTCACGATAATGATTCGCTGGTTTGATTGAAAGAACCAGAATTCTCCAAATTAGGAACCCAATTAATGCACTTTTCCGTGGGCTACTTGTCATTTTGGTGGTAGGGATGACAGAAATATCCATACCCTGAGGGTCGGACCCTACCCTTACCCCGCGGGTCGAGGGTATGTTGATTTTGACTGGATCTAGGGTAGGGTATGGGTATGAGTCCACTTTCCGAGGCGGGGTCTAGGGTAGAGTATGAATCCTATGAATTCCTACTCTACTCTTACCTTTTTATCCTAATTTGGATCCTACCCTAATTAGACCCCTGTATCTTTAAATTTTACTTATAAATTGTAATAGAGTTCTCAAATATTCTGGAATATGTTCCATAATATCGACTCTGAAATTCGAAGTATATATAATTCTAATTTTTTTTATTGATATACTAGACATTTCATGATTAATCTTCACATATCTGTTATAATTTATTTGAATTTTATATAAAATCTGGTGAATTCTAGTTCCATTTTAAATTCTTTTCTTATTTGAGAAAATGCATTCAACATTCATTGGAAACTTTGTAAGATTGCTTCAAAAACAATAGCAAGGATGACAAAGTATACCTCGCGCCTGGTAATTGGAGTCTACTTGTAGCATCTTATTGCAGTTAATATTATCATATGTGCTCTTGGAACTCTGCCTAATCTAGACTCCACTTGTTTGAGAGGAATTGGAATCTTAAAAGAGCTAATTTTGAGGCATTGATTTTCGAAAGGATGTGAATTGCTTTTTGATGTTTGGTTGGGATTTTGAAATATTTTTTACAAGTACTTAAAAGAGAAGAGAGAGGGTTTGGATGTTGGGGTTATACCTAAGATTAATGAAGGATGGATAGAGTTATGTGTGGTAACTGAAGGCTCTGGAGTTATACTTGGGAATTGTTTCTCTTTTCAGATTCACTTGTTTTGGTTTTACTTGTCTTTATCTTAAAGACATAATTATATGTTATGGCTACTGAATGGTCTTTGCTTAACAGAATTGTCAGAGGATGCATCCGTGCATGTATGATGATCACATTGGCTCAAGTTACAACTTCAGGAATCGATTCCAATGTACAAAGAATCCTCGCCTGAACAAATCCTTGTCTCAGGCACAGGCTGGTTCACCAGGATCATCTTCAGCATCCCAAAGTTATCCTGGATCCTGCATGGAAGGCAACTCTGATTTCGAATCTTCGACTAGAAACTCTATACTAGACTTGCCTGCTGACAAGTGTATTCCATTGGGTCCTCGTTTTCAGGCTGAAGTACCTGAATGGACTGGTGTGATTTCAGAAAGTGACTCAAAGTGGATCGGGACCCGGGTTTGGCCACTGGTGGATCAGAGGAAAGATCTTATTATCGAAAGAGAACCTATTGGGAAAGGAAGGCAGGATTCATGTGGATGTCAAGCTGCAAAGTCAATAGAATGTGTCAGATTCCATTGCACCGAGAGGAAGTTGAGAATGAAGTGTGAGTTGGGGATGGCTTTTTACCACTGGGGGTTCGATAAGATGGGTGAAGAAGTTCATCTTTCCTGGACCAAGGAACAAGAGAAGAAGTTCAAGGATATAGTGAAATCAAATCCTTTGTCTCGTGACAGATGTTTTTGGCACGAGCTGCGTAGATATTTTACTGCCATGAAGGAGCGAGATTTGGCTAGCTACTACTACAATGCATTCCTTTTGCGGCGTAGAGCACATCAGAACAGGTACACCCCAAATGACATCAACAGTGATGACGACGACGAATCAGAAAATCGGTTGGTAACTAAAGGCAGTGGAAATGAAGGAGTTAAGTCACCAGGATCTCTCCTCTCTGCAAAGAAGCAGCGGAAAAGCTGATTTTGAATGCAGTTGGAGGGTAGCTTCTGGCCAATTCCATTTTTGTGGTTTTGCCATTTAGAACTTTTCCTTGGCCATTTTGATACAGTACTGAAGAACTTCGTAGAATGAAAGGTTACAATTCTAATGATCAAAGTCTTGCCAACTTTTGGATCATCTGAAGGCGATGATGATGCCATCTAAGAAGCTACCAGTGAAAGGTTGCTGCTGGATTCAGTTAAAGTGCATCTTGTTTTTACACAGTTTTGGGATACACTTCCTGTTCATTCTTTCAAGTTTTTCTGACATCAAATGCAGGAAAATTTTGCTTTTTCATATTTTTTGTTGTTGTAATTAGGCTTTTTCCGGCCAGTGCACCAAGTGTAAGGAAGGAAAACCGAGCTTAGTAGTTTCTTAAGATCTACTCTGCCAAACAATTGCGATGTGGTGGTGGTGGTAACATCTTTAATGGTCAGCTCTTAGATGCTTCCTTCTTCCATTCAAAATCAATCACCATAGTATAACCAAGTAGGTTGTTTGGTGGTTTCACACATAAGTTTGTGACTTAAAATTTATCAAGAAAGTCTCATGTGATTTCTTGGGTACATCAATTAAAGGCTTGAATATTTGTTCGTGCCTAGTGAGTTCTTAGGAGCTTGTCACGTTGAAATGTTGCTGTCTTTAGACCTAGTGGCACGCCACGTAGAATGATTTCTTATCCGAAATTGTTGACATGGTAAGCTGAAAAAATATTCAAAATAATTCCCATCTCTTTATATTTGTTCAAAAACTTCTTCTCCCTCTCTCCACTCGAAGAGCTCGTTTCAGATTGGCAATTTTTGAGTACTGGTGAACACAGTACATAATCCGAAGTAGTATCAACAAAAATTCATCGAATCATAATGAGTCAAGGAGAGGTGAGCTCCTAAAGTCACCCAGTTTTGTTCACCAGGAAAAAAAGTCTCCCAGTTTCAGGATTCCCCCATAATATCAACACCCTTATGGACAGAGATACATAATATCAAGAGGTACCGGTTTTTTTTTCCATATTATGTGTTTTGGGATCTTGATGTTTTGAGTCGTCGTCTTCTTTATATAATTATCTTTTTGATTAGCAAAAAGGTGGAAACTTTGTGATTCTGGTTTGGGAGAATTAGGGTTAATTGATGGCGTGGGTGAATTGTTTGGGTAGGTGAGGAGAATGAAGGTAATGCCGACAAGGGTCAGCCTCCGAACCCGCTTTTGCGTGTAATGAAGCAGATACATGGTAGTTGGAGGGTGAAGAGAGGATAGAGAAGGAGAGGAGGATGAAGAAGGAGTTTCTGAACAAATATTTTTCAACAATTTCGGGTTAAGAAATTATCACATGTGGCGGCCATATAGGTCGGTTCTGGATTGAGGATAGAGAGGAAAGTCGTCCAAAAGGTACGGACTCGAAACTGGACTATCCATTTTGATGACTAGACGTACGTCAGAGATCTGACGATAGTAATTCATCCAGGGGTATTTCCGTATTTCACCCCTTATTTATCTCCCTCTCTTTTCTCTTTCCTCCCTCCCTTTTCTAATCACGCCTCCCAATTTTTTCTTCCCTTTTTCTATCCAATTTTACCTTTCTCTATCTATCTTTCTCTTTCTCTCTCCATTATTTCTACAATTTTTTGGGTAGAAATAGTGGGGTCGAGCTCCTATATAGAAACAAAAAATAGTACAAGTACTGCAGACAAGGCATCCTCCCCATAATCCGAACGTCTAACTAGAGGGTCGTGCAACACCTCACTAGTCTACTACTACTATTGCTGGCCAGCTTCCTAGATAAGTTTCCTCCTTTTCCTTTTTTCCTTCTTTCCTTCTTCTTCTTCTTCCTACTATTTATCCTCATCTTTTTTTTCTTATTCTCCTCCTCCATCTCTTCTTCCTCCTTTTTTCCCTTTTTCTTTCTCCTTTACGATTTCTCCCATCTTTTTCTCCCTTCTCCTCTCCTCCTCCTCTTCTTTTTTTCCCTCTTACTTCTTCTTCTCCTCTCTCCTTTCTCCTTGATGGTTCTGAGTAAAATGACATGCCCGATTATGATAAAATGATATGTCTGATTATGTATAAATGGCATGCCCGATTACGATAAAATGACATGTCTAGTTATGTCTAAATGGCATACCGGTTTTGACATAGTGGTATGCTCGATTGTGACAAAATGAGAAGGTCCGGTTACGATAAAATGACATGTCCGGTTATGAAAAAATGAAAATTGATTAATTAACCAGTCATACCATTTTGACATAAAAATTCGTGCCAATTTTAGTTAACCGGTTATGCCATTTTGACATAACAGTACGTGCCAATCTAATTAATTTTTTCATAACAATTTTCAAACAATTTTTCATAAAAAGGAAAATTAATTAATTAAGAAAAATAATGCAAGGAAAGTGGCACCCATTTTCCTTGAAAGGCGCGAGCATTTCAAAAAAAGTAGCAAGGCTGACACGTGGTAGGGGTCATTAATTGTGATGGTCCTTTCCCATTTTTGTCCATTGTCGTTGCCCATGATTTTTAACTTATTTACAAGTTTGCCACCAAGGTCACCCTTTTTTCCTTTGGTTCAAACGGTCTGGAAACCCATGTTCCAGACCCAATCTAACCCCATATAGGTCAAAAGACAACGACGTTACGATGTGGCAAGCTCCTAAGAAGTCAACTAGGCTCCGGTAGTTGTCCGAGCATTTAATTGATGTATCCGAAAAATCACATGAGACCTTCTTAATTTGTTTTAAACCATAAACTTATACGTGTCAAACAGTCAAACCACAAGTAGACTTTTTCCTTATTTTTTATACCATTTAGTATATAGATACCCTTTATACTGACTAATACAAGTTCAAGCCGAGTAGGATTTTCAAAGATAGCAAAGCTTTTTCGAAATTACTATGTTATCGATAGCTTCGTTAAACTATTACAATTTTATCGCTAGTTGATCCACGATGTTGTTGGTGCCAAATGGGTTTGTTTCTTGCTTGTTATAGAAGTTGGACATATTCTCATCCTATTGTGGGGGCAATTTTCACTTTAGTATTACTTGGTTTGAGCCGACCAGAATTTCTGCTATCATTTGCAAGTATATCATGGCATTGTGAACCAAATTCACCCTAATAGGAGGCGAGGCAAGCATTATCACATTGGAATTATTAGGATGGCGAGAAATAGGAAAGACTTATTTCCTATTTCTATTCCTATTCTGACTAGATTTTAGACTCCTAATCCGACCTAGATAGGTTACTTGTACACCAAGGGTTTGTCTCTATATGAAGACATGTTATCCTAAGTTTTTGTATAGCTTTGTGACTCGGATCCATCAATAAAAATTCTTCTTTCTCACCGTGGACGTAGGCACTAGGCCGAACCACGCTATCGCTTGTGTCCGTATTCTTTGCGCGTTTTATTCTCTAATTGCTAAATTCATAACAATTGGTATCAAAGCTTGGGTTGGAGGATGATGGACGGCGCGAAGTTTGCTCTAGTGAAGTTCAATTGTTTTTCGAATTTTGGGTTATGGCAAAGGCGTATCAAGGATCTCCTCGTGCAACAAGGGATGGTCATCGCGCTCTCGGAGAAGAAGCCCGAGAAGATGGAGGAGCAAGAGTGGAAGGAGATGGGGGCCAAGACGGTGGCGATAATTTGCTTGTGCTTAGCGGATGATGTGATGTATCACGTCATAGATGAGGAGTCACCAGCTGAGGTATGTAAGAAATTGGAGGCAAGGTATATGTCTAAGTCTTTGTCGAACAAGCTTTATCTTAAGCAAAGATTGTACGGGCTCAAGATGAAGGAGGGCTCGGATTTGAGCCAACACATTAATAGTTTTAGTCAACTTGTGAGCGACTTGAGAAAGGTTGATGTGAAGTTCGAGGAAGAAGACAAGGCATTTGTGACATTCGGAAAAATGGTTGGTCGGAATGCATCGCATCGAGATGGTTACATGAGATATGTGATTTTAAGTGTTCAAGATGTGAATTGGTGTCATTGAAGTTCCATTTCAACCACAACAATCCTTAGTGAATTTATTTTCTTGAGAAGCTATTGGACAGATTTGGACAGATTGACCTTTGCTTAGTAAATTGGGCATAACATTCTCAATATTGCTTCAAATGGTATTGAGTTTGTTGAGTTTGCTCAATAGGTGGTGATTGAGGAAGGATCTCATTGTTGTCTTGATCTAGAACTGTGTTGTGAACAACAGTAGGTACTATGACCTGTTCATTTTCAACAACAGATTCTTCTTCAAAGACAACACTCCTTATGTTTCCTTCCCCCAAAACTCAACATCCTCAAGGAATCTCGCATTTCCCATCTCAAAGAATGATCTTGATGTGGGATTGTAAAACTTATATCCCCTAGAGCGTTCAGCATAACCAACAAAGTAACAGCTAACTGTTCTTGAGTCCAGTTTTCTTTCATGTGGCTTATAAGGCCTTGCCTCAGCTGGACAACCCCAAATGTGCAAATGCCCAATACTAGGCTTTTTACCTGTCCACATTTCATAAGGGATTTTGGTAACTGCTTTGCTGGGTACCCTGTTAAGGATGTATACTGCAGTTTTTAAAGCTTCTCCCCAGAGTGACTCTGGTAAGGTTGAATGAGTGATCATACTCCTCACCATATCTTTAAGAGTTCGGTTCTGACGTTCAGCAACACCATTCATATTGGGTTTCCCCGGCATGGTGTATTGCGGAACAATTCTACACTCATTGAGGAAAAACGCAAAGGGTCCTGGACGTTGTTCTCCTGATCCATCATACCTACCGTAGTATTCACCACCACAGTCAGATTTGACAGCCTTTATTTTCTTTCCAAGTTGAAATTCAACTTCAGCTTTGAAAGACTTAAAAACATCCAAGGATTGAGACTTCTCATGTATCAAATATAGGTAACCGAATCTAGAATAATCGTCTATAAACGTAATGAAATACTGTTGTCCATTCCAAGAAGCCGTAGGGAATGGACCACATATATCAGTATGTATAAGTTCTAAGACATCTGTAGCTCTTTCGGCACCTAAGTTCCTAGAGTTTGTTCTTTTTCCCTTTATGCACTCAAGACAAACTTCATAATCTTTCAAATTAAGGGGTTCGAGAATTCCGTCCGACACAAGACTTTGAATTCTCTGTTTAGAGATATGACCTAATCGCTTGTGCCATAAAGCAGCATAATTCTCACTTAATTTTTGAATGAACTTGATCCAGAAACTAGAAACATAGAGGAACAAATAAGTTGACTATCAAATTGGATAAAAACCAGAGGAAGGCCGCCATATTTGAGCTGCTTGCTTGTGAATGAATCTGATTGGACCCCAAATTTTAAGTAGCCAATTGCAACACTCCACTTGTTTGCTCCATAGATTAAATTGAAGAGGTGAGTGGAATGCTATTGGACCTCACCCACCTCCTTCTATGTCTCAGAGACTTCCTTTAAGAAGCAAAACGTCTTCACACTTAGCCATAAAACAGAATTGAAAAGAAGAAGAGAGAGAGAGCTGAAGGAAAGAGAAAGAAGCTGCTCAATAAAGAATCAAGCGGTAAGACTACTTCCGTTCAGATTTAGACTTTGAACCTTTGAAGAGAGTTGTAGAGGACTTCAATACCTTTCTTTTGGTATATCATATGTGGAATTTGGATCAGGGGATCGACGGGAAATTCGTTTTGAATCAGACTATTGTTGAAGAAGCACACAGCTGAGGTTATTGAGGAAAACGTGATCGGTAAGCATACTTAGGCTTCGAATTGGGACGTGAAATTTTGACAGTTTACAGAGGACTCTATAAGCTTTCTAACCGTATATCATATGCCTTGTTTGGATGAAGAAATCTTGTTCAAGACTTGGTTGAAGTTCGGACTTGTCTGCTGTGTTCAGATTGAAGGGGGTCAAGAATAGAGACTTGGTAAGTGGTTTGTTTGGAAATTTCAGTGAATATGTGGATTCTGAGATATCAAGGACATACAGGGAAAGTCATGTAAAGTGTTATTTGAAGTGGTTATGATCTGAGATGGAGTTATATGTGATAATTGTTGAAGATGAAGTGGTTGAGCTTCTCTTGTGTTTGGTTTGTGTTGTGATTGCCAAAATAGATTGTTGGATGACATTTATGACCATGAGTAGGCTCTAAACAGATTATACATGTGTGGTATATTTGTCAAGAAAGTAAGGATTGAAAGAGATTGAGATATTTGGACATGTTTGATGCTTGTTTAGACAATGTGTTGTGATTATGTCGTTATCCATTGTTCTGAAGCGTTGGCAGCGATTTGGTTTAGGAATTCGGAGGTTAACCTCATTATTGTGATTTGGGATTGTGAACAGAACATCCGCAAGGTGTGGGAGTGAAGGAGAATCATTTCAAAAGCTTTGAGTGAAAGGCATTAGATTCAGAAATCAGTGTGATCGGTGGATCTTCGTTGTGTAAGCGGATAGACCATGATATGTTGGTTGTGTTTGTTATATGCATGTTTTAGATCTTGATTGATGTGCGTCTCATGCATATGTTGTTGGTTATGAGATGAGATTGTGCATATGTAATACGTTTGGCATATGTGTGAGGGATATGATTCTGGACCGTTGGGTCATATGTTTGTTAGGATATGTGTTTTGTGAGAGAGATGAACAGGCTTTCCCGTACTAACCGGGGATGTTAGTCTATGAGCTCATAGTTTGGGGATATCACTAGTTTACGTATGTAAGCTAGCTTTGTGTTTGTGTGGACGGAGATTCGTTTGGCCATTTGGATATCCCTTGGCAGTCAGAGGAAGGGGCCTTTCAAAACCTGTTCATGGCTCTATGTGTCTGTGTGTTTATATTTATGTTTTCGGTAATTTGTGCATCATATGGTCATCATGCATTTCGAGTTCAGTTACGTCGAACATGGTTGAGTTCTGTGGCACGTATATCTCAGACATAACTAATATGTTATGTTCTATCTTCTTACTAAGTGTTCCCAAACACTTACCCCCTACTAATCTATCTCAGGTTCCGAGGTGCCATAGTAGCGTTGATTCTGAAGTCTGTATTTCGAGCCCATCTTCTTCGTTCGAGGGCCACATTTTGAGGTCTCCAGACTTGTACTTCCTTGTACATCTGTATAGATGCTCCGTAGTGGTTAGATCCTGGTTTATGTTCGATTTTGGATTTGTCATTTGGAGATGGATTTTTTTCAGATTTTCGTTGATGGTTGTGTACCATCTTTGCATGTGTTGTATCTTTCTCAGGTTTGTATGATGTGAGTATTGATGAATATGTGTGAGGCTTGCTAGATTGCACATTTGCAGATGTTTGTCGTGGAGTCTAGCGCCGGTCACCGACCTGAGAGCGGGTCGTGACAGCATTGTTGCTGCTGAATTCTTTACCTGGCTCCTACGAAAATTTGGTTACAACTCTAACTTGGGGGAAGGAGTCCCTGGTGTTGGAAAATATCACAAGTGCTCTGCTAGGGTTTCATCAAAGAAGGAAAATTGGCGATGAACAAGCGGAAGGGCTAGTTGTGAGGGGTAGCCATGGTGATCGTAGTGGGAAAAAAGACAGGAAGGGATCCAAGTCGTGGTCAAGGAGGTTCAAGGGAAATTGCTTCGAGTGCGGAGGAAAAGAACACGTAAAGAAGGATTGTCCAAAAAGAACTCGGGATCGCGAGGAAAAAGGATTAGGTTCCGTGAATGTGGCCTCACATTCGGACGGGTCAAATGGTGATCTTCTTTCTGTTTTGTCAAGTCCAAAGCATTCTGATTCTTGGATTTTGGATAGTGCTTGCTCTTTCCACATGACGCCCAAGAGAGGGTGGTTCGACACCTATAAGTTTGTTGATTCAGGTATGGTGACTATGGATGATGGTTCTACTTGCAGAATTGCTGGCATAGGTGATATCCAAATCAAGATGTGGGATGGTGTTGAGAGAAAATTGTGTGGGGTTAGGCATGTTCCAAAGTTGGAGAGGAATTTGATCTCGTTAGGAACCTTGAATTATAGTGGGTACAACTATAATATTGTAGGCGGGCTAATGGAGGTGGAGAAGGATGCTGTAGTGGTGATGAAGGGTGAAAAGAATGCTAGAAACACCTATAGGTTAGTGGAGAACACGGTTGTAGGTGGAGTCACATCGTTGGATTCCGATAGAGGGGAGAAAAGCTCTTGTGTGATGGAGCGAAAGCTTGACATGAATGGTTTGAGTAGAGTTGGAATTCGCGGAGACAAAGTTAGCAATTTCTCGCTATGGTTGTCTAAAGAGACGTGCACGTCAAAGGTGTTGGGTAGGTTTTGCATGGGGAATGTGAAGCCGTTGATAACACCACGGGCAAATCGGGTATCTCACTCAAGGCCGAACGGTAGAGTTCGTGGTATGTCGAGGGTTCTATTTGGTAGAACAAAAGGTTGCCCTTTGTATGCTATAGCATGTAGCATTGGTATGAGGCAAGAAGGTCCAGCGGAGAAGCGGTTCGAGGTTGCGGAGCATAGGGCTGATCGAAAAATAGAGGGTACGTCTATTGGTCGCAAGGTTGCTTCAGAAAGTGGACTCGCTAGTTGGGGTTCGATGGAGGTTTGAGGGAATAGGCCAAGCAAGCTCAGAAGCTCGAGTTTGGGGGCTGGCTCCAAGTGATTGAATAAAAGGTGAAGAGAAAGTTGAGATGGTCTTATTGATGCAGTTATCTATGGTCCGAGATGGAGTCGGTGGAGTCGGATTGGTTTTGCAAAATCTCATGGTTCTTCATGGAGCGGTGTTTTGTCAAGGTGGAGTTTGTTGAAGTTCGGGTGGAGCTTCATGGTTCTTCCACGAGATGATTTCTCGCCAAGGTGAAGAGTGTTGGGATGTCGAGAAATAGGAAAGACTTATTTTCTATTCCTATTCCTATTCTGACTAAGTTTTGGACTCCTAATCCGACCTAGATAGGTTACTTGTACACCAAGGGTTTGTCTCTATATAAAGATATGTTATCCTAGGTTTTTGTATAGCTTTGTGTCTCGGATCCATCAATAAAAGTTCTCCTTTCTCACCGTGGACGTAAGCACTAGACCGAACCACGCTATCTCTTGTGTCCGTGTTCTTTGCGCATTTTGTTCTCTAATTGCTGAATTCATAACAGGAATGACCCCCTGCTGTTTGCCATGTGACTTCTCATAATAAATTTACTTTTGTGTATTCAACTGATTAGGTTTTGTCGGATGCTTTCCGAAAGCTCTAGCGTACTGTAACCATCACGCGTCTCCTAGGTTTCTTTCCTCTATCCCAGAGGATCATACTGCAGGTTTAATATTTTTTTTATCGAAATTATATGATATCTCAATTATTTATATGTTATTTTAATATAAGTACAGGTTTAGTAAAGTTGTAGCACTTAAAAAAAGTTCAAAAATTTTAGAAATATTCGACCAAATGACAGATTTTTCTAATTGACACTTCATTATTTGATTAAATTTTTTGGACAGAAATAACCCTAAGTATCATTAAATTAAAAATTTAAAGATAAATCATTAAAAAAATATTACGGGAGCGGTAAATGAATATTTCATTTTTTTCCTGATTTTTTGAAAGATAATTTAAAACTAATTTTTTTTCCTAATTATGCATTGAGGCATGTTTTTTTCCAAAAAATTTACTCAAATAGCAGAGTATCAATTTAAGAAATACCCTTACTTGGTCAAATATTTTGAAACTACAGGATGATTGAATACAAATAGGCAAAATCACAAGATACTTAAATAGATTTTTATCTAATTTTTCTCAACAATGCACTAACAACCAATTTAAAAGGTGAACATTCATTGACGACAATCCTAAATTTTAAATTTTAAATTTTAATTGTCATCTCTCCTCTCGATCTCTTTACAATCTCTCGTTGTTTTACGCATCTAGTTTGAACCTCTTTGTTATCTCTCGTCCCTCTCCTCGAGTCCATGATCACCCACTTTTTTATTTTTTTCAAATTATGAATTTTTTGGATCTGAATCGGACCATACTAAAAAAAATTAGATCGTTTTTGGTCCAGAACCGATGATGAAATGGTCTAGTTCGGATCTCATATTTTTCTTAAAATAGTTCTTAGTTCTCATGGTTGGGTCCAAATTGGTACAGTCCAAATCATTTGCTCACCCATAGACACAACAACTATTTCAATTTATGGTTTTGAAAAATTGGAAATTTTGGAATCGATGCCATGCATCAATGTCCTCTCTACACTATAGTTTGATGTGTCTACATGTTTGCTGTGACATATGACGCAGATACCATTCTCTAAAAGAAGTTTGCTTGTTGTAAGATGAATTTTTTTATCGGATTTATGTTTGTAATGATGGACCTATTGCCTACTTTGTCATTACTTTCGTTTTATTGATGGATTATTGATCTTTTTGGTAAATTCGATAAAATCCCAATTTTGCTAAAATCAAAATTTGTTATTCAGGTAATCTAACTGAATTATGTTCGATTGGGCGATTTATATTTTCCAATATTTTTACTACAGATAATTTTATTGGATTTATATAAAATTTTACATATAAAAAAACTGAATTATGTTGGGACCAGAATCAATAAAAAAAATTTAAATTTTTGTCAATCGATAATTCAACAGAAAAATTTGATGATTATCGATAGTTGAGCCCTCATTCACATTAACGTAAATTAGACGCACCAAAGTTTTGGAAGACTTGGAGGAATCTAATTTGTCAATATATGGAAGCTAGGTTTCTCTCAAAATATATTTTTAAATTTATGATATTTAAAATTGTACTTCCAAATCTTATTTAGCAACCCATTATTTTCATAATATCTTTTTTTTTCTATGTTATGATGTTGATAGTCGAGCACTCAATTTATATACTAAAAAGTCTTTTTTTATCAATTTTCCAGCGAATTTAACTTTGGTTTATTTTCTGACAAAATTACACATAGCCATCAATTTTCCCATGAAGATCCACCAACGTATCAACAAAAAAGGGTATAAAAATGAAAAACCGAGCTTTTTCAGCACTTCTCAAGAAAATGACCCGACAACAATTTATCATAGTTTTAAAAAATATGGTCCGACTGGCGGTCTGACGGTCGAACTGCGAATCGTTCAAAAGAGCGGTCCATTTTTAGGGGTAAAAAGAGTCTCCGGTCGGACTGCCCAAAATCTGGTTGGACTAGGCGGTTAACATTAGTTTTTGAATCGAGCTGTCCAGTCTGACCTGATTTTATCCAAATAAAAAAAAATTAAAACAAAAAGTCGTATTATATACTCAATTTCTCTAAATCAACAAAAAATGGACTTTATATGTTATAAATTGGTTGATATTTTTAAAATATAAAATTTGAAACCTAGAATAATAATAAAAAATAATAATAATTGTCTGGTCCGACCGGTCAAACTAAAAAACGGACAAAATTCGGCCCGTACCAAAACCTATATTTTAAAACTCTGCAATTTATATTCAATAATACACCCTACAAGTACAACTCGAGCCAAGCGGTAAAGGAAAATAATAGTATAATACCCTCTAAAAAAAGGTAAAGGAAAATAATAGTTACACATTTTTAAGTTATAATTTTGTAATGAACTCTAAATTAAAATGATTCAATTTATTTTTTCAAAAATTTATTTAAAAAATTAATAATCTAAATATTGTCCCCAATATGGAAGAATCACCGTAATGAATGTTGGGAAAACTTCATTTTAGTTTTTTTTTTTGGTATCACAGTTTTGCGCATCAGTACCCTAACGTATCGTCAATTTTTTTTAAGTTTTTTAACTTAAAGGCCTCAAGCACCCTGACATATTTTCCTAAATGCTTTCATTTTACCGCTTGCATGGCGAGCAAGTGGCAACTGACTCAGATGAGTCGACAATAACGTGAGAGCCGGAAAATTATCAAAATAGTCTCTAATTTTTTTTTAAAAAAAATTCAAAAACCAATATCTCACCCTTAACCTCTCCCCCTCCACTCCTAACCTCTTTGATCCAAACCCATCCTCTATCATTTCCACTCAAACCCACCATAATCCCACCACCACTACCCTAACCGCTGCCACCCACCATCTAAAAAATCCACCACTGTCGGAGGTCCTCAAGTCCAAGCCATGATCTGAAAGACTTGTGGTCTTCCCGGAGGAGACCCCAGTCTCATAGCAGACCATCTTCAAGTCACTCGTGGCGTACATGTTCTCGCGTGTCTTGTGTTGGAGCGAAAAATTAATTCGCAGATTTGAGTCGAGCCGGATTTCGGCTTGGTTGATTTCGGATGATCCGTGTGGGTTGGGCTCGGATAAAGTTCACCCGCATTGAGGGCCTGAAGTCCGCCTTGTCTCGCGGACGCCTTGGGCCCGAGAACGCCTGCTTGGGATGGCGAACACCCGCGAGATGGTGAACGCTCGTTGGCGAACGCCCAAGCGGGATGGCAAACGCCCGCATTTAGGCCTGAGAATGCCAGAGCCTTGCGAACGCCCACGTGGGCTGGGCTGACGAACGTCCACGTGGGCTGGGCTGGCGAACGCCGGGTTGGAGGATGTTGGGCTTGAGAACGCTGGGCCGAGTTCACGATTTTTTAACGTTCGAGAAGAATGTTCGAGAAAGGCGGCTTATATTTTCCTAAGTTGAGCCGGGATCCCTGAGATTCGGGATAGATTTAGTATATTCTTAGTCGAGTTGCGGTTGCTTGGGCATCGTCACGATGATGACATCCCTATTTTGAGATGAGATTTGTTCGTTTAAGGAAGGCGGCTTGTGTTTTCCTATAATAAGTCGGGAGGATCTCTTTACATTAGGAACAAATAACTTGAAGCAGATTTCTCGAGATTGAGACTTGGAGCCGAAGTCTTGAAGGCGGCTTAGGATTTCTTATTCTGAAAGCAAGGGGCTAGGTCAAGACATTCTATATAAGTAGGGCTCGGGCAAGGAAGACGACATCACAAACACATCAAACAACAACAACTATCTTCTTCTCTATCTTTCTCTTAGCTTAGGCCTACCTTAGATGTAGCCCGTAGATCTTTTTCCTCTCCGCTAGGCCGATCTTGGGACAACCACTCCAGAACGTCTCGGATTTTCTTAGTATTCTTATACCCATTTACCCGCAACACCTTGTTATTATGTTTTTAAATCACTTGATATATAGTTTAATTAATTAACTGTTGGGTATATATGTTGAAGAAAGTAGTAGTATTACTCATTATAGGAAATGTGGTGCCTTTGTTGGTGAGGCGGAGGTGGAGCACATGATGGTGGCTGATGGGAAGGGGGATGTGTGCTAGGGGACAGTCGAGGATGCCGAGGAGAACACGAAAACCGTGGGTCTTGGGAGGGAAGGAAGAGTAGGGCGATGACATATTGGAAGAGTTAGGTGGAAGGAGGACGGAAAGATTAGGATCGTTTTGATACTTTTTCAAAAATCCAAATGGCATACCACATACAAGCAAAAATATGACGTGGCATGACAGATGGACGGACATTCCGGATAGCTAATTGAAAAAAGATTAACTCAATTGATGTGATTTTAACCATGTGTTACAAATGTGCAAAATTGCAATACCACGTGGTATGAAAGTAAATTTCTCTCTACATTTTTTAATAAAAAAGGAAAGAAAACCGAACTTGAAAATAGAAAGTACACGCGTATACACGACTGCCTGGAGAAATCAAAGCGGTAAACATGTCATCACTTTATTACAAGAACGATCATTATTTTTTGTCTGAAATCCCATCCTTTGCGCTCTCTCTCTCTCTCTCTCCCCTCCATTGACAAGAATCTCTTTCTCTCTTCAGCAAGTAAACCAACACGAAGACTAGCAGGGGAGTAGGTAGAGAGAGAAACCATGTCTTCACCAAGCAAGCGCAGGGAGATGGACCTCATGAAGCTGTTGAGTCTCCTCCATTTAATACATACCTCTGTCCCTTTGACCCTTTCTCTCATCAAATGGTTGACTATGGTTTTCTTTTTTTTTGTTGTTGGGCAGGATGATGGGTGATTACAAGGTGGAGATGGTCAATGATGGGATGCATGAGTTCTTTGTTCATTTCCATGGACCCAAGGAAAGTAAGTCCCTTTAATTTGCTCTCTTCCCTCTGTTAGTTGTTTTGGTGGGGGTGTGCTTGTTTCTTTTGGCTTATCCATGGTAGGAGATATTTTTGAGATATTGGGTTTTCTGCTGTTGCTGTTTTTTCTCTTTTGGTGTACTTGGTTTGGTTTCTCGAGCTCACCCGGGCACCTGGGGCTCTTGTGTGTAAGGATTGATTGGTTGTCATCATAGCGGGTTGGTATCAAAGCGACGAGAATTACGAGTCCAATTTGCGCGTCTGTTGCCAGCGCGAATAAAGATTGTGTTGATAACTTGGTTGTCAATGTTGGGGTGTTGTTTGTTGTTGTCCGATTCGAATCCATGTGCATTGCTTCTATGGTCAAGTGATTGCAGCTTGGTTTTGCTTTGCGTGTCGAATGAGAACTAGCTAGGATGATCTCAGCTACAGCCTTTTGAGAAAAAAAGGCAACTCCGTTACTTACTCGTTCTTAATGCTTGCGAGTTTTTCCTTTGTTTTCGAAGTTCACCTTATTGTAGGTGGATCTTTTGGGGTCTGAGCTAGATAAGTTGTAATGTTTATTCTGGTGAATTCTTGCAGGTCCTTATAAAGGAGGTGTGTGGAAGGTCAGAGTTGAGCTTCCTGATGCTTATCCATACCGATCTCCTTCCATAGGCTTTGTCAATAAGTTATATCATCCAAATGTTGATGAAATGTGAGTACTATTTGCTCTCCGGAAAGATTCTATGTAAAAAAATTGTAGCCGTCTTTACTCTTTCCATATGCTGAATATGTGTTTGGTATCAATTCAGGTCTGGCTCGGTATGCTTGGATGTGATTAATCAGACTTGGAGCCCTATGTTTGGTAAAGGCCTTTATCGTGCTTGTCTATTTCGGCTGATCCCAATCTTCGGTTTTACTGATTCCTTGTCACCATGGTTTAAAATGCGGGTGTTTCTCAGATTTGGTGAATGTTTTTGACGTCTTTCTGCCCCAGCTGCTCTTGTATCCTAACCCATCAGACCCATTGAACGGGGAAGCAGCAGCTCTAATGATGCGTGATCGAATTGCTTACGAGCAAAAAGTTAAAGGTAGAGATCTTTCATCTTAATCTTATTCTGTACAGAATACAAATAGTATAATTCCAAGCGTCTGCCATCTTCTTAGTAATTTCTAATAGTCTCGGACCATAAGCTCCCGGACAGCTCCGAGTCAGCTGGTCTCTATGAAGTAACACAAAATACCAAGTTACCTCTTTGTTCAACATTTTTCTGCTAAGATATATTGGCTAGTCATGGTAATTCTAGATTCACCTCGAAAGCAACAGTTGATCTAGCTCATTATTCGTAATGTTGCTTCCGGATGATCTGATTTTCATTGCAGATATTTTCTTCTCTCTGTATTGGCTAGGTACTGGTTTACACTCCTAGAGTCCTTAACATGACCAAGTATAATCTCAAACCGCTACCTGTCGACAACCAAATCCATGTTAGACTAGGAATATGAAAACCAAGCTCCTACTGATGCATTTTTGTCTTGACCTTTTTTTCTTTTTATCTATCAGAGTACTGCGAGAAGTATGCAAAGCCAGAAGACATTGGTGCTGTCCCGGAAGAGAAGTCCAGTGACGACGAGGAGCCGAGCGAAGACGAGTCCGAGGACGAGGAGATGGCGGGGCCAGCAGACCCATAGACTCAATCTCATCCCCTGTAATTGAACATGTAAATGCTGTTTCAAGTTTCTGTTAACGTTTGATCCCATGCAAAATTGGGACTATTTTATTTGGGATGGAGAAAAATAACCATTGACTTGCTAGTTTGAGAAGGGAACGAGAATGAGAAAACTGCTCCCTAAGTGGCATAATAAATCAAGAGAGGGTTGCTCGACTCTAAATATAAATCTCTTAAAAAATCCTATGAATACATTAAGGTTGACATGTTAAGGTTCGCAAATAGGTGCCGAAAAATAGTTGGCCACCACATGGACAATGATGTGGATGAGAGGTGCTGATGTGAAATATTATTTACATACAATGTTGGATAATTTTTAAAAAAATATAAAAAACCAAAAAAGAAACAAAATAATGACAACAACCTTTTTTGTTTTAAAATAAAAAACCATTTAATTTAGGAGTAGTTAGTGAAGGGAAATTGAGGGGCATTCTCTTTTTAGCATAAACCTTTGACCACGTTATTTTTTTTCTTTTAGAAACCAAAAAAAGGTGCCTTGCATAAAATTTTCATAAAAAATATCCGACCTGCCGGATTCGAACCAGCGACCTAAGGATGACAGCTGTTAATCACTACAGTCCTCCGCTCTACCAACTGAGCTAAGGTCGGTTGATGACCGGAGCTTCACAAAGGTTCTATATATATCATGAAAAGCATCAAATAACACAAGTGAATTACTTATTGAAAAAACTTGAGCGATATCATCAAATTACTTATTTTTATCTAAAGCAGAGAAAATTGCAAGACGTTGAATAATATTATCAAATAACTTATTTTTTCATTATCTAAATCATCTAATTTTCGGAATCTATTAGGTCAACTAATTACAAGACCTAGAATAATATCACAAAATAACTTTTTTTTTATCTAAATCATTTGATACTCATGATTGACTATCGTAATTCATTGGTCGTAGCCGGGACGTGTAGGTGTAGGTACTTCATTGCTACCGCAAGAGTAACCGGTCGTAATTAGACAGTTCCCACATCACAAGATAATTGATGTATACAGATTCCTTCTATCTGCAATATATCATCATCTACTTTAAATCTATTCTTCATTATCTTTTACCATCCATTTACCTGTGTCGTCAATTGGTGCGTATCGAAATTGACAAAAGGAAAAAATCACCCGTCGCAGCCAACGGTTCAAATTGGAAGCTAGAACAGTCTTCCACTAGACGCACCAGGAACCCCCGGTCGTCCAGATCGATCCATGAATCTTACAAAGCAGCGTGTCCGGTAGCTGGAAGCCAAGTTGGGCCACTACTAAACTCTGAAACCGCAAAATGTACTTGGGCTCCACCCGCACGCAAGAAGCCGAAAAGATGACCCTGATCATAAATAATCCAAAAAACCCGGTAACTCACCCCACACTTTTTACATAACTACTCGAATTAAAATTAATCGATGTTTCCCGAAAAAATATTAGTAAATTACCCTTGGAAGCAACTCTCCTCCCGGTCAACCGGCTCCGCAGGTGACACCACCTCTTTCTTTCTTTCTCCCCCGCGTACAAGAAAGAAACTTCTTACCCCCACCACCCCCCCTTCTCTCTCTCTCTCTCCCCTCATAAGGCGGTTTTGGAATCTCATAATCATTGAAACGTCGTCGTCCCTTCCTCTCTCTACCTATATCTTTTCTCCCCAGGATAATCGCCGTAGATCTCGAAACGGTTTCCCGGCCTCCGTAAGCTCGGAAAACTGCTTCTCTAGTTCGTCTCTTTCCTCTTTATGCGTAACCACTGATTGTTTTGGAGCCCGATGATTAGTTTATGTATGAAGTTAATTGAATAATCGATGTGCGGTTGGATCGAAGTCTCTTTGGCTAATCCATGGTCGAGGATGGAGATTCCGATTGAATTTTTTATATATTTGTTCATCGGAATCTCTCTGAGTTGGCGCCTAAACTCTCTCTCTTTCTTTGTTGTTTGGTGTTTAAATGATTATGTTACTTTTCATGGTTTGAGGAAAGCGTGAAAAGGAAGGAAAATTAGTGGAACGGTGTGACTGAGTGGCGAGGTTGGAAACATGTATGGGCATGAGGTGAGAGATAGAAATGGATCGGCCAGCGGAATCTCGGTTTTGAAGTTAGATTGATTGCAGCTTCTTTCGACATTGATAATAAGAGTCTTGTTGCTGGGATCGAAACGAGTTCGGGATGTTTGAAGCTGACTGTTGATCAGTTGATGGTGCTTCTATGATCTAACTTGGGTCTGTTTTATAGCTGATCCTAATGTTAGAGCTGATATGCCACTATGGCATGCATTTGCAATACGAGTTATGCATCTGGAAGATTGTAGATCGAGAAAAGAGTAATTCTATTATTATTATTATTTGATTTACGTATTTGTTTATGAGTTCTCTAATTAAGCATTTTGAATTGAAGGACGACTTTTAGGCTTGGGAAATGGCCGATAATGAAGTGGAGAATATGCCGAAAGGGAATGAGTGGGAAGTAGTACAGCTTACGGCTTCCACTTATGCTGCTGCTCCAGGTCCAGATGACGCTGAACACAAGGATGAAGACAAGGTCGCCATCCACTCCGAGGTTGATGCTGTCACTTCTGATGCCTTGTTCTATTCTGGTCACTTTGTATTTCCCCCTAGCCAGCACGAGAACCTGCCTTTAGAATCCGATCATAGTGACATCTTGGATGGAGCTGCAAAGAAGGACACTGCTATCGAACTCATTGCGGAAGAAGGGGATAGATCTGGCGGGAAGGATTCTGATAATTGGATGTTCAAGGGGTTAGATATCGCCGAAGAGCTTGCTGGCATTCCAATTTTTGATGAGAAAGACAACAGGATTCCTATACCTGGTGCAGAATTTGAAGAAGACAGAAAGCTGCCAGTGATGCACACGGAAGATGAAGAAAAGAGTTTATACGGCACAGGGACATATGGCTTGTTCCACAGTGAAGCAGATATTGGAGAGCAGACCCCTTTAGTTGAGAATCTAGGTATTCCAGATGTAAACGAACTTCCTGAAAGGGATTTCCCAATGGATCTCTTCCCTTCCTCAATTCCCAAAAATGATGACGAGTATGATGGATCCAAGCTTCCTTGCGATGCTTGGTGGAAGAGAACAGCTGCTTCCTTTTATGCTCAGGCGAAAGAAACAAATACGTTCTGGTCTATTTTTGTTGCTGCAGCAGTCATGGGCCTAGTTATTATTGGGCAGCATTGGCAACGAGAAAGGTCAAAAGTGTTGCAGATCAGCATTAACAATGAGGTAATTTCATTTGCGTTCTTGTGTTGTAGGGATTCACTTTCCCTTCGTGTTATTGTTTCTCATGCGAGTATGTTTGTGCCTCATTGTTAACTTGCTCCTAATTTTGCAATTTCCCCCTTAGTTTTATGACTTTCCATGTGATATGGCATACGTTTTTCTGACAGAGAAATAGTAAATTGTTGGGGCCTATATATCGGCTCAAGGATGTTATTGTGGGTGGCCATCGAAGGGGCTCTTTAATTGGAGGAGGTTCCTCGAACGAGAATTAAGATGATGACGAAAAAGTGTGTGTGAGATACAAATCCAGGGTGGTAACTTTTGT